>JARQOD010000004.1:159419253-159464013 GCA_033576555.1 Oophaga sylvatica | reverse complement strand
TCTCCACCGCCAGGCATCTTTGTGGCGCCTCTATTGCCTTTGTCTCATAATGTCACCGTCTCCAGACCTACAGTCCTCAGCCCGGCCACTCTACTCCCACTCCCAAGGGGGGATACTTGGATGGCTCCAGAAGAAGTTTCAACACAGGAAGTGCAGTGACCAGCAATCAAGAAATCCTGTGGTCCAGAAGTCTGTCACCTAGCCTGTCAGCCCAGGAAGCAGAATTGATAGCGCTGACGAAGGCCTGCCAGATGGCAGAAGGCAAGACTGCAAACATCTACATGGACTACAGGTACTCGCATGGCATAGCACACGACTTTGGACCCATCTGGGCTACAAGGGACTTCATCACAGCAAACGGGACAACCGTGAAGCATCATGGAGCTTTCAGGGACCTACTGGGTATACTCCAACTTCCAAAATGGTGGCAATTTGAAAAATCAAAGTGCATGGAAAACTGAGAACAGAAGAGGCGTGAGGCAATAACATGGCGGACATGGCAGCCAAAGAAGCAGCCAAAGGAAGACAACATGGAGAAGTGGGAGAGGTCGTAGAGCCGGACGGCTACTACATGACGACTGAAGACAAGAAACCTGACAAAGAGACGTCCTGGATCTGCTCAAGAAGTTACAAGACCAAGCTCCAAAAGGAAAAGAGCTGAATGGGAAAAAAGCAACACGTGAAGAAGGAAGGCTATCAATAATAGACTTCAAACTCTGCCTACCACAAAGTATGCACCCTATGGTGGTCCAATGGGTACATGGACCCACATCCACATATCAAAGACACAGATGAATGATCTGATTGGTGCTTACTGTTTCGCTTCAGGGATCTCCACCCTAACAGCCAAACTCACCAGCAGCTCTCTGACCTGCGGCAAATTCAAGCCTGGACGTATGGAAGAAAGTCCCCCTCACCTTATCTGGAAAGACCACTCTACCAGCTTCAAAGGATCCAGATAGACCACATCCAGATATCGCCAAGTGAAGGATTCAAATACGCCATTGTGGTCAAAAGAAGTATTTTCAAGATGAACAGAAGCGTTCCAAGTCAGCAAAGACTACTGCAAAGCAGCTACTTTCAGAAAATAGTGTGCAGATACGGGGTTCCAGAAATGATAGAAAGTGATCAGGGACCCGCATTCACAGCAAATCTGACACACAGACCCGATTAGCAGTAGGGTCAGATTTAGGCCTACACACTCCTTACCACCCCCAGAGCAGCAGGAAGGTAGAAAAACTGAACGAAACACTTAAGAATAGAATGCTGAAAAATTGCCCAAGAGACATGCAAACCATGGCATGACACACTCCCTATTGCACTGTTTAGCATAAGGCACACTCCCAGAGACCCAGAAAAGCTGTTTCGTGCCTGCATCTTCTGCTAACAGATAAGACATTTTCTTCTTTTAGTTTTTTGGTGCCTGCATTTTGTCCTGCACTTCTGTGGGGTCTGCCGGGTCCCCTTCGGGGGGCTTATGCTCCTCTCAGTTTAGTTCAGCCACTGTTTGTTCATTTGCCTTTTCCAGTTTTTTCAGTGGTTGCTGTTTAGTTTTGTTACACCAGAGAACTAATTTAGGTGGTAGAGGTCGTGTGATCTCAGGTGTTTTTGTAATTAGTAGAGTTGGTACTTTTCAGGGTTTTTTGGGGTTGCAGTAAGTGCCTTTCCTATCCTCTTCTATCTAGACAGATTGGGCCCCAGCGTTTGCTCATTCTATTTTCTGTCTGTGTCTGTATTTCCTCTTGTCTAACCGCCATTACATGTTTGGGGGCTTCCTATGTTCTTTGGGGATCTGCTCCGGGGCAGATAGCTTTCCTTTTTCTATCTTTAGGTGTAGTTAGCTTCTCAGGCTGTGACGAGGCGTCTAGGACCAACGTAGGAACGCTCCACGGCTGCCTTTAGTTGTGGTGGTTAGTCAGGGTACTGCAATCCCATAGATTCCAACCTCTCTGGTGTATTGCTTTTTTTGCCTGCTCTCCTCAGCTACCAAATCATAACACTTATGTAATTGAATTGGTCAAAAACTAATGTCCATTCTCGAGTTTTTCTCCTCACTGCCAGATTTGATGATCCTGTCCAAGAGCCCCAGATGACATCAACCTCTGTGTAACTAGAGGGAAAGCCTGTTTGGATCCACGTATCGCATTGCAAGGAAGCTCCCGTACCAGGAGAGACACCTAAGCCATGAAGGATGTCGTGGATGCTCTGACTGACCAGACAGATGACCAGATGACCTACCTGATGAGTTCAAGGCCAGAGACCAAGTTAAAGCAGGATTTGAGTCACTATAAACAAAAATGTTGATTGGATAAATTACATCTATTATAACCAGCAGAGATTTGTTAACTTCACCATAGATGCTGTAAAAGGTTTGGCAGCACAGTTAGGCCCCACTTCCATTATGGCATTCCAGAATAGAATGGCTTTGGATATGATTCTAGCTGAGAAAGGAGGTGTTTACAAAATGATCAAAGACACCTGTTGCACCTACATCCCAGACAACACTGGCCCAAATGGTAAAGTCACAATGGCAATACAGAAACTTAATGAGTTATCAGAGGAACTGAAACAGAACTCAGGTGTCACTGACCCATGGGATCGATACTTTGGGTGGATGAGTGGGGGGCAGAAAATGTTGGCACAGGTTGGGACAGCCATTATGGGGGTTCTCATTTTTGCATTAATTACTGGTTGCTGTGTAATTCCTTGTATCCGCAGGATAATGGAAAAAAACTGTTCAGGAGACAACCAATTTGATGCCACTCACCATCTTGGACCTCGCATCATTCCGGATAGAACTGCCTGGCTTGACCAGATCTCCGAACTACCTCCAGACTGATAATACACATCCTTGATGAAACATCCTATCAAATAAGGAGACTATGATTGCAAACACATAAACCCCCGACAGGGACAGTCCTCCTGACCGCCCATTTGCGAAAAGTCTATACTCGGTGGGGGAGACATGCGCCAGGGGTGTCTCAACTCACAGGCAGAACAAAAGAGTTGCAGCGCTTGGGCCAGGAGCAGGTTTTTTTTTAGGGCAAGTGGTATCTAAGGGGGGACTGTCATGGAAATATATATGTATTCCATATATTCAAAGTATATTCACATATATGTATTCACAGTTCACAGTTAGATAGATCTCACTTGCTAAAAAAAAACCTTGTGCTCACATATTTCTAGGCCAGCTATAATCAGTCGTTTTAAAGAAATCTGGCCTTCATAAGGCCTTCGTAAAGGAACAAATACATGAAGTACAAAAAGTCCTATTAGATATCTGTTGTTTACATTATAGTTATGCAAGACAACTAGGTCACAAGAATATAAACAATAATTCTGCAACTTCAGCTCTTTTAATCATGATTATCATAATTATCATATTTACACTAGAACAGCCAATAATCTAGCAGCTTTTAATTGTATGTTAATTGACTAACCAGCCCCTTTTTGTAAACATATAAAACCTTGAATGAATAATAAATGTATGTCTTTGACGAACTGTTATACTGACACTTGCGTTGTGGACAGTCCTCATTTCGTTCTGAGCGCTCAAAAAGACATTATATAGAGATTTGGACATGGCAAGCAGCAAACACAGAAGGATATTTTTATCCTAATTAAATTTCCATATCAAGAGGAAAGAAAGAAAAGAGAGAAAGAAAGAACAGAGAGAAAAAAGAACAGAGAGCGAGAAGGAAAGAACAGAGAGCGAGAAAGAAAGACTAGAGAGAGAGCCATAGGCGTAGCTAGGGTTTTGGTTTAGTGGGGGCAAAACTTCTGAGTGGGCCCATCATCAGAGAACCTCAGCAAATGACCGCGCTGTTGGCCAAAATAATCTATATATAAAAAGACAAATATTGATATTACCGCCAATATGGTCTGTGTTAAATAATACCAGTCCTACAGAACATATAGATTACAGCACAGGTACAGATAATGACTTACCGCTGATGTTGTTTCTAATGGAATTGTTCACTTTTCATGTCTTTTCCATCTGGCCCACACCGACATGACGACTTCTCCAGCCAGGACTCGACTGCACCCCCATTAAAAAAAAAAAAAAAAAAACCTCACCTCCCGGCTCCTGTGCTGCTCACTGTTCTCCCTCTCAGCGTCTGACAGCGGGCGCCGGCAGGTGATGTTATTGCGCCCGCTGTCATACGCTGAGAGGGGGATTATGGGAGAGAAGGAGCGCTCGCTCCTTCTCTCTCCATGCGGTGAGCTTTATCGGCTGGATGCCGATACAGCTGACCCTCCGATGACGGGTGGGGGGCCCACTGCTGGCACCGGGCCCCCCCAACGCCTGTTCAGGCCCCATAGCTTCCGGGCGGCAGAGCAGGGAGAGCGATTCTCCCTGCTCTGCCGCAGAATGTAACTGTATCGTAGCTCCGGGTGGGCCCCCTCAGAGCGCGGGCCCCGGGGCCACCGCCCCCTCTGCCCCGCGACCTATCCTTTCAAATCAGGGCCCACCACGCAGGAGCTGGGGCCCACCGTAGGTTTCTCCGGTGTCCCGGTGCCTCAGTCCGACCCTGCTTGCCAGCCTGATAATACCAGGCCACAGCAGTCTGCATATCTTGGCTGGTTAACAAAAATAGGGGATCCCCTCGAAAAAAATTTGGCGTGGGGTCCCCCCTATTTTTGTTAACCAGCCAGATGAAGCAGACTGCTGAGGCCTGGTTTTTCAGGCTGGTAAGGATCCAATATCCATGGACCTTGCCAGCCTGATAATACCAGGCCACAGCAGTCTGCTTAGCTTGGCTGGTTAACAAAAATAGGGGATCCCCTCGAAAAAAAAACGGCGTAGGGGTCCCCCTAATTTTGTTAACCAGCCAAGTAAAATGCAGACTGCTGCGGCCTGGTATTAAAAGACTGTCAAGGCCCATGGATTTTGGCCCTCAACAGCCTGATAATACCAGGCTAAGGCAGCCCCACATTTGGCGCATCAAAAGATGTGCCAATTGTGGCACTTTACCCGGCTCTTCCCACTGCCCTGTAGCGGTGGCAAGTGGGGTAATAAGGGGTTAATGTCACCGTTGATTGCACGGTGAGAATAAGCCCGGTTAATAATGGAGAGGTGTCAATAAGACACCGATCCATTATTAATCCCAAAGTTTTTAAATGTATAAAAAAAAAGACACAGCAAGAAAAAAGTATTTTAATGAAATAAAAGAGACAACACAGTTTTCATTTCTTTTATTATACTCTCATTCCTGTGACGCCATCGATCTCCTGTAAAAAAAAAAAAAAACAAACCAACTGTATACCACCTGTCCGACGCAGTCCATAGTAACGAGTGTCCCACGACGATCCAGCTCTGCTACATCGCAATGACAGGCAGAGCCTGTCATCTCGACGCAGCACAGCTGATTACCTGCTTCCCCGGCGGTGACGTCATCGGACTGACTGCTTTATGGCCGGGATTACCCAGCAGTCACTGCAGTTATCGCGAGAAACTGCATGTGACCGCCGGGGAAAGATGATGGCGACCATCAAGCAGTCCAGCCCGTGACCGCCGGAGATCTTCTGCCAGGTAAGTGCCGCTGACTCCTGACAGACCCGACCGACGGACACTGACAGTGACAGTGACAAATCCGATTCCGGTATCCGATAAGACGAAAATATCGGAACTAAGTATCGAAAGTCCGATAGAGCTAATATCGGCCGATACCCGATACTTGCGGTATCGTATCGCTCAACACTATTCATGACATTTTGCTGCGATAATCGACCGACTAAAACGGTCCGATTTTTTGTCGGTGTGTGTGACTCCGGCCTTATTGTCATCCTTGTGACATTCATATTTATACCTTAATATTTTAAAATGTACCATCATGATCAAATACAGGTTTATGATAAATAATAACATTCAGGTTCCTGGCAATGTACCATAAAAATTGAATGCTATACACATGATCCCTATGGGATCCCATTTTTTTGCACATTCATTGAATTAGCAATTGTCATATGTGGTACAGCAGAGAATAGTGCATGCAGTGATTTTTTTCTCTTGTTACATATGAAAAAACTAACATCTGAAAGCCCTATCGATAGCTCAAATCCATATAATAATCTCGTCTGAATGTGTCCCAAACTTTTTAATAATAATAAAAATCTTTATTTTTATATATTGCTAACATATTCCGCAGTGCTTAACATACATTATCATCGCTGTCCCCGATGAGGCTCACAATCTAAATATACCCAAACTATAAACTTTGGTAGATTCATCACTTAGTATAACTGTCACCGATGTCGTATTAGGTCAGTCATTTACATAAAGTTCATTTTATGTCAGATGATCCATTTACATTGCCCTGGAATGTATTTTTAAATTATTCATGTAAAAGTTTTTGCAAAGAAAAAAAAATCACTAAAAAAGAATAAGAAAGATAAATAAAAACAGAAGAAAAGCAAAAAAGAAAGTAAAAAAGATGAAGAAGCAATTTTCAAAGTCATTCACTGTATCTTAAATGTCACATTTACTTAAAATTGTTAGCAAAGCAAAATTTAGCATTGATGCTTTATATGTGCTATAATTTGACCTTCAGAATTATTATGCATTCTCACATTACAGCTTTGAATAATTTATTCCGTTTCTACAGGGAAATATAAACATAGTTTGATAAGACTGAATTTCATGTCAAGATGCATTGCTTTTTCGTTTTAAACAGGATTTTATACTATTCACCAAAAAGTATATTTATCTATATCTATTAATAAACGCTTAAAATGTGTCACTGCTGCTCACAAATTTCACTATCTGCTTTGATAAATGCTGATTGCCAAATAATTTGATCTCCATTTCATTTTAAATCCTTAAGAAGTCAAAAAGTGCAAAGTGGCAAAAATGTTCTATGTAATGTGGAAGCTTTGCCTGCTGGATCATTTGTTTCTGAGATTGATAGCCTGATAGGTTTAGGAAGTGCCTTAGGCTTGCTGGTTATAAATAGGTGCAGTGAAAAAAATATAATTACTGAGATGTCACAAAATACGATTGCTAAGCATTGAGTTAAAATGAAGGAAATAAAATCAAAGAGACATTGCATCAAGTAGTAAAACAGTAGAAATAACAAAGGAGTCATGTAATGTTTTAACAACATCAAGTTCAATTTGCAAGATTGTTAGCTAAAATAAACATTCCTATAAATTACCTGTTGTTTATTTTAGAGAATATAGAAAAAAAGCAAAAGTTGAAAGTAACAAAATTATTAAAATACTAAATATGTACATACATAAAATCTATATTTTATTTTCAAGTTGTTACTACAGATGAATCTCACAAAATTAGAATATCATCAAAAAGTTAATTTATTTCAGTTCTTCAATACAAAAAGTGAAACTCATATATTATATATAGTCATTACAAACAGAGTGATCTATTTCAAGTGTTTATTTCTGTTAATGTTGATGATTATGGCTTAGAGCCAATGAAAACGCATAAGACATTATCCCAGTAAATTCAGATATTTTATAACACCAGCTTAAAAAAATGATTTTAAAATCCGAAATGTTGGCCTACTGAAATGAATATTCAGTAAAGCCACTCAATACTTTATCGAGGCTCCTTTGTCACCAATTGCTCCATCAATGCAGCATGGCATGGAGGCAATCTGTCTGTGGCACTGCTGAGGTGTTATGGAAGCCTGGGTTGCTTTGATTGCAGCCTTCAGCTCATCTGCATTGTTGGGTCTGGTGTCTCTCATCTTCCCCTTGACAATACCCCATAGATTCTCTATGGGGCTAAGGTCAGGCGAGTTTGCTGACCAATTAAGCACAGTGATACTGTTGTTTATAAACCAGGTATTGGTACTTTTTGTAGTGTGGACAGGTGCCAAGTCCTGCTGGTGAATGAAATTTCCACCTCCAAAAACCTTGTCGGCAGAGGGAAGCATGAAGTTCTCTAAAATTTCCTGGTAGACGGCTGCGCTGACTTTGGTCTTGATAAAACACAGTGTACCTACACCAGCAGATGACATGGCTCCCGAAACCATCATGATTGTGGAAATTTCACACTAGATCTCAAGCAGCTTTGATTGTCTGTGTCTCCACTCTTCCTCCACACTCTGGGACCTTGATTTCCAAGGTCTAGTGTGAAGTTTCGACAATCAATGATGGTTTCGGAAGCCATGTCTTCTGCTCATGTAGGTCCACTGTATTTTATCAAGACCAAAGTCTGCACAGCAATCTACCAGAAAATTTTAGAGCATTTCATGCTTCCGTCTGATGACAAGGTTTTTGTAGATGGAAATTTCATTCTCCAGCAGGATCTGGCACCTGTCCACACTGCAAAAAGTAACAATACCTGGTTTAAAATAAAACAACAGTATCACTGTGTTTGATTGGCCAGCAAACTCGTCTGACATTAACCCCATAGAGGATCTATGGGGTATTGTCAAGAGGAAGATGAGAGACACCAGACCCAACAATGCAGATGAGCTGAAGGATGCTATCAAAGCAACCTGGACTTCCATAACACCTCAGCATTCATGTAGTAATTAATGCAAAAGGAGCCCTGACCAAGTATTGAGTGCATTTACTGAACATACATTTAAGTAGGCCAACATTTTAAATTTTAAAATAATTTTTTCAAGCTAGTGTTATAAAGTATTCTAATTTACTGAGATAAAGACTTTTGAGTTTTCATTGGCTGTAAGTAGTGATGAGCGAGTATTCTCGTTGCTCTGGTTTTCCCCGAGCATGCTTAGGTGGTCTCCGAGTATTTTGGCGTGCTTGGAGATTTAGTGTTTATAGATACAGCTGCATGATTTGTGGCTGCTAGACAGACTGAATACATGTGTGGAATTCCTAACTAACAGGCAATCCCCACATGTATTCAGACTGTCTAGCAGCTGCAAATCATGCAGCTGCGTTGACAAACACTAAATCTCTGAGCATGCCAAAATACTCGGAGATCACCTGAGCATGCTCAGGAAAACCCGAGCAATGAGTATACTGGCTCATCACTAGCTGTAAGCCATAATCATCAACATTAACAGAAATAAACACATGAAATAGATCACTCTGTTTGTAATGACTCTACATAATATATGAGTTTCACTTTTTGTATTGAAGAACTTGAAATAAGTTTGACTTTTTGATGATATTCTAATTTTGTGAGATGCACCTGTATGTAGGGGAGAATGGACTAAAAATCCTCCTAGAGCACGACTAATCAACAATTCTCTTTCTCTCTCTAACATATATCATACATACAATAGAATTGATTGAATACACTGTGTTTGTATGTCCAATCAACTTTAGATTGTGTTTTCTGTTGCTGTTATGGTTTTCAGAAACGAGAAGCAGTAAGTCAGGGATCGATCCTTGATGTGATACCTGTTATGAATTGGTAGCTGAGGAGGACAGGAGCAAAAAACAGGCAAGGCAGCAAAACACCAGAGAGGTTGGGAACTAATGGGTTGCAGATCCCTGAACTAACCGCACAACTAGAAGCAGCCGTGGGACGTACCTACGGTGACCTAGACGCGTCGGCACAGCCGGAGAGTTAGCTACACCTAAAGATAGAAATAGGAAAGCTAACTACCCCGAAGTAGAGCCCCAAAGGAATAGGCAGCCCCCACACATATAATGGCGGTTAGACAAGACAAAATACAAACGCAGGCAGAAAATAGAGTGAGCAAACGCTGGGGCCAAACACTGCCTAGATAGGACAGGACAGAATACTATATGCAACCCAGGAAAACCCTAGAAAAACTTCCAACACTTCTGATTTAAAAAATGCTGAGATCACACGATCTCGCCACCCGCTAAATCAGATCTCTGGTGTGACCAAGCGGCTAACTAGCAGCCACTCAAATGGCAGGGACAGAGCAATGGAACAAATAAACAGTGGCTACTGAAAAACAGAGAGTAGCACAGGCCCCTGGAGGGGAACCCGGCTAACCTCCCACAAAAGTGCAGACAAAAAAAATGGAAACAGCAAACAAGATGAAAACAAGCAGAACATATCTTATCTGAAAGTAGCAGACGAATGCAAGACACCAGCTGACTTCCAAATGAACCTGGAAACAACAATTGATCACCGGCGAGGATTATGGGAAGGCAGCTCACTTATATCAGCCCAGTCAGTCTCTCCTGATTGCCAGTCATCGCTCGCAGGTGGTTCAATACCCTCAGCAACCACCAGAGGAAGCCCCAACTTAGAAGTCATTTCCAACATGCTCACAACAGATACCCTTCTCTAACCATGTTTAATGATTAAAAATTGGACTACTGAATGATAGTCCTATATAGCAGAATTTTGAAGTAGACAAAGAAGAACTATCAGTAGATACTCCTCACCAGATGATTTAGCTATTAGTGATGTAAATTCTTTTGAACAAGAAAACTTTGTAGAAGTGATGCCATTTCAAATAACTGTTTAATATAGCCATCTCTTGAAGATGTATCTATTAGCATTAACCCCTTAGTGACAAAGTCAATTTGTAGCTTAATGACCAGGCCAATTTTTACAATTCTGACCACTGTCACTTTATGAAGTTATAACTCTTTAATGCTTTAACAGATCCCGCTGATTCTGAGATTATTTTTTCATGACATATTGTGCTTCATGTTAGTGGTAAAATTTCTTCGATTTGACTTGCGTTTATTTATGAAAAAATGGAAATATGGTGAAAATTTTGAAAATTTAGCAATTTTCAGTTTTAATTTTTATGCCCTTAAATCAGAGAAATATGTCACACAAAATATTTTTAGTTAGGAAGTTATAAGGCTTAAAATTTGACCAGCGATTTCTCTTACTTACAACAAAATTTACAAAACCATTTTTTTAGGGACCACATCACATTTAAAGTCACTTTGAGGGGTGTAAATGAGAGAAAATACCGAAATGTGACACCATTCTAAAAACTGCACCCCTCAAGGTGCTCCAAACCACATTCGAGAAGTTTATTAACCCTCTATGTGCTTCACAGGAACTGAAGCAATGTGGAAGGAAAATATTAACTTCTAACTTTTTTTTACAAACATTTTACTTCTAATCCATTTTTTTATTTTCACAAATGTAAAAGGAGAAAATGAATCACAAAATTTGTTGTAAAATTTTTCCTGAATGCGCTAATACCCCATATGTGGGGGTAAACCACTGTTTGGCCACAAGGCAGAACTTGGAAGGGAGGAAGCGTCGTTTGACTTTTTCAATGCAGAATTGGCTGGAATTGAGATCGGACGCCATGTAGCGTTTGGAGAGCCCCTGATGTGCCTAAACAGTGGAAACTCTCCCACAAGTGACACCATTTTGGAAACTAGAGCCTTTAAGAAGCTTATCTAGATGTCTTATGAGCACTTTGAACCACCAAGTGCTTCACAGAGGTTTATAAAATTTAGAACGATCCCCAAAAAATAAATCCGGAGTAGGGAACTTAGGTTCTACAGCAGACGACTGAGTGAGATAGACAGAAATATTTCGAACTTCAGCAGCAAGCTGCTCCACACGATCAGAAAAATGCTTGACTTCCATTGCAGAAAAACTCCTCCTACAGCCCCCAGAGACAAAGAGGAAAAAATACACACAATCAATTGTGGCACCATGTTGCATTTGGAGACCCCTGATGTAACTAAACAGCGGAAACCCTCTAATTCTAACTCCAACACTAACCCCAACACACCTCTAACCATTATCCCAAACCTAACCATAGCCCTAATCACAACTCTAATCCCAACACACCCCTAACCCTAATCCCAACCCAAACCACAACCCAAACCCCAACACACCTCTAACCCTAATCCCAAACCCTAGCTATAACCCTAACCACAACCCTAACACTAATCCCAACCCTAACCACAAACCTAACCCCAACACACCTTTAACCCTTATCCCAACCCAAACCCTAACACTAAAACTGTAGCCCAACTCACTTTAGCCCAACTCTAACTCTAACCCTAAAACTTTAGCCCAACTCACTTTAGCCTAACACTAATGGAAAAATGGAAATACATATATTTTCTTTATTTTATTATTTTTTCCTAACTAAGGGGTGATAAAGGGGGTGTTTATTTACTATTTTTTTATTTTGATCACTGTGATAGCGTTTACCACAGTGACCAAAATGAACCAATAGGTAAAATCTTCCTATTGTTGCCCGGTGCAGGCCGGCAGATTGCATTTTCTGACCGGAAGAATATGGCGGCACCCACCGGAGGAAGCAGGAGGGCCCGAGGATCACCGGGGTGTATGAGGGGGGGATTGGTGACCCTTTTTCTCTCTCCTCTGATGTGTGATCTTTTTTTTGCAGTGGCCGTTATACTGTTAATAACGGCGATCGCAACCCTGGGATCAGTAAAAAACCGACCCGAATCAAGTTCTCTGGGGTCTTGGCTATCCCCGGCAGCTGAGACCCCAGAGAAAATCTCCCACCCGGAAGATCGCGGCGGGTGCACTGCGCATGCACCCACCATTTTCTGACAGGAAGAAGATGGTGGCACCCACCTGAGGAGGCAGGAGGGCCTGAGGACCACCGGGAGGTACAAGGGGGGATCGGGGACTCTGGGGGGGCACTCTACACTTTTTCCACAGCACCGTTAATTAACGGCGCTGTGGTTTAAGTGCCCTTAACTACTGCCGTTAAAAGGCGTATCGGCGGTCGTTAAGGAGTTAAGCATTGTAGGACATGTAACAATTTTTGTATTTTTGTATTATCTGAATCTTTTTTGGGCTCATTTTGCCTTTTGGAGAAGAAACTGCATTCGTTTAATAGTCAAATAGTCAATATTTTGACTCATTAGTCCAGAGCACCTGCTGTTATTTTGCTGCACCTTGGTTCTTATGTTTTCATTTATGGTTGAGTCACTTGGCCATGTTACAATGTGGGAGATATGATTTTTATGTATAATTCTTCCATGAAGATGACTTCTGGCCAAACTTATGCAAACATTAAATGGATATAGATGTAGCTATGCTGTTGTCAGTTCTGAGCTCATGACACTGCCGGACATCTTCCAATTTCAAGAATGATGTCTTAAATTTGCTGCACTATTTCCTTGGCTAACCACTGCTTTTATGGTTCCTATCATTGGCCATTTCTTGGTGTTCTCAAAGCTGAGAAATATAGGCAGATATTTATCAATAATGCAGTACCATCAGGGAGGCTTCTGTGGCTTCAAATGTATTCTGAAGCAGAGCTAAGACCTAGGGCCACCATCAGGGCATTGCTGCCCTTAGTGCTATATGGGGCTCGGTGAGCAGAAAAACAGAAGGGGACCCGTACCCAGTCAGGGCCCCCCTCTTGTGCTTCTGCTTACCTGGCCCCAGGGTGAAATAAAGTGCTGTTTGCTGCGGTGCACACCTTGGCAATGGAAGCTTTCCCGGAGCTCTACAATTGTCAAACCTAAATGACTGCAGCTCCAGTTCCCTGGACCTTTTCTGGACATCGGGTGATGGCAAGTATGTGATAATGTCATTGTGTACATCGGCATGTACGCTCGCCACAGGCCGTTGCTAGAGCGCCAGAAATGGACCTGTGGCTGCATGTGATCATCAGTGAGGTAAACATGAAAAACTTTTTTTTTTTGTAAAATTAATTAAATGGGGAAGGTCACTGCAAATGATAAAGTGAGCAGGGACGAGGGACTGACAATGATAAAGTGAGAGCGGGTGGGGAACTGCAAATGATAAAGGGAGGGGCAGAGGATTGCAAATGATGAAGTGAGTGGGGCTGCAAATGATTAAGTGAGGGGTAGATCGGGACTGCAAATGATGAAGGGAGAGTGGGACAGGGACTGCAAATGATGAAGTGAGGAAGAGGAGACTGTAAATTATGAAGTGTTGGGAGGGTGATGGCAAATGATGAAGGGAGGAGAGTATGGGGGTCTGAAAATGATGAAGTGAGGGGGGAGGGTGGCTGCAAATGATGAAGTGACAGGAGGGTCGAGGGACTGCAAATGATGACATGAGAGGGGGCTGCAAATATTTAAGTGAGGGTGGAGTGGGGGACTGCAAATGATGGAGTGAGTTGGGAGGGGTACTGCAAATAATGAAGTGGAGTAGCAGGACTGCAAATGATGAGGTAGGGGTGCTGCAAACGGTGAAGTGAGGGGGCAGGGAACTAAAAATGATGAAGTGAGGGGGCGGGGACTGCAAATGATGAAATGAGGGGGGACTGCAAATGATGAAGTGGGGAGGAGGACTGCAAATAGTTAAAGTGGAGGGAGACAGCGAGTGATGAAGGGAGGCAGGAAGGGGAATGCAAATGATGAAGTGAGAGGAAGACTGGGGACTGCAAATTATGAAGTGAGGAAGGAAGAAGTGGCAGCCATAACTGCAATATAGGGGCCGGTGGAGCATGATTAGAACATAAGATTTGACACTACTATTGAATAAGGCACATAGTGTCTCTTGTTGCATAAGGCATCTAAACATGGCAAAACTATATCTTTTGACATCCCCGTACACTAGAAATATCAGCTTGACCAAGCAATCCTGCAAATTATGAATTGAGGGTGGGGGACAAGAGACAGCAATTGAATTGAAGGTGGGGGTGGGAGAGCAAATGATGAAATTAAGATTGGGAGAAGGGAGAACAAATGATGAATTGAAGGTGTGGGACGGGGAGAGCAAGTGATGACTTAGAGGGGCTGGGGGAGAGCAAATAATGACTATTGAGTGTGTGGGGGGGTAAATGATGATGTATTGAGACCAGGGGATGGGAACAGTAAATAATGATGAATTGAGGGTAGGAGATAACAAATGATGAGGAATTGAGGGTGGGCTAGAAAATAATGGTAAATTGTGGGAGGGGGAGTGTAAATGATGAATTTGGTGTGGGGGAGAGCAGTTGATAATGAATAGAGGGTGGGGTGGGAGAGAAATAAGACATGACATAATCAAAGGGGCACGTACATATAATGAATCAGGGGTGGTATAGAGTGGGAGGCGTTGAGAATGCAGTGGCTGGTATTGAATTGAGAAAAAGAATACAGGTGCTAAATCATTTATTTATTTATTAGTTGTGGAAAGTAACTATTTATACTTGGTGGGGGCTCAGTGATGAATTACAATTTATATTTGGAATGGTTGCTTGAATAATAACTAATTATATATTAATGGTCGGTGCACATATGTATTCGGCTGTTTAGTGTAGAAAAAAGGAAGAAAGAGGAGAATGTATTCTGGAAGCTGTGCTCAAGATACCTATGTGTTATTTTATACAGAGACGAGTCCTGGCTGGAAGACGTGATGGCAGTCTGCACTGGATGAAAAAGAAATGCAAACATGAAGGACTTCAACTAGAGATGTCACTGGTGAGTCAGTGTGTTACTTGTAAACTGACATTATACACTGCATGCTGTATACAGAGCTCCGGTGTATAATGTCACTGGTGATCACTGTAGTATATGTACACTAACACTATATATAGAACTCCTGTGTATAATGTCACTGGTGATCACTGTATTATCTGTACATTATATGCAGAGCTCATGTGTATAATATCACTGGTGATCACTGTATTATTTGTACACTAACACTATACAGAGCTCCTGTGTGAAACATCACTGGTGATCACTGTATTACCTGTACACTATATACAGAGCTCATGTGTATAATGTCACTGGTGATCACTGTATTACCTGTACACTGACCCTATATACAGAGTTCCTATGTATAAAGACCCTTAGTATTGTGTTTATTTTTTATCATCAGTATTGTAGTATTCGGTTACTATGGTGTGGTAATATGTTGTCTGGTCATGATTTTGCAGTATTTGCTCCTTGTATGTGGTATTATCTGGTCACTATGTGATGGTAATATGTGGTCTGGTCATGGTGTAATAGTATTTGTCCCTTGTATGTGGTATTATTGGTCATTTTAAAAAAATGTTTGTGACATTCCTTTAAAGAAAAATAAATAAAAATATACTTAAAAAAGAATTGGATATTTTAAGAAATTTTGAATAGATTAGAGCAGACCCGGGCAAGGGGCGGCCCGCGGGCCGCATCCGGCCCGCCGGCTGTCAGTGACCGGCCCGCGGAGGCGCTCCGGCAGTCTCAGGGCCCCGGCATCAGCTGGCACAATACTTACCTCTCCCGTGCCTCCGCTGCTGCAGCTCCGGGCTCCACCGGCGCTTCCTCTCACAGCCGGCCGCTGAATGACGTCATCATTCAGCGGCCGGCTGTGTCAGAGAGCGGGACGCTGGACAGGTAAGACGTGTCTCTGTGTGTGTCTGTGTGTGTGTGTGTGTGTGTGTGTGTGAGTGCTTATGTGCTGTCTGTGTGTGATGATGGGCAGGCATTGCTGATAATGGGGAGGCATTGATGATGATGGGGAGAAGATGATGATAATGGGCAGGTATTGATGATAATGGGGAGGCATTGATGATGATGGGGAGAAGATGATGATAATGGGCAGGTATTGATGATAATGGGCAGGCATTGATGATGGGGAGAAGATGATGATGATGATGATGGGCAGGCATTGATGATGATGGGGAGAAGATGATGATAATGGGCAGGCATTGATGATAATGGGCAGGCATTGATGATGGGGAGAAGATGATGATGGGCAGGCATTGCTGATAATGGGGAGGCATTGATGATGATGGGGAGAAGATGATGATAATGGGCAGGTATTGATGATAATGGGGAGGCAAAATTGATGATGATGGAGGAGAATGATGATGATGATAATGGGCAGGTATTGATGATAATGGGCAGGCATTGATGATGGGGAGAAGATGATGATGATGATGATGGGCAGGCATTGATGATGATGGGAGAAGATGATGATAATGGGCAGGTATTGATGATAATGGGCAGGCATTGATGATGGGGAGAAGATGATGATGATGATGGGGAGAAGATGATGATAATGGGCAGGTATTGATGATAATGGGCAGGCATTGATGATGGGGAGAAGATGATGATGGGCAGGCATTGCTGA
The DNA here is from genome assembly GCA_033576555.1 of Oophaga sylvatica. Lineage (NCBI taxonomy): Eukaryota > Metazoa > Chordata > Amphibia > Anura > Dendrobatidae > Oophaga > Oophaga sylvatica. The sequence goes on along the minus strand of JARQOD010000004.1, from coordinate 159,447,116 downwards.
TAATGGGGAGGCATTGATGATGATGGGGAGAAGATGATGATAATGGGCAGGCATTGATGATAATGGGCAGGCATTGATGATGGGAGAAGATGATGATGGGCAGGCATTGCTGATAATGGGGAGGCATTGATGATGATGGGGAGAAGATGATGATAATGGGCAGGCATTGATGATGGGGAGAAGATGATGATGATGATGATGGGCAGGCATTGATGATGATGGGGAGAAGATGATGATAATGGGCAGGTATTGATGATAATGGGCAGGCATTGATGATGGGGAGAAGATGATGATGTTGATGGGCAGGCATTGATGATGATGGGGAGAAGATGATGATAATGGGCAGGTATTGATGATATGGGCAGGCATTGATGATGGGGAGAAGATGATGATGGGCAGGCATTGCTGATAATGGGGAGGCATTGATGATGATGGGGAGAAGATGATGATAATGGGCAGGCATTGATGATAATGGGCAGGCATTGATGATGGGGAGAAGATGATGATGGGCAGGCATTGCTGATAATGGGGAGGCATTGATGATGATGGGGAGAAGATGATGATAATGGGCAGGTATGTATATATACAGTATACAGTATATATATATATATATATTATATATATATATATATATATATATATATATGTATATATACAGTATTGGGTAGAACGGAGTTAATTATATTAGTCCGGCCCTCTAAAACCATCCCAATTTCTCATCCGGCCCCCTGGCAAAATTAATTGCCCACCCCTGGATTAGAGTAAAGTAAGGTTTGGCCATAAGAGTCTACCTTGTCATGGTGGTGGCTTAAAAAATCTTTTGGCCAAAATAATAGCTGGTGGCTATGTATGTGACCTGGTCTTAAGTGGAAACTGTTAATGTGTGATTGGTGAGGACATGGTGACCGTTGAAGCATGGAAGGGTAGAGGGGGAGCTGGAGAGTAGACGGAGCTTGGTTGGGCGGAGAGTCTCAAGGGGGCCCAAAAATTTTGCCAGTATGGGGCCCTGAAATTCCTGGTGGCAGCCCTGCAATAACCACAAACATGCAGACAATGTTATTAACCATTATTGTCAGCAAAAAGAAGAACAGGGCATCCTGAAAGTAAAGGCATGACTCTCACAGAGCCCTGATTTCAACATGATTTGGTGATTGACTTGATTTAGATTTCTATTTTCTTCCTTTAATTTTCATTTTGTTAATTGATAAAATTCAACTTCTATTTTTACTCTAATCTTCAATTGATGAATAATGCATGGATATTTTACTGTAAGGAAATTCAATATGTACATTCATGTTTTAGTCCCAAAACATAGATATTCGTCAGACAGATTTCAGCATAATACCTGTACAGGCTACTGACACAATTCCAAAGCGCTACTTCAGCTCCTTTATTCTACTCTTCTCTGCTGCAATCTGTGTTGACGAAAGTCCCTGTTTTGGGACCAAAATATTACTGTTATATTGAATTACACCACTGGAAAATATCCACACATTATCCATCAATAGAAGTGTCAAGTAGCGTTATACATTTGTTACTAAAGAGTGGTTCCTTTCTCAAGCACCTACCTACACATAGTAGTGCCATATACCTTCATCTTACAATTCTGTTTTATAAAGCATTCATACTTTGTAGCATACACATTAATATATTTTATTACGCCCTCTTTTTCCTCCCAACTAATACCCTTGTCAGAAGCAAAGCCAATTGAGACCAGTGTTTGGTAGTTTTACTGATTGGACATGTAGTACTAGTAGTGATAATATTGTATATCTCACATTCTAAGCCATAGTTTATTTTTTTTCTTTCATGTTATTCCATTCATTGTGATTGTCATTTTTTCTTTTACTAAACATTTTGGATACAAGTATAATTTAACTTCCAATGACGGGCACAGTCCGTCATTGGATGCCTACTCTGTTTGGTGCGGGCTCTGGCGATAAGCCCGCACTTTTCTGGCACATGACCACTGATCTGATCAGCTAATATGTGCCCCTAACAGCCGTGGGTGGAATTGAGATTTACCCACAGCTATTAACATGTTAAATACCGCTGTTAAACTCTGACAGCGGCATTTAACATGCATGCGCAGGAAGCACGTCATTACCTCCTCATATTAGCACCCGTGTCACAGGACCGTGGGTTGCCGATGGGTAGGCATGACAACCCACTGGTCAGCAGGAGACCCCTGTGGTTGTCATAGCCGGATAGCTATGAGAACTGCCCAGTAGAGATGAGCGACTTTGCCTCCGGGAGGGTCGAGTCAGGTTTCGGACCATCCGACTTTACCAAAAGTCGAGTCGAACGAGATCGGCCGACTAACTAACGGCAAAAGTCGGAGTTTCGACAAAAAACGAAACCCGACCCCAATGCAAGTCAATGGGGAATAAAAGTTGCCAGTGAGTGGAAGACAATAAACACACCTACATAATAATAATAATCTTTATTTATATAACGCCAACATATTCCTCAGCGCTTTACATGTTAAGTCATAAGTAAGAGTGTTAACAATACAATAATTAAAGCAAAATAAGATGACCCTGCTCATGAGAGCTTACAATCTACAATGAGGTGGGGGTGTTACAAAGTACAGGTTTGTATGTACAATGGTGTATTTACAATGATGGTCCAGCCATCTTGAGGGAGTGAGGGCTGGATGGAGATAGTGAATGGGCTACACACGCACACTTACACATAGAATGACTTTGATTAGTGAACGTGATAGGCCGCTCTGAACAAATGTGGTTTGAGGGAGCGCCTGAAACCATGCAAATTGTGGATAGTCCTAATTTCTTGGGGTAGAGTATTCCAGAGGATTGGCGCAGGGGGGTGCTGCACTGTGGAGAGCTTTGTGGGTGAGAACAAGTACTTTGAATTGGGTCCTGTAATGAATGGGCAGCCAGTGTAATGACTGGCGTAGAGCGGACGCGTCCGAGTACCGATTAGCCAGATGGATGACCCTGGCTGCTGCATTCAGTATGGACTGGAGAGGGGATAGTCGAGTAATGGGGAGGCCAAGTAATAGAGCATTGCAGTAGTCCAGGCGGTAGTGGATCAATGCTACAGTGAGGGTTTTTGTTGTTTCCATGGTGAGAAAAGGGCGGATTCTAGAGATGTTCTTTAGGTGTAGGCGGCAAGAGCGGGCAAGAGATTGTATATGGGAGGTGAAGGAGAGATTGGTGTCAAACATAACACCCAGACAGGGAGCCTGCTGCCTGTGTGTTATTATGGTGCCGCCCATGGAGAGGGAAATGTCAAATTTAGGGAGGTTTTGTAGACGGCGGGAGCAGAAGAAGTTCAGTTTTGGAGAGGTTGAGTTACAGATAGAGAGCGGACATGATGTTGGAGACTGCGGACACACAGTCACTGGCGTTCTGTAGTACAGAGGGGGTAAGGTCGGGGGATGACGTGTATAGTGTGTCATCAGCATAAAGATGGTACTGAAAGCCAAATCTGCTGATGGTCTGTCCAATTGGGGCCATGTAGAGAGAGAAGAGAAGGGGGCCAAGGACTGAACCCTGGGGTACCCCGACAGTGAGAGGAAGAGGAGATGACGTGGAGCCAGAGAAGGAAACACTGAAGGAGCGGTCAGAAAGATAGGAAGAGAGTCAGGAGAGAGCAGTGACCTTAATACCTAGTGACTGGAGCCTAGACAGTAGGAGACGGTGGTCAACTGTGTCGAAAGCTGCAGAAAGGTCTAGAAGAATGAGCAGAGAGTGGTCACCGTTACGTTTTGCTGTCAGAAGGTCATTAGTCACTTTTATGAGTGCAGTTTCAGTCGAAACAGTGCCCATTTCAATGCCAACGACATCAATTCTTATTACTTAATCTTGTCAACCTTAATTTACTTTATAATAATAGTAACGCATTGAAAACTGGGGGTTATTTGGCTAAAGTTGTGGGGGAGTACAGCCCAGTTAGGGAGGTGGAAAAACTAGCATATGTTGAGGTGTAAGCTGGATGTTCAGCAGCTGCAAATGGAGGAATTGGAGAAGTCGGAGGAAGAGTAGGACAAAGCGAGCCATTTTGCTGGCAACCTATGTGTCATCAGGGGAAGGTGGTACAAAATTCTTTGAAACCCAGGCATGGTTCATTTTAATGAAGGTGAGATCACCAACATTTTGGGTCGACAGCCGGGTCCTTCTTTCTGTCAGGATTGATCCAGCAGCACTGAAAACTCTTTCTGATAGCACACTACCAGCAGGGCAAGCGAGCTCCTGTAAGGCATATTGTGCCAATTCAGGCCAGGTGTCCAGTTTACAGGCCCAGTAGTCAAAGGGGAATGAACTGTGAGGGAGAACATCGATAGGGGACGAGAGGTAATTTTGAACCATAGTTGACAACTGCTGTCTCCTGTCTGTTGTAATCGATTCAGTATTAACAGTCGTGTGAGGGGTACTCGAAAAATCAGTCCACAACATGGTCATGAAACCCCTGTCTCCAACGCCACTTCAGCTGTGTGCACCATGACCACCTCTTCCATGTTGCCCAGTATGGCTCGTGGTAGAACCTGCACCGCTGCTGTGAGTGGGAATGCCTCTAACAAACGGTTTACCAGAGTTGCTTGTTTGTTCGCCAATATTAGCTCTAGGTTCTCCTGTGGCATGATGTTCTGTAATTTGCTTTTATAGCGTGGATCGAGGATGCTGGCCAACCAGTAGTTGTCATCCTTCATAATTTTGGCAATGCGGGGGTCCCTTTTTAGGATCCGCAAGACATAATCATAATGACACATGTGGGCCAATGTTCCAGGTGTCAATGATGCACTGACAATGGTGGGTGGAGGAGCACTTTCTGCCAAATCCACATCCCTCCAGTCACGCACAAACCCTGTACCTGACCTTGGCAAGCCAACATTTTCTCTTCCCCCCTGAGTAGCATCCTCCTCCCCAAAATAATCATCCCCCTCCTCCTCCTTCTTCCTCCTCTACCTCGACCAGTACAGTTCCCTGAGCAGACAATGCCTGACTGTCATCAAGGCTTCCCTCCTCCTCCGCTGCAGACGCGTGATCCTTAATGTGCGTCAAAGTTTGCATGAGCAGATGCATAATTGGGATGCTCATGCTCATGATGGTGTCGTCTGCGTTTACCAGCCGTGAGCATTCCTCAAAACACTGAAGGACTTTACAGAGGTCTTTCAGCTTTGACCACTACACACCCGACAACTCCATGTCTGCCCTCAAATCCCTGCCCGTGTATCCTCCCACAAATGCATTACAGCCTGCCTCTGTTCGCACAGCCTCTCAACCATGTGCATGGTGGAGTTCCACCTTGTTGCAATGTCTATGATTAGGTGGTGCTTGGGGAGGTGGAGCGATCGCTGCAGCCTCTGCATACGACTGGAGTCCACATAACGGCCCTGGCCATGCCTACTGGCTCATGCATCTGTTGTGAGGTGCACCTTTCCACTCACTGATTGTTTGAGTGCATGGACAATGCGGTCTTTCACATGCAGGTGGAGGGCAGGGATGGCTTTTCTAGAAAAGAAGTGCCGACTGGGTAGGTCATAGTGTGGGACAGCATAGGCCATGAGCTCTCGGAACGCTGCACTTTCAACCAAACGGAAGGGCATCATCTCTAATGAGATCAGTTTGGCAATGTAGGCGTTTAAAGCCAGTGAGGTTTTGTAGTCCGTCCACGCTTGCAAGTGCATGGTGTTTACATGTCTAAGCATGTAACTAGTATTCAAATTTCGGAGATTTTTCCCTCTGCTAAAGGTCCTTCCGCACTTCTTACAGAAAACCTTTGCCTCATCAATAGGATTTTGGTCAAAAAAGTGCCACACTGCACTCTTCCAACTATGGGAAAACTTTTCAGGGCTTGCACGCTGTGCTAATTTAAGCGTCTGGCCAAGCTGTCCTGCAACTCTTTTTGTTTTTTAAAACGTTTCTGGACTGCTACGGGCCTGCCAGATAACCGCAGCAGCGATGTCGATGCCTGCCGCGGATCCTCCTCCTCCTCTGAGCTATTGCCAGCGGCACCCTCTTCCCCAATGCATGCCAATCCGGGTCAACAACTGGGTCATCCATCACCTCCTCTTCAATTTCATCTGCACCTTCCTCTGTGTCACCATGTAAGGTGTTAGAGTATGAAGGAAGGGGCACCTGATTTTCATCAGGGTCAGATTCTGGCTCCGTAGACTGCGAGGGCAATGTAGTGCTCTGGGTGAATGTACCAGCAGAATCATATAGCAGTGGCTGTGCATCAGTGCACTCCATGTCAGATTCATCTTGGACTGGGGAATTCAGGATTTGACTTGATAAGTTAGGCATGGTATGTGAAAAGAGCTCCAGGGAGTAATCTGAAGTGTGGCCAACCACATCCTTCACTTTTGGTGGGGATGAAGGACACAAGGAAAGGTGTTGTTCCTGAACAGGAGCCTGCACTGATGACTCAGTGCTTGCATTTTTTTGAAACTTCAGAAGAGGAGGCGATAGAGCTGGAGGCTGTTTTGGCAATGTAAGCCAAAACCTGTTTTTGATGCTCCGGCTTTAAAAGCGGTTTACCTACTCCCAGAAAATGGAGCCTTCCAGGCCTTCTGGAGTCAGACGATGATGCAGGCTCAACACCTCCTGCCTTAGGTGCTACTGTGCTTTTGGCACTACCAGCAGATGCACCACCACCACCATCACTACCAGCTGCCCCCACCCCTGCCCACGTCCGCAGCCTCTTCCACCATACTTCCTCTTGTTTGGGAAAATGTACCAAAAATACCAGCAGATATATGGTACTTTATGAGGAGGGTACAGCTGTATACGGTGTAGGAGAAAATTTAAATCTCCGTAAATATTTCCAGAGTCAGACACAGACGCTCACTCAGTATGGATTTGACCATAATACAAAAAGCAGAAAAACAGTACTGTATCAGAAGCAGACAGCTATATACGGTGTAGTGGAAAATTTAAATCTTCGTATATATTTCCGAAGTCACACACGCACGCTCACTCAGTATGGATTTGACCGTAATACAAAGAGCAGATATACGGTACTGTATCAGAAGTGGACAGCTGTATACGGTGTAGGGGAAAATTTAATTCTCGTATTTATTTCCGGAGTCAGACACAGACGCTCACCCAGTATGGATTTTAACGTAATACAAAGAGCAGATACACGGTACTGTATCAGAAGTGGACAGCTGTATATGGTGTAAGGGAAAATTTAAATCTCCGTATATATTCCGTAGTCACACACAGATGCTCACTCAGTATGGATTTGACCGTAATACAAAGAGCAGATTTACTGAACTGTATCAGAAATGGACAGCTGTATACGGTGTAGGGAAATTCAAATCTCTGTATAATTTCCGGAGTCACACACAGACGCTCACTCAGTATGGATTTCACCGTAATACAAAGAGCAGATATACGTACTGTATCAGAAGTGGACAGCTGTATACGTGTAGGGGAAAATTTAAATCTCCGTATATATTTCCGGAGTCAGACACAGACGCTCACTCAGTATGGATTTGACCGTAATACAAAGATCAGATATACGGTACTGTATCAGAAGCGGACAGCTGTATACGGTGTAGGGGAAAATTTAAATCTCCGTATATATTCCGGAGTTACACACAGATGCTCACTCAGTATGGATTTGACTGTAATACAAAAAGCAGAAAAAAGGTACTGTATCAGAAGTGGACAGCTGTATACGGTGTAGGGGAAAATTTAAATCTCCGTATATATTTCCGGAGTCAGACACAGACGCTCACTCAGTATGGATTTGACCATAATACAAAGATCAGATATACGGTACTGTATCAGAAGCGGACAGCTGTATACGGTGTAGGGAAAAATTTAAATCTCAATATATATTTCCGGAGTCACACACAGATAGCATGTATTTGTCCGTGATACCAGCCGGTACACGGTAGTGTGTGAGGAGCGTACAGCTGTATACGGTGTGGGAAAAATGAACGCTTGGTAACTGTGCAGATAAAAAGAATAAAAATATTAGTGCTGTGTTAAAAGCAGTCTGCACAGCAGTGTACACACAGCAATACAGCTAGCAGGCAGCCTATTAACCAGCGCTGCTGCACACAAGAAAATCCTCCCCGTCACTGCACACTAACTGTACAGCACAATTGCTATCAGCACAAGCACAGAAGAACTTCTCTTTCCAGCCCTAACTCCATCCCTACTGATAAACCGTCAGCAACCTCTCCCTACTGCTAAGATCGCCAGAAGAAAAATGGAGGTCGGCGGTCAGGGCTTTTATAGACACTATGACGCCCCTAAAGCAAGCCAATCACTGCAATACCCTTCTCTAAGTTGGTGGTGGACGCTGCACATGTCATCTCGTTGCCCACAGTGTACGTTGTTATGTTTCGGTAGCTGAGGAGGACAGGAACAACAGCAGGGCAGTCGAACACCTGAGATGTTGGTAACTGATGGGTTGCAGATTCCTAAACTAACGACACAACTAGAGGTAGCCGTGGAGCATTCCTAGCGAGAAAAAAAACAAAATGCCATAATTAGGTTTTTTTCGCTGCTGCAACATTGCAATATAATGCAATAACGGGCAATCAAAAGATTGTATCCACACCGAAATTGTATCAATGAAAACATCAGATTGGTGATCAAAAAATAAGCCCTCACCCGGCCCCAGATTCCGAAACATGGAGACGCTATGGGTATTGGAAAATGGGTAGTGACGTGGCAGGCCATTGACATCTCGAGGGATTTCCCTCTGACCTGCCCTGTCATGTGTGAGGCTGGGGGAGTTGCGTCCATACACGGCCCAGGATTCAGTGCGCCTGCGCCGCTAATGGTGCTGTATTTATTGGACAACTGAGCCCCACATTTATAAGAACCCAGGGTTGACACACAGAGCCACAGCCCCCCGAGGAAGCCCACGCGAAATGCGCATCGGGGCTGCTCATGTTTTGAATAATCAATATATCTCATTGATTTTCTTTGGCCGCTTTGTGTCCTGTACTACAAACTCCGCCCCCACTGATCACATGACTTATCTCCAACAAACGCTGTCGGTTTGGGCTCTCGCGATATTCATGCTCCCTCTGCTGTGGGTGTGTCTGGTCTCCGGGGTAACGGCTAGGCGCCAGCCGCCCCGTGTGATCCAGCTTCCCTTTCAGCGTCGGCGCACGCGCTGCATCAAGCTGAGAGCTTGCTGTGTTAACACAGATACCTGTGTAGGTCACCACGTATGGCCCTTTTTAGACATGTGATCACTGGGGCAGAATATTTAATGAGACGCCGAATCCCCTTAACCACGCCCCCTGAAGAAGGTGTACCGAAACGTACGTCGGGGATTCGGTGTCCTGTGCCCACCCCAGCATCACTATGACAGGTAATTACTACTAATTTTGATGTATTATAATCAATTTCTTGCAGTGTGCCATGTGAAGAGTCGTTGTACTTCCAGTTACAATCTCAGCGCTGTGTTGTTTTTCCAGGGTGTCAGCACACACCTACTTATCAGGATCCTTACTGAAGATCAGAGTGTGTTTATTTCTTCCATTTCAATTAGCACTTGGGCTCAATCCAGCGCTGTGATTTGTGATGCACATATTTGTGACCGGTAAACTCATTTATTTGCATTGCGAAATTCTGATTTACATTCACTTACAGCCCAGTTTTGCCATTTCTCATGTGGTGCAGGTGTTAACAGGACACCTTTTTCTTATCAGTTTGTTATTTTGGTTTTCTATTGTGACCTCTCATTATTTCTTATTTACCCATTATATCTGCTCTCGTTCAAGTTTCCACACAGTTGGATCATGTTATAATTGTTTTCCCTTTTTTCTTGAGACTTTTTTAATGATTGTTTCAATAAAGTTATTACCTTTTAATTAGCATTTTGACTCCTTGTTCTCAGTTTTTGACATACAGAATTTAATAAAATGGATGCCTCATGTCAGACTAAAAGACATAACAAAACAGCTGACCATCAATTATTGATTTCATGAAAAGTTGCCTAAACCTAAGTGGTTCCATAAATCACATACATGAATTTACTAAATGGTACAAGATAGAAATGACTATACAAATATTTTGATAATAAATAAATAAATAAATAAATAGATGGTAATTCATCTAGGCTAAGTGCCTTTTGTGCAGTCAAAGCATCTGAAACAGATGATTAAAGGGAGGCTAAAGGGTATGCCACACTGAACAATATCGCTAACGGGATCGCTAAAAAACGTCACTATTTAGCGATCCCGTTAGCGATGTTGTTCAGTGCGGCATCTGCCAGCGACGAGCTTCCTGCTGTGATCTCGCTCGTCGCTGGAATCGTTCCGGACCCTATTTTCTCGTCGGCGCTCCCGCTGGGTAAGTATTAATCGCTGTGTGGCACCTTTTCTTAGCGATTTAGCGGTACTTTTGTACCGCTAAAGTATTTAAGAAGATCGCTAACGGCGATAGCGTCGTTAACTATATCGCTAAATGTGGCCGCATTTAGCGATATAGAAACAATCCCGCTAGCGATCGCATTAGTATGCGTCGTTATCGTGATCGCTAGCGGGATTGTTTAGTGTGGCAGTACCTTAAGGAGATGTACAGAAATGAGTATAGAAAAAAATTCTATCTCTGTATCCAAATGAGAGTGACAGAATAGTCATAAAGTGCCTCTGTGCATGTAAACTAAGTTGAAACCCAAAATGGCAAAGAAAGGAAACCACGTGGAATAAGCTGCATCCTAATTGTTTTACCTTGGTGGTAAGGAATTGCAGTGTCTCCCAACCCAACACTTGTTCATTGATTCTTCTTCTGGGAATGCCCATTTTTTTGTGGTGGTATGTCAAACATATTGTGAAAAGAAGTGTGACCTTGCTTATGAAGATTATTTATGGACTAATATATGCGCGGTTATTACCTTGTAGCACCCCCTTTTGAAAGCATTAGAGCTTGTAAATGCTTTTTGTAGCTAGCTAAGAGTCTTTCAATACTTGTTTGAGGGATCTTCTTCCATCCTTCCTTGTGAAGTTCTTCCAATTTATGCTTTGGGATTGTGTTGCAGCTAAAAATTTGGGGAACATTTCACAAGTAAAGGGAAGAAATAATTCTATGAAATTTCAGCAAATTCTTGATGCATATATAACACTATATGTAAAAAAGCTGAAGTTGAAAAGAGGATGGCGTCTACAAATTAATAATGATCCTAAACACACATCAAAACGTACAATAGACTTCCTCAAAAAGCACATGCAGAAGGTTTTGCAATGGCCCTCACAGTCCCCTGATCTGAACATCATTAAAAATCTGTGACTAGACCTCAATATAACAGTGCGTGCAAGACAAGCCAGGAATCTCACAGAACTGGAAGAATGTTCTAAAGAATAATGGATGAAAAACCCTCATATACGAATTGAAAGCTGTCAAATTTAAAAAAAAAAAACAAATATGCACTAAAAATAGTAGTGGATAAAACAAGTCTATCAGGTACAAAATGAAAAAATTGAGGAAGCACACCATATTCTTCCACAAAATAAAGTAAAAAAAAAAATAAAGCTGTTAGAATAGTTAGGGACTGATAGGGAATTTGTAGTTAAAGTATATTAGAAAATAGATTATGGTATGAAATAGATAGACTCGTATAATGAAACTTAATCTGTGTTTTTAACCACCCCTTTAGTTTACTAAATTGCAAATTTCCAAGGTGTTTTGGTAGATAGGTTAGATAATATGAGACTTTTATGAAACATGACTTTAGAAATTGTATTAGGAATGCGCTATAAAGTAGTTGAGTTAGCTGTTCTTAATGAGGGGTGAAGCTTCCAATCAGTCCATTATAATTCAATGTTTTTTTTTACATCAAAAATAAAAGGCAGGCATATTTTTCACATCATTAAATGGTTTAGATCTGGCCTGATGAAAATTTCTTGTAATCACTGAAATTTAAAGAAACCAAAAGAAAAACCGCCCCCAAAAATAACTTTTATTTTTTTATATTTAAAAACCTGTCAATAACAGACCCATTTTCAAAAAATGTCAAGATAAAAAGGTGAATATAATGGTAGGTGTAATCAGGAAAAAAGGGCTATCAATCCATAATGAGTCCTACATACCTGTTTTCCAACCTAACCACGGAGGTACGCACGTTAATATGACAACATGGCACCCCTGCTCAACGATGAGTTTCCTTGAACCCCGGAATATTATTAAATGCCATACTTAGCTCAGTCTAAAGTCTCTATTGTTTATACTTATTTCATGTTATTCCATGTTAGAGACATGGAATAAGTATAAATAATGAAGACTTTAAGCTAAGCTAAATATGGCATTAAATAATATTCCTGGGTCTTTATGTTGGGATGGTTAAGTACCTATCATCTCTGCTTTCTAATATCTAGTGTTGGTGTGCAATAGGTTATTCAGGGACATTTATCACTGAGCTGAGGCTCCATATCTAGAGATGGGCGGACAACTGGATGTTCGGCTCCGGCAGGTTTGGCCGAAGAGTTACAAAAAGTTTGAGTTTGGGAACCAGAGCAGTACAAGGCCCAAATCCGAACCCGGACCCCATTCACTTGAATGTGAGGCATGAACATTCAGTGTTTATCATGCTGTCATGTGCAGCAAACACTGCTTCTGATCGGCAGTAAAATCATCAAGACTGTCAGACAGCTGCAATTCCCACGCTGTCAAAATGCAGCATAAGCCTGCAGCTGTGATTGGAGGTATAAAGTTTACCTGCAGTCACTGGTGTCAGCTGATGGACTACTGCTCCCATCAGCCATTACCTGCTACCGCTAATAACAGTGAGAGCAAGAGCGGCTGATGGGAACATTCATCAGCCGGCACCTGTGATGTAAATATTAATGAAAAAAAATGTCGTGGATTCCCCTGTATTTTTGATAACCAGTCAGTTAAAACTTACAGCTGGGTGCTGCAAAGCTGTCAGCTTCAACAAGGCTGGTTATCAAGAGTACATGGATTACTGCGTGGGACAGAACAACGGACAGGTGAGTGATATAGTTGTTTTTTATTTTTGTTTATTACAGAAGACGAGGGGTTCTATGGAATTAAGCATTAGGTGAGTATTGTTACATATATATATATATAGTGTGTTTTGTTTTATTTCAAATAAAAGACTTTATTCTGGCTGTGTGCTTATTTACCATACTAGATGGAGGCCCGATGCTATCGCACCGGGAAGACAGTAATGTCACAATGGGGGCAGGTGCTTTGCAGCATTGAGAATCTCCACACAGTGTGTGTGTGTATGTGTTGCGTACGGCGTATACAGTGTGTGTATGCATGGTGTGTATGGCATATACAGTGTGTGTGTGGGTATGGTGCGTAAGGTGTATACAGTTTGCGTTTTTGTGGTGCGTACGGCCTATACAGTGTGTGTGTATGTGTGTGTGTGGTGCGTATGGCGTATCCAATGTGTGTGTGATGCATACGGCGTATACAGTGTGTGGTGCATACGGTGTATACAGTGTGCGTGTGGTGCGTACGTCGTATACAGTGTGTGTTTGTGGTGTGTACAGCGTATACAGAATATGTGTATGTGGTGGTGCGTATGACGTATACAGTGTGTGTGTGGTGCATACGGCATATACAGTGTGTGTGTGTATGGTGGTGCGTATGGTGTATACAGTGTGTGTGTTGCATACGGCATATACAGAGTGTGTGTGTGTGGTGCATAAGGTGTATACAGTGCATGTGTGTGGTGCGTACGTATGGCATATACAGTGTGTGTGTGGTGCATATGGCGTATACTGTGTGTATGTGGTGGTGCGTACGGCGTATACAGTGTGTGTGTGATGTATATGGTGTATACAGAGTGTGTGTATGTGGTGGTGCGTACGGCGTATCCAATGTGTGTGTGATGCATACGGCGTATACAGTGTGTGGTGCATACGGTGTATACAGTGTGCGTGTGGTGCGTACGTCGTATACAGTGTGTGTTTGTGGTGTGTACAGCGTATACAGAATATGTGTATGTGGTGGTGCGTATGGCGTATACAGTGTGTGTGTGGTGCATACGGCATATACAGTGTGTGTGTGTATGGTGGTGCGTATGGTGTATACAGTGTGTGTGTTGCATACGGCATATACAGAGTGTGTGTGTGTGTGCATAAGGTGTATACAGTGCATGTGTGTGGTGCGTACGTATGGCATATACAGTGTGTGTGTGGTGCATATGGCGTATACTGTGTGTATGTGGTGGTGCATACGGCGTATACAGTGTGTGTGTGATGTATATGGTGTATACAGAGTGTGTGTATGTGGTGGTGTGTACGGCGTATACAGTGTGTGTGGTGCATATGGCATATACACAGTGTATGTGTGTATGGTAGTGCGTACGGAGTATACAGTGTGTGTGTGTGTGTGTGTGTGGTGCGTACGGTATATACAGAGTGTGTGTGTGGTGCATACGGCATATACAGTGTGTGTGTGTGGTCTATACGGCGTATACAGTGTGTCTGTATGTGAAGTGTACGGCGTATACAGTGTGTGTGGTGAGTATGGCGTATAGAGAATGTGTGTATGTGGTGGTGCATACGGCGTATACAGTATGTGTGGTGCATATGGCATATACAGAGTGTGTGTGTATGGTGGTGCTGTATGGCATATACAGTGTATGTGTGTGTGAGGCATACGGCATTTACAGAGTGTGTGTGTGTGTGGTGTGAACGGCATATACAGTGTGTATGTGGTGTGTACAGCGTATACAGTGTCTCTGGTACGTACGGCTTATACAGTGTGTGTGGTGCGTATGGTGTATACAGTGTGTTTGGTGCTTACTGCATATACAGTTTGTGTGTGTGGCATATACAGTGTGTGTGTGTGTGTGGGTGCGTACGGCATATATAGTGTGTGTGTGTGGTGTGTATGGCGCATACTGTGTGTGTGGTTGTACGGCGTATACAGTGTGTGTGTGTTTTGTGGTGTGTACGGCATATACAGTGTGTATGTTGCATACAGTGTATACAGTGTGTGTGTGTGTGGTGCATACGGCGTACAGTGTGTGGTGCGTATGGCGTATACAGAGTGTGTGTGTGTGTGGTGTGCATATGGCGTATACAGTGTGTGTGGTGCGTACGGCATATACAGTGCGTGTGGTGCGTTCGGCGTATACAGTGTGTGTGTGGTGCATACGGCGTATACAGTGTGTGTGTATGTGGTGCGTATGGTGTATACAGTGTGTGTGTGGTGCATACGGTGTATACAGTGTGTGTGTGTATGGTGGTGCGTACGGTGTATACAGTTGTGTTTGTGTGTTGCATACGGCATATACAGAACGTGTGTGTGGTGCATAAGGTGTATACAGTGCATGTGTGTGGTGCGTACGTATGGCGTATACAGTGTGTGTGTGGTGCGTATGGCGTATACTGTGTGTGTTTGTGGTGGTGCGTACGGCGTATACAGTGTGTATGTGGTGTATATGGTGTATACAGAGTGTGTGTATGTGGTGGTGCGTACGGCGTATACAGAGTGTAGTGTGTATGGTGGTGCGTACGGTGTATACAGTGTGTGTGTGGTGCGTACGGTATATACAGAGTGTATGTGTGTATGGTGGTGCGTACGGTGTATACAGTGTGTGTGTGGTGCGTACGGTATATACAGAGTTTGTGTGTGTGGTGCATACGGCGTATACAGTGTGTGTGGTCTATACGGCGTATACAGTGTGTCTGTATGTGGTGTGTACGGCGTATACAGTGTGTGTGGTGCGTATGGCGTATACAGAATGTGTGTATGTGGTGGTGCATACGGCGTATACGGTATGTGTGGTGCATATGGCATATACAGAGTGTGTGTGTATGGTGGTGCGTACGGCATATACAGTGTGTGTGTGGGGCATACGGCATATACAGAGTGTGTGTGTGTGGTATGTACGGCATATACAGTGTGTATGTGGTGTGTACAGCATATACAGTGTGTGTGGTACGTACGGCTTATACAGTGTGTGTGTGTGTGTGGTGCATATGGCGTATACAGTGTGTTTGGTGCTTACTGCATATACAGTTTGTGTGTGTGGCGTATACACTGTGTGTGTGGTGAGTACGGCATATATAGTGTGTGTGTGGTGTGTATGGCGTATACAGTGTGTGTGGTCGTACAGCGTATACAGTGTGTGTGGTGGGTACTGCATATACAGTGTGTGTGTGGTGCATACGGCGTATGCAGCGTGTGCACGGCGTATACAGTGTGTGTGTGTTTGTGGTGCATACGGCATATACAGTGTGTATGTTGCGTACAGTGTATACAGTGTGTGTGGTGCCTGCGGCACACAGTGTGTGGTGCGTATGGCGTATACAGAGTGTTTGTGTGTGGTGTGCATATGGCGTATACAGTGTGTGTGGTGCGTACGGCATATACAGTGCGTGTGGTGTGTTCGGCGTATACAGTGTATGTGTGTGTTGCATACGGCGTATACAGTGTGTGTGTATGTGGTGCGTACGGTGTATACAGTGAGTGTGTGTGTGGTGTGTATGGCGTATACAGTGTGTGTGGTGCATACAGAGTATACAGTATGTGTGTGTGATGCTTATGGCGTATACAGTGTTTGTGTGTGTGTGTGTGGTGCATACAGCATATACAGTGTGTGTTTGTGTGTGTGTGGTGCGTACGGCATATACAGTGTGTGTGTGTGTGGTGCTACGGTGTTCCACTGGTGGTTTCACACAAGAGGCTGGTACCACCAGCAGTCTCCATATTTAGACACTAGGGTTGAGCATTCCGATACTGCAAATATCGGGTATCTGCCGATATTGGCTGTATCGGAATTCCGATTCCGAGTACCGATATTTTCGTCATATCGGATACCGGAATCGGGATGTCACTGTCACTGTCAGTGTCCGTCTGTCGGGTCTGTCAGGAGTCAGCGGCACTTACCCGGCAGAAGATCTCCGGCGGTCACATCCCGGACTGCTTAATGGCCGCCATCCTATTCTCCCCGGCGGTCACATGCAGTTTCTCGCGATAACTGCAGTGACTGCTGGGTAATCGCGGCCGTAAAGCAGTCCGATGACGTCACCGCCGGGGAAGCTGGTAAGCAGCTGTGCTGCGCCGGTATGTCAGGCTCTGCCTGTCATTCCGATGTAGCAGAGCTGGATCGTCGTGGGACTGTCGTTACTATGGACTGCGTCGGACAGGTGGTATACTGTTGGTTTTTTTTTTAATTTTTTTACAGGAGATCGATGGCGTCACAGGAATGAGAGAGTAATAAAAAAAATGAAAACTGTGTTGTCTCTTTTATTTCATTAAAAGACTTTTTTCTTGCTTTGTCTTTTTTTTACACATTTAAAAACTTTGGGATTAATAATGGATCGGTGTCTTATTGACGCCTCTCCATTATTAATCGGGCTTATTGTCACCGTGCAATCAACGGTGACATTAACCCCTTATTACCCCGCTTGCCACCGCTACAGGGCAAGTGGGAAGAGCCGGGTAAAGTGCCACAATTGGCACATCTTTTGATGCGCCAAATGTGGGGCTGCTGTAGCCTGGTATTATCAGGCTGTTGAGGGCCAAAATCCATGGGCCTTGACAGTCTTTTAATACCAGGCCGCAGCAGTCTGCATTTTACTTGGCTGGTTAACAAAAATAGGGGGACCCCTACGCCGTTTTTTTTTAGATGGGATCCCCTATTTTTGTTAACAAGCTAAGCAGACTGCTGTGGCCTGGTATTATCAGGCTTGCAAGGTCCATGGATATTGGATCCTTACCAGCCTGAAAAACCAGGCCTCAGCGGTCTGCTTCATCTGGCTGGTTAACAAAAATAGGGGGGACCCCACGCCAATTTTTTTCGAGGGGATCCCCTATTTTTGTTAATCAGCCAAGATATGCAGACTGCTGTGGCCTGGTATTATCAGGCTGGCAAGGTCCATGGATCTTGGCTCCTTAACAGCCTGAAAATCCAGGCCTCAGCGGTCTGCTTCATCTGGCTGGTTAACAAAAATAGGGGGGACCCCACGCCAATTTTTTTTCGAGGGGATCCCCTATTTTTGTTAACCAGTTCCCTCTGACGTCACTGATTGTGTCCCTGGCTGACCTGAAGTGAAAGTGGAAAGCAATCAATTAAGCTTTCCACTTCCTCTCCTGTCAGCCAGGAGAGGAGCTCATTCATTTGGGGGTTTACTGTGAGGCTGCAGCATTAGCTGCGGTCCCTGCAGTAAACATTAACCCTTTCTGAAGGATTACACCGTGGGACCTGACTGTGCATCGGATTGGTAAGAATAATTTTGCTTTATTATTTTATTTTTATTACAGGAAATGGTTTTAGCAGGTAAATAAAATATGGTCAAAAACTGTGTGATTATTTAATTAAACTTCTTTTTTATTAAAGTGTGTGTGTTTGATTTTTCTTTCATACAATAGGATTAATAATTGATAGTTGTCTAATTGACAGCTCTCAATTATTAACCTGGCTTAAAGTGACCTTTCAATTGCAAGGTCATTTTAACCCCTTATTAACCCATTCGCCACCGCTACAGGGCAATGGGAATAGACGGGCAAAGTGCCAGAAAGGGCAAATCTAATTAGAGATTTGCCCTTTCTGGGGTGTCTGGGGGCAGATGTTAAGTAGCCGGGGGGGGCCAAAAAAAATGGTCCCTCTCTGGGCTATTATTATCTGCCCCCACTCACTGGCTTTGTCTGTCTGGTTGTGAAAATAGGGCGGGAGCCCACGCATTTTTTTTCAGCAATTTTACACCTCATATATATATATACATGTCATTGAATTTGTGACACATATATATATATATTTATATTTATAGTTCATACACTTCTACATAGTATAATAGCCGCTAATTCAATTGCCGGCTTTTGTGAAAATGCAGAACCCGACATGAAATGACACTTGGTGTACATAGGGTTAACCATGTCTTTTCATGTAGTTTGATATCTGATTTGCACAAACAATTACATGAGTGTAAGTGTGCAAAATTTCACACCTGTAGGGGTTAATTAAAGGTGTAAATTCTTAGCAAAAAAGTCTGTTTTTTTACAACGAATTTACACCTTTAATTAACCCCTACAGGTGTGAAATTTTGCACACATAGACTGATGTAATTGTTTGTGCAAATAAGATAGCAAAGGACATGAAAAGACATGGTTAACCCTATGTACACCAAGTGTCATTTCATGTCGGGTGCTTCTGTCTTTTCACAGAAGCCGGCTTTACCTGGCAATTGAATCAGAGGATATTTTACTATGTAGAAGTGTATAAACTATACATATATGTATATATATATATGTCACAATGACATGTATATATATATATGTATTCTATGTGTGTGTATATTTAGTGTTTACAAGGAAATAAAGGTTTTTTTTAGTTGCGATATTTTGTTCCCATAGACTTACATGGGACTTCCGGTATCGGTATCGGGTATCGCCGATATTTTAATGGTATCGGCGATACCATTCCGATTCCGATACTTTTGGATATCGGAAAGTATCGCTCAACTCTATTAGACACCCATCACTTGGGTGTCCCAATATGGGGGTCGGTGAATTTCTGCTGCTTGGAATTCTGGGATCCAGACAAATCTGTACGGAACAGAATGTGAAGACTAGAGTTGAGCGAAACAGGTTGGTCAGATTCATAAGTCGCCGACTTTCGCCAAAGTTGGGTTTCGCTAGGCGAAACCCGACCATAGCGTGAAGTTGGCCATGCAGTCGCTGACCCGAGCGCCAAAGTCGGTTTTCCCATACTGCTTGCAGGCACCTTTTTTCAGCCAATGAGCAAGGACGTACACTGTTGGCAACGAGATGACAAGGGCAGCGTCCACCACCATCTTAGAGAAGGACATTGCAGTGATTGGCTTGCTTTGGGGGGCGTCATAGTGTCTATAAAAGCCCTGACCGCTGAACGCCATTTTACTTCTGCCGATCTGAACAATAGGGAGAGGTTGCTGACACTGTTTATCAGCAGGAAGAGAGTTAGGGCTGGAAACAGAAGTTCTTATGTGTTTGTGCTGATAGCAATTGTGCTGTACAGTTAGTGTGCAGTGACGGGGAGGATTTTCTTATGTGCAGCAGCGCTGGTTAATAGGCTGCCTGCTAGCTGTATTGCTGTGTGTTCACTGCTGTGCAGACTTCTTTTTACACAGCACTAACACTTTTATTCTTTTTTTCTGCACAGTTACCAAGAGTTCATTTTTTACCACACCGTATAGAGCTGTACGCTCCTCACACACTACCGTGTACCGGTTGGTATCACGGACAAATACATGCTGACTTTCTGTGTGTGACTCCAGAAATCTATACGGAGATTGAAATTTTCCCCTACACTATATACACCTGGTATCTTCTGATACAGAACCTTTTTTCTGCCTTTTGTATTCTGGTCAAATCCATACTGAGAAAGCGTCTGTCTGTGACTCCGGAAATATATACGGAGATTTACAATTACCCCTACACTGTATACAGCTGTACGCTTTTCATACAGTACCATTTTTCTGCTTTTTATATTCTGGTCTAATCCATATTGAGCCTGAGAGCGTCTGTGTGTGACTCCGGAAATATATACGGAGATTTACAATTTTCCCTAATGCTATATACACCTGGTATTTTCTGATAAAGTACCCTTTTTCTGCTTTTTACATTCTGGTCTAATCCATACTGAGCCTGTGAGCGTCTGTGTGTGACTCCGGAAATATATACGGAGATTTACAATTACCCCAACACTGTACACAGCTGTACGCTTCTCATACAGTACCATTTTTCTGCTTTTTATATTCTGGTCTAATCCATACTGAGCCTGTGAGCATCTGTGTGTTACTCTGGAAATATATGCAGGGATTTAAAATTACCCCAACACTACATACACCTGGTATCTTCTGATACAGTACCCTTTTTCTGCATTTTATATTCTGATCTAATCCATACTGAGCCTGTGAGCGTTTGTGTGTTACTCCGGAAATATATACGGAGATTTAAAATTACCCCAACACTGTATACAGCTGTACGCTTCTGATACAGTACTGTTTTTCTGCTTTTTATATTCTGGTCTAATCCATACTGAGTGAGCGTCTGTGTGTTACTCCGGAAATATATACGGAGATCTAAAATTACTCCAACACTGTATACAGCTGTACGCTTCTCATACAGTACCATTTTTCTGCTTTTTATATTCTGGTCTAATCCATATTGAGCCTGAGAGCGTCTGTGTGTGACTCCGGAAATATATACGGAGATTTACAATTTTCCCTAATGCTATATACACCTGGTATTTTCTGATACAGTACCCTTTTTCTGCTTTTTACATTCTGGTCTAATCCATACTGAGCCTGTGAGCGTCTGTGTGTGACTCCGGAAATATATACGGAGATTTACAATTACCCCAACACTGTACACAGCTGTACGCTTCTCATACAGTACCATTTTTCTGCTTTTTATATTCTGGTCTAATCCATACTGAGCCTGTGAGCATCTGTGTGTTACTCTGGAAATATATGCAGGGATTTAAAATTACCCCAACACTACATACACCTGTGTTGTGAATGGGTTTGAGATGAGTTCTGAGCAGAGGCTCCCTCTGGTGGTTACAAGCGGTGCTAGTGAAGATTGTGAGGACTGGGAATCAGGTGTTACTGACTGGTCTTATATAAGGGAGTCATTTTCCCATCAGGGTTGCCGGTGATCAATTGCTCTGGTCTGAATCCTTCATTCCAGTTTCCCTTGTAGCCTGCTGTGTCGTGTCTGCATCTCCTGCTTACAGATAAGACTTTTGCTTCTTTTGTGTTTGTGCTATATTTTTGCATTTTGTCCTGCACTTCTGTGGGGGCTGCCGGGTCCCCTCCGGGGGCTTCTGCCCTCTCAGTTTAGTTCAGCCACTGAGTTTTGTTCTTTTGCTTTTTCCAGTTTTTTCAGTGGCTGCTGTTTTTATTTTGTTACACCAGAGAACTAATTTAGGTGGTAGAGGTCGTGTGATCTCAGGTGATTTTGAAATTAGTAGAGTTGGTGCTTTTCAGGGTTTTCTGGGATTGCAGTAAGTACCCTTCCTATCTTTTCTATTTAGATAGTTTGGGCCCCAGCGTTTGCTCATACTATTTTCTTTCTGTGTCAGTATTTCCTCTTGTCTAACCGCCATTACATGTTTGGGGGCTTTCTGTTATCTTTGGGGTTCTGCTCCGGGGCAGATAGCTTTCCTATTTCTATCTTTAGGTGTAGTTAGTTTCTCAGGCTGTGACGAGGCGTCTAGGACCAACGTAGGAACGCTCCACGGCTGCCTTTAGTTGTGGTGGTTAGTCAGGGTACTGCAATCTCATAGATTCCAACTGCTCTAGTGTATTGCCTTTTTTACCTGCACTCCTCAGCTACCGAAACATAACACACCTGGTATCTTCTGATACAGTACCCTTTTTCTGCATTTTATATTCTGATCTAATCCATACTGAGCCTGTGAGCGTTTGTGTGTTACTCCGGAAATATATACGGAGATTTAAAATTACCCCAACACTGTATACAGCTGTACGCTTCTGATACAGTACTGTTTTTCTGCTTTTTATATTCTGGTCTAATCCATACTGAGTGAGCTCTGTGTGTTACTCCGGAAATATATACGGAGATCTAAAATTACTCCAACACTGTATACAGCTGTACGCTTCTCATACAGTACTATTTTTCTGCTTTTTATATTCTGGTCTAATCCATACTGAGCCTGTGAGCGTCTGTGTGTGACTCCGGCAATATATACGGAGATTTAAAATTACCCCAACACTGTATACAGCTGTACGCTTCTGATACAGTACTGTTTTTCTGCTTTTTACATTCTGGTCTAATCCATCCTGAGCCTGTGAGCGTCTGTGTGTTACTCTCGAAATGTATACGGAGATTTAAAATTACCCAAAAACTGCATACAGCTGTATGCTTCTGATACAGTACTCTTTTTCTGCTTTTTATATTCTGGTCTAATCCATACTGAGTGAGCGTCTGTGTGTTACTCCGGAAATATGTACGGAGATTTAAAATTACCCCAACACTGTATACAGCTGCACGCTTCTGATACAGCACCCTTTTTCTGCTTTTTATATTCTGGTCTAATCCATACTGAGCCTGTGAGCGTCTGTGTGTTACTCCAGAAATATATACAGAGATTTAAAATTACCCCAACACTGTATACAGCTGTACGCTTCTGATACAGTACCCTTTTTCTGCTTTATAAATTCTGGTCAAATCCATACTGAGCCATTGAGCGTCTGTGTGTTACTCCGGAAATATATACGGAGATTTAAAATTACCTCAACACTGTATACAGCTGTATGATTCTGATACAGTACCATATATCTGCTGGAATATTTGGTACATTTCCCCAAACATGAGGAAATATGGTGGAAGAGGCCGCGGACGTGGGCGGGGGTCCAGCTGGTACTGATGGTGGTGGTTGTGCATCTGCTGGTAGTGCCAAAAGCACAATAGCACCTAAGGCAGGAGGTGTTGAGCCTGCGTCATCGTCTGGCTCCAGAAGGCCTGGAAAGCTCCCTTTTCTGGGAGCAGGTAAACTGCTTTTAGTGCCGGAGCAACAGGAACAGGTTTTGGCTTACATTGCCAAAACAGCCTCCAGCTCTATCGCCTCCTCTTCTGAAGTTTCAAAAAATGCAAGCACTGAGTCGTCAGTGCAGGCTCCAGGTCAGGAACAACACCTTTCCTTGTGTCCTTCACCCCCAACAAAAGTGAAGGATGCTGCAGGCCACACTTCAGATTACTCCCTGGAGCTCTTTTCACATACCATGCCTGGGTTATCAAGTTAAATCCTGAATTCCCCAGTCCAAGATGAATCTGACATGGAGTGCACTGATGCACAGCCACTGCTATGTGATTCTGCTGGTACATTCACCCAGAGCACTACATTGCCCTCGCAGTCTACTGAGCCAGAATCTGACCCTGATGAAACTCAGGTGCCCCTTCCATCATACTATACCACATGGAGGAAGGTGCAGATGAAATTGAAGAGGAGGTGATGGATGACCCAGTTGTTGACCCAGATTGGCATCCATTGGGGAAGAGGGTGCCGCTGGCAATAGCTCAGAAGAGGAGAAGGATCCGCAGCAGGCACCGACATCACAGCTGCGGTTATCTGGCAGGCCCGTAGCAGTCCAAAAACATGTTAAAAAAACAAAAGAGTTGCAGGACAGCTTGGCCAGACAGTCAAATTAGCACAGTGTGCAAGCCCTGAAAATTTATCCCATAGTAGGAAGAGTGCAGAGTGGCACTTTTTTGACCAAAATCCTATTGATGAGGCAAAGGTTATCTGTAAGAATTGCGGAAGGACCTTTAGCTGAGGGAAAAATCTACAAAATTTGAATACCAGTTACATGCTTAGACATTTAAACACTATGCACTTGCAAGCGTGGACAGACTCCAAAATCTCAGGTAGCACATGTGCACCTGCTCCGACTGAAGGTAGCCAGCAACGCTACATCGCTTCCCCACTGTAAGCCCACCGATTAGCACACCACCAGCAAGAAATGTTGAGGTGTCGTCGCAATGCCAAAGCAGTCAGGGAATCACAATGTTTTTGCAACGAAAGACTGAATCTAGGCCATCACCACCACCACCACCATACCATCACCATCACCAACCCCCTCTCAGTCCGTCATGTCCATGGCTAGTTCACCCATATGCAGCTCTCAAGTCCAGCTTACCCTAACAGACACTCAGAGTAGGACAAGAAAGTACTCATCCTCTCATCCGCGTACACTGACTTTGAACGCCTACGTTGCCAAACTGATCTCATTAGAGATGATGCCCTTCCATTTGGCTGAAAGCACAGCATTCCGAGAGCTTATGGCCTATGCTGTCCCATGCTATGACCTACCCAGTCGCACTTCTTTTCTAGAAAAGCCATCCCTGCCCTCCACCTGCATGTGAAAGACCGCATTGTCCATGCACTTAATCAGTGGGTGGAAAGGTGCACCTCACAACAGATGCATGGGCCAGTAGGCATGGCCAGGGCCATTACGTGTCCATCACTGTGCACTGGGTTATTGTGGTGGATGCAGGGTCCACAGGGGACTGCGGCGGTGGGACTGTGCTGCCTAGCCCACACTATAGCCAACAGTTGGCTGTAGGCGTTTGACCCTCCTCCTCCTCCAGAAGCGAAATCTCATCGACAGAGCGCAGTCGCACGAGCACTCTATCCGCAGCTGCCAGTGTTGCACACTAGGTGTCCCACTATTGAACAGCTAGTGGTAAGCATCAGCAGGTTGTTTTATAGATGATGTCTTTGGGCGACAACAGACACACCGCGGAGGTACTGGCCAACTACTTGCAGTGAAAAACTGAGTCATGGCTGGGCAGTCTACATCTTGAGCCAGGCAAGGTAGTCAGTGATAACGGCCGAGATTTTGTGGCGGCCATAGCCCTGGCAAACACCTTGAACCTGGTGGTGCAGTGCTTCATAAATAATTATCCGGAGTTACCAGCCCTGCTACATAAGGTGCACATCCGTCGCTCGCCCATAGACTTCAGTCGTATGCAGAGGCTGCAGCGATTGTTCCACCTCCCCAAGCACTGCCTAATCATAGACGTTGCAACAAGGTGGAATTCCACCATGCACATGGTTGAGAGGCTGTGAAAACAGAGCAGGCTGTAATGCATTTGTGGGAGTATACACTGGCAGGCAGTTTGAAGGCAGTCATGGAGTTGTCGGGTGTGCAGTGGTCAAAGCTGAAAGACCTCTGCAAAGTTCTTCTGTGTTTTGAGGAGTGCACATGGCTTGTGAGCGCAGACGACGCCATCATAAGCATGAGCATCCCACTTATGTGTCTGTTCATGCAAACTTTGACACACATTAAGGATCAGGTGTCTGCAGAGGAGGAGGAAGAGGAGGAGGAGGGAAGCCTTGATGACAGTCAGCCAGTGTCTGCTCAGAGAACTGTCCTGGACGAGGTGGAGGAAGAAGAGGAAGAGGAGGAGGAGGATGAGGGGGATGATTATTTTGGGTAGGAGGATGCTTCTCAGGGGGAAAGAAAAATGTTGGCTTGCCAAGGTCAGGTACAGGGTTTGTGCGTGACTGGAGGGATGTGGATTTGGCAGAAAGTGCTCCTCCACCCACCACTGGCAGTGCATCATTGACACCTGGAACATTGGCCCACATGTGTGATTATGTCTTGCGGATCCTAAAAAGGGACCCCCGCATTGCCAAAATTATGAAGGATGATGACTACTGGTTGGCCAACATCCTCGATCCACGCTATAAAGGCAAATTACAGATCATCATGCCACAGGAGAACCTAGAGCTAATATTGGCGAACAAACAAGCAACTCTGGTAAACCGTTTGTTAGAGGCATTCCCAGCACACAGTAGCGGTGCAGGTTCTACCACGAGCCGTACTGGGCCAAATGGAAGAGGTGTTCGTGGTGCACACAGCCGAAGTGGCATTGGAGACAGGGGTTTCATGACCATGTTGTGGACTGATTTCTTGAGTACCGCTCACACGACTGTTAATACTGAATCGATTACAACAGACAGGAGACAGCAGTTGTCAACTATGGTTCAAAATTACCTCTCCTCCCCTATCGATGTTCTCCCTAACAGTTCATTCCCCTTTGACTACTGGGCCTGTAAACTGGACACCTGGCCTGAATTGGCATAATGTGCCTTACAGGAGCTCGCTTGCCCTGCTTGTAGTGTGCTACCAGAAAGAGTCTTCAGTGCTGCTGGATCAATCCTGACAGAAAGAAGGACCCCGCTGTCGACCCAAAATGTTGGTGATCTCACCTTCATTAAAATGAACCATGCCTGGGTTTCAAAGGATTTTGTATCACCTTCCCCTGATGACACATAGGTTGCCAGCAAAATGGCTCGCTTTGTCCTCCTCTTCCTCCGACTTCTCCAATTTCTCCATTTGCAGCTGCTGAACGTCAAGCCTACACCTCAACATATGCCAGTTTTTCCACCTCCCTAACTGGGTTTCCCCCCCAGGGCAGTCGTCAGCACCTGGTGCACCCGGTCAAGTGCAGGTGCCCTGAGCAGGTGGGGGGGCCCACTCGTGGGCGACGGCACTGGCACAGGGCCCCTCATAGCATGCCAGTGTCTCTGATGGTGGGGGGGCCCACTAGCCGTCAGAGACACCTGCATACTTTGAGGGGCCCTGTGCCGGTGCCGTCACCCATGAGTGGGTCCCCCCTGCTTGCTCAGGGCCCCAGTACTTGCAATACTTACCTCTCCCTGCGCCACCGCTGTGACATCTTCCGCATTTCCTGACAGTGACATTCAGGTCAGAGAGCGCGATGATGTCACGTCTGTACACCCTCTGCCTGAACAGTCCAAGGGCAGAGAGCTGGAAGATGGCGACGCTGAGGAGTCCAGAGTAGAGCAGTGCCCAGCGAGGAAAGGTATTTCATTTATTTTAATGTTTGGAGCAATATATGGGGAGCATTATACACTGGAGAATTATATTTGGGGCCCATCATACACTTGAGCATCATAGATAGGGCCCATTATACACTGGAGCATTATAAATGGGGCCCATTATATATGGAACATTATATAGGCCCATCATACACTGGATCATTATAAATGGGGCCCATCATACACTGGAGCATTATAAATGGGGCCCATCATACACTGGAGCATCATATACGGGGCACATTATATACTGGAGCATCATATTGTGCCAATTATATATGGAGCATTATATAGGTCCATCATACACTGGAGCATCATCCATGGGGCCCATCATATACTGGAGCATCATATGGGGTTCATTATTTATGGGTCATCATATAGGGTATGGAGCATCATACGGAGCACATATGGGGCCTATTCTGTATGTATCATTATATGGAGTCCATTCGGTATGGAGCAATATATGGGGCCCATCATATACTGTATGGAGCTTTATATGCGACTTATTATTCTGTATGGAGCAATATGTGGGGCTCATTATACTCTATGGGGAACGTCCTATACTGTATGGCACATTATATGGGGACCAT
>JARQOD010000004.1:159354298-159419153 GCA_033576555.1 Oophaga sylvatica | reverse complement strand
TTTGGGTGACTCCCAATATATACGGAATTTTAAAATTACCCCAACCTGTAACCTGTAGCTTCTGATACAGTCTGTTTTTTTCTTTTTACATTCTGGCAATCCCCCCTGACCTGGACGCTGTGTGTTACTCCAAAATGTATACGGAGATTTAAAATTACCCAAAACTGCTACAGCGTATGCTTCTGATACATACTCTTTTTCCTTTTTTTATTCGGGTCTAATCCTACTGAGGAGCGTTGTGTGTTTACTCCGGAAATAGTACGGAATTTAAAATTCCCCCAACACGGATCAGCTGCACCTTCGATACAGCACCCTTTTTTGCTTTTTAAATTTTCGGGTCAAATCCATAGGGCCTTTTGACGCTGTGGTTATCCAAAAATTATACAGAGATTTAAAATTACCCCAACACTGTAACAGCGTACGCTTCTGTACGCCCCTTTTTCTGTTTAAAAATCTGGTAAAATCCATATGAGCCTTTGGGAGGTCTGGGGGTTTACCCGGGAAATATATAGGGGTTTAAAAAAATTACCTCAACACTGTATAAGCTTTATGATTCTATACAGTCCCATAATCTGCGGGAATTTGGTACATTTCCCCCAAACTGGGGAAAATATGGGGAAGAGGCCGGGGGACTGGGGGGGGGTCCGCGGGTATGATGGTGGGGGTTGTGCATCTCTGGTAGTCCCAAAAACAAAATACACCAAAGGGCAGGGGGGTTTTTTGAGCCGCGTCATCGTCTGGTTCCCAGAAGGCCTGGAAAGCTCCCTTTTCTGGGAGCAGGTAAACTGCTTTTAGTGCCGGAGCAACAGGAACAGGTTTTGGCTTACATTGCCAAAACAGCCTCCAGCTCTATCGCCTCCTCTTCTGAAGTTTCAAAAAATGCAAGCACTGAGTCGTCAGTGCAGGCTCCAGGTCAGGAACAACACCTTTCCTTGTGTCCTTCACCCCCAACAAAAGTGAAGGATGCTGCAGGCCACACTTCAGATTACTCCCTGGAGCTCTTTTCACATACCATGCCTGGGTTATCAAGTTAAATCCTGAATTCCCCAGTCCAAGATGAATCTGACATGGAGTGCACTGATGCACAGCCACTGCTATGTGATTCTGCTGGTACATTCACCCAGAGCACTACATTGCCCTCGCAGTCTACTGAGCCAGAATCTGACCCTGATGAAACTCAGGTGCCCCTTCCATCATACTATACCACATAGGGGAAAGGGTGCAGATGAAATTGAAGAGGAGGTGATGGATGACCCAGTTGTTGACCCAGATTGGCATCCATTGGGGAAGAGGGTGCCGCTGGCAATAGCTCAGAAGAGGAGAAGGATCCGCAGCAGGCACCGACATCACAGCTGCGGTTATCTGGCAGGCCCGTAGCAGTCCAAAAACATGTTAAAAAAACAAAAAGAGTTGCAGGACAGCTTGGCCAGACAGTCAAATTAGCACAGTGTGCAAGCCCTGAAAATTTATCCCATAGTAGAAGAGTGCAGAGTGGCACTTTTTTGACCAAAATCCTATTGATGAGGCAAAGGTTATCTGTAAGAATTGCGGAAGGACCTTTAGCTGAGGGAAAAATCTACAAAATTTGAATACCAGTTACATGCTTAGACATTTAAACACCATGCACTTGCAAGCGTGGACAGACTCCAAAATCTCAGGTAGCACATGTGCACCTGCTCCGACTGAAGGTAGCCAGCAACGCTACATCGCTTCCCCCACTGTAAGCCCACCGATTAGCACACCACCAGCAAGAAATGTTGAGGTGTCGTCGCAATGCCAAAGCAGTCAGGGAATCACAATGTTTTTGCAACGAAAGACTGAATCTAGGCCATCACCACCACCACCACCACTACCATCACCATCACCAACCCCCTCTCAGTCCGTCATGTCCATGGCTAGTTCACCCATATGCAGCTCTCAAGTCCAGCTTACCCTAACAGACACTCAGAGTAGGACAAGAAAGTACTCATCCTCTCATCCGCGTACACTGACTTTGAACGCCTACGTTGCCAAACTGATCTCATTAGAGATGATGCCCTTCCATTTGGCTGAAAGCACAGCATTCCGAGAGCTTATGGCCTATGCTGTCCCATGCTATGACCTACCCAGTCGCACTTCTTTTCTAGAAAAGCCATCCCTGCCCTCCACCTGCATGTGAAAGACCGCATTGTCCATGCACTTAATCAGTGGGTGGAAAGGTGCACCTCACAACAGATGCATGGGCCAGTAGGCATGGCCAGGGCCATTACGTGTCCATCACTGTGCACTGGGTTATTGTGGTGGATGCAGGGTCCACAGGGGACTGCGGCGGTGGGACTGTGCTGCCTAGCCCACACTATAGCCAACAGTTGGCTGTAGGCGTTTGACCCTCCTCCTCCTCCAGAAGCGAAATCTCATCGACAGAGCGCAGTCGCACGAGCACTCTATCCGCAGCTGCCAGTGTTGCACACTAGGTGTCCCACTATTGAACAGCTAGTGGTAAGCATCAGCAGGTTGTTTTATAGATGATGTCTTTGGGCGACAACAGACACACCGCGGAGGTACTGGCCAACTACTTGCAGTGAAAAACTGAGTCATGGCTGGGCAGTCTACATCTTGAGCCAGGCAAGGTAGTCAGTGATAACGGCCGAGATTTTGTGGCGGCCATAGCCCTGGCAAACACCTTGAACCTGGTGGTGCAGTGCTTCATAAATAATTATCCGGAGTTACCAGCCCTGCTACATAAGGTGCACATCCGTCGCTCGCCCATAGACTTCAGTCGTATGCAGAGGCTGCAGCGATTGTTCCACCTCCCCAAGCACTGCCTAATCATAGACGTTGCAACAAGGTGGAATTCCACCATGCACATGGTTGAGAGGCTGTGAAAACAGAGCAGGCTGTAATGCATTTGTGGGAGTATACACTGGCAGGCAGTTTGAAGGCAGTCATGGAGTTGTCGGGTGTGCAGTGGTCAAAGCTGAAAGACCTCTGTAAAGTTCTTCTGTGTTTTGAGGAGTGCACATGGCTTGTGAGCGCAGACGACGCCATCATAAGCATGAGCATCCCACTTATGTGTCTGTTCATGCAAACTTTGACACACATTAAGGATCAGGTGTCTGCAGAGGAGGAGGAAGAGGAGGAGGAGGGAAGCCTTGATGACAGTCAGCCAGTGTCTGCTCAGAGAACTGTCCTGGACGAGGTGGAGGAAGAAGAGGAAGAGGAGGAGGAGGATGAGGGGGATGATTATTTTGGGTAGGAGGATGCTTCTCAGGGGGAAAGAAAAATGTTGGCTTGCCAAGGTCAGGTACAGGGTTTGTGCGTGACTGGAGGGATGTGGATTTGGCAGAAAGTGCTCCTCCACCCACCACTGGCAGTGCATCATTGACACCTGGAACATTGGCCCACATGTGTGATTATGTCTTGCGGATCCTAAAAAGGGACCCCCGCATTGCCAAAATTATGAAGGATGATGACTACTGGTTGGCCAACATCCTCGATCCACGCTATAACGGCAAATTACAGATCATCATGCCACAGGAGAACCTAGAGCTAATATTGGCGAACAAACAAGCAACTCTGGTAAACCGTTTGTTAGAGGCATTCCCAGCACACAGTAGCGGTGCAGGTTCTACCACGAGCCGTACTGGGCCAAATGGAAGAGGTGTTCGTGGTGCACACAGCCGAAGTGGCATTGGAGACAGGGGTTTCATGACCATGTTGTGGACTGATTTCTTGAGTACCGCTCACACGACTGTTAATACTGAATCGATTACAACAGACAGGAGACAGCAGTTGTCAACTATGGTTCAAAATTACCTCTCCTCCCCTATCGATGTTCTCCCTAACAGTTCATTCCCCTTTGACTACTGGGCCTGTAAACTGGACACCTGGCCTGAATTGGCATAATGTGCCTTACAGGAGCTCGCTTGCCCTGCTTGTAGTGTGCTACCAGAAAGAGTCTTCAGTGCTGCTGGATCAATCCTGACAGAAAGAAGGACCCCGCTGTCGACCCAAAATGTTGGTGATCTCACCTTCATTAAAATGAACCATGCCTGGGTTTCAAAGGATTTTGTATCACCTTCCCCTGATGACACATAGGTTGCCAGCAAAATGGCTCGCTTTGTCCTCCTCTTCCTCCGACTTCTCCAATTTCTCCATTTGCAGCTGCTGAACGTCAAGCCTACACCTCAACATATGCCAGTTTTTCCACCTCCCTAACTGGGTTTCCCCCCCAGGGCAGTCGTCAGCACCTGGTGCACCCGGTCAAGTGCAGGTGCCCTGAGCAGGTGGGGGGGCCCACTCGTGGGCGACGGCACTGGCACAGGGCCCCTCATAGCATGCCAGTGTCTCTGATGGTGGGGGGGCCCACTAGCCGTCAGAGACACCTGCATACTTTGAGGGGCCCTGTGCCGGTGCCGTCACCCATGAGTGGGTCCCCCCTGCTTGCTCAGGGCCCCAGTACTTGCAATACTTACCTCTCCCTGCGCCACCGCTGTGACATCTTCCGCATTTCCTGACAGTGACATTCAGGTCAGAGAGCGCGATGATGTCACGTCTGTACACCCTCTGCCTGAACAGTCCAAGGGCAGAGAGCTGGAAGATGGCGACGCTGAGGAGTCCAGAGTAGAGCAGTGCCCAGCGAGGAAAGGTATTTCATTTATTTTAATGTTTGGAGCAATATATGGGGAGCATTATACACTGGAGAATTATATTTGGGGCCCATCATACACTTGAGCATCATAGATAGGGCCCATTATACACTGGAGCATTATAAATGGGGCCCATTATATATGGAACATTATATAGGCCCATCATACACTGGATCATTATAAATAGGGCCCATCATACACTGGAGCATTATAAATGGGGCCCATCATACACTGGAGCATCATATACGGGGCACATTATATACTGGAGCATCATATTGTGCCAATTATATATGGAGCATTATATAGGTCCATCATACACTGGAGCATCATCCATGGGGCCCATCATATACTGGAGCATCATATGGGGTTCATTATTTATGGGTCATCATATAGGGTATGGAGCATCATACGGAGCACATATGGGGCCTATTCTGTATGTATCATTATATGGAGTCCATTCGGTATGGAGCAATATATGGGGCCCATCATATACTGTATGGAGCTTTATATGCGACTTATTATTCTGTATGGAGCAATATGTGGGGCTCATTATACTCTATGGGGAACGTCCTATACTGTATGGCACATTATATGGGGACCATCATATACTGTAGCATTATGTGGAGCTCATCATAAACTGTATGGAACATTATATGGGACCAATTATTCTGTGTGGAACAATATATGGGGCTCATTATTCCGTATGGCGCACTATGTGGTGGCCATAATACTGTATGGAGGAATATACTGTCCGTTTTTTGAGCTATTGTAGAATTTAAAATAGATATCAGTCATGTAATGTAAGAAGTGAAATATTTGGCATTGTACTATACCTAGATTTCTCTTCCATATCGGAGCATCATGAATTGTGGTCTGTGTTAAAGGGGCCCACTGACAGTCTTTTGTCCGGGCACATGAAAACCTGGAGCTAGCCCTGCCCCCCCACAACTTTAGCCAAGTAACCCCCAGTTTTCAATGCGTTACTATTATTATAAAGTAAATTAAGGTTGACAAGCTTAAGTAATAAGAATTGATGTCATTGGCATTGAAATGGGCACTGTAGGTGTGTTTACTGTCCTACACTCCCTGTCGACTTTGCTTCCACATTGACTTGCATTGTGTTACATGTTTCAGTCGGACCTTCGACTTTTTCTGATAGTTGGCCTATTTCGTTAGACTCGACTTTTGTGAAAGTCGGGTGGTCCGAAACCCGTTACAACCCTCCCAGAGGCAAAGTCGCTCATCTCTAGTGAAGACATTACAAGATAAGTATTTATTAGATTACAATAGGATTAGTAATGGATAGATATCTTAAAGGTGCCTCTCCATTACTTACCCGTGAGCTTGATGTCATCTGACAGTACAAAGATGACATCAACCCCACAAATACGAACACCACTTGCCACCACTACATGGCAAGTGGGAAGAGCCGGGGAAAGTGCCAGAATTGGCACATCAAAGAGATGCGCCTTTCTGGGAGGCTCGGGCTACTGTTTTCAGGCTGCTGGTGTAATATACATGGCCCGTTACCAGCCTGAAAATACCAGCCCCCAG
This sequence comes from Oophaga sylvatica, assembly GCA_033576555.1. Taxonomy (NCBI): domain Eukaryota; kingdom Metazoa; phylum Chordata; class Amphibia; order Anura; family Dendrobatidae; genus Oophaga; species Oophaga sylvatica. Next base: position 159,412,971 of record JARQOD010000004.1, on the reverse strand, counting down.
CTGTCTGCTTTAGCTTGGCTGGTTTCCAAAAATGGGGGACCCCAAGCCGTTTTTTTAAATTCTTTTATTTAAATTATCAAAAAATTCTGAGTTTTGCCTGGCTAGTTACAAAAAATACAGGGAACTCAAGCCGTTTTTTTTTTTAATTATTTATATACAGCGCAGAAGCCAGCTGATGATTACTCCCATCAGCCACTCCTGCTCTCACTGTTATTAGTGGCAGCAGGCTTGCAACTTTATACCTCCGATCTTAGCTGTGGGATCACTCTGTCTTTTGACTTTCCTGTTCAGGTTCTCTCATCTCTATCCATATCATCATATTAGGGTTCCTACCTACTCAGTTAGGCATGAAATCAGGTTTGCAGTGCTTGTTAGAGATTGATAGCCCCTTTTTTTGATTCTGGTTACAACTATCTTTATACACACCTTTTTATCTTGTTTTTTGTGAGTAGGCCTATTATTGACAGGTTTTTGGCTATATAAGAACAAAAATTATTTTTAAGGTTTTTTTTTTCTGGTTTTTATACATATATATTTGGACCCCACAAGACTAATACACTTAGTTTTTTGTTTCCTTCAATAACTGAATTTTCCATTTATAGGGTTATGGACCTTGTGAAAACCATTCAGTTATATTCTCCTATAATAATGAAAGATCAGATAATGCTTAAATGCAAAGACTGAGATGGAGAATGTTTTTGAATTGTTTTTATTTTAAAAGTCTTAAATAAATATGTGAGTTATTGCTATTTAAGTAAACACTTCAAAATACCAAATTGAGCAGTTTTACTGTCAAAACATGTTTTTATGTCATCTCTTCTGATGCTTGTATAACCACATTTCAATCAATATTTCTTTTTGCTACGTGAAAGAGATATGACAGACAAGTAGTATGACTAGAGATGAAAAAATCTTTAAAAATAATTTTCTTCATTGATTCTACAAAATGCAAATCACTCCTATTCGCTGAGATCTGATAGATCTTAGACCTCATGAATCGATTCAGCCCTCTTGAAGTAAGATACTAATACATTAGTGCATATTAACTAGCAAAGTCAAGTATGTGACAAGCGCTGCAACTCTTGTTATTGAGCATTTCGAACTTCATAAGATTGGTAAGAAAGAGTTCTACAAAATAAAGAAATATAGAGGATTAACAAATTCTGCCTTGTCGAAAACTAAAACAAAAATGTTGCCTTTTTGGCACAACCTGGTGCTGAGGAGTCTATCATTGTTTTTTTCTTAGAAAGATTTGCAATATACCCTAGGGAAGGTAAATACATTTTATTATTTGTTTCTGAGATTATTTTTGTGCAAAATAAAACATACATGGGCATGCCTTATAAAACTTAGATATTTAATGTTTTTTTTGCTTGTGTAGTTTGAAGATATATTAGCGTTTGTGGTCATTTCTACTCATTTTGTATGTGCTAGTGTGCTTTCCTGAAACTTTATTTCTGACCACGATTTTCTTTTTTTTATAGACTTTATTACTTTTCCCCTTTGGCCTCTACATCTGTGATCCTTGACTTGGGTTGTTCTTGACAATTCTCTGCTCTTGTTCCCATGATTGTGTGGTTTATTATCTTCTGTTGCCATAGTAACTACTTGCTTAGATCACTTTTACATGACTATGGTTCCTATTTTTCAGAGAATTAAGCCCATGGGAAAGCAGCTCACATTGGTCTTAAGGCAGTCAGAGTACCAGGACCTACATCAAAGTGATGGAAGAGGAGAGTCTTTAAGTGAATTGCTTTAATATTCTCTGATAATGGAGTGGATTAAACGCAGTAAACTTTCCTAGTGTATCCTCACCTATCCCTGTAGACTGTGAGCCCTCGCGGGCAGGGTCCTCTCTCCTTCTGTACTTGTGTGTCCCTTGTCTAGCACACGTTTATTGTACCTGTCTATATTTTCCCTTTTCCTATGTAAAGCGCCATGGAATAAATGGCGCTATATAAATGTGTAATAATAATAATAAAAATAGATATAATCAGAATAAGGTATTTGAACAAGACAATGTGTTAGCTTCTTGCCTTAAAAACAGCAATATTGTCTAACCGATAATTTATCTTACAATTTTATAGCAAACCATCCACTCGTGTGACATTGGTATATCACAATGCACAAGTTATTACAAACCAAGGGAATAATTAAAGAAACACTCCTCCCATCAAAGTTTTTTATACTCTTAATATATTGCAGTCATATTATATAGCACTGTGTACTTACAATTGCTCATTTTGCCTTTCTACACAGTTAATTCTACTCTTTTCTCTGATCTATGTAGAAACGGGAAGTCTCTTTCCAATGAGTCATCGCCCTGTTCCACTCCTGATCCAGCTGCTCTGCTCCTCTCCCCTGCCAGGGACTTTTGCATTGATGACTCCTGCAGGAAATAGAGACTTCCCGTTTCTACATAGAGCTTAAAAAAATCAGCTAGTCTATTTTTAATATTGTGATGTCATAGACCTGATTGAAAACAGAAAAATTAAATGGGTAGAAAGGCAAAATGAGCAATTGTAAGTACACAGTGCTATATAATATGATGACTGCAATATATTAAGAGGATAAGATTTTTTATGGGAGTGCTTCTTTAGCACAGTTACTTGAAACATTATACTAAACAATGTGAGCAATGGCCATTTATCTTTTAGCTGTGGCAGAACCATTGCTTTCTATGCGTCATTTGTATGGTATGTTCAAACCTACAATAAGTGAATGGTTTTCTAGCCATACATTTACCAATTAACCTAATCCATCAGCTCTTACAATACACTAAGGAAATAGATTGGTCTAATAAACTTCACAGTTTTCCAAATCATACATCAAATGTCAAATCAATTCAGTGTATCTCAATAGCCCATGAACTGTGAAATGATTGACAAACTTACAGCTGTAATTGACTCTTTCATTCCTGCATCTTCTTCCCCTAATAATGTTAAACATAATATATATAATAATACAGTAATTAAAATGAGGTAAACATTCCATTAGTCTATTTTTATCATTTAATTTTAGAAAACCAGTATCAATTGTCATTTTCAAAGCCGAAAGAGCGATTCTGCATTCTTATCCCAGCTTTATTATGATTATTTTTTTTTACCTGCTATGTAAAATCATTAATCATGAATGTGGCAGTTAATGCTTGAGTTGTAGCATAAAAAAAGGAATTTATTAATAAATATGTTCCAGGCTGCTTTAGTAGTGCAGTAAAATATGAATTACTGTTTTCTGTATTTTGTGAGTTAAAAAAGTCAATGCTACATTGCACAATAGGATTTATAAATAAAGAATTGTTCTGTAGACCATGAGGATCATTTATCACAGAACGAGGGGTGGCAGAAATACAAAAATGATGCAGATTGCAATTGACCCTACTATCATTAAATTACACATATAATCTATGTATCTAAACACTGTTATGCTATAAAGTATTTTCGAGGATTCAATTAAATGCATGAGTTGTTTAAAGATCAATTTCCTTTTGCCTTAAGATTACAGTATATACTCTCAATTAGGAATCCGAAGAGCCAAAATAGATTTATATCATGCACCTTTTTACTTACAGGATTACATTTACCTAAAAAGATAATTTCTTATGAATTTAGTGTCACTGTGTCTGATGCATTACTGAAGAAGAACCCATCAGAAGAAATTCCTAAAATGTTTGCAGCACTGTTCATTGTCCTTCAGTTTTTAGTTATTTAAAGGGAATCTGTCACCCTAAATTGGCGGGATATTTAAATGATGGCAGTCAGGTCAGATGGCCGGTGTTTTGGGTACTTGCCTTAACATGTTGTTCACCGCTGTCTCCATTATTTCTGGGAATTGTAGTCGTTGCCCTCCATATAACACGCCTGCGAATTGCAATCTTGAATTGCGCACGCGCAGTATGCTTTGCCCGCAGATTGCAATGTGCAGGTGCGTTATATGGAGGGCAACGACTACAATTCCCAGAAATAATGAAGACAGCGGCGAACAACATGTTAAGGCAAGTACCCAAAACACTGCCCATCTGACCTGACTGCCATCATTTAAATATCCCGCCAATTTAGGGTGACAGATTCCCTTTAAGGTAAATTCAGAAAAAAAATGAAATTTTACATTCTATCTACCATCATGAAGAGAAACTCACTGTATACGAGTTTATCCATAGTGGGAACCTGACACCTCCAAAAATTTATGATGACCTTTGACACTCTTAGTGCTGGGATGAATATATCCCAGAGTTTTATGTCTTTCTACAACAATTAAGGAATCTGCTTCCCTGACCTTTTAGGGTCATCACAACACAATACCAGACCCCAATCAGAGGGTAATAAAACTTTCACTCCTTATCTATGAACTAGTCATATTTATGTTCATCCCTCTGCCATAATGACAGTTCTGCTTCACGTCACTTGTCTTACCTATTGCATTATTCCTGTGTCCTCTTGTGTATAAATATGTGATTCTTCAGCTTTTGTTTTAGTCTTTGCCTGATGAAGAGACCTGCGTAGTCTCGAAAGCTTGCAATTTGTTACCATCTTTTCAGTTAGCCATTAAAAGGTATCAAGCACTGAGGACTCTCAAGTCTAAATATTTTTCTATCTACTGGCTAACACGGTACGAAGATACACATCTTTCCTATATCAAAATGGAGGATACCAGAATGTACCGCATCTTTATGGAACTGAAACCACTTCTGAAGAAACGTGCACAAATGGACAGCGACATTTTTTTCTTATCTAAATGCAAAAAGGAGAATCTAATTCCCAAAGGACTCTGGATTACAAACCCAATTCTTCACACCTACAATACCCATTATGCACAAAACCTTTGTCACAGGACTTCTGAAAGACTAAGGAACCATCTTTTGCATGTCTGCTACAGCGTAAGGAGTAAAGTCCAAGGACAATTTGAAACTCTGAGGAAAACACTTACAGAAAGCACAGAGCAAAAATTACAACAATACTATAACAAACTACGGACCTTTCTGATTCAAAACAAGGAAAAGAAACTACACAGATTGCGCCTCCATTCCGGACTCTATACAAACAGATACAAAACAAAACCAAAACCTGACAGCTCTGACAACCACTCCATTCCAGACACAAAAGCATCTAACTGTGTCATCAATCTCTCAGATTACAAACCCAACAAAGTGGAGCTTGCCGTGCTTTCTAGAGGACTCTCATTTTGTCCTACTAAGGCCCTGGATAAAACCGAACTCTGCAGTGATATGGAACATTTTTTCAGGAGACTGCGCCTGAGGGAATACTTCAATGATACAGAAGATTCAGAAAACACTCGGACTGAAGGAAGAGGGATCCCAATAACCAAGAAGAGGTCAGACTGGACACCTCCACCTGGACGTAACCCTCATTTGGATAAATATATAGACTCATTCAGACATTTGATAAAATCCACCATCATAGCCACCAACAAGAGACAAGCCTCCAACATCAGTGCCCAGGAGAGAAAGGCCATACAGTCTCTGAAAACCAACAAAGAAATCATCATTAAACCTGCTGACAAGGGAGGTGCAATAGTCATGATGAACACATCAGACTATATGAAGGAAGCAAACAGACAACTTATGGACACACGCTACTACAGAAAACTGGAGTCGGACCCTACACAGGACTATTACAAGGAACTAAGCAAGTTGGTATCTTGTCTGTCTGACAAATCCATAAGAGCTGATGACCTGATACCAGAAAGTCCAAGAACAGGGACATTCTACATGCTTCCCAAAATCCACAAAGCCGGAAATCCAGGGAGGCCGATTATTTCATGTGTGGACACCCTTACTGAGCAAGTATCTGGATGGGTAGAGGGTGTTCTTAAACCCCTGGTAAAGGATACACCCAGCTACATTCAGGACACAACTGACCTACTGAATAAACTAGCAGCAATAGGTTCTCTACCAGAAGGAACCATCCTGGCCACCATGGATGTGGAATCTTTGTACTCTAATATCCCACACCAGGATGGATTAAATGCCTGCAAAGTCTTCATGGGAAACACCGGGAATGATGCTGATTCTGTGGTGAAACTCACAAAATTCATCCTCACCCACAATTACTTCGAATTTGACAACAAGATCTATCTTCAGGAGACTGGCACAGCTATGGGAAGTAAAATGGCTCCACAGTATGCAAATCTTTTCATGGCCAAGCTTGAAAGCAAATTTTTGTCCTCATGCCCCATCAGGCCTCGGGCCTACTACCGCTACATTGATGACATTTTAATCATCTGGACGGAGTCTGAACAACAGCTAAAGACGTTCCATGAACAGTTCAATCAATTTCATCCCACCATCAACTTAACACTTAACTACTCCAGCACTGAAATTAACTTTTTAGACACCACCATTAAGCTAAAGAACAATGAAATAGAGACATCCCTGTATCAGAAGCCAATCGACCGTCCAACATATCTTAAATGGGACAGTTTCCATCCAAAACACATAAAAAACTCTATTGTCTACAGCCAAGCCATCAGATACAACCGTATATGTTCCAACCCCATGGATAGAGATGAACATCTTGGTCGCCTCAGAAAGACTTTTTTGAACCAGGGCTACCATCCAAGAACAATTGAAAACCAAATTACAAGAGCCACCAGAATATCAAGGAATCACCTGCTACATTACAAAGCTAAAGAAGAAAATAACCGGGTGCCTCTAGTGGTCACCTACAATCCAAGTCTGGAGATGCTAAGGGAGCTGCACGGAAACTACAACCTTTACTACAAAAAGATGCCCGATTACAATCCATATTTCCAGACCCCCCACTACTATGTTTTAGGCAGCCCCCAAATCTAAGAAGCATCATTGTCAGAAGCTCCCTGTCCTCCCCAACAGCTGCAGGTACCTTTCCTTGCAAACAAAAGAAATGCAAAACCTGTACATCTATAATGACCACGGACAGGATAAAGATCCCCAACTCCCATCAGGACTACAAGATACCAGGTACTTTCAGCTGCATCACATCTAATGTGGTGTACCTAATTATATGTACTAAATGTCCAACTGGGGGTCTGTATGTGGGGGAGACCGGGCAAAAACTGAGAACAAGGATGAATTCTCATCGCCACACAATAAGAGAAAGGAGAATGGATTTACCTGTGGCAAAACACTTTTGTATGCCCGGTCATAGCATGACGGATATGGAATTACTTGTATTAAAATCTAACTTCAAATCTGAGAAGGATAGAAAAGTCTGGGAATATAAACTTATGATGACCTTTGACACTCTTAGTGCTGGGATGAATATATCCCAGAGTTTTATGTCTTTCTACAACAATTAAGGAATCTGCTTCCCTGACCTTTTAGGGTCATCACAACACAATACCAGACCCCAATCAGAGGGTAATAAAACTTTCACTCCTTATCTATGAACTAGTCATATTTATGTTCATCCCTCTGCCATAATGACAGTTCTGCTTCACGTCACTTGTCTTACCTATTGCATTATTCCTGTGTCCTCTTGTGTATAAATATGTGATTCTTCAGCTTTTGATTTAGTCTTTGCCTGATGAAGAGACCTGCGTAGTCTCGAAAGCTTGCAATTTGTTACCATCTTTTCAGTTAGCCATTAAAAGGTATCAAGCACTGAGGACTCTCAAGTCTAAATATTTTTCTATCTACTGGCTAACACGGTACGAAGATACACATCTTTCCTATATCAAAATGGAGGATACCAGAATGTACCGCATCTTTATGGAACTGAAACCACTTCTGAAGAAACGTGCACAAATGGACAGCGACATTTTTTTCTTATCTAAATGCAAAAAGGAGAATCTAATTCCCAAAGGACTCTGGATTACAAACCCAATTCTTCACACCTACAATACCCATTATGCACAAAACCTTTGTCACAGGACTTCTGAAAGACTAAGGAACCATCTTTTGCATGTCTGCTACAGCGTAAGGAGTAAAGTCCAAGGACAATTTGAAACTCTGAGGAAAACACTTACAGAAAGCACAGAGCAAAAATTACAACAATACTATAACAAACTACGGACCTTTCTGATTCAAAACAAGGAAAAGAAACTACACAGATTGCGCCTCCATTCCGGACTCTATACAAACAGATACAAAACAAAACCAAAACCTGACAGCTCTGACAACCACTCCATTCCAGACACAAAAGCATCTAACTGTGTCATCAATCTCTCAGATTACAAACCCAACAAAGTGGAGCTTGCCGTGCTTTCTAGAGGACTCTCATTTTGTCCTACTAAGGCCCTGGATAAAACCGAACTCTGCAGTGATATGGAACATTTTTTCAGGAGACTGCGCCTGAGGGAATACTTCAATGATACAGAAGATTCAGAAAACACTCGGACTGAAGGAAGAGGGATCCCAATAACCAAGAAGAGGTCAGACTGGACACCTCCACCTGGACGTAACCCTCATTTGGATAAATATATAGACTCATTCAGACATTTGATAAAATCCACCATCATAGCCACCAACAAGAGACAAGCCTCCAACATCAGTGCCCAGAGAGAAAGGCCATACAGTCTCTGAAAACCAACAAAGAAATCATCATTAAACCTGCTGACAAGGGAGGTGCAATAGTCATGATGAACACATCAGACTATATGAAGGAAGCAAACAGACAACTTATGGACACACGCTACTACAGAAAACTGGAGTCGGACCCTACACAGGACTATTACAAGGAACTAAGCAAGTTGGTATCTTGTCTGTCTGACAAATCCATAAGAGCTGATGACCTGATACCAGAAAGTCCAAGAACAGGGACATTCTACATGCTTCCCAAAATCCACAAAGCCGGAAATCCAGGGAGGCCGATTATTTCATGTGTGGACACCCTTACTGAGCAAGTATCTGGATGGGTAGAGGGTGTTCTTAAACCCCTGGTAAAGGATACACCCAGCTACATTCAGGACACAACTGACCTACTGAATAAACTAGCAGCAATAGGTTCTCTACCAGAAGGAACCATCCTGGCCACCATGGATGTGGAATCTTTGTACTCTAATATCCCACACCAGGATGGATTAAATGCCTGCAAAGTCTTCATGGGAAACACCGGGAATGATGCTGATTCTGTGGTGAAACTCACAAAATTCATCCTCACCCACAATTACTTCGAATTTGACAACAAGATCTATCTTCAGGAGACTGGCACAGCTATGGGAAGTAAAATGGCTCCACAGTATGCAAATCTTTTCATGGCCAAGCTTGAAAGCAAATTTTTGTCCTCATGCCCCATCAGGCCTCGGGCCTACTACCGCTACATTGATGACATTTTAATCATCTGGACGGAGTCTGAACAACAGCTAAAGACGTTCCATGAACAGTTCAATCAATTTCATCCCACCATCAACTTAACACTTAACTACTCCAGCACTGAAATTAACTTTTTAGACACCACCATTAAGCTAAAGAACAATGAAATAGAGACATCCCTGTATCAGAAGCCAATCGACCGTCCAACATATCTTAAATGGGACAGTTTCCATCCAAAACACATAAAAAACTCTATTGTCTACAGCCAAGCCATCAGATACAACCGTATATGTTCCAACCCCATGGATAGAGATGAACATCTTGGTCGCCTCAGAAAGACTTTTTTGAACCAGGGCTACCATCCAAGAACAATTGAAAACCAAATTACAAGAGAAGCTCAGAGCACGGAGCATAGGGATCAGACAAGGCCTAATCCAACTGTAGTTTACTACTTTAGAGCTGATGTACCAGATTAAAAATGGAGGTGGTAGTCTCAGTTTGTGAACACTAATCCAAACATTTAAGTGATACACTGATGAGTAAACGGTTAACAATGTTTTGAACTTTTGAATTTCAGACTTCATATCTCACCATCCACTACTTCTTTGAACATGAGACTACCATCATTTTATAGAAAATCATCTTGGCTATCTCATACATAAATTTGATTTGCAAATATAATTAGTTATGCTGATTATTGTCATGTCCCCTCATTGTTACTGTTTTGCTCCTAAAAATCTAAATTTTAATTTTATTATTTTGTTTGCATTTGGTAAATCTACTTTTGTCTTTCAACGATGCCTGAATCCTTCTGGTTATGCTCTTGAACAAATTCAAGCATGTTTTGACCAAACTGATGTCAGGTCTCTTTTACATGTTTCCAAAGTTGGTGCATACAGGTTGACTCACTTGGATATGCATACAGCTTTTTCTTCAACTCTACTTAAAAGGGTTCAATTGGGTTGAGGGCTGTGGACTGTGGGGGCCAATCCAGCAATTCTACTTTATTGTCATTGAACCATTCCTTTGTCAAACTCAACGTTTGCTGTTATGATTTGGTAGCTGAGGAGTGCAGGTAAAAAAGGCAATACACCAGAGCAGTTGGAAACTATGAGATTGCAGTACCCTGACTAACCACCACAACTAGAGGCAGCCGTGGAGCGTTCCTACGTTGGTCCTAGACGCCTCGTCACAGCCTGAGAAACTAACTATACCTAAAGATAGAAAGATGAAAGCTATCTGCCCCGGAGCAGATCCCCAAAGAACATAGAAAGCCCCCAAACATGTAATGGTGGTTAGACAAGAAGAAATACTGACACAGACAGAAAATAGTATGAGCAAACGTTGGGGCCCAAACTATCTAAATAGAAAAGGATAGGAAGGGCACTTACTGCAATCCCAAAAAACCCTGAAAAGCACCAACTTTACTAATTTCAAAAACACCTGAGATCACACGACCTCTACCACCTAAATTAGTTCTCTGGTGTAACAAAATCAAAACAGCAGCCACTGAAAAAACTGGAAAAAGCAAATGTACAAACATCAGTGGCTGAACAAAACTGAGAGGGCAAAAGCCCCCGAGGGGACCCTGAAGGCCCCCACAGAAGTGCAGGACAAAATGCAAAAATCAAGCACAAAAGCAAAAAGAAGAAAATGTCTTATCTGTTAGCAGGAGATGCAGACACGAAACAGCAGGCTACAAAGGAAACAGGAATCAAGGATTGAGACCAGAACAATTGATCACCGGCAACCCTGATGGGAAGGTGACTCCCTTATATAAGACCAGTCAGTAACACCTGATTCCCAATCCTCACAATCTTCACTGGACAGTCCAGTACCGCTTGTAACCACCAGAGGGAGCCTCTGCTCAGAACTCATCTCAAGTCCATTCACAACAGTACCCCCCCTTGAGGAGGGGTCACCGAACCCTCACTTGAGCAACCAGGTCGGTCAGGATGAGTTCTATGATACGCACGGATGAGTCTCCTAGCATGGATGTCCGAAGCAAACACCCAAGAATTGTCTTCCTGACCATAACCTCTCCACTTAACCAAATACTGGAGTTTCCGTCTAGAAAAACGAGAATTCAAAATTTTCTCAACCTCAAACTCCATATTGCCCTCAACCAGAACAGGGTCAGGAGGCAAAGCAGTAGGAACCACTGGCTCAACAAACCTCTTCAACAAGGACTTGTGGAACACATTATGGATCTTAAATGTCCCTGGAAGAAGCAAACGAAAAGTAACAGGATTAAGAATCTCCATGATCTTATAAGGTCCAATGAACCTAGGCTTAAATTTAGGAGATGCCACTCTCATAGGAATATTTTTTGAGGACAACCAGACCAAGTCCCCCACTTTAAACCGAGGACCATCAGTCCTATGCCGGTTAGCAAACCGCTGGGCCCTCTCCTGAGAGAGGGACAACCTCTGCACTACCTGGTCCCAAATCTGTTGCATACGCTCCACAACAGAGTCAACACCTGGACAGACAGAAGCCTCCGTCTGTCCTGAAGAAAATCGAGGGTGAAACCCAGAATTACAGAAAAATGGAGACATCAAAGTGGCAGAGCTAGCCCTATTATTAAGAGCAAACTCAGCCAAAGGCAAAAAAGAGACCCAGTCATCCTGATCAGCAGACACAAAGCATCTTAGATAAGTCTCCAATGTCTGATTTGTTCTCTCAGTTTGACCATTGGTCTGAGGATGAAACGCCGAGGAGAAAGACAATTGAACACCAAGTTTGGAACAAAAGGTCCTCCAAAATCTGGAAACAAACTGGACTCCTCTGTCAGACACAATGTTCTCAGGAATGCCGTGTAAACGAACCACGTGCTGAAGGAACAAAGGTACTAATTCAGAGGAGGAAGGCAACTTAGGTAATGGCACAAGATGTATCATCTTGGAAAACCTATCACAAATCACCCAGATGACGGTCATTCTCTGAGAAACAGGGAGGTCGGAAATGAAATCCATAGAGATATGGGTCCATGGTCTCTTGGGCACAGGCAATGGCATCAACAAACCACTAGAGCGGGAGCAAGGCTTGGAGCGAGATAAAGTCCCGCAGGACTGCACAAATTCCCTGACATCACGAGACAAGGTAGGCCACCAAAAGGACCGACTAACCAAGTCTCTGGTACCAAAAATTCCGGGATGACCGGCCAACGCGGAACAATGAATCTCAGACATCACACTCTTTTTCCACTGGTCCGGGACAAACAATTTCCCAACAGGGCAGCGCTCGGGCCTATCCTCCTGACACCCCTCCAGAGCCAGTCTCAAATTGGGCGAGATGGCGGAAAGAACTACACCTTCTTTTAAAATAACAGAAGGATCAGATACCTCAGGAGAGTCCGCAAGGAAACTCCTCGAGAGGGCATCCGCCTTAAAATTCTTAGTGCCAGGAAGAAAGGAAACCACAAAATTAAAACGTGTGAAAAACAAGGCCCACCTGGCCTGTCTAGGATTAAGTCGCTTGGCAGATTCCAGATAAACCAGATTCTTATGGTCAGTAAGGACCACCACCTGATGTTTGGCTCCCTCCAGCCAATGTCTCCACTCTTCAAAAGCCCACTTCATGGCCAATAACTCCTGATTACCCACGTCATAATTACGTTCAGTAGGAGAAAATTTTTGAGAGAAAAAGGCACAAGGGTTACTTTTAGAGGTCTCAGGATCTCTTTGGGACAAAACGGCACCTGCCCCAATTTCAGAGGCATCAACCTCCACCTGAAATGGCAGAGAAACATCAGGCTGCCGTAGAACAGGAGCAGAAGTGAATCTCTGCTTAAGTTCCTGAAATGCAGAGACTGCCTCAGGAGGCCAATTCACCACATCAGAACCCTTTTTGGTCAAATCAGTTAATGGTTTAACAATAACAGAGAAATTACCAATAAATTTACGATAAAAATTGGCAAAACCCAAAAATCTTTGAAGAGCCTTTAATGAAGTAGGTTGGACCCAATCACAGATGGCCTGAACCTTGACCGGGTCCATTTCAATAACAGATGGGGACAAAATGAATCCCAGAAATGAGATCTTCTGTACGCCAAAAAGACACTTTGATCCCTTCACATACAGAGCATTCTCTCTCAAAATCTGGAATACAGTTCGAACATGTTTCACATGAGAGTCCCAGTCATTGGAAAAAATCAAGATATCATCCAAATAAACAATCATGGTGTACAATAATAAATTATATTGTGGTACCGTGTTAGCCAGAAAAATCGATGTGAATACTTTTCCATCCAATTATGACAAGAGCATTCTTAAGGTGATACCTTTATTGGCTAACCAGAAAATTATATGTTCGCTAGCTTTCAGAGCTCAAGGCTCCTTCTTCAGGCAAGATTACATTTGGAATAATAAGAAAGACACATTAGATGCTTACTATAGTAGGAAATTTGTTCAAGACCTGGGAGGTGTGATGCCTTCAAAAGATAAGCAAAGGAAATCAAATTAGCATTTTCTTACAAATGGAGAGCTAGTGGGGATGTGTTATTAGCTATCTGGAGTCCTTCTGGTGAAGGTGTGAACTGTGTCTATGTAATGAGTCAAAAAAACGGGTGTTAAGTTGAGTCCTAGTGTCAAAGTATTGAACATCCTAATAAGTTTGAATTCCCATATTTTTCTCTCCCTGTCATCCTTAAAATGACCTTTTAGTATTAAGACTTTTAAGTCTGTCATACAATGTCCAGTTCCAGAGAAATGTTTTCCCACAGGCGTGTCCATCTCATTCCTGATCGTATGTCTGTGTAGATTCATCCTTGTTTGTAGTTTTTGCATGGTTTCCCCAATATAGATAGCTCCAGGGCACCTTGTACATTGTATCATGTACACCACATTGGAGGATGTACATGAAAAGGAACCCATGACCTTATAGTCCTGATTTGTGTTTGGTACACGGACTGTAGTTGTTGGTAATATGTGGGTACAAGTTTTGCATCATAGCAACAAAAAATGCAAAACTTGTACCCACATATTACCAACAAATACAGTCCGTGTACCAAACACAAATCAGGACTATAAGGTCATGGGTTCCTTTTCACGTACATCCTCCAATGTGGTGTACATGATACAATGTACAAGGTGCCCTGGAGCTATCTATATTGGGGAAACCATGCAAAAACTACAAACAAGGATGAATCTACACAGACATACGATCAGGAATGAAATGGACACGCCTGTGGGAAAACATTTCTCTGGAACTGGACATTGTATGACAGACTTAAAAGTCTTAATACTAAAAGGTCATTTTAAGGATGACAGGGAGAGAAAAATATGGGAATTCAAACTTATTAGGATGTTCAATACTTTGACACTAGAGGGTATGCCACACTAAACAATATCGCTAACGGGATCGCTAAAAAACGTCACTATTTAGCGATCCCGTTAGCGATATTGTTCAGTGCGGCAGCTTCCAGCGACGAGCTTCCTGCTGTGATCTCGCTCGTCGCTGGAATCGTTCCGGACCCTATTTTCTCGTCGGCGCTCCCGCTGGGTAAGTATCTAATCGCTGTGTGGCACCTTTTCTTAGCGATTTAGCGGTACTTTTGTACCGCTAAAGTCGTTAAGAAGATCGCTAACGGCGATAGCGTCGTTAACTATATCGCTAAATGCGGCAGCATTTAGCGATATAGAAACAATCCCGCTAGCGATCTCATTAGTATGCAACGCTAACGAGATCGCTAGCGGGATTGCTTAGTGTGGCAGTACCTTAGGACTCAACTTAACACCCGGTTTTATGACTCATTACATAGACACAGTTCACACCTTCACCAGAAGGACTCCAGATAGCTAATAACACATCCCCACTAGCTCTCCATTTGTAAGAAAATGCTAATTTGATTTCCTTTGCTTATCTTTTGAAGGCATCACACCTCCCAGGTCTTGAACAAATTTCCTACTATAGTAAGCATCTAATGTGTCTTTCTTATTATTCCAAATGTAATCTTGCCTGAAGAAGGAGCCTTGAGCTCTGAAAGCTAGCGAACATATAATTTTCTGGTTAGCCAATAAAGGTATCACCTTAAGAATGCTCTTGTCATAATTGGATGGAAAAGTATTCACATCGAAATAAACAATCAGAAATTTATCCACAAAATCCCTGAAAATGTCATTCATGAAGGACTGGAAGACAGAAGGAGCATTAGTGAGCCCAAAGGGCATCACAAGGTACTCAAAATGCCCCTCAGGGGTGTTAAATGCCGTCTTCCATTCATCCCCGTGCTTAATGCGAATAAGGCTATATGCCCCCCTGAGGTCAAGCTTGGTAAACCAAGTAGCGTTTTTCACCCTGGAAAGCAGGTCAGAAATCAAGGGTAACGGGTATTGATATTTCACAGTAATATTGTTCAAAAGACGATAATCAATACACGGCCTTAATGAACCATCCTTTTTGGCCACAAAGAAAAAACCGGCACCTAAGGTGAAGAGGATGGTCTGATATGACCTTTCTCCAAAGACTCCTTGATATAAGACCGCATAGCGTCATGTTCAGGTACAGACAAGTTAAAAAGGCGACCTTTAGGGAATTTACTACCAGGCACTAATTCAATAGCGCAGTCATAGCTCCTATGGGGAGGCAAGGATGCAGATTTACTTTCGCTAAACACATCAGAAAAATCAATCAAAAAGTCAGGAACATCCTGAGCCTGGGGGGAAGCAGAAAAAACAGGAGTGTTGGTATTAACACATTGGCAGCCCCAACTGGTTACAGACACAGATTTCCAATCCAAAACAGGATTTTGAGACTGTAACCAAGGGAAACCCAGCACGATAATGTCATGCAGATTATACAGAACCAAAAATTTGCAGCTCTCCTGATGATGAGGTTCAACCCTCATTATCACCTGAGTAGAGAACTGAGGTTTATTCTCAGTCAAAGGGGTAGAATCGATCCCCAGTAGGGGAATAGACTTCTGTAGGGGTATCAAGGGAAACCCACAACCTTTAACGAAATCAAAATCCATCAGGTTAATAGCTGCTCCCGAATCAACGAAAGCCTGAGCAGAAAATGAGGACAGAGAGCATATCAGAGTAACAGTTAATAAAAACTTAGTCTGAACACTACCCAAGACAACTGAGCGTTTAAAACGTCTTCCCGGCTTAGGGCAGACTGAGATAGCATGAGAAGCATCACCACAGTAGAAACATAACCCATTGCGCTTTCGAAACTCATGACGCTGTGCCCCAGAAACCACTACATCACACTGCATGGGTTCAGAAGCAGGTTCACAAGGCAACACTATTCCACGCATACTTCTCCGCTCACGCAAACGTCTGTCAATTTGAATCGCTAATGACATAGAATCATTGAGACCAGAGGGGACAGGGAATCCCACCATAACATCCTTTACATTATCTGACAGACCCTTCCGAAAAAGGGCTGCAAAAGCGTCGTCATTCCATTTGGTCAGGACTGCCCACCTACGGAATCTCTGACAGTATAACTCAGCGTCATCAAGCCCCTGATTTAATGCCAACAAGGCTTTTTCAGCTTGATCAGTGACATTAGGCTCATCGTACAATAACCCCAAGGCCTGAAAAAATGTATCAACATCACTCAAAACAGGATCCCCAGGTGTCAGGGAAAAAGCCCAATCCTGAGGATCGCTGCGCAGGAGAGAGATGACAATTTGAACCTGCTGCGCTGCGTTCCCTGAGGACTTAGATTTTAAGGCAAAAAACAATTTACAATTATTTTTGAAATTCAGAAACTTGGATCGATCCCCCAAAAACAAATCTGGCATGGGAATCTTAGGTTCCACAACAGGCAACCTAGCAAGATAGGTAGCAATACTCCGAACCTCAGTGGCAAGCTGATCCACACGGCCAGACAACCGTGCAAACTCCATTGAGAGAAAAAATCCTCCCCAGCACCCAGAGATACAGAGGGAAAAAAAAAAATGCAACAAACAGAAAAATATCTCTGACAACTCTGACAACCTTTTTTTTTTTTTTTTTTTTTCTTTCAAAATATTTTTTCCCTTCTGTGAGTACCATATAAATTTCAGTTTAGGCCGGTGATACTGTTATGATTTGGTAGCTGAGGAGTGCAGGTAAAAAAGGCAATACACCAGAGCAGTTGGAAACTATGAGATTGCAGTACCCTGACTAACCACCACAACTAGAGGCAGCCGTGGAGCTTTCCTACGTTGGTCCTAGACGCCTCGTCACAGCCTGAGAAACTAACTATACCTAAAGATAGAAAGATGAAAGCTATCTGCCCCGGAGCAGATCCCCAAAGAACATAGAAAGCCCCCAAACATGTAATGGCGGTTAGACAAGAAGAAATACTGACACAGACAGAAAATAGTTTGAGCAAACATTGGGGCCCAAAATATCTAAATAGAAAAGGATAGGAAGGGCACTTACTGCAATCCCAAAAAACCCTGAAAAGCACCAACTTTACTAATTTCAAAAACACCTGAGATCACACGACCTCTACCACCTAAATTAGTTCTCTGGTGTAACAAAATCAAAACAGCAGCCACTGAAAAAACTGGAAAAAGCAAATGTACAAACATCAGTGGCTGAACAAAACTGAGAGGGCAAAAGCCCCCGAGGGGACCCTGAAGGCCCCCACAGAAGTGCAGGACAAAATGCAAAAATCAAGCACAAAAGCAAAAAGAAGAAAATGTCTTATCTGTTAGCAGGAGATGCAGACACGAAACAGCAGGCTACAAAGGAAACAGGAATCAAGGATTGAGACCAGAACAATTGATCACCGGCAACCCTGATGGGAAGGTGACTCCCTTATATAAGACCAGTCAGTAACACCTGATTCCCAAACCTCACAATCTTCACTGGACAGTCCAGTACCGCTTGTAACCACCAGAGGGAGCCTCTGCTCAGAACTCATCTCAAGTCCATTCACAACAGTTTGCTTGAGGTTATTGACCTGCAGGAACACTATGTTGTTCTTTTAATACTCACAGGTTTTAAAGGTATTGTGGGGGACAAAGTGCAGGTCTCTCGCCTCCTGAAATGTGCCCCCACCCTTGCATCCCAAGGCCATAAAAAGCTGTGCAGTGTTTATCTTTAAGTAAAAACCAAGAACAAACCCTTTGAAGCTCTTAACACAATGGCGCAAACTCCTCTGCAGCTACAGCAAACTGAACCGTTTTGTCTGCAGCACGTGGAGACAGCATGGCACTACAAGATACAGCAAGGCTATGATGTATTGAATCTGGAAAATGACCTATAATAACAGAATGCAATATTTCTGAGACTAGCCAAGCACATTATCAGAATCGGCATTCCTTTCCCCATATGCCCATATTATTTAACCACCTCCAGAACCCTTCATTATGAAGTTATAAAGATTAGCCACCAGGAACTACATATGGTAGGTATATTTGATCTCTATGCGCAGATAAAATCCAGGGAACCCAGTGACACCTCTGCCATTCCATTCAGAGGTTCGGGCGGAAAGTTATGGTCCATCCACAGTTCTAGACTGAAAATCATATTCTCAGGGATGGGAGGAGAGAGGCTGCACAAGCCCAGGGGTGGGAGCAGAGTGTGGGAGGAGCAGCCTAGGAGATGTCAGCTCCTCATTTGGAGCTCAGTTTTTTCATGGTCGGAGGTTAAGTTAGCTGACGCAGCCAGGAAAGCCTGTAACTAAAATTTGGACCTGTGATCCATCAGCACCTCCCTTTGGTCACATGCTGCATAACACGGTAATTTCAACCTATCTATACCCTATCCTTTGTACTACACTCCTGACTGCATACTTGTATATTGTTCTGTAAATATATGCTAGTATATTTCTAGTGCACCTTTTAGGCAATTAAATAATAAAATTATTCTTGGGCTGCTCTTTTATCTCGATACATGAATCCCTACGTCTGCACGCTCAGTTGGTCAATTAAACGCTACCCGGGTTGGTTTCTGACCTGATATAAGCCTGTCGTCAGACGGTGCTTATGTCGAATGAGGAATTAGTGGCAGAATACCGTATTGTTTAATGAGGAACTCTGGCAGTGACAGCCTGGAGGTTTATATATATATCCCCAGCCTGGACTGGTGATATATATCCCCCCTCACTGGGAGCGCCTCACTAACTCGTATCTATAAGGGAAGCCTTTCCGGTGACTATTTGCCTCAGTGCAGTTCCCTAACTGACCAGAGGCAAGTAATGGCGCCGGAGAGCTGACCCCTGCTGGGTCCTTCTCTCCCCTCCCCCGAGGTAAGCGAAGTCAGCACCCCCTTCCACTGTGAGACCCCTCACAGGTACCCTTTATCAATTTCATCAACATTTAAACTCTATTTGGCCAAAGTTTCAATTTACAATGCATTCTGCCAAAAATCAAACCAATTTCATCTGATCTTTTCATTAAAAGGACAAATTGCAAAAATGTACATTTCTTTAGTTGTCATCCAGTCTCTAAGAAAAGGTCTTTACTAGTGTTGAGCGATACTGCTCGATATCTAAAAATATGTATCGAAATGGTATCGCCGATATCACTAAATATCGTCGATATCCGATTCCGATACCGGAAGTCCAATGTAAGTCTATGGGAACAAAATATCGCAACTAAAAAAAACCTTTATTTCCTTGTAAACACTAAATATACACACATAGAATACATATATATATATATATATATATACATGTCATTGTGACATATATATACATATATGTATAGTTTATACACTTCTACATAGTAAAATATCCTCTGATTCAATTGCCGGGTAAAGCCGGCTTCTGTGAAAAGACAGAAGCACCCGACATGAAATGACACTTGGTGTACATAGGGTTAACCATGTCTTTTCATGTCGTTTGCAATTTGATTTGCACAAACAATTACATCAGTCTATGTGTGCAAAATTTCACACCTGTAGGGGTTAATTAAAGGTGTAAATTCGTAGTAAAAAAACGGACTTTTTTGCTACGAATTTACACCTTTAATTAACCCCTACAGGTGTGAAATTTTGCACACTTACACTCATGTAATTGTTTGTGCAAATCAGATATCAAACTACATGAAAAGACATGGTTAACTCTATGTAAACCAAGTGTCATTTCATGTCGGGTTCTGCATTTTCACAAAAACCGGCAATTGAATTAGCGGCTATTATACTATGTAGAAGTGTATGAACTATAAATATAAATATATATATATATATATGTGTCACAAATTTAATGACATGTATATATATATATATGAGGTGTAAAATTGCTGAAAAAAAATGCGTGGGCTCCTGCCCTATTTTCGCAACCAGACAGACAAAGCCAGTGAGTGGGGGCAGATAATAATAGCCCAGAGAGGGACCATTATTTTTGCCCCCCCCCGGCTACTAACATCTGCCCCCAGACACCCCAGAAAGGGCAAATCTCTAATTAGATTTGCCCTTTCTGGCACTTTGCCCGTCTATTCCCATTGCCCTGTAGCGGTGGCGAATGGGTTAATAAGGGGTTAAAATGACCTTGCAATTGAAAGGTCACTTTAAGCCAGGTTAATAATTGAGAGCTGTCAATTAGACAACTATCAATTATTAATCCTATTGTATGAAAGAAAAATCAAACACACACACTTTAATAAAAAAGAAGTTTAATGAAATAATCACACAGTTTTTGACCATATTTTATTTTCCTGCTAAAACCATTTCCTGTAATAAAAATAAAATAATAAAGCAAAATTATTCTTACCAATCCGATGTACAGTCAGGTCCCACGGTGTAATCCTTCAGAAAGGGTTAATGTTTACTGCAGGGACCGCAGCTAATGCTGCAGCCTCACAGTAAACCCCCAAATGAATGAGTTCCTCTCCTGGCTGACAGGAGAGGAAGTGGAAAGCTTAATTGATTGCTTTCCACTTTCACTTCAGGTCAGCCAGGGACACAATCAGTGACGTCAGAGGGAACTGGTTAACAAAAATAGGGGATCCCCTCGAAAAAAATTGGCGTGGGTCCCCCCTATTTTTGTTAACCAGCCAGATGAAGCAGACCGCTGAGGCCTGGATTTTCAGGCTGTTAAGGAGCCAAGATCCATGGACCTTGCCAGCCTGATAATACCAGGCCACAGCAGTCTGCATATCTTGGCTGATTAACAAAAATAGGGATCCCCTCGAAAAAAATTGGCGTGGGGTCCCCCCTATTTTTGTTAACCAGCCAGATGAAGCAGACCGCTGAGGCCTGGTTTTTCAGGCTGGTAAGGATCCAATATCCATGGACCTTGCAAGCCTGATAATACCAGGCCACAGCAGTCTGCTTAGCTTGGCTGGTTAACAAAAATAGGGGATCCCCTCGAAAAAAAAACGGCGTAGGGGTCCCCCTATTTTTGTTAACCAGCCAAGTAAAATGCAGACTGCTGCGCCTGGTATTAAAAGACTGTCAAGGCCCATGGATTTTGGCCCTCAACAGCCTGATAATACCAGGCTACAGCAGCCCCACATTTGGCGCATCAAAAGATGTGCCAATTGTGGCACTTTACCCGGCTCTTCCCACTTGCCCTGTAGCGGTGGCAAGCGGGGTAATAAGGGGTTAATGTCACCGTTGATTGCACGGTGACAATAAGCCCGGTTAATAATGGAGAGGCGTCAATAAGACACCGATCCATTATTAATCCCAAAGTTATTAAATGCATAAAAAAAAGACAAAGCAAGAAAAAAGTATTTTAATGAAATAAAAGAGACAACACAGTTTTCATCTCTTTTATTGTACTCTCATTCCTGTGACGCCATCGATCTCCTGTAAAAAAAGAAAAAAAACAAACCAACAGTATACCACCTGTCCGACGCAGTCCATAGTAACGACAGTCCCACGACGATCCAGCTCTGCTACATCGCAATGACAGGCATAGCCTGTCATCCCGGCGCAGCACAGCTGATTACCTGCTTCCCCGGCGGTGACGTCATCGGACTGACTGCTTTACGGCCGGGATTACCCAGCAGTCACTGCAGTTATCGCGAGAAACTGCATGTGACCGCCGGGGAGAAGAGGATGGCGGCCATGAAGCAGTCCAGGCCGTGACCGCCGGAGATCTTCTGCCAGGTAAGTGCCGCTGACTCCTGACAGACCCGACCGACGGACACTGACAGTGACAGACCCGACCGACGGACACAGACAGTGACAGTGACAAATCCGATTCCGGTATTCGATATGACGAAAATATCGAAACAAATTATCGAAAGGCCGATACAGCTAATATCGGCCGATAGCCGATATTTGCAGTATCGTATCGCTCAACACTAGTCTTTACTAGTGTTGAGCATTCCGATACTGCAAATATCGGGTATCGGCCGATATTAGCTGTATCGGAATTCCGATTCCGAGTTCCGATATTTTCGTCTTATCGGATACCGGAATCGGGATTGTCACTGTCACTGTCAGTGTCCGTCTGTCGGGTCTGTCAGGAGTCAGCGGCACTTACCTGACAGAAGATCTCCGGCGGTCACGTCCTGGACTGCTTCATGGCCGCCATCCTCTTCTCCCCAGCGGTCACATGCAGTTTCTCGCGATAACTGCAGTGACTGCTGGGTAATCCCGGCCGTAAAGCAGTCAGTCCGATGACGTCACCGCCGGGGAAGCAGGTAATCAGCTGTGCTGCGTTGCAATGACAGGCTCTGCCTGTCATTGCGATGTAGCAGAGTTGGATCGTCGTGGGACAATCGTTACTATGGACTGCGTCGGACAGGTGGTATACTGTTGGTTTGTTTTTTTCTTTTTTTACAGGAGATCGATGGCGTCGCAGGAATGAGTGTATAATAAAAGAAATGAAAACTGTGTTGTCTCTTTTATTTCATTAAAATACTTTTTTCTTGCTTTGTCTTTTTTTTACACATTTAATAACTTTGGGATTAATAATGGATCGGTGTCTTATTGACACCTCTCCATTATTAACCGGGCTTATTGTCACCGTGCAATCAACGGTGACAATAACCCCTTATTACCCCGCTTGCCACCGCTACAGGGCAAGTGGGAAGAGCCGGGTAAAGTGCCACAATTGGCACATCTTTTGATGCGCCAAATGTGGGGCTGCTGTAGCCTGGTATTATCAGGCTGTTGAGGGCCAAAATCCATGGGCCTTTGACAGTCTTTTAATACCAGGCCGCAGCAGTCTGCATTTTACTTGGCTGGTTAACAAAAATAGGGGGGATCCCCACGCCGTTTTTTTTTCGAGGGGATCCCCTATTTTTGTTAACCAGCCAAGCTAAGCAGACTGCTGTGGCCTGGTATTATCAGGCTTGCAAGGTCCATGGATATTGGATCCTTACCAGCCTGAAAAACCAGGCCTCAGCGGTCTGCTTCATCTGGCTGGTTAACAAAAATAGGGGGACCCCACGCTAATTTTTTTCGAGGGGATCCCCTATTTTTGTTAATCAGCCAAGATATGCAGACTGCTGTGGCCTGGTATTATCAGGCTGGCAAGGTCCATGGATCTTGGCTCCTTAACAGCCTGAAAATCCAGGCCTCAGCGGTCTGCTTCATCTGGCTGGTTAACAAAAATAGGGGGGACCCCACGCCAATTTTTTTCGAGGGGATCCCCTATTTTTGTTAATCAGCCAAGATATGCAGACTGCTGTGGCCTGGTATTATCAGGCTGGCAAGGTCCATGGATCTTGGCTCCTTAACAGCCTGAAAATCCAGGCCTCAGCGGTCTGCTTCATCTGGCTGGTTAACAAAAATAGGGGGGACCCCACGCCATTTTTTTTTCGAAGGGAACCCCTATTTTTGTTAATCAGTTCCCTCTGACGTCACTGATTGTGTCCCTGGCTGACCTGAAGTGAAAGTGGAAAGCAATCAATTAAGCTTTCCACTTAAGGGCCCGTCTCACATAGCGATATCGCTACCGAGATCGCTGCTGAGTCACTAGTTTTGTGACGCAGCAGCGAGCTCACCAGCGATATCGCTGTGTGTGACATTCAGCGACGATCAGCCCCCCTGCCGGGTATCGCTGATCGTCGCTGAAATGTCAGGACCTTTGATCGCTGGTTTCCCGCCTGTCACACGCAGCGATGCGTGCCTGTCAGAGGGAAACCAGCGATCAAAAAAAGGTCCTGACATTTCTGCGACGATCAGCGATACCCGGCAGGGGGGCTGATCGTCGCTGAATGTCACACACAGCGATATCGCTGGTGAGCTCGCTGCTGCGTCACAAAACTAGTGACTCAGCAGCGATCTCGGTAGCGATATCGCTATGTGAGACGGGCCCTTAAGCGATGTTACCCGCAGTGTCGCTGTCCCAGATCGCTGCCTGAGCTGCCTGTTTGGCAGCTCAGCAGCGATCATGTAGCGATACACCAGCGATCCTGACAAGTGCATATCGTTGTCGGGATCGCTGGTGTATCGTTATGTGACACCCAGCCTTTACTCTCCTGTCAGGCAGGAGAGGAACTCATTCATTTGGGGTTTACTGTGAGGCTGCAGCATTAGCTGCGGTCCCTGCAGTAAACATTAACCCTTTCTGAAGGATTACACCGTGGGACCTGACTGTGCATGGGATAGGTAAGAATAATTTTGCTTTTTTATTTTATTTTTATTACAGGAAATGGTTTTTGCAGTAAAATAAAAGATGGTCAAAAACATGTGTCTTTATTTCATTAAAATGATTTTTAATTAAAGTGTGTGTGTTTTATTTTTATTTCATGCAATAGGATTAATAATTGATAGTTGTCTAATTGACAGCTCTCAATTATTAACCTGGCTTAAGGTCACCTTTCAATAGCAAGGTGGCTTTAACCCCATATTAACCCATTCGCCACCGCTACAGGGCAATGGGAATAGACGGGCAAAGTGCCAGAAAGGGCGAATCTAATTATAGATTTGTCTTTCCTGGGGTGTCTGGGGCAGATGTTAGTAGCCGGGGGGGGGCAAAAATAATGGTCCCTCTCTGGGCTATTATTATCTGCCCCCACTCACTGGCTTTGTCTGTCTGGTTGCGAAAATAGGGCGGGAGCCCACGCATTTTTTTTCAGCAATTTTACACCTCATATATATAATATACATGTCATTGAATTTGTGACACATAATATATATATATATTTATATTTGTAGTTCATACACTTCTACATAGTATAATAGCCGCTAATTCAATTGCCGGCTTTTGTGAAAATGCAGAACCCGACATGAAATGACACTTGGTGTACATAGGGTTAACCATGTCTTTTCATGTCCTTTGCTATCTAATTTGCACAAACAATTAAATCAGACTATGTGTGCAAAATTTCACACCTCTAGGGGTTAATTAAAGGTGTAAATTCGTAGCAAAAAAGTCCGTTTTTTTTACAACGAATTTACACCTTTAATTAACCCCTAGAGGTGTGAAATTTTGCACACATAGTCTGATTTAATTGTTTGTGCAAATTAGATAGCAAAGGACATGAAAAGAAATGTTTAACCCTATGTACACCAAGTGTCATTTCATGTCGGGTGACCCGACATGAAATGACACTTGGTGTACATAGGGTTAACCATGTCTTTTCATGTCCTTTGCTATCTAATTTGCACAAACAATTAAATCAGACTATGTGTGCAAAATTTCACACCTCTAGGGGTTAATTAAAGGTGTAAATTCGTAGCAAAAAAGTCCGGTTTTTTTACAACGAATTTACACCTTTAATTAACCCCTACAGGTGTGAAATTTTGCACACATAGTCTGATTTAATTGTTTGTGCAAATTAGATAGCAAAGGACATGAAAAGAAATGTTTAACCCTATGTACACCAAGTGTCATTTCATGTCGGGTGCTTCTGTCTTTTCACTGAAGCCGGCTTTACCCGGCAATTGAATCAAAGGATATTTTACTATGTAGAAGTGTATAAACTATACATATATGTATATATATATGTCACAATGACATGTATATATATATATATGTATTCTATGTGTGTATATTTAGTGTTTACAAGGAAAGAATGGGGTTTTTTTAGTTGCGATATTTTGTTCCCATAGACTTACATGGGACTTCCGGTATCGGTATCGGGTATCGCCGATATTTTAGTGATATCGGCGATACCATTCCGATTCCGATACTTTAGCATATCGGAAAGTATCGCTCAACTCTAGTCTTTACCCATATTTCAATGTGACCATGTTAATCAAATAGTAATGGATGAGGCAACACATCATATGATACCTAGATAAAATGCAGAATAAATTTGAAGACAGGGGATATCCTCAGAGGATTCTTGGTGAGTGCAAACAACCCTACAAAATCGGTCAC
This sequence comes from Oophaga sylvatica, assembly GCA_033576555.1. Classification (NCBI taxonomy): domain Eukaryota; kingdom Metazoa; phylum Chordata; class Amphibia; order Anura; family Dendrobatidae; genus Oophaga; species Oophaga sylvatica. Next base: position 159,386,549 of record JARQOD010000004.1, on the reverse strand, counting down.
TCAAATGATCAAATCATTCATGGATACCATTTACACATGCATACAGTTGAAACCATAAGTTTACATACATTATATAAAAAGGCACATATGCATGTTTTTTTCAATATCTGGCATGAAATCAGAGTAAACCTTTCCCATTTTAGGTCAATTAGGATTACCATAATTATTAATATTTTCTAAATGCCAGAATAATGAGAGAGAGAGAATATTTTAAGCATCCTGTAGAAGTATGTTAATGCACACCTGAAGCCCACTGCTTCTTTGTTTAGCATCATGTGAAAGTCTCAAGAAACCACACAAGATATCAGGAAGAGAATTGTGGACTTGCACAAATCTGGCTCATCCTTGAGTAGAATTTCAAGGTACCTGATAGTGCCTCATTCATCTGAACAGACAATTATACGCAAGTACAAATAAGATGGGAATGTCCAGCCATCATACTGCTCAGGAAGGTGATGGATTCTGTGTCCCAGAGATGAACGCACTTTGGTCCGACTTGCATATCAACCCAAGGACAAAAGCAATAGACCTTGTGAAGATGATGACAGAAGCTGGCAAGATTGTGTAAATATCCACAGTGAAATGAGTACTGTATCAACATGGGCTGAAAGGCCACTCTGTCAGGAAGAAACCATTACTCCAAAAGAAACATAAAAAAGCCAAATTAAAGTTTGAAAATGCACACAGGAGCAAAGACCTTAATTTTTGGAGTCATGTCCTGTGGTCTGATGAAACTAATATTGAACTTTTTTGGCATAATGTCCATTGTTAGGTTTGGAGGAAAAAGGGAAAAGCTTGGAAGCCTAAGAACACCATTCCATCTGTGAAACAAGGGGGTGGCATCATCATGTTGTTGGGTTGTTTTCATTCAGTAGGGACTGGTACACTTCACAAAATAGATCATGAGAAAAGAAGATTATATGGCAATACTGAAGCAACATCTCAGGACATCAGCCAGGAAGATAAAGCTGGGGCGGAAATCGATCTTCCAAATGGACAATGACCCGGAGCATACTGTCAAAATGGTAACAAGTGGCTAAAGGATAGCAAAGTCAATGTTTTGGAGTGGCCATCGCAAAGCCCTGATCTCACCTATTGAAAATTTATTGGCAAAGCAGAAAAGGCAGGTGCGAGCAGGACGACCTATACACCTGGTTCAGTTACACCAATTTTGTCAGGGAGAATGGGCCAAAATTCCAGCCAACTATTGTGAGAAGCTTGTGGAAGGATATCCCTAACGTTCAACCCAAGTCATTCAGTTTAAGGGCATTTGTACCAAATACTTATGAAATGTATGTAAACTTTTGACTTAGCAGTAAGTAATAAAAATGCCTTAAAACATTCTCTCTCTTTCTCATTATTCTGGCACAAGTATTAATAATTATGGGAATCTTAATTGCCCAAAAATGGGAACAGTTTATTCTAATTTCATGTCAAATACTGCAAAAAACTTTCATATGTGTCTTTATGTAGTGTATGTAAACTTCCGGTTTCAACTGTATGTATGTATCAATGTATGTATAAATGGTATCCATGAATGATTTGATCATTTGAGTGACCGATTTTGTAGGGTTGTCTGCACTCACCAATACTCCTCTGAGGATATCCCCTATCTTCAAATTTATTCAGCATTTTATCTAGGTATTTTCTCTAGGTATCATATGATGTGTTGCCTCATCCATTACTATTTGATTAACATGGTCACATTGGCTACAGATTTATGAAGCTTTTAGGAGAAATTGGTGAATTCTAAGAAGGCTATCCCGAAATACGTGAATTTTACTAACTGTTTTCACCTTGCTTCCGTCATCCCCCTAATCGTAAGTTGCTAAAGAATGTGCAGATTTGACATTGTATCTGGACTGTTTGATAGGACCAGATGCAACAAATTGTCTCAAAAGCTGCATTCAACTAAATTAGATAATTATCTTGAGTTGTGAATAAAACATTTGAGCTTTTAGCACAACCAACAAACTGTGTGTCCCATAGCATGTCTGTATAGTTAAACCACACAATATTTTTATATGCTGCCTTCACATTTGGAGCACTGTCATTCTTCTCCTGATGAGCTACATTGGCATGCCAAAGTTTGGGTACCCCTGGTCAAAATTACTGTTATTATGAACAGTTAATCAAGTTCAATTAAAAAAGGATCTATAAAAAGCCTAAAGTTAAAGATTACACATTTCCTTTGAATTTTAGGCAAAAAAATATTGTCAGTTTTTTCATTTTAAAAATTAAAGAAAGGAAAATGGGCAGATGCAAAAGTTTGCGAACCCTTGGAGATTTGTGTGCTCAGATAACTTTGAACATGGTTTCAGAGCTTAATTAGCCTGTTAGGCTACTTTCACACATCAGGCTTTTTGAATCAGGCGCGGTCCGGCGTCGCGCCGGAGCGCCGGATGCGGCAATGAAATAAAAAACCTGATACGCCGGATCCGTTTTTCTGCCTGATCCGTTTAGCGGATCAGGCAGAAAACCTGATCCGGCGCATCAGTTTCATCCGTTTTTTGACGGATTACGACGGATCCGGTTTTCAATCACGCCCCTTTCATTTCAAAATCTGATTGGCTATTGTAAATCCTATATATACAGTGTTCCTACAGACCATCTTTGACAGGTTGTAGAGGAGCATTTTTGAAGAACAGCAAGTGACTGATGAAGATGGAGGCGATTATTGGTAATATTTTCCGGAATCTCGTGGATTTCACAGCGGAGGCGAATCGCTTGAGGTTTATCGTTATGGAGAAGGAGAGAAGGATCGAGAGGCGCCTAAAGTGTCAGCGACAGCGCCGCCGTCGTATGTGGATACACCCCATCACGGCACAGCGACTAACCCGTGGAGTCTATTCAACACTCAATATGGAGTTAAGAGAGAATCCACATAAATTTTTTTCTTATCTTCGTATGAAGAAGGCAACCTTTGACATGTTGGTGGAGAGGATTGAAGACAAGATCAGGAGATGTGACACGTACTGCCGGTATTCGATTTCTCCGTCGGAGCGTCTCATGGTGACAATAAGGTAAGCTATTATTTTTGAATGTGCTTGCTTGCACACACTTGTATTGTTGTTTTGTATTCTAGGACTAAAGGCAACAGAAGGATTACTACCGGTGCAATAAAAAATGGTCAAAAACTTGTGTGTGCTTATTTCATTCAATTGCATATTTATGTGTATCTTTGTGGGTAATGTTTAATACAATGTGGTTATTGTTATATTATATTTTTGCAAACTTTTATGCTATGTGGGTAGTGCCATGTTCTGTTTTGGCATAATGTAATACAATGTGGTTATTGCTCTATTCTGTTTTGGCGTAATTTTAATAGTTGGTGGGTAGTGCAATGTTCTTTTTTGGGATACTTGTAAACTATGTCATTATTGTTTTATACTATGTGGGTAGTGATATATTCTGTCTTTTTTACTTTTAAAATTTTTATACCTGAGTTCTGAGCATTGATAAGAGTATTTTTTTTTTTTTTAGATTTCTTGCAAGTGGAGAATCACTCTCTTCACTCCATTTCCAATTTCGTTTGGGAATCTCAACCATATCTGGCATAATAAAGCACACATGCCGTGCAATCTGGGACTGTTTGGTCTCGGAATATATGCCTGAACCTACCACCCAGCGGTGGATGGAAATAGCTGATAAATTCCAAAAGATCTGCCAATTTCCAAATTGTCTTGGAGCGATTGATGGCAAACATGTCCGAATTGTGAAGCCATCAGGAAGTGGATCACAATATTTCAACTATAAAAAATTTTCTCTGTTGTCTTGATGGCCATCGCCGATGCAGAATATAGGTTCATTGCAGTCGACATAGGGGCATATGGTCGATCAAACGATTCTCAAGTATTCAAAATTTCAGCAATGGGACGTCGACTCTATGGCAACACATTCCATTTCCCAGCCCCTAGGCCGCTGCCTCAAACCACCGGCCCACCTATGCCATATGTGTGTGTTGGTGATGAGGCTTTCCAGCTATCAGAACATTTACTGAAACCATATGCCAGCAGAGGACTTAACCATAGCAAACGTATTTTCAATTACCGGCTCACTAGAGCCAGAAGAATGGTGGAGTGTACATTTGGAATACTTACTGCAAAGTGGCGGGTGCTAATGACAGCCATCAATTTGAAAACGGACACTGTTGATGAAGTAATAAAAGCCTGTGTGGTACTCCACAATGTTGTGATCTCAAAAGAACAATTGTCCATTGAGGACCACCATCAACAAACAAGTTTACATGATTACCAGAATAATACTAATAGAAGTTCTGTTGCTGTTTCTAGGATGAGGGACAGATTTGCCCAGTACTTTATTTCAGCCGAAGGACAGGTAGACTGGCAGGATGACCGTGTGTAATAAATTGTTATCTTTGTGTTTTTCCCTACATATTGCTACTGTTCTTAATCTTTATTACACATGTAACCTTACATAACATTTAACATTTTAAAGAAATGACAGACAAAAAATTGAATCAACCAATGAAACATTTATTTAATAAATTTTGTTAACAAGTTTGTTAAAATTGAATTGAAAAATATATTTTATAAATTTTTGATTTGCATCAAATGACTAGTCTTTATGTTTTTACAAAAAAATCCAGAACATTACAATGTTGTGTAGTGTGTGGTGGACATACTATTGGAGGGGCTGCGGGACAATTCGACCGTGGGAGTGTGTAGAGAGGACTGGGATGCTGGTGGGGAAGGAACAGTAAGAGGTGAAGGGTGGAAAGGGTTAAAGAATGGGAGGACAAGTTGGAGGCTGATTCGGTGATGGGTGGTGGAGTGCAGGGTTGGGCAGGTACTGGAGGAGCAGGTGATATGGTGGGGAATTGGTAGAGGGAAGGAGATTGGTAAGAGGTGGGAGTTTGGTACGGGGTAGATGGTTGGTACGGGGTAGGTGGCTGATACTGGGGAGGTTGTTGGTACTGAATAGGTGACAGGAGTTGTTGAGGGGACTGGAGTTGGTAATGTGGCTCAATTTGGTGAGGTGGCTGAAGTTGGGAAGGTGGCTGAAGTTGGGAAGGTGGCTGAAGTTGGGAAGGTGGCTGAAGTTGGGAAGGTGGCTGAAGTTGGGAAGGTGGCTGAAGTTGGGAAGGTTGGTGAAGTTGGGAAGGTGGCTGAAGTTGGGAAGGTGGCTGAAGTTGGGAAGGTGGCTGGTACTGGGGAGGTTGGTTATAGTGGGGAGGTTGCTGGAACTGTGGAGGTGGCTGATAATGAATAGGAGGGGGAGGAGGCACGCTGACTGGAGGGGGTGGAGGTGGAGGAACAACTGGGGTGGATGTAGGATGGGAGACAACCTGCACTAGAGCAGCGTGGCACGTGTGCATCACAAACATCTGCTGGTCAGCAGATAGCGGATCTATGCGCTCCGCAACCGGCCGAAAAAAACTGTGGTTTGGGGATCCTCTTACCTCTGAACGCACAGTTTCCAGAAGTGTCTTCACCTCACCAACTAGTGAGGTTATCTGATTAACACCTGCGGTAACTTGCTCAGATAGCAACTTAAGGCAGTTCTGGAAAGATGCGTTCATGTGTAAGAACTCGGGCGCATAGTTACTTTCCTGACCCCTCTGCCGTTGCCGCCCAGTAGCCGCAGATGTACTAGAGGTGGCAGGGGCAGAAGGGTGGGGTAAAGGAAAATCTATCTGTTGATCAGCAGACTCATGCAATGCACTCGGCCACGCTGCTGCAGCGCTGGTTGAGGGGAAAGAGGGCTCACGTGTGGGTGCAGATGGGTCGGGGCGGTCGATGTGTCCCTTAGTGCCGGTCTCCTCAGGGATCGCCTCAGAAGGGCCCAACTCTGCGGGCGCCCGAGTGCTGCTCACCGTGCTGTGGAATAAAGAGAAAAGATACAATTAATAAACTGTATTTAAATGGCCCTGGCTGTGAAAAAAATGTTAGACATACATGTAATTTTTAATATTTACCTTCTGGTGACCATCGTTTCACGCAGGAACGCCAGAGCTCTTGCATATTTATATTTACTCTGGCGTCCTGAAGAACCACTCGGGGCCCGCATTTCTTTGTTGAACTCCTTCTTGAAGCGATCCCTGATAGACCGCCACCGCTTCACAATTCTCTCCCCTGAAACGAGATAGCACAAATTGGTTAGTATAATACATATGTGTTTTCAAAACTGCAGTCCTCATGTCACCCATGGGTAATGTTTTCAGTATTTACATAGTGTTGGACCTAATGAAATCCTGAAAACATTACCTCTTGGGGTTCAAGAGGACTAGAGTTGTGGAAACACAGGTTTCAATCCAGCATCCCTACTGAACTGTATATACTTACGCATTTTAGTCTGTGACCGAGCTTCAAGGTCCTCCCAGTATCCAACAAGTTGGTAACAAACTTCATCCCAGAGCCGACGGGTCACTATCTGATCAGAATGGCGGCGGTCCCCCATGTTCCACAGCGGCTCCCGCTCTCTAATCAGATCTATTAATAGATCTATGTCGATCCCCTCCTCTCCGTCTGAGTCGGGAGCACGCTGTGAAGCCTTTAAAAAATATTAAAACAATTAAAAATTTTAATTATTTAAAAACAGAAATAAATTATTTAAAACTAAAAAAAAAAAAAGATAAAACTTACAGGTTGAAGACCGCCGCGTTCTTCATGTCGACTCTGGGAGGCAGTGTGAGGACCTCTTGAAGCCACAGGTGCGGAAGACTGCAACAAAATTGTAAAAAAATTTTAGTATTTTTTTTGGATGTGTTGTGTAGTGAGATATTGTGTTGTAATGATGGATGCAGGAAACTTACGAATTGCGAGCCCACTCCGGGTATCTGTCCACCACGTCCTTCTTCTGGGAGGTCCTCTTGTTCAGATTCCTGTATTGAAAAAAAAAAAATTGTAAAAGAATAAAAAATAATTCACAAAATGATTTAAACATATTTTGTGAAAAATACCGTTAAACGCTGCCGATGAGTGAGAGGGCTCCCAGAAGAACTACTGTCCTGCCGGCCGTACTCCATTACTATCAGAGATGTTCGTCTGTTGTGCATTAAAGAGGAAAATAAAAAAAATTAATACATAGCCACAATCATGCCCCGTGCTGAAAGAAAAAAAATTCTTGTTTGCGGTTATTTGGTATGTGATATTTACCGTCTTCTGGATGGCGCCTGTTCCTCTTCTTCTGCCTCAGTTTGTGGTGGTGGTGTCACTGACCGCGGCCTCCTATGCTGTACTCTGCAGTGTAACAAAAATAACAAAAAGGAGAAAAAAAAATGGCTCAAACCATGGACCGGTCTGAAAGACAAAAGTTCTGTTTGCGGTTATTTGGTTTGAGATGTTTACCGTCTCCTGGATGGCGCCTGTTCCTCTTCTTCTGCCTCAGGTTGTGGTGGTGGGGTCACTGACCGCGGCCTCCTATGCTGTACTCTGCAGTGTAACAAAAATAACAAAAAGGAGAAAAAAAATGGCTCAAACCATGGACCGGTCTGAAAGACAAAAGTTCTGTTTGCGGTTATTTGGTTTGAGATATTTACCGTCTCCTGGATGGCGCCTGTTCCTCTTCTTCTGCCTCAGGTTGTGGTGGTGGGGTCACTGACCGCGGCCTCCTATGCTGTACTCTGCAGTGTAACAAAAATAACAAAAAGGAGAAAAAAAAATGGCTCAAACCATGGACCGGTCTGAAAGACAAAAGTTCTGTTTGGGGTTATTTGGTTTGAGATATTTACCGTCTCCTGGATGGCGCCTGTTCCTCTTCTTCTGCCTCAGGTTGTGGTGGTGGGGTCACTGACCGCGGCCTCCTATGCTTTACTCTGCAGTGTAACAAAAATAACAAAAAGGAGAAAAAAAATGGCTCAAACCATGGACCGGTCTGAAAGACAAAAGTTCTGTTTGCGGTTATTTGGTTTGAGATATTTACCGTCTCCTGGATGGCGCCTGTTTCTCTTCTTCTGCCTCAGGTTGTGGTGGTGGGGTCACTGACCGCGGCCTCCTATGCTGTACTCTGCAGTGTAACAAAAATAACAAAAAGGAGGAAAAAAATGGCTCAAACCATGGACCGGTCTGAAAGACAAAAGTTCTGTTTGCGGTTATTTGGTTTGAGATATTTACCGTCTCCTGGATGGCGCCTGTTCCTCTTCTTCTGCCTCAGGTTGTGGTGGTGGGGTCACTGACCGCGGCCTCCTATGCTGTACTCTGCAGTGTAACAAAAATAACAAAAAGGAGAAAAAACAATGGCTCAAACCATGGACCGGTCTGAAAGACAAAAGTTCTCTTTGCGGTTATTTGGTTTGAGATATTTACCGTCTCATGGATGGCGCCTGTTCTTCTTCTACAGCCTCCTGTTGTGGTGGTGATGGTGTGGTTCTACGTGGCCTACGATGCTTTCCTCTGCAGTAACAAAAACAAAAATAATAAAAAGTTTAAAAACATGTAAGACTATGTAAGACAAAAGTTCTGTTAGCGGTTATTGTGTTTGTTATATTTACCGTCTGATAGATGCGGCCCGGTCACGCTGCTGTCCTCCAGCTCTTATATTTTGTACTGATGCAGTCGCAGCCTGCTGCCTCTGATGTCCTCTGCTGTGGAAAAAATACAATTCAATTTAATACATGGACACAATCATCATATACATGATACATTGAGCAAATCAATAATCATGATATTTTCACTGCATAGCACAACCCTCATAGCATACATCAATAACAACATAATAGAGAAAATAGGCAACACTGTATAGATAAATAACCATAATATAGAAGTATGCAAAAACAGTATATACCAAAACACAACTAGTATACATCAATTCAAAAAGGATATATCTTTTGGCACATTGTATACTACTGTGCCAACACAGTATATATCAAATAACAAAATTGTATACAAGTACCCCAAAACTCAATATTGCAAAACACACATTTATTTAAGTACTAGCCACATAGATTATAATACCCACATTGCATTAAACATTACCCACAAAGATACACAAAAAATGCAATTGAATGAAATAAGCACACTCAAGTTTTTGACCAATTTTTATTGCACTGGTAGTAATCCTTATGTTGCCTTTTATTAATAGAAAAAAAAAAAATGCAGACAAGCAAGCTAATTTAATTAGGCAAATAAATAACATAGCAGTACCCTCAAATTATGAAAGTATACAAAAGCAGAAAATAGCAAAACACACGTTTATTTAAGCAAAACCCACATAGCATATAAGGAAAGAAAATAATAATATAACAATACCCACATTGCATTAACCCCTTAAGGACAGAGCCATTTTGCAGCTTAATGACCGGGCCAATTTTTACAATTCTGACCACTGTCACTTTATGAGGTTATAACTCTGGAACGCTTTAACGAATCCCACTGATTCTGAGATTGTTTTTTCGTGACATATTGTACTTCACGTTAGTGGTAAAATTTCTTTGATATGACTTGTGTTTATTTATGAAAAAAACGGAAATATGGCGAAAATTTTGAAAATTTAACAATTTTCAAACTTTAAATTTTTATGCCCTTAAATCAGAGAGATATGTCACACAAATTTCTTAATAAATAACATTTCCCACATGTCTACTTTACATCAGCACAATTTTGGGACCAAAATTATTTTTGTTACGAAGTTATAAGGGTTAAAAGTTGACCAGCGATTTCTCATTTTTACAACACCATTTTTTTTTAGGGACCACATCACATTTGAAGTCACTTTGAGGGGTCTATATGATAGAAAATACCCAAAAGTGACACCATTCTAAAAACTGCACTCCTCAAGGTGCTCAAAACCACATTCAAGAAGTTTATTAACCCTTCAAGTGCTTCACAGGAGCTGAAGCAATGTGGAAGGAAAAAATTGACATTTAACTTTTTTTGCAAAAGCTTTACTTCGGAACCAAGTTTTTTTTATTTTCACAAGTGTTAAAAGAAAAAATGAACCACAAAATTTGTTGTGCAATTTCTTCTGAATACTTCGATACCCCATAGTGGGGGTAAACCACTTTTTGGGCGCGTGGCAGAGGTCGCAAGGGAAGGAGCGCCGTTTGACTTTTTCAACGCAGAATTGGCTGAATGCCATGTCGCGTTTAGATAGCCCCTGATGTGCCTAAACAGTGGAAACACACCACAAGTGACCCCATTTTGGATACAAGACCCCTTAAGGAACTTATCTAGATGTGTGGTGAGAACTTTGAACCTCCAAGTGCTTCACACAAGTTTATAACCTAGAGCCGTGAAAAAAAAAAAAAAATTTTTCCACAAAAATGATCTTTTCACCCCAATTTTTAATTTCCCAAGGGTAATAAGACAGCAAAAGTTTTTGTGCAATTTGTCCTGAGCATGCTGATACCCCATATGTGGGGTAAACCACTTTTTGGGCGCACGGCAGAGGTCGCAAGGGAAGGAGCGCTGTTTGACTTTTTCAACGCAGAATTGGCTGGATGCCATGTCGCGTTTAGAGAGCCCCTGATGTGCCTAAACAGTGGAAACCCCCAACAAGTGACCCCATTTTGGAAACTAGACCCCCTAAGGAACTTATCTAGATGTGTGGTGAGCACTTTGAACCTCCAAGTGATTCACACAAGTTTATAACGTAGAGCCGTGAAAATAAAAAATCATATTTTTTCCACAAAAATGATCTTTTCACCCCAATTTTTATTTTCCCAAGGGTAACAAGACCCCAAAAGTTTTGTGCAATTTGTCCTGAGCATGCCGATACCCCATATGTTGGGGTAAACCACTTTTTGGGCGCACGGCAGAGGTCGCAAGGGAAGGAGCTCCGTTTGACTTTTTCAACGCGGAATTGGCTGGACACCATGTCGCATTTGTAGAGGCCCTGATGTGTCTAAACAGTGGAAACCCCCCACAAGTGACCCCATTTTGGAAACTAGACCCCCTAAGGAACTTATCTAGATGTGTGGTGAGCACTTTGAAGCCCCAAGTGCTTCACAGAAGTTTATAACGCCCGGGCGTGAAAATAAAAAATCATATTTTTTCCACAAACCTGATCGTTTAGTCCCCAATTTTTTATTTTCACAAGGGTAACAGGAGAAATTGGACAACAAAAGTTGTTGTACAATTTGTCCTGAGTATGCTGATACCCCATATATGGGGGGGACCACTGTTTGGGCGCACGGCAGGGCTTGGAATGGAAGCATCACCGTTTGACTTTTTCAAACCAAAATTGGCTGGAATTGAGATTGGACACCATGTCGCGTTTGGAGAGCCCCTGATGCGCCTAAACAGTGGAAACCCCCCACAAGTAACACCATTTTGGAAACTAGACCACCTATGGAACTTATCTAGATCCGCTGTGAGCACTTTGAACCCCCAAGTGTTTCACAAAAGTTTATAATGCCTGGGTGTGAAAAAAAAAAAAAAACAATTTTCCACAAAAATGATTTTTTAGTCCCAAATTTTGATTTTTCACAAGGAAATTGGACCCCAAAAGTTGTTGTCCAATTTGTCCTGAGTACGCTGATACCAAATATGTGGGGGGGGAAACTGTTTTGGCGCACAGCAGGGCTTGGAAAGGAAGTAATAACGTTTTGGAATGCAGACGTTGGTGGGGTCATGTTCCGTTTGCAGTGCCCCAGATGAGCCTAAACAGTGGAAAACCCCCACAAGTGACCCCATTTTGGAAACTAGACCCCATAAGGAACTTATCTAGATCTGTGGTGAGCACTTTGAACCTCCAAGTGTTTCACAAAAGTTTATAATGCCTGGGTGTGAAAAAAAAAAATCAATTTTCCACAAAAATGATTTTTTAGTCCCAAATTTTTATTTTTCACAAGGAAATTGGACCCCAAAAGTTGTTGTCCAATTTGTCCTGAGTACGCTGATACCAAATATGTGGGGGGGGAACTTTTTTGGCGCACAGCAGGGCTTGGAAAGGAAGTAATAACGTTTTGGAATGCAGACGTTGGTGGGGTCATGTTCCGTTTGCAGTGCCCCAGATGAGCCTAAACAGTGGAAACCCCCCACAAGTGACCCCATTTTGGAAACTAGACCCCTTAAGGAGCTTATCTAGATGTGTGGTGAGCACTTTGAACCCCCTAGTGCTTCACAGAAATTTATAAACGCAGAGCCGTGAAAATGAAAAATCATTTTTTTCTCAAAAATGATTTTTTTAGCCAGCTATTTTTTATTTTCCCAAGGGTAATCGGAGAAATTAGAACCCCAAAATTGGTGTGCAATTTGTCCTGAGTACGCTGATACCCCATATGTTGGGGTAAACCACTGTTTGGGCGCACGGCAGGGCTCGGAAGGGAGGGAGCGCCATTTGACTTTTTGAACGCCACATCGTGTTTGGAGACCCCCTGATGTGCCTAAATAGTGGAAATCCCTCAATTCTAGCTCCAACCCTAATCCCAACACACCCCTAACCCTAATCCCAACCCTAATCCTAACCTAAATCCCAACCCTAATTCTAACCCTAATTGTAACCCTAACCTTAATTATAACCTTAATTATAACCCTAACCCTAATTGTAACCCTAACCCTAATTCTAACCCTAATTATAACCCTAACCCTAAGGCTAGGTTCATTTGCGTTTTACCAGCCCGTTCAACACATAGAGTTGACGGGCTGGTAATGGTATAGCATAACGCGATCGCATTATGCTATACCCGCTAGCGCAGAGGAATCAGCAGATGATTCATCTGCGCTAGCGGTGACGGAGCCCAAACGCTGCAGCCCGCGTCCGAGGCTCCGTCACTGAATGATGGCACGTCGCAAACGCATGCCGCTTTACGGCATGCGTCGCGATGCGCCCTCAAATGGGGGTGAATGGCAGCGTTAACGGACTGCGTTACACCGCGTTATACTGCGGTGTAACGCAGTCCGTCTAACGGACTGCCATAACGCAGTATGAACCCAGCCTAACCCTAACGCTAATTATAACCCTTACCCTAAGGCTGCTTTCACACTTCCGGCGGGCGCCTGTCGGCGCCCCCGGCATTTTGCCGCAGCGCCGCATCAGAAAACCTGATGCGCCGCCGGCGGCCGCATGCGGTTTTTTGCCGGATGGTTTCTGATGCCCGGAGACATCAGAAACCATCCGGCAAAAACAAAAAACGTTACATGCAGCGTTTTGTCCGGCCGGACAAAACCGCATGCAACGCATTGACATGCGGCGCCATCCGGCGCTAATGCAAGTCAATGCAAAAAAAACGCATGCGGCGCATCAGATTTTCTGATGCGGCGCTGCGGCTAAATGCCGGGGGCGCCGTCAGCCGCACACCGGATGTGTGAAACCAGCCTAATGCTAACCCTAACCCTAATTATAACCCTAACCCTAATTATAACCCTAACCCTAACAGAAAAAATGAAAATAAATATAATTTCTACTTTTTATTATATGTCCCTAACTAAGGGGGTGATAAATGGGGGGGTTATGTACTGTTTTTTTTATTTTGATCACTGTGATAGTTTATCACAGTGATCAAAATGTACTTTTATGAGAATGAATGAAAAAATATTTGAATCTGCCGCCAAAGCAGATCGGCGGGCGCACTGCGCATGCGCCCGCCATTTTTTTTTTTGCAGGGAGAAGAAGCCGGGATCCTGGGCCTGCGGGAGGACGGAGGACACCGGTAAGTATATGGGGGGGCGATCGGGGGACCGGGGGACCCTCATTTTCTCCCCTCTGATGTGCGATCACATCAGAGGGGAGAGAAATCATTTTTTTTTTTTTTTGCGATCGCGGCTATGCTTGCATAGCCGCGATCGCAACACCGGGATCGGTGAATACCGACCTGGATCATGTTCTCTGGGGTCTCGGCTACCCCCGGTAGCCGAGACCCCAGAGAATATTTGCCCATCCCCCCACCAGCACAGCGGCACATAGCGGCGGGCGCACTGGGCATGCGCCCGCCATTGTCTTAACGGCGCCGGCACCGGGGACACCGGAGGCCCGGGGGCCACATGGATCTTATTGGGGGCCACATGGGGGTCCTGGGGACCCTTTTTCTCTGTCCTCTGATGTCCGATGACATCAGAGGACAGAGAAATTAAATGGCACAACTTTTTTTTTTTTTTGCAGTCGCCGTTATAGGGTTAATAACGGCGATCGCAACATCGGTGTCGGTAAAAACCGAACCCGATTCATGTTCTCTGGGGTCTCGGCTACCCCTGGTAGCCGAGACCCCGGAGAAAATGCGCCTCTGGGGGCGCTATTCACTTTTTCCACAGCGCCGTTAATTAACGGCGCTGTGGTTTAAGTACCCTTAATGACCGCCGTTAAAAGGCGTATCGGCGGTCCTTAAGGGGTTAAACATTACCCACAAAGATACACAAAAAAATGCAATTGAATGAAATAAGCACACTCAAGTTTTTGACCAATTTTTATTGCACTGCTGGTAGTAATCCTTATGTTGCCTTTTATTAATAGAAAAAAAAAATGCAGACAAGCAAGCTAATTTAATTAGGCAAATAAATAACATAGCAGTACCCTCAAATTATGAAAGTATACAAAAGCAGAAAATAGCAAAACACACGTTTATTTAAGCAAAACCCACATAGCATATAAGGAAAGAAAATAATAATATAACAATACCCACATTGCATTAAACATTACCCACAAAGATACACAAAAATATTCAATTGAATGAAATAAGCACACACAAGTTTTTGACCAATTTTTATTGCACTGCTGGTAGTAATCCCTATGTTGCCTTTTAAGTCCTAGAATAAAAATCAACAATACAACTGTGTACAAGCAAGCTCATTAAAGTACGACAAAAAAGAACATAGCACTACCCACAAAGTATTCAAGTATATTAAACCATCATACAGCAATACCAAAAATGTATTAAAGTAAGCCAAACCAGAATAGAGCAGTGCCAACAATGTATAGAAAAATACGCCAAACCAGAATACAGCAATACAAACAATGTATATCCACATTGTATTGAACACAACCCATAAAGTATACAACAATGCAAACACATAAAATACACGCTATACTATCATGGGGTGATATTTACCCTCTGCCATTTTCTCCGGTCTCCTCCGCTCCCACATCTTGGTGGTCCCCAGAATCCATATTGCTGCTTTTATGAAATTTGGAGACGTGGCTCTCTTGCTTCTGTGGCTCTCTTGCTTCTGTGGCTCTCAAGCTTCTTGTATTGCATGTGGCACAGTGTCCCACAGTCGTGGTCTATATATATGTTTGCTTCTGTCTAGACCAATTAACATTCCCAGACAAAAAAACAGGATCAGGCCACCGGATCAGTTTTCTGACGGATGCGGCGCAATGCGGCGCTCATAGACTTTCATTGTACACAAACGCCGGAAGCGCCGGATCCGGCCCTTCCGGCTTTTTGGCCGGAGAAAAAAAACGTTACAAAATGCGTCTTTTCTAGACGCCGGAAACAAACCAGGCACCGCATTCGGAAGACAGCGGACAGAACGCAGGTACATGCGGCGCAATCCGGCGCTATATCTTTTCAATGTTAAACACACCGGATCCGGCGTGTCCGTTCGCCGCATGCGGTGTTAAAAAAAAAGGCCGGATGGCGCCTGATTAAAAAAGCCTGATGTGTGAAAGTAGCCTTAGGGTTATGGCTTGTTTACTATTATCATTAGGAAAAGCCAGGTGATGCAAATTTCTTTGCTTTATAAAAACCCAGCTTCTTCTAACCTTGCGCCAAAAACAGCAGCCTAGCACTTTTAATATGAAAATGCTGGAGTCCCACAAAGCTGAAGAAGGCTGTAAGAGCATAGCAAAGTGTTTTCAAGTTGCTCTTTCCTTCGTTTGAAATGTAATTAAGAAATGGTAGTTAACTGGAACAATGGAGGTCAAGATAATGTCTGGAACAGCAAGCACAATTTCAGTGAGAGTTGCTTGTAAGATTGCTAGAGAGGCAAATCAGAACCCCCCCCCACCATTTGACTGCAGAAGACCTTCAGAAAGATTTAGCAGACGCTGGAGTTGTGGTACATTGTTCTACTGTTCAGAGACACCTGCACAAATATGGCCTTCAAGGAAGAGTCATCAGAAAAAACCTCTCCGGCAACCTCATCATAAAATTCTGCATCAGAAGTATGCAAAAGAACATTTAAACAAGCCTGATACATTTTTGACATAAGTCTTGTGGAAAGATGAGGTTAAAACAGAAATCTTTGGCCACAATGATGAAAAATATATGTGGAGAAAAAAGGGCACATGATTTCAGGAAAAGAACATCTCGCCAACCATTAAGCATGAGGTATATTGATTATGCTTTGAGGTTGTGTTGCAGATGAAGTTAAATAGACAATGGCTTCTATAAATGGATAATGATCCAAAGCACACATCAAAATTTACAATAGACTACTTCAAAAGGTGAAGGTTTTACAATGGCCCTCACAGTCCCTGATCTGAGAATCATTGAAAATCTGTGGCTAGACCTCAAAGTAGCAGTGTGTGCAAGACAACCGAGGAAACTCACAGAACTGGGTGAATTTTCCTGGAAAAAAGTATGAAAATCCACAAACAAAAATTGAAAAACGTTTGGATAGATACAAAAAGCATTCACAAACTGTTATGCTTTCAAAAGGGGGTGCTACTAGGTGTTACCATGGAGGGTGTTCAAATTTTGGCATCACCGCATTTTCCTTTTTGCAATTCTTAAAATATGAAAAGATATATAGATTTAAAAAAAATATAAAAAAAAATACAAAGGAAATGTGTCATCTTTAATTTTAGGCCTTTTAGAGATCATTTCATCTTCAACTTGCTTAACTATTAACAATAACAGTAATTTTGACCAGGGTTGCTCAAACTTTTACATGCCACTTTATATTAGGAGACTTATAGAAAACTTCAGTTAGTAGTTTACCATTATTGCCAGCATGGTGGCTATTTACGTATACTGACTCTGAACTGTCACAACTACTCCAAATGTCATAATTGAGCACAGACCTCATACCCAGCAGATAATTGCTGTAACACACAGCCAGCATTTGTTAACTTTTTAACATCAGATATTTTTTATTATTTTTTATTATTCACCACAAAAGCTAACATTTTCATTTTTTCAATTTTGTTATACGAGCATTGTAAGAAAAATAAAAGGAGCAAAACAATGCTAAATACAAAATAATGTTCAATAACCTTCATAACAATTGGTTTGCACTGATATATATTCAGTCCTGACTATTCCAACAAAGTTTACACAATGAATTTTCTCAGGCTTTTGTTATAACCACAATATCAAGTCATATATTTTGTTTCTAAGACTCTTGGAATTCACCAGTAGACATTCAGCTTTATTAATACATTTGTTTTTACCAGATTTACATTCATTTCTAGTCAACTTCTTCTATGCCAGTCACCGCTCATGCCCCACTAAATTTCAATTACCTCTACTCTACTCTATCCCAATCTCTATCTGCTCTATCTACATGTCTTTTTGTACAACTACCCTCTCTCCTCCTAGATCCTGGTTTAAAAACACTTTCTAACAGTACTGCAACTCATTTCTTATTTGAGTACAGCCTATCTCTTCTATAGAAACTCTAACCAACAGAGAAGGTAGCCCAGGTCTCCTTCAACTCAAACTCTTCTTTCCTACCTCAATGTTTAACCCCTTAACGACCAAGCCATTTTGTAGGTTAAAGACCAGGCCAATTTTTACATTTCTGACCACTGTCTCTTTATGAGGTTAAAAACTCTGGAACGCTTCAACGGATCTTGGCGATTCTGAGATTGTTTTCTCGAGACATATTGTACTTCATGATAGTGGTAAAATTTCTTCAATATAACTTGCGTTTATTTATGAAAAAAACGGAAATATGGCAAAAATTTTGAAAATTTTGCAATTTTCAAACTTTTAATTTTTATGCCATTAAATCAGAGAGATATGTCACAAAAATTAGTTAATAAATAACATTTCCCACATGTCTACTTTACATCAGCACAATTTTGGAACCAAAATTTTTTTTTGTTAGGAAGTTATAAGTGTTAAAAGTTGACCAGCAATTTCTCATTTTTCCAACAAAATTTACAAAATCATTTTTTTAGGGGCCACCTCACATTTGAAGTGAATTTGAGGGGTCAATATGACAGAAAATACCCAAAAGTGACACCATTCTAAAAACTGCACCCCTCAACGTGTTCAAAGCCACATTCAAGAAGTTTATTAACCCTTTATGTACTTCACAAGAATTGAAGCAATGTGGAAGGAAAAAATTAACATTTAACTTTTTTTCCGAAAATTTTTCTTTCGACACAATTTTTTAAAATTTTGTCAAGGGTATCAGTAGAAAATGAACCACAATATTTGTTGTACAATTTCTCCTGAGTACATCGATACCCCATGTGTGGGGGTAAACCACTATTTGGGCGCATGGCAGAGCTCGGAAGGGAAGCAGCGCCATTTGACTTTTTTGGCTGGAATTGAGATTGGACGCCATGTCGCATTTGGAGAGTCCCTGTGTGCCTAAACAGTGGAAACCCCCCACAAGTGACCCTATTTTGGAAACTAGACCCCCCAAGTAACTTATCTAAATGTGTTGTGAGAGCTTTTAACCCCCAAGGGCTTCACAGAAGGTTATAACGTAGAGCCGTAAAATTAAAAAATCATGTTTTTTCCACAAAAATGATCTTTTCATCCCAATTTTTATTTTCCAAAGGATAAAAGGACCCCAAAAGTTATTGTGCAATTAGTCCTGAGTACGCTGATACCCCATATGCGGGGGTAATCCACTATTTGGGTGCATGGCAGAGCTCGGAAGGGAAGCAGCGCCATTTGACTTTTTTGGCTGGAATTGAGATTGGACGCCATGTCGCATTTGGAGAGTCCCTGTGTGCCTAAACAGTGGAAACCCCCCACAAGTGACCCCATTTTGGAAACTAGACCCCCAAGTAACTTATCTAAATGTGTAGTGAGAGCTTTGAACCCCCAAGGGCTTCACAGAAGGTTATAACGTAGAGCCGTAAAATTAAAAAATCATGTTTTTTCCACAAAAATGATCTTTTCATCCCAATTTTTATTTTCCAAAGGATAAAAGGACCCCAAAAGTTATTGTGCAATTAGTCCTGAGTACGCTGATACCCCATATGTGAGGGTAAACCACTATTTGGGTGCATGGCAGAGCTCGGAAGGGAAGCAGCGCCATTTGACTTTTTTGGCTGGAATTGAGATTGGACGCTATGTTGTATTTGGAGAGCCCCTGTGTGCCTAAACAGTGGATACCCCCCACAAGTAACCCCATTTTGGAAACTAGACCCCCCAAGAAACTTATCTAGATGTGTGGTGAGAGCTTTGAACCCCCAAGGGCTTCACAGAAGGTTATAACGTAGAGCTGTAAAATAAAAAAATCATATCTTTTCCACTAAAATGATCTTTCCACCCCCAATTTTTATTTCCCAAAGGGTAAAAGGACCCCAAAAGTTATTGTGCAATTTGTCCTGAGTACGCTGATACCCCATATGTGGGGGTAAACCACTATTTTGGCGCATGGCAGAGCTTGGAAGGGAAGCAACGCCATTTGACTTTTTTGGCTGGAATTGAGATTGGACGCCATGTCGCATTTGGAGAGTCCCTGTGTGCCTAAACAGTGGAAATCCCCCACAAGTGACCCCATTTTGGAAACCAGACCCCCAAGGAACTTATCTAGATGTGTGGTGAAAGCTTTGAACCCCCAAGGGCTTCACAGAAGGTTATAACGTAGAGCAGTAAAATTAAAAAATCATATCTTTTCCACAAAAATGATCTTTCCACCCCCAATTGTTATTTTCCAAAGGGTAACAGGACCCCAAAAGATATTGTGCAATTTGTCCTGAGTATGCTGATACCCCATATGTGGGGGTAAACCACTATTTTGACGCATGGCAGAGCTGGAAAGGGAAGGAGTGCCTTTTTCAAATGCAGATTTTGATGGAATGGTCTGCGGGTGTCATGTCACGTTTGGAGAGCCCCTGATGTGCCTAAACAGTAGAAACCCCCCACAAGTGACTCCATTTTGGAAACTAGACCCCCAAAGGAACTTATCTAGATGTGTGGTGAGCACTTTGAACCCCAAGTGCTTCACAGAAGTTTATAACGTAGAGCCGTGAAAATAAAAATATCATATTTTTCTCCACAAAAATAATCTTTTTTACTCCGTTCCTCGTGCGGTATTAGTGATTAGGCGACTTTATTCCTCGGATCGGTGCGATTACAGCGATACCAGATTTACACCCTTTTTTCATGTTTAGCTTCTGTCACACACTAAAAGATGCTTTTCTTGGAATAATTTTTTGTAAGAAATTTTTGCATCGCCGTATTTTGAGAGCTATAATTTTTCCATATTTCGGCCGACAGAGTTATCTGTGGGCTTATTTTTATGCGGGACAAGCTGACGTTTTTATTGGTACCATATTCAGGCACATAACGTTTTTTGATCGTTTCCTATTCCGATTTTTGTGGAATCAGAATGAACAAAAACCAGCAATTCAGGAATTGTTTTTTTTTTTTTTTTTTCCTCCGTTCCGTGTGTGGTAAAATTGATAAAGCAGCTTTATTCTTCGGGTCACTACGGTTACGGCGATTCCTCATTATATATTTTTTTTATGTTTTGTCGTTTTTTACACAATAAAAAATTTTATAGAAAAAATAATTATTTTTGCATCAGTTTATTCCGCGAGCTATAACTTTTTTATTTTTTCGCTGATGATGCTGTATAGCGGCTTGTTTTTTGCGGGACAAGATGACATTTTCAGCGGTACCATGATTATTTATATCTGACTTTTTGATCGCGTGTTATTGCACTTTTTCCAAGCGGTATAATGATACCGCTTGGAAAAAGTATAATTTACTACTTTTTTGTGTTTTTTATGGCTTTCACTGAAGGGGTTAACTAGGGTTACGCTTTTATAGATGGGATTTTTACGGACGTGGCGATACCTAACATGTGTATGTTTTTTGTTTTTTATTTTTTTTATTACATAAAAATGTGTATTTTTTAGGGGATTTTTTTTAAATTATTTTTTAATATTTTTTTTACAATTTTTTTTAAAAAATGATTTTTTTTTAACTTGTCCCTTAATGGGACTTTCACTTTTTTTACTTTTTATTGCAGTTACAATGCATTGCAATGCTCTGGCATTGCAATGCATTGCAACTATAGTGGAAGCTGCTGTGACAATGATCACAGCAGCTTCCCGTAGCTAAATGACCCGGAGGTTGTCATGACAACCCCCGGGTCATCAAGGCAGAGATCGGCCCCTGCAAATACATTGCAGGGTGCCGATCTGAGGCAGAGGGAGCTCCCGACCCTCTGCCTCCCCCCCTGAGCTCTGCGATCGCGCTCGATCGCAGCACGGGGTAACGCGGCGTGGGATCGCTCTGGCTGTCAGTGCAGGAAGCCTGGCACTGCAGTGCCGGCTCTTGCACTGATCGCGCTGGAGAAGCTGAAATTTCAGCTTCTCCTGCACGATCGCTTCTGTGTTTGGTCAGTCAGATTGACTGACCAAGCACAGCGCTGTAGGTGCGGGGACCGACGGCAAAGGTCCCCGCACCGCTTGCCGTGCCTGTCAGCTGTCTGTGACAGCTGTCGGCACTGATCTACCACTGCTGTTTACACGCAGTGGTAGATCAAAGCCATGACGTGCAGAGTCCGTCCTGGTGCCGGAACTGACACCTTGCCATGACGGACTCTGCACGTCAGTGGACATTAAGGGGTTAAAAGAACTTGTCAAAGTGGTCAAAATACATTTTAATTGATTGATCTTGGAATCATAATAATTATGGATGTTTTAAAAAAATGTTCCTGTGCTGAAATGATCTTGTAACTGAGCCCCCTGTACTGTGTAATGGCTGTGTCTTATCATACAAGAACATGGTTTACACATACTACAGATCATAGTCAGGGGAGGAAGATTAATTTATTGTACAAATGACATAGCTATGGCTAATATCTGCTTCCTTTTGTGAGATAATGTCACGAAGACACTGTCCGTGGTCACCTGGCTGTACATTTGGCTACCATGAACAGGATTGGTGCCAGCTACCCTGTTTTCCAGATCTCAGAGATTGCCCTGGCCTTCACCCTTTAAACCCTATTCATGGATCTGGACTTAAAAGGGGTCCCTAAGCTGGGGTCACAGTTAGCTTCTGTTCAATGGTGTGAGCTTGCAAGAAGAATGGTCCAGCAGCCAGGTCAGAACCAGGAGGTCACTGCAGGGACAAAATCCTAAAGCAAACAGGTAGTCAAATTTCAAGCTGAGGTCAAAGAACAGGATAAATCAGGATGAAACCACAATAAAACAACTACAGACCAGGAAAGATGGGCTATTGACTGGTAGTAAAATTCAGAGCTTAAGGGTTTAAATAGCTGACAGGTCTGCAGTCCTCTCTCAGGAATCAGTGATCAATACCAGGCCAAAATTAACCCTAAAGAGCAGCATGAAATGTCCCAGGAATAAAACAGGACTGTTGCTGTCATGCATCGCCAGCAATAAAGGTGCGCAGATGTCCAGTGGACAAAGCGGAAACAGAGGAGACACCAATCGGCACAAATGTTTCAGACAAAAAATTATTCTGCATGTTCAATTACATGAGCAAGTGTTTCTACTTCCTGTTCAGTCCTCTAAGATCATCATAAGTCAAGTCAGTGATGTAAGAACTCTAGCTGCCACTGAGCTCATATGTCACTGATTTGATTTATGATGAGCTTAGAGTGCTAGAAATTCAAGAGAAAGACTCTTTTCTATGACAAAACAGACAGGGAAATGTTTCACCTGTCAGAAATAATCTGCTGCAATCCCATACTGTCCTATCTGTATACTCTTTTATTTCCTCCTTTGGCCAGGAGCTGTCGTATGTACAGACTATGTTCCTCCGTGGTCAGACACATCCATTAGACATTACATTAGTCTAAAAATCCATGGCACCAAAGAGCTTCCTTCACAAAAACTTTATTGATCCCAGTGTACACATGAGAGAAAAATCATGCAGAAAAAAATGCAGCGTTTCAGCCACACAGTGAATTTATCAAGCCATTACAAAAGTGTACGTAGTATGTAGCAAGAGCACAAGTATAAGATTATCTCAGCAGAGAAACATTTTTATTAACACTTCCACGTGTGAAACTTATTTTTGTTTCCAGATCTAGTGATTTTAATGTACTTTATTCATTGGACAACCCCTTTAATTCCCATAGATCACGTTGTCTATCTCTTGATGTTTGTGGCATTGGTAGTATTTCTGAAAACACCTCATTGGAGGTTCTAGACTTCTGATTCTCTCTTTTGCTATCCCCAAAATCATGTTTAAGGACCTTCCATCTCTAGATCTGACTTTGGTATGGATTTGTATAATGATTGCTGGGTATTTCTGCCCCACCCAGCAATTTGTAGATCTGCCCGTGCTGCAGTACATTGTACATCTACATTGAGTCCCTTCTAAGCACCCAGAAAACATCATATTGTTGGGCAACGTCAGCAACTGATGACCGTCTGTCTGCCTAATTATTGAATCTTCTATCATTAATAGAAAGATGTATAAACAGATCTGCAATCCATTTAAGTGTTTATCTGTTGAATTATATACTATATTAATAAAATACCACAATGGGTAGCACCAAAACAAAACGTGATATACCAAAAACAAAAAAAATGTGTATTCCTATCTAAAAACTCAAGGGATATCCTAGAGTCCTAGTGTCGGTCTGGGCTACCACCTACCTAGCAGCGGAGGTTGGCACCCTAGGGGGGAGCGTTGTGGCGCCCCCGCTCCACGGCGGCTGTCCCTGATGTCCCTATTAAGCCCTTACG
Organism: Oophaga sylvatica; assembly: GCA_033576555.1. NCBI lineage: Eukaryota > Metazoa > Chordata > Amphibia > Anura > Dendrobatidae > Oophaga > Oophaga sylvatica. The sequence continues at coordinate 159,362,849 of JARQOD010000004.1, read as the reverse complement.
TCTTAGGGAATCCCTATACCCAGATGATAAGGGGACCCCTACCAATAATAACAGAGACCGACTCAAACTAAAGGTGACCCTAAGTCCCCAGAGTGATTAAAAACAGTTCACAAACACACAGGGTGGTGGGTGATATAATGGAGAATGGCACGAGTCATCTATAAGTATTAAATGTTCTCCTTTATCTGATAGGAGTTATGATATATCTGCCTTCTCGTGCCACAGTTCAGTAGAGGTGAATGAACCTCAATAATCTTGTTCAGTCACTGATATATAACTCTCAGATATACATCTAAGTCATAGTCTAAAATGCATATGAATACGTGGGAACTCAGACCGGTCAATTGATTAAGAGAACCACATATACCCTGATTCGTTGTCATGGGCCAATGTATAGATAACAACCATTCATTTAGAGTATGTGACCTATGTCGTTATGATGCCTAATCTGTCAATCTCAAACATATGAGAATAGACAACCAAAAATGACCTAGGTAAGCCCAGTGTGCTGGGTCAATTTTCCGTGTATCAATATAGATAATAATGGGATAGCATATATACACCTTATGAACAACTCTTAAAATACAATCGACTGTCAGACAATTCAAAGCTTGATAGCGCCGACCAGACCGGTCATATGTAAGAGAGATAAGTGCTCAATTGTATCCCTATGTTGGGCTAATGCTATTAGATCCATGACAATGATATATGCATACTGAGAGACTCCATTAAAACATGATGATAATTAGAAGAAGTGTATAGCGATACTCATCACTTCTCATGGTCACCCCACCACCATCCAAGATAGCGCCTCAACGCGTTTCGCCCCGTGGGCTCATCAGGAGGCCAGATGTAGAGATGTCCGGTGTCAAAATATCATGGTGCAGAGACTAACCGATGCTATGTGACTCACTTATATTTATAATTGCCGCCTAATGGGAACGCTAAATCAGCTCCACCTCCCTGTCTGGGTTCGCCCCCGTAGGCTCCTCCCTTTTGCATCACCTCCGCCAATAGGCATGCGGGGAGATCTCTGATGCCAAAAAGGGGCGTGTCTATATCCACCGCTGCATCAGCGGTGCAATGCCTGCCGGGAATAGGGGGTGTGTCCGGGTCCTGAATCGTCGTGTGCGATGCAGGTAAAAATGAAACACCGCGAAGGATGAATAAAGTGACTGGCTATATAGCGGCTGCACCAGAGCACGGCAGCCGACACATCACCTGCCCATACGACCCCGAGCTCGCCGGTTCAAGCCCCATAAGGGGGACACACGCCAGGGTATACATATGTATTCAAACTCTCAGCCAGGGGAAAAATCCATCCTCGCTGATCAGGACAACCATTTTTGGATTGTCCGTACATAAAGGGACATAAATCATAGATGGAATATAGGTCGGCATATATGAAGGAGTCATTCTGATATACAAGATGTATGAATCTCTCCCATTATAGAGAGAGAGAAAGCATAGTGTTGTATGTCCAATTTAATATAGTATTCCAAAACGAAGTCTTGGCTATAGGAAACAGGCAAATTACATTTGTTTGTTTAGTCCATAGGGTTCTAGAGATTCTAGTCTAAATATCCATTCACATTCCCGTCTGAGAATAATTTTGTCTACATCACCCCCCCTTGGATTCGTCTTAACAACCTCCAGGATCATAAAACTGACCTCCCCCATCCTTCCACCATGTATGCTATTGATGTGTCTCGCTAGGGGGGTATCCCTGTTGTTTCTTATGTCACCCATGTGTTCCCCCACTCTTCTTCTGAACTCCCTTTTTGTTTTACCCACATAATCTTTGGGACAGGTGCACGTCCCCTTATATACCACAGCCGTGGTTTTGCAATTTGCAAAATATGTTAGGTAGAATCTTTTACCTGTGTGGGCGCTACAAAAGGATTTCATTGGTGACATCCATTTACAAAGACTACAGTCTCCACAAGAAAAGAAACCAATGGGTTTTCTGTCCAACCATGTGCCCGCTTTGGATGTCATTTGCCTGCTTCCTATAGCCAAGACTTCGTTTTGGAATACTATATTAAATTGGACATACAACACTATGCTTTCTCTCTCTCTATAATGGGAGAGATTCATACATCTTGTATATCAGAATGACTCCTTCATATATGCCGACCTATATTCCATCTATGATTTATGTCCCTTTATGTACAGACAATCCAAAAATGGTTGTCCTGATCAGCGAGGATGGATTTTTCCCCGGGCTGAGAGTTTGAATACATATGTATACCCTGGCGTGTGTCCCCATTATGGGGCTTGAACCGGCGAGCTCGGGGTCGCATGGGCAGGTGATGTGTCGGCTGCCGTGCTCTGGTGCAGCCGCTATATAGCCAGTCACTTTATTCATCCTTCGCGGTGTTTAATTTTTACCTGCATCGCACACGACGATTCAGGACTCGGACACACCCCCTATTCCCGGCAGGCATTGCACCGCTGATGCAGCGGTGGATATAGACACGCCCCTTTTTTGGCGTCAGAGATCTCCCCGCATGCCTATTGGCGGAGGTGATGCAAAAGGGAGGAGCCTACGGGGGCGAACCCAGACAGGGAGGGGGGACCTGATTTAGCGTTCCCATTAGGCGGCAATTATAAATATAAGTGAGTCACACAGCATCGGTTAGTCTCTGCACCATGATATTTTGACACTGGACATCTCTACATCTGGCCTCCTGATGAGCCCACGGGGCGAAACGCGTTGAGGCGCTATCTTGGATGGTGATGGGGTGACCATGAGGAGTGATGAGTATCGCTATACACTTCTTCTAATTATCATCACGTTTTAATGGAGTCTCTCAGTATGCATATATCATTGTCATGGATCTAATAGCATTAGCCCAACATAGGGATACAATTGAGCACTTATCTCTCTTACATATGACCGTTCTGGTCGGCGCTATCAAGCTTTGAATTATCTGACAGTCGATTGTATTTTTAAGAGTTGTTCATAAGGTGTATATATGCTATCCCATTATTATCTATATTGATACACGGAAAATTGACCCAGCACACTGGGCTTACCTAGGTCATTTTTGGTTGTCTATTCTCATATGTTTGAGATGACAGATTAGGCATCATAACGACATAGGTCACATACTCTAAATGAATGGTTGTTATCTATACATTGGCCCATGACAACGAATCAGGGTTATGTGGTTCTCTTAATCAATTGACCGGTCTGAGTTCCCACGTATTCATATGCATTTAGACTATGACTTAGATGTATATCTGAGAGTTATATATCATGACTGAACAAGATTATGAGGTTCATTCACCTCTACTGAACTGTGGCACGAGAAGGCAGATATATCATAACTCCTATCAGATAAAGGAGAACATTTAATACTTATAGATGACTCGTGCCATTCTCCATTATATCACCCACCACCCTGTGTGTTTGTGAACTGTTTTAATCACTCTGGGGACTTAGGGTCACTTTAGTTTGAGTCGGTCTCTGTTATTATTGGTAGGGGTCCCCTTATCATCTGGTAGAGGGATTCCCTAAGGCGTAAGGGCTTAATAGGGACATCAGGGACAGCCGCCATGGAGCGGGGCGCCACAACGCTCCCCCCTAGGGTGCCAACCTCCGCTGCTAGGTAGGTGGTAGCCCAGACCGACACTAGGGACTCTAGATATCCCTTGAGTTTTTAGATAGGAATACACATTTTTATTATTTTTGGTATATCACGTTTTGTTTGGTGCTACCCATTGTGGTTGTAATGTATGTAGTACAGTTCATATAGCGTCTGTGCTTGGGTGCGATGAAAATACATGAACACAGGTTTGATATAGAAAGTCTTGTATTACTTCATACAAGTTGGCAAAAATAATCTCACAGTTTTGCAGACACAGAAGCAGGAGACACAGCAGGCCAAGTAATCTAAGCTCAGCAATCACTCTCCACAACAGGTTCAGATCTTCTTCTCTGTTACCGTAATTCCATGCAAACGTGGGTCTTTCAAAGAGCAGTGTTCAGAGTCCACAAAGTGCTTCAGAGTTCCTCAGTTGGAATAGCTGGAGTAACAAGGTCCAAGGCTTTAGAGTCAGGTCACAGGTTCACTGCAGGCTAGTTTCTGAAGCACTGATTGCTCAGCTGTGGCTGCTTAAGAAGCAAAAGGAGAGAATCAGGGCGGGAACATGCAAGCTGGAAACTCCATTTTGACTGAGGGCAAGATAGCTGCAGCAAGACAGAAAGTAAAATGGCTGACGAACAACGTTGTTGCGATATTTTGTTCCCATAGACTTACATGGGACTTCCGGTATCGAATCGGATATCGACGATATTTAGTGCTATCGCGATACAATTTCGATACGATATTTTTAGATATCGAGCAATATCGCTCAACACTACTTGTATTACTTCATACAAGCATGCAGAAAAGGTCACACAGTTTGCAGAAACAGCGACAGGAGACACAGCAGGCCAGAGTAACTTCAAGCTCTACAATAACTCTCCAAGCAGGTTCAGATCTCTTCTCTGTACGTAATTCCTCTGCAAACATGGATTCACCAGACAGCAGGTTTCCAAAGTCCAAAAGTGTTCCAAAGTTCCTCAGTAGGAAATAGCTGGAGTCCAAAATCCTAGGTTTCCAGGAGTCAGGTCACAGGCTGACTGAGGCTTGATTCAGGAGCACTGATTGTTCAGCTGAGGCTGCTTAAGAAGCAAGAGGGAGAGAATCAGGGCGGGAACATGAAAACTGGAAACTCCATATTAACTGAGGGCAAGAGCTGCAGAAAGACAGAAAGCAAAATGGCCGACGGAAAACTGAGTTTCAAGGAACATGTCAAAAGAGACAAAGAACCTTACATTACTCCCCCCTTAGGGACAACCTCCGGATGACCTCAGGCCAGCTTGTGTGGGTACCTCTGATGAAACTGACGGAGCAAGCGAGGAGCATTAACGTTATTGACTGGTTCCCATGAGTTGTCCTCCACTGGGTAAGCCCTGCCATTTAATCAGATATTGTAACTGATTTCTATACAACCTGGAATCTAAAATCCTTTCCACCACAAATTCTTCTGACCATCGACTAGCACTGGGTCAGGGCAAGGAGAAGAACGTCCAGGAAACGTATTGGTGTCGCAGCCTGTAGTAGGGATACATGAAAGACAGGGTGAATTCTCATAGTTCTGGGCATTGAAGACGACAAGCAACGGCACTTATAATTTTACTGATTTTATAGGGTCCAATGTACTTATGTCCCAACTTAGACGATGGAATCCTTAACTAAGATTTCTGTTGACAGCCAGACCAAGTCTCCTACCTTGAAAGCTGGTGCAGGTTTACGAAATTTATCTGCTGCTTTCTTGTACCTTTCCTGAGCCGATTCCAGATTCTCCTTTAGAAGATCCATATTCTTCTGTAAAGACGTGATTCTTTCAGCCACTGCTGGTAAAGGCGTTTCTATGGGAAATCGTGGTAGAATGTTAGGATGATAACCTGAATTAGAGTAAAAAGGAGACTGCTTAGTGGAGGCACTCTGAGAGTTGTTATACGAGAACTCAGCTAATGGAAGTAGATCCACCCAATCATCCTGTAGGTGGCAGATAAAGCAGCGGAGATACTGCTCCAGGGTTTGATTGGTTCGTTCGGTCTGTCCATTAGTCTGGGATGAAAAGCAGAAGAAAGGTTTACTTTAATGTCCAATGCTGCACAGAAATTTGCCAAAACCTAGAATGAATTGCACCCCCTCGATCCGAAATAACCTCATCCGGTACTCCATGTAAGCGAAACACATCTTTAATCACTCAAATCTGATTCTGTTTTGCAGTGGGGTAAGCCGACACAAGGGATAAAATGAGCTGCCTTTGTTAGACGGTCAACCACCACTAGAATGGTGTTCTTCCCTTGAGAGGTTGGTAACTCCACAATGAAGTTCATAGAAATGGATCCCCACGGGCGGGATGGGTGGGAAGAGGCGTAACAGACCAGTTTGGTGAGGAGCGAGGTGTTTTGCATCTTGCACAGACTTCACATGAAGTGACATGTTTAAGACATCCTCCCGCAAGGGGCCACCAAAGAAACGAAGAGAAAAATCCTGTGTCTTTAGAATTCCCTATGCCCAGCTATCTTGAATCGGAATGAGTTGCATACTCTCAAATCTGACTGTTCAGGAATATACAGGCGTTTGTCCCTGAATCCAACAACCCTTTTAAAGACAAGACTTACGCCCTTGGGGGTTGTCCAAAAAGGTCCGCAGGAATGCTTCCTTGATGTCCTTAGTAGGTCTTATTAAATTTACTCCTAGGAATCTAAGTCAGGAAGAATAGTCCTTAGGAGGGAATTTGGCGGCCCTTTGCGGGTAAATCCAGAGATGCATCAGCCTTCCTTTGCGCGATCCTGGTCATAAAATAAATAAAATAAATTGGTTTAAGAAAAGATTCCAGCGGCCTGGCGGGAGCAGGCACTTAGCCGCCTATAAACTCAAGGTTCGATGGTCTTCAGGCCTATTTGCTGTGCAGCCCCTAAGAAGGTTTTCTCCATTTTTTGAAGGCGGCAATAATGGCCCAACTCTCTATTGCCCACATCGTAGTTCCTCTCACCGAAACAACTGCTGGGAAAAGAAGGCAAGGGATCAAGACATTTTTCACCGTTCTCGAGGATATGCTCCAACGCACAGTCGAAGCATCCCCTCATTATGAAGGCAAGCTCGGGGTTTTGGGTGTACAGGATAGGTGCAGTGGTAAATTTATCTTTTAGATGGGAAAATGCTTCCTGGCTTGGGGGTCCAGGAAACCTAGACTCTTTCCGGTAAGGTTGGTATAGGGACCTACCTCAGAGAAATTTCTAATGAAACTCATAAAGTTGGCAAACCCGATGAAGCGTTTACCTCCTTTCCCATTTCTAGGATTTTGCCAAATCCTTGATGGCTTGGGTTTTGCTTCCCTCCATACTATTCCTTGTGTAACAGTACATACCCCAGAAATTAATTTCGGTCCTATGGAATTCCACTTTTCAAGTTTGATTAAGATATTTTGTCTTAAGTTCCAAGACCATTCCACATGTCCCTGAGTTCCTCTGTGGAGTTAAAAAAAATTTTGAATATACCAAATAAATTACCACGAATGAAAATCTAGGAACCCTGAAATGTCATTCACCAAGTGTTGGAATGTGGGGCGGACTCAGAACCAAAAAGCATAATAAATTCAAAGTTTCCATTAGGGCCTGAATGCAGTCTTCCATTCATCCCAGGTCTAATACGGACAGTTATAGGCCCCAAAGATCGTTTTAGAGAAAATTTTGGATTCGCACTCTTCCAAAACCAGGGAAATTAAAGGCATGGTAACGGTTTCTAATAGCCTTATGATTCCCTATAGTTCGCATGGTCCAGAGGTCCATCTTTTCTTTACAAAGAAATGGGTGCACCTGCAGGAATGAAGAGGGGGTAGAAGCCCTTGGCAGATTTTCCTTGTAATCCCTTTAAAGCCTTTAGCTCGGGCCCCGCCAGGGGGGTAATTTCCAAAAGATCCTGCCCAGGCCATAATTCAATTTGGAAATCATATGGAAGTGGGGGAACTGGTCACGTTTTTTCTTGGCACATAAATCCACATAGTCCTGGATACAGCGGTAGTTCAGGGACTGAAGGTTCCTTTAGGCGAGCAAGCTGAAACTTTTGGACCTTGTTTTCTGGAAAGTGTAATTTTTTTGGTCTCCCCGTTAATGGAAGGATTCTGAGCCTGCAGCCTGGTAGCCCTAGATTGGGAAAGTGGGGGAAGAAATAACATAAAGGACGTTTCTCTTGTGATCTTTCCCAAAGAACCTCAAAGGCTCGTTTCCTACCCCGGTCCAGAGGTACGGGAGCCATCCCTTTCCATCGTACGGAGTAGCCTTCTTCATGAACTTCCCCTTTTCAGAGCAAAGACATATAAAATTTCCACTTCCCCTGAGTCGATCATAGCAGGTAGCCCCAACGAGTCAACCCAGGTTTGAGGGAAAGCAAAGAGAATTGTTTTTCTTCACCCAGCTGGGCACCGCTGAGGAAACTTGAAAAATGGCACGTTTACACAGCAACGTCCTGGTAACGGAGTTTTTAAATCGAGAAATCAAATTGTTCTGCAGATCTCTTGGAGCCTGAGGCCCGGACCGAAATCCCCTTCGCAACACTCACAATGAATGAGTGCGCAGTACTTACGAGAACGGTGGGGCAGTTTATAATGAAGTGCCCTGACTTACCACAATAGAAACATAGATTCTCCTAAAAACGATGTTCCTTGCGTGCATCACTAACCCCGTGTAAAGGTCTACCTCATGGGTTCAGGTTAGGTTCCCTTAATCCACCAAAGGTTCCTTATGGAGAGGAAGTAGGAAAAGGTTAGTCGATTCTTTCGAAACTCTTTGCCTGCGTTCGTCGACGAGTATCAATACAGATGCGTAGTTAAAAAAGGGCATAAGCAGTGGGGGTCGGCACAGCAAATCATCCTTAATAGGGGAGATAACCCCTTTTTTAAAAAAGATTTTTTGGCGGAACTGTCCCAGGGGATCAAGGGGCCCTCCCTGAAAACCCAAAGGGAATTAGCTACCGGTGCTTTTTCC
>JARQOD010000004.1:159217802-159354198 GCA_033576555.1 Oophaga sylvatica | reverse complement strand
GAACTAACAGTTCTTCGACGGGGTTTTCCTTTTGCCTTACAGCTCCTTGGGACAAATTTAAACTGTCACAAGACCTCCAGAACTTTTCCCGCAACTTACGCCTTAAAACCCATTTTGGACTTGAACAGGATTCCACCAGGACCAGTGTTGGCCCATCTAGGGAAAACCCTAGCCCTGAATTGTCTATCTCATCATTAGGTTTGCGTAACACTAGTAACTTTTGTCCACCGCAGAACTATCATGCCACTGAAGCCTGTATTGATCTCATGCAAAGAGACATTCATCGCATTTTAGATCAACATTAAATGGGGTCTCTCCCGACACATAGCAACATTACTCCAATTGAAAAACAAGCCATTGAATCCCTGAGAAACAATAAACACATCATCATAAAACCAGCGGACAAATTTTAAACCAACTCTCTGATACATCCACGTACATGAAAATTCCCCGTGAACCCACTCCAGTGATCAGAACTAAATTAGAAAGGATACTCTCCAAATACTTATCTCTAAACACAATTGACTAAAAAACTGCCACCTTCCTGACCAACCAGCACCCAGTCACAGTTTTTTATACACTATCAAAAATCCATAAATCCCCCAATAATCCACCTGGTTGCCCCATTGTAGCCTCCACGGATTCCATCTGTCTAGAGGCTGGACAGATATCTGTCTGGGATGATTTAGTGAATCTTGCTTTGAGCAGGGGGTTGGACCAGATGACCCAGGAGGTCCCTTCCAACTCTACTATTCTATGATTCTATGATTCTATGATCTTGGCCCCCAACTCCATTTTCCTTGAAAAACTATTAACCCCACTTACCAAGAAAACTTGGTCATTCATTTTGGACACGAGTCATTTCCTTAGAACCATTACACATTTTCCAAAGGTTCCATCAGACTGCATCCTAGCCACTCTAGATGTGAAATTCTATATACATCTATTAAACATGACTTAGGCCTTAGAGCAGTATAAAACCTTCTGGATACGTCTGACCTCATGCACAACTCTAAACAACTATGCTTGGTCTTATTGTCCTTAGTCCTACATGAACATTACTTCCTCTTTGGGGACCAGTTCTATTTGTAGACTCGCAGCACCGCCATGGACTCTAACGTGGCACCGGCTTACACAAATAGTTACATGGACGCTTTTGAGTGTACCTACGTTTATGACAATGTTCTTTTCAAAACCATAGCAGATGCTGACTCAGGTTTATAGATTATGTTCTTTGTCTATGGACGGGTACCCAAGACATTCTATTAACCTTTTTGGAACAAATCAATTCTATTAGACCTGAATTGGAGTTCACACTTAACTGGAATACCACAAAGATCTCATTCTTGGATACCCCTGTGATCAATGATATGGAGGGTAACCTTTTTTTACAGATATCTTCACAAAACCAACAGACTCTAATAGCCTCTTGCATTATGCAAGGTGCCACCCAGTATCCACTAAACACAGTTTACCCATCTCCCAATTTCAACGAGTTACACGTATAGTCTCTGACCCAACTTCAAACCTACTCGAGTTGGGGAAATGTCCCGCACGTTTATTACTAGACAATATCCTAAACAAATTCTTAAGAAAAATAAAAGGATGGCCCTTGAACCCCTGATTCACTGAACCCAAAAACCACAGTTAGAGCATATAGCTTTTGTACACACTCACCACCCTGTGAGGCACAAAACCTAAAACTTTTTTTGAAAACTTTGGCCCCTTCTGTCAATATCTTACCCACAGATTGAAGCTTTTAAAGCACCTCTTCTGATGTGTAAGAGGAGACCTAACAACATCAGGGACCAGGTTGTCAAAGCAGATATAGGCAGCCTTTCAAGGGTACCTAAACAAAGCTTCTTGAGTACAGAGAGAACTGGTATGTTTCCATGCTTGGGCTGTGCCAGCTGCTTTAACGTTATTAAAACCAGTGGTAACCCATCCCCATACTGGGAAACGTTATAAAATAAAGGGCTTCTACACCTGCTAAACAAATTATGCTGTCTATGTGGTAAAATGCACATGCGGCTTACTCTTGGTGGGGTAGACAACACAACACGTATGCAGCCGCAACGCGAGTCATAAATCGACAATTAGATGCAAAAAAACATGGTTCCCTATCCTACAACACTATGTTTCAGCCAACCATTCAGTTTCACAATTAAGGTTTCAGATCATAGAACAGGTCGATAGGCCACGACAGGGTGGTAACCACGTTAGACTACTCAAAGAAAGGGAGTCCTGTTGGATATATACCTTGCAAACGTTGGCACCCAAGGGGCTCAACAGGGAATTGGACTTTATCATCAGGTGATCTATGACTTCTCGGCTTACAAGGCTCTGTATACTGTTATATGTATATCTATGGTATAAATATGTGAATTAGGTGTAGTAGTGAACATGCTGGTTTGTGATTTTCCTCTTTACTAACTCGTCTCTTACATTTCAGACACAGTGATTTTCTCACTTGACAATTTTGCACCTACTAAGGGTAAGTAACCCTTACTTTTTATTTTTATATTTTATTTTATTTTTTTATAGTTTTTCACTATAATTTTTCAGTACTTTTTCACTATTTTGATTTACCATTATTTATTTGAATTTTTTATTTTTATATTCTATGTCCCCTTTTTATACATTTTTTCATTCATTTTTTCTCAGTTTTGCCTTTGTTCTTTCCTTTTTATTTTTACCTTAAAAATTTTTCATTTTTTAACCCCTTTCTTCCATCTGATGTACTATTCTGTCCATGTGACCTGGGACTTAATTCCCAAGGACAGACTAGTACGTCATATGCGTTCAGCCGCGCTCACGGTGGTAGCGCGGCTGATCGCGACTGGGTGTCAGCTGTTTCTCACAGCTGACACCCGGCACTAAGTGCCAGGAGCGGTCACGGACCGCTTCCGGCACTTTAACCCCCGGCACACTGCGATCAAGCATGATCACAGCGTTCCGGTGGCATAGGGAAGCATCGTGCAGGGAGGGGGCTCCCTGCGTGCTTCCCTGAGAACCTCAGAAAAACGCGATGTGATCGCATTGATCCGAGGGCCTCCTCCCTGCAGGCCTCTGGATCCAAGATGGCCACGGGGTCCTTCTGGGTCCTGCAGGGAGGTGGCTTGTCAGTGACTGCTGAGAGCAGGCGCTGGCAAACCTCCTGCATTGACTGTCAGATTGCTAATCTGACAAAGTGCTATGCAAACTGTCAGATCAGCGATCTGACACTGTATGGTGATATTTCACCTTGGGACAATATAAAAATGTAAAAAAAATAAATAAACATGTGTAAAAATATTTTTTTAAAAATCCCTAAATAAAAAAATATATATATTTCCTCAATAAACACATTATTATGTAAATAAAAAAAATCAATAAAATTACACATATTTAGTATCACCGCATCCGTAACGACCCACACTATAAAACTGTCCCACTAGTTAACCCCTCTAGTGAACTCCTTAAAAAAAACAAGGCAAAAAAACAATGCTTTGTCATCATACCACCAAGCAAAAAGTGGAATAACACACGATCAAAAAGACCGATATAAATAGACATGGAATTGCTGAAAATGTCATCTTGTCCCACAAAAAAACGAGCAGCCATACAGCATAATCAGCGAAAAAATAAAAAAGTTATAGCTCGCAGAATAAAGTGATGCAAAAATAATTATTTTTTTATATAAAATAGTATAAAAGTGACAAAACATAAAAAAATTACACAAATGAGGTATCGCTGTAATCGCACTAACCCGAAGAATAAAACTACTTTATCAATTTTACCACACACGGAACGTATTAACGCCCGCCCCAAAAGAAATTCATGAATTGCTGGTTTTTGTTCATTCTGCCTCCCAAAAATTATAATAAAAAGCAATAAAAAAAGTAATGTGCCCAAAAATGGTACCAATAAAAACGTCAACTCGTCCCGCAAAAAATAAGACCTCAAATGACTCTGTGGGCCAAAATATGGAAAAATTATAGCTCTCAAAATGTGGTGATGCAAAAACTATTTTTTGCAATGAAAAGCGTATTTTAGCGTGTAACAGCTGCCAAACATAAAAACACTTAGTTAGGGAAAAATAATAAAATTAAAAAAATGTATTTATTTCCATTTCCCGTTAGGGTTAGGGTTAGGATTAGGGTATGGGGTGTGTTAGGGTTAGGTTTTTGGTTATGGTTAGGGTTGGGATTAGGGTTAGGGGTGTGTTGGGGTTAGGGTTGGAATTAGAATTGGAGGGTTTCCACTGTTTAGGCACATCAGGGGCTCGTCAAACGTGACATGGCGTCTGATCTCAATTCCAGCCAATTCTGCCTTGAAAAAGTCAAACGGTGCTCCTTCTCTTTCCGAGCTCTGCTATGCGCCCAAACAGTGATTTACCCCCACATATGGGATATTGGCGTATTCAGGACAAATTGCACAATAACTCTTGGGGTCCAATTTCTTCTGCTACACTTGGGAAAATAAAAAATTGTGGGCAAAAATATAATTTTTGTGGAAAAAAATATGATTTTTTATTTTTATGGCTCTACGTTATAAACTTTTGTGAAGCACTTGGGGGTTCAAAGTTCTCCCCATACATCTAGATAAGTTCCTTGGGGTGTAGTTTCCAAAATGGGTCACTTGTGGGGGTTTCCACTGTTTAGGCACATCAAACTCGACATGATGCCAGCAGACCATTCCATCAAAGTCTGCATTCCAAAACATCACTACTTTCCTTCAGAGCCCCAACATGTGCCCATACAGTAGTTTTCTCCCACATATGGGGTATAAGAGTACTCAGGACAAATTGGACAACAACATTTGGGGTCCAATTTCTCCTGTTACCCTTGGAAAATAAAAATTGGGGTCTAAAAAATCATGTTTGTGGAAAAAATATGATTTCTTTTATTTTCACGCCCGGGTGTTATAAACTTCTGTGAGGCACTTGGGGGTTCAAAGTTCTGACCACACATCTAGATAAGTTCCTTGGGGGGTCTAGTTTTCAAAATGGGGTCAATTGTTGGGGGTTTCCAATTTTCAGGCACATCAGGGGCTTTCCAAATGCGACATGACGTCCGATCTCAATTCCAACCAATTTTGCGTTGAAAAAGTCAAATGGCTCTCCTTCCCCTCCCTGCTCTGCCATGCGCCCAAACACTGGTTTACCCCCACATATGTGGTATCAGCATACACAGGACAAATTGCACAATAACATTTTTGGTCTTGTTACCCTTGGGAAAATAAAAATTAGGGGTGAAAAGATCATTTTGTGTAAAAAATATGATTTTTGAATTTTATGGCTCTATGTTATAAACTTCTGTGAATCCCTTGGGGGTTCAAAGTGCTCACTACATATCTAGATAAGTTCCTTGAGAGGTCTAGTTTTGAAAATGGTGTCATTTGGGGGGTTTCCACTTTTTAGGTACATCATGGGTTCTCCAAACGCAACATGGCGACCGATCTCAATTCCAGCCAATTTTGCATTGAAAAGTCAAACAGCGCTCCTTCCCTTCCGAGCTCTGCCGTGCGCCGAAACAGTGGTTCCCCCCACATATGGGGTCTCAGCGTACTCAGGACAGATTGCACAACAACTTTTGCAGTCCAATTTCTCCTGTTACCCTTGGTAAAATAAAAAAAATTGGATCTGAAATAAATATTTTGTGCAAAAAACTTAAATGTTCATTTTTTTTTAAACATTCCAAAAATTCCTGTGAAGCACCTGACGGGCTAATAAACTTCTTTAATGTGCCTTTGAGTACCTTGAGGGGTGCAGATTTTAGAATGGTGTCACTTTTGGATATTTTCTATCATATAGACCCCTCAAAGTAACTTCAAATGTGATGTGGTCCCTAAAAAAATAATGGTGTTGTAAAAATGAGAAATCGCTGGTCAATTTTTAACCCTTATAAATTCCTAACTAAAAAAAAATTTGTTTCCAAAATTGTGCTGATGTAAAGTAGACATGTGGAAATGTTATTTAGCAACTATTTTGTGTGACATATTTCTCTGTTTTAAGGGCATAAAAATTAAAATTGTGAAAATTGTCAAATTTTAAATTTTTTTGCCATATTTACATTTTTTTCATAAATAAACGCAAGTTATATCGAAGAAATTTTACCAATACCATGAAGTACAGCAGGTCACGAGAAAACAATCTCAGAATCGCCAAGATCTGTTGAAGCGTTCCAGAGTTATTACCTCATAAAGGGACAGTGGTCAGAATGGTAAAAATTGGCCCGGTCATTAACGTGCAAACCACTCTTGGGTTTAAAGGGTTATTATTATTATTATTATTATTATCATTTTTATTATTATTATTCTCCTCATAATCTTGTTTTCATGTCCACAATCAGATCTTTTCTAAACCATCATGGCCATATTAATCATTTAATTTTATTTATTTTCCCATTTCTATTTTTATTATTTTTAATTTTATTTTTTAATATATTTTTATTTTCCATTATTTTTCTATTTCATTTGGACCCTATCAATTTTATTGTTTGCCATACAATTTTTCATTTCATCATTATATGCTTTTTCAACTTTACCATCATTTGATTTCTCATTCATTATTTCTACCCTTTCCACATTTCATTATGTTCCACCATTATTAACATACTCTACTCCGTTATTCACACTATGGGCTCTGCTACATAGGATATAACCTATTAGGTCTATTTCCTGCATCAGTATGGCAGATACACGCACTGTTCCACGGCCAACCTGCAGAACATACAATTGAGACAGTTTGCATCTCAAGACTCATTCTACATAGTAACATAGTAACATAGTTATTAAGGTTGAAGGAAGACTTTAAGTCCATCTAGTTCAACCCATATCCTATCCTAACCTGCCCTAACATGTTGATCCAGAGGAAGGCAAAAAAACCCAAGTGGCAAACAGTAAGCTTCACATTGGGGTAAAAAATCCTTCCCGACTCCACATACGGCAATCAGACTAGCTCCCTGGATCAACGCTGTATCTAGGAAACTAGTGAATATAGCCTGTAATATTATACTTTTCAAGAAAGGCATCCAGTCCCCTCTTAAATTTTAGTAAGGAATCACTCATTACAACATTAGACGGCAGAGAGTTCCATAGTCTCACTGCTCTTACAGTAAAGAATCTGCATCTGTGATTATGGCTAAACCTTCTTTCCTCCAGACGTAGAGGATGCCCCCTCGTCCCCGTCACAGGTCTAAGAGTAAAAAGATCATTAGAAAGGTCTTTGTACTGTCCCCTCATATATTTGTACATTGTAATAAGATCACCCCTAAGACTTCGTTTTTCCAAACTAAATAACCCCAAGTGTAATAACCTGTCTTGGTATTGCAGACCCCCCAGTTCTCTAATAACCTTGGTCGCTCTTCTCTGCACCCGCTCCAGTTCAGCTATGTCTTTCTTATACACCGGAGACCAGAACTTGCACACAGTATTCTAAGTGTGGTCGCACCAGTGACTTGTATAGAGGTAAAATTATGTTCTCCTCATGAGCATCTATGCCTCATCTAATGCATCCCATTATTTTATTTGCCTTGGCAGCAGCTGCCTGACATTGGCCACTAAATGTGAGTTTGTCGTCCACCCATACACCCAAGTCTTTTTCAGTGACAGTTTTGCCCAGTGTTTTACAATTAAGCACATAATTATACATCTTATTTGTTCTACCCAAGTGCATGACCTTACATTTATCCCCATTAAAGCTCATTTGCCATTTATCAGCCCAAGCTTCTAGTTTACATAAATCCTCCTGTAATATAAAATTGTCCTCCTCTGTATTTATTACCCTGCAGAGTTTAGTGTCATCTGCAAATATTGAAATACTACTCTGTATGCCCCCTACAAGGTCATTAATAAATATGTTAAAGAGAAGCGGCCCCAATACTGACCCCTGTGGTACCCCACTGCTAACCGTGACCCAGTCCGAGTGTGCTCCATTAATAACCACCCTTTGTTTTCTATCCATGAGCCAGTTCTTAACCCACTTACACATATTTTCCCCTATCCCCATTGTTCTCATTTTATGTATCAACCTTTTGTGTGGCACTGTATCAAAAGCTTTTGAGAAGTCCATGAACACCACGTCCACTGCATTCCCTTGGTCCAGTCCTGAACCCCTTCATAAAAGCTTATCAGATTAGTCTGACAAGAACGGTCCCTCGTAAACCCATGCTGATACTGTGTCATGAGGTTATTCAGCTTCAGATACTCCAATATAGTATCCCTTAAAAAACCCTCCAGGATTTTACCCACAGTAGATGTTAAGCTCACTTGCCTATAATTTCCAGGTTCAGTTTTTGCCCCCTTTTTGAATATTGGCACCACATTTGCTATACGCCAGTCCTGTGGTACAGACCCAGTTATTATGGAATCTTTAAAGATTAAAAATAATGGTCTATCTATAACTGTACTTAATTCCTGCAGTACTCGGGGGTGTATCCCATCCGGGCCCGGGGATTTGTCAACTTTAGTGATTTTTAGACGCCGCCGTACTTCCTGCTGAGTTAAGCATGTGACATTTAATGGAGAATTTTTTTATCTCTGATCATGTTATCTGTCATGGGATTTTCTTGTGTAAATACAGTTGAAAAAAAGTCATTTAGCATATTGGCTTTTTCCTCATCCTCATCCACCATTTCACCCAGACTATTTTTAAGGGGACCAACACTATCATTTTTTAGTTTCTTGCTATTTATGTAGTTAAAGAATATTTTGGGATTATTTTTACTTTCTCTGGCAATGAGTCTCTCTGCCTCAATCTTTGCTGTCTTGATTTGCTTTTTACAGAATTTATTCAGTCTTCTGTATTTATTTAATGCCTCTTCACTACCTACTTGCTTTAATTCCCTAAACGCTTTCTTTTTGTCCCTTATTGCGCCCCTTACAGCTCTATTTAGCCATAGTGGTTTCCTCCTAATTCTAGCATGTTTATTCCCATAGGGTATATACTGTGCACAGGTCCTATTCAGGATACTAATAAACGTCTCCCATTTTCTTTGTGTATTTTTATGTCTCAGATATCGTCCCAGTTTATTGCACGAAGATCATCTCTCATCCGTTGGAAATTTGCCTTCCTGAAGTTTAGTGTCCTTGTAACCCCTCGACTACACATCTTATTAAAGGATACATGAAAGCTTATTATTTTGTGATCACTATTACCCAAGTGACCCCCAACCCTTATATTTGATATGCGGTCTGGCCCGTTGGTTAATATTAGGTCTAGCAGTGCCCCCGCTCTTGTTGGGTCCTGAACTAGTTGTGAAAGGTAATTGTCTCTCATAGTTGCCAAAAACTTATTACCTTTGCTGGAATTGCAGGTTTCTGTTCCCCAATGTATTTCAGGGTAGTTGAAGTCCCCATAATAATGACTTCTCCTTGAGTTGCTGCTTCATCTATTTGCTTTACGAGGATATTCTCTGTTGCTTCCATTATTTTAGGAGACTTATAACAAACCCTATCAATAATTTATTATTTTTCCCCCCTCCCCTAATCTCCACCCACAGAGACTCTACATCTTCATTAGATTCACAGATATCACGCAGGATGGGTTTTAAGGATGATTTTACATATAAACACACACCCCCACCTCGCTTATTTTTACGGTCATTTCTAAACAGACTATAGCCCTGTAAATTAACCGCCCAGTCGTGGCTCTCATCCAGCCAAGTCTCAGATATCCCCACCATGTCATAATTATGTTGGAACAAAATTAATTCTAATTCCGCCATTTTGGTGGTGAGGCTTCTGGCATTAGTATACATGCACTTTATGTATCTCTCTGAACCTCTATTCTTTCTTAAATTATTAACTGTTCTAACCCCACCCCCCATGCCACCCCCACCCCCAATTTCATTATTTGTGCCCAGGTCTCTATCTGTACTGCCTTCCCCTCCTATAAAATGAATACCCTCCCCCCCAGTCCCTAGTTTAAAGACTCCTCCAACCTTCTAGCCATTTTCTCCCCCAGCACAGCTGCACCCTCCCCATTGAGGTGCAGCCCATCCCTAGCATAGAACCTGTAGCCAACTGAGAAGTCGGCCCAGTTCTCCAGGAACCCAAACCCCTCCTTCCTACACCAATTCTTGAGCCACTTATTAACCTCCCTAATCTCCCGTTGCCTCTCTGGTGTGGCACGTGGTACCGGCAGTATTTCAGAAAATACCACGTTGGAGGTCCTTGCTTTAAGCTTGCAGCCTAATTCCCTGAAATCATCTTTAAGGACCTTCCACCTGCCTCTAACTTTGTCATTTGTGCCAATGTGCACCATGACCGCTGGGTCCTCACCAGCCCCTCCCAGTAATCTGTCAACCCGATCAGCGATGTGTCAGACTCGAGCGCCAGGTAGGCAGCACACTGTTCGACGATCCCTGTCTTTGTGACAGATTGCCCTATCTTTTCCCCTAATAATTGAGTCCCCCACTACCAGCACCTGTCTGGCCTGCCCTGCTTTCCTAATTCCCCCCTTACTGGAGCAGACACTCCCCCGGCTTTCAGAGGACATGCCTGGCTGCAGCAGTGCTACCCCTGTACTGACAACCCCCTCATCTGCCAACTTTGCAAACTTATTGGGGTGTGCCAGATCAGGACTAGCCTCCCTGGCGCTCTTCCCTCTACCCCGCTTTCTAACTGTCACCCAGCTTCCTACTTCAGTGTCCTGCAGCTCCATCCTAGCATCCCCCCCTCATCTATCCCATTGAGTGTCTGCTCAGTGAGCAGAAGACTCCTTTCCATATTGTCTATGGATCTCAGTGTTGCCAGCTGCACATTTAGATCCAGGATTTGGGCTTCCAAATGCACAACGTGCTCACATCTCGCACAGCAGTATGCACCCTCGACCGGCTGTTCAAGGACTGCATACTGTGGCAAGATGTACACTGGATGGCATTGGCATAGTGGAGCACATATCTAATGGGAATTTCACCAGACAGCAAAATAAGTAAAATAATAAACTATTAAAATATAACGCAATTCAGTAAATCCTCCCTTGGAACTCCTGAATCCAAAGCACTGAATCTCAAGTCACACTACACCGTTCCACTTGCGCACGGTCACACTCACTCGCTCACACTCGCGAAGCAAAGATTGAGGTGAGTTCCACGTCAGGAAAGCTGCGTGTTTGCGCTGTGCGCTGCGCAGCGCCAAACACGCAGCTCCAGATTACAGCATAGTGAGGATTTCAGAAATCCCTTCACTATGCGTAACAATACGCAGTGGCAACCTGCGTAAACGGACTGCGCGCGTCTTTTAGACCGCAGCATGTCCTCGGTATTGCGGCGACGTGCGTCGCGCAACATAATTAACACAGGGCATGTACCTGCGCTCTTTCCGAGGTGTTCCGAGTGTCCTGACACCTCCGGAAAGAGGCGGTCAGAAAGGGGGGGGCTTAGACGGAGCGGAGTTCGCTCCGTCAAAGCGCTTGGTTCCGGACCGTGGAACCATAGCCTGAAAGAGATTTTTTTTTTTTTCTCCTTCAGCAGCAAATCACCCTGCTGCTCTAATGCACTTCCAAAAAGACTTGAGCCCCAACCAGCTGGCCCTTATAAACCCTTAATTATGAACCCCCACCCTTAATTAACCCCTTGTGAATATAGCTACACCAAGATTTAAATGCAATATAGTTAACCTTTAAACCTATAAACACACAGATAGTAAAATAAGAGATTACTCCTTTAGAGAGAAAAAATAGGTTAAAAAAGCCCCCAAAAGATAGAACAGGTAGAAAGGCACTCAGCAATCCACAATTCAGCCACTCACACCAATTCACACAGGTATTTGATTAAAGGTTTTTCAAATACTTCTTCACTGAATCTCAAGTCACACTTACCACCGTTCACACTTGCGCACCGGTCACACTCAGCTCGCTCACACTCGCTGAAGCAGAAGATTTAAAGAGAGATTTTTTTTTTCTCCTTCAGCAGCAAATCACCCTGCTGCTCTAATGCACTTCCAAAAAAAAAAACTGACCATTCCAGTCCTCATTCTGACCATTCCAAGCCTCATTCTGGCTTCCAACAGGGTATTTAACCCACATTGCTACCATTGTGCATGTACACCACCACAGACAGCACCAGACCCCACACAGTACTAAGGTTAGTAGGGCCACAATGAATGTGGAACTTTCCTCCTCCCCATTTCCTTTCTACTTTCACCAATTGATATAACATACTGTTTCCACAGCCCCAGCTGGGACTTCTGTTTTCTATTTGTCTAGTACAACTTATTGGTGACTTTCTCTACTTCTTAAGGTCAGTATTTTCTCCTTCCAGCATGTCTTCACCTCACTTACCAGCATCTAATGTGTTAAAACATGTATAGATCCTAATCTCCCAAGCATCTCTTTTCTACTTATGATTTATGCTTTGTTGCTCTGGTATTATGTGCTCCATTAGATACTACATTAGGGTCTATGTATTGAAAATTTTTTCGAACAATATGATTGGTCTGTGCTATACCCACATGTATATGTGTACAGCACATTTATATTTGCATGTTATTTTGTATGTTTATTTTTTGTACGTTAATTTTTGTATGCTTTTTTTACAGTGAGGTTTGATAAAGACCCGGAACTGGGTCGAAACGTTACCTCAATTCCCTCGCTACCTCGATAATTTTCCTGTGGTGAAATTATATTGTACACAAAATAAACTCTAGTGTTTTCTATCTGCAAATTATAGGAAATTTTTTTTGAATGCGGCTGTTTTTTCTTGGTAATGATTTCTGGACTTGGTCCAAGTTCAGCCTGCACCTAACTATATAAACGGAGTGTGCGTCATTTACCTCTTTAGGACACTGTGGGTGTTTCCTGTGCCCTGATTGGCCAGCCGCAATGTGCACACAAAGTTATGAAAAAATATGACTGTTTACAAAAACACTGCGCCTCTGAGCTCTGCAAACCCCCTAACCTCATCAAACACATGGCAAACGTTCATGATACACCATCATTATCGTTGCTAAGGTGCTGAAAATACTTTTTACCAAATGTTACCGATTTTATAAAATTTTGCTTGTGTTTCCGATCACAAATCTGAATGTGCCATATTCCTGACGAATTTATGTTTGTGATCGTTTTTAGAACAAATTCACTTATCATTACTCAAGAGCATTCTCAGTGACCTATCATGCTGTGTTTGCACAGACCTTGATTCACACTCTCTGACCTTCGTCCACTGTCATGCTTGCAGAAGACAAGGTCACCCAACATCAGCTCCAAAGACTGTCCTCTTTTGGAAAAGCACAGCCCTTTGCACACGAGGCCCATAGACCAAATACTTGCCAGCTGTCATGCTGCTCTCACCGCATTCCTCTGGCACCGGGCTCAGTGCCCGACGTCATCACGTCGAGTGCGCACACGCACCTCCCGCGCTTTACCCTGTGGCTGTTCACTCGACTCCAGATCCTTGTCCAGTGCGCATGTGCTCCTGAGCCTGACTATGGCTGCTCCATCTCCGACCTCTCTATGGTCTTGGAGGACCTGACCCGGAAGTTTCAGCACACTTGCTCTATATCAGGCCACCTCTTCCTGTAGGCAGTGCCTGATTATTGTTGTGCTTCCTAGCTAGACCTGCTTGGTCCCTGCTCAGCTGCTCTCTGTACTCAGGTCCCCTGCCTTGTGCTCTAACGTGCTTACCAGCGCGCACTCTGCCTTGTCTTGCACCCAGGCGTACTTCACAGCACGTGTTCTGCCTTGCTTTCTACTCTGCGTGCCCTCGTGCACACGCATTGCACTATCCTGTATTCTCCGTGCCCTCGTGCACATGCCTTGCACTGTCTTGTACTCTGCCTGCCCTCGTGCACACGCCTTGCATTGTCCTGTACTCTGCATGCCATCGTGCACACGCCTTGCACTGTCTGCTTGCATCCTCATGCCTCATGTCGTCCTCATTGTACGTGCCTTGCACTGTTCTGTACTCTGCGTGTTCCGTGTCCCCGCTTTACACACTTTCAAATCCTACATACTCCCATCTTCTGTGAGCCAGCCACACGGTTCCAGCAGTCGTGGTACTTTACTCCCCTGGGTCGGCCCCTGACGCTCCCCGTAAAGGGGGTGGTTCTCACTAAGTCAACTCGCCCAGGTTGGGTTTGTATCACGACCTAGAGGGTCCACTCCAGGAGTCATCACACCAGCTAATCCCAGAGTTATACCTACTCACTTGTTTCCACTTCTATTTGCCTCCTTACATCATTGCTAGGGCGCAGCACTTCAGTGCCACAGTGGTTCCATTGACATGCCGTTTGTGAATAATTACAGCCTCTACCAGCTGCACTTTTATATGTTTCTTTCTTTACTGCTATGGAGAAAATTCAATATTCAGTTTACACCACAGCACAGTACTTGCCATAGCTGATGAGTTCATTGATTGGATACAGGACTGTCAACATAACGTCACCACTGCAGCATACAAAAGACTCCAGGGTAGTGGCATAGACTCAGTGCTCAACAACGTAGGTAAGTAAAGCACAGGTTTTTTTACATTACTAGCACAGCATAGGTTAAAATCAAAATAAGCAAATACCCTGCAGTAAGTAAATAGTAATACTACATGTAAATAACATAGGGTTCTTAGTTGATACTATTTAGATCAAAAAAGCATAAAAGCCATCCCACCACGACAAAGTGTACCCAGTCAGGATGCTGCTATCTCTAGTATTAAACCTCTATATGTGCCAGAAGGTTTCAATAGATGGGTCAGAGTAGTAAACAGGCCTGATTGTTGTGCAACTTCCTGTCGAAAGCTGTATAGACTAAATGCATAGCCCAAAAAGGGAAGAGCCATGCCTCTGTATATCAAAAGTACAAAACATTAAAGCAAAGCCAAATAAATGAGCTGGAACACATGTTGAAGTAAGTGCAATGTGTGGGTGCTTTACACTGTGGCCATCAACAAACATAACCCAGGATAAAAGCAAAATTAGCAAATACCCTGCAATACTTAGTATTAGTTGACACTATTTTGATCAAAAAAGCATAAAAGCCATCCCACGGCCACAAGGTGTACCTAATCAGGATTGTCCTACCTATATCATATGCCAGTGGGTCTCGATAGATCGGAGTAGAGCAGAAGATTGCGGAAAGAGGAAAATTATATCAGAAATGTTCTCCACACCGTAAGAGGAGTATATTTAATGTCTTTTGATCATTTACAACTTGAAATACGCACCAAAAGGCTTAATGAATCTGACACATCTTACTCCAGGGGAATATCAAGAATTGCATGCTAAATAAGAATATTTCCTCCTTGTTTTGACCAGTTAAAAAAACTGTTTTGTATAAAAAATAATCAAATTACATCTGTTTCATAAAAGGTTCTAATGTCCACCTGAGTTAAAACAGGCTCTAGCAGTGCAGTAAGTGATTATTTATGGTTCACGAGTGTGCATATTATTGTGCATCTTGAATCAGCCACATCGCTAGTTTTCAGAGCGTCCAGTATTTCACCTAATGTTATTTGTGGGTTTTTCTTTGCATCACAAACAATTTTCCTGGCATTTATCACAGGTCACAGATGAGGATGTTACATTCAGTAGCCAGTCAAACCCGTTTGTGTCAACTTCTGTGTATGTTATCAGTAGTGTTGAGCGGAATCGGGATTGTCACTGTCATTGTCAGTGTCCGTCGGTCGGGTCTGTCACTGTCAGTGTCCGTCGGTCGGGTCTGTCAGGAGTCAGCGGCACTTACCTGGCAGAAGATCTTCGGCGGTCACGGCCTGGACTGCTTCATGGCCACCATCCTCTTCTCCCCGGCGGTCACATGCAGTTTCTCGCGATAACTGCAGTGACTGCTGGGTAATCCCGGCCGTAAAGCAGTCAGTCCGATGATGTCACCGCCGGGAAGCAGGTAATCAGCTGTGCTGCGTCGCGATGACAGGCTCTGCCTGTCATTGCGATGTAGCAGAGCTGGATGGTCGTGGGACACTCGTTACTATGGACTGCGTCGGACAGGTGGTATACTGTTGGTTTTTTTTTTTTCTTTTTTTACAGGAGATCGATGGCGTCGCAGGAATGAGAGTACAATAAAAGAAATGAAAACTGTGTTGTCTCTTTTATTTCATTAAAAGACTTTTTTCTTGCTGTGTCTTTTTTTTAAACATTTAATAACTTTGGGATTAATAATGGATCGGTGTCTTATTGACACCTCTCCATTATTAACCGGGCTTATTGTCACCGTGCAATCAACGGTGACATTAACCCCTTATTACCCCACTTGCCACCGCTACAGGGCAGTGGGAAGAGCCGGGTAAAGTGCCACAATTGGCACATATTTTGATGCGCCAAATGTGGGGCTGCTGTAGCCTGGTATTATCAGGCTGTTGAGGGCCAAAATCCATGGGCCTTGACAGTCTTTTAATACCAGGCCGCAGCAGTCTGCATTTTACTTGGCTGGTTAACAAAAATAGGGGGACCCCTACGCCGTTTTTTTTTCGAGGGGATCCCCTATTTTTGTTAACCAGCCAAGCTAAGCAGACTGCTGTGGCCTGGTATTATCAGGCTTGCAAGGTCCATGGATATTGGATCCTTACCAGCCTGAAAAACCAGGCGTCAGCGGTCTGCTTCATCTGGCTGGTTAACAAAAATAGGGGGGACCCCACGCCAATTTTTTCGAGGGGATCCCCTATTTTTGTTAATCAGCCAAGATATGCAGACTGCTGTGGCCTGGTATTATCAGGCTGGCAAGGTCCATGGATCTTGGCTCCTTAACAGCCTGAAAATCCAGGCCTCAGCGGTCTGCTTCATCTGGCTGGTTAACAAAAATAGGGGGGACCCCACGCCATTTTTTTTTTTCGAAGGGAACCCCTATTTTTGTTAATCAGTTCCCTCTGACGTCACTGATGGTGTCCCTGGCTGACCTGAAGTGAAAGTGGAAAGCAATCAATTAAGCTTTCCACTTCCTCTCCTGTCAGCCAGGAGAGGAGCTCATTCATTTGGGGGTTTACTGTGAGGCTGCAGCATTAGCTGCGGTCCCTGCAGTAAACATTAACCCTTTCTGAAGGATTACACCGTGGGACCTGACTGTGCATGGGATAGGTAAGAATAATTTTGCTTTATTATTTTATTTTTATTACAGGAAATGGTTTTAGCAGGTAAATAAAATATGGTCAAAAACTGTGTGATTATTTCATTAAACTTCTTTTTTATTAAAGTGTGTTTGTTTGATTTTTCTTTCATACAATAGGATTAATAATTGATAGTTGTCTAATTGACAGCTCTCAATTATTAACCTGGCTTAAAGTGACCTTTCAATTGCAAGGTCATTTTAACCCCTTATTAACCCATTCGCCACCGCTACAGGGCAATGGGAATAGACGGGCAAAGTGCCAGAAAGGGCGAATCTAATTATAAATTTGTCTTTTCTGGGGTGTCTGGGGGCAGATGTTAGTAGCCAGGGGGGGCCAAAAATAATGGTCCCTCTCTGGGCTATTATTATCTGCCCCCATTCGCTGGCTTTGTCTGTCTGGTTGCGAAAATAGGGCGGGAGCCCACGCATTTTTTTTAAACAATTTTACACCTCATATATATATATATATATATATATAATATATATATATATACATGTCATTGAATTTGTGACACATATATATATATTTATATTTATAGTTCACACACTTCTACATAGTATAATAGCCGCTAATTCAATTGCCGGCTTTTGTGAAAATGCAGAACCCGACATGAAATGACACTTGGTGTACATAGGGTTAACCATGTCTTCTCATGTCCTTTGCTATCTGATTTGCACAAACAATTACATCAGTCTATGTGTGCAAAATTTCACACCTGTAGGGGTTAATTAAAGGTGTAAATTCGTAGCAAAAAAGTCAGTTTTTTTACAACGAATTTACACCTTTAATTAACCCCAACAGGTGTGAAATTTTACACACATAGACTGATGTAATTGTTTGTGCAAATCAGATTGCAAACGACATGAAAAGACATGGTTAACCCTATGTACACCAAGTGTCATTTCATGTCGGGTGCTTCTGTCTTTTCACAGAAGCCGGCTTTACCCGGCAATTGAATCAGAGGATATTTTACTATGTAGAAGTGTATAAACTATACATATATGTATATATATATGTCACAATGACATGTATATATATATATATAAATATATATATATATATATATATATAATGTATTCTATGTGTGTATATTTAGTGTTTACAAGGAAATAAAGGTTTTTTTTAGTTGCGATTTTTTGTTCCCATAGACTTACATTGGACTTCCGGTATCGGAATCGGATATCGACGATACCATTTCGATACGATATTTTTAGATATCGAGCAGTATCGCTCAACACTAGTTATCAGGCCAAAATCACCAGGGTATGTAAACTTTTGATCAGGGTCATTTGGATGTTTTGGGTGTCATTATGATTTAAAAAGAGAAAATACAGTAGTTTGACAATAAATGGCTTCACCAGGGGCGGAACTATAGTGGAAGCAGGGGAAGCAGCTGCCACAGGGCCCGGGCTAGAAGGGGGCCCGTCCCTGCTGCAGCTGCCCTGTGATTTAGGAGCAAAAAGGGGGGCCCGAGCACGCTGGCAAATGGATCCGCGCTCGGGCCCCCTCCCAACATTTTGTTCAGGCTTCTGACTCTGAACGCTGATGCATAACAACACTGTGTTGTTTTAAAGAGACACTACAGTGTTATAAATGCAGACAGCGAACAGAAATGAGCACTGTAGCTTTAAGCTGCGGCCCAGTGCATTATGGTCCGTCTGTCACAGCGTGTGTGCATGTGGGGGCGGACAGCAGACGGCCAGGCAGACCACATGAAGCAGCAGGCTGACTGGACAAGCAGGTGGAAGCCCGGGCGAGCAGGGTGAGTACCGTGAGTCTCTCAACAGTGAGAAGAGGCTTGGCTGCTCAATGGTGACTGGGAGGGCAGATGCAGGCAGGATCTAACAGGGCCCACATTCAAGAGGGCCCAGGCCCCAGGCTGCAGTGCAGGGGGCCCACATTCAACACAGGGCCCAGGTAGCAAGGGGCCCGCATTCCAACAGGGCCTCGGGCTCCTGGGCCCTGTTTGACGCAAGCCTCAAGTCACCACTAACCTCCCCCTGGGCCCTGTTGGGCACGGGACCTCAGTCACCAGTAGCCTCCCCCTGGCCCAGTAACAGCCTCATGGTTGCTACAAGTGACGAGTAACAACCTCAGCTCTGCTACATGTAACAAGTAACAACCTCAGCTCTGCTACATGTGACAAGTAGCAACCTCAGCTCTGCTCATGTGACAAGTACAACCTCAGCTCTGCTCATGTGACAAGTAACAACCTCAGCTCTGCTACATGTGACAAGTAACAACCTCAGCTCTGCTACATGTGACAAGTAACAACCTCAGCTCTGCTACATGTGACAAGTAGCAACCTCAGCTCTGCTACATGCGAGGAGTGACAGCCTCATCTCTGCTACATGTGCGGAGCGACAGCCTCAGCTTTGCTATACAAGTAGCAGAGCTGAGGCTGTCACTCCTCACATGTTGCAGAGATGAGGCTGTCACTCCTTACATGTAGCAGAGCTGTGGCTGTCACTCCTCGAATGTAGCAGAGCTGAGGCTGTCCCTACTCACATGTAGCAGAGCTGAGGCTGTTCCTCCTCACATGTAGCAGAGCTGAGGCTGTCACTCCTCACATGTAGCAGAACTGAGTCTGTCACTCCTCACATGTAGCAGAGCTGAGGCTGTCACTCCTCACATGTAGCAGAGCTGAGGCTGTCACTCCTCACATGTGTAATTGGTGAGGGTGTGGTGCAGAAGTACGGTATACAGAACAATCTTAGATTATTCTGTGTACCGGACTGTTGTTCTACTGAATAAATCATCCGTTTTGAAAGCAATTTGCAGGCTGGATTACAAGTTTCTTCACATATTTACTCTGGAGAAAGCCTACCTTCGTCACTACCTCAGTTGCTTCCTGGGAGTTGGTTCTTTTCTGTTATTTCACTATCATTACTCCAAAAACCTCTAATTTTGGATAATAAAGGTATCTTTCTTAACACAACTTGGGTAGACCGGGATTGGCAACGCGCGTGAGGGGGGGGCCCCCATTGTGAAGTTTGCTGTGGGGCCCTGCCGTTCCTAGTTACGCCCCTGGGCTTCACCCAACCACTAACCATGAGTGGAGAAAAAGTTTTGGTGTTATCATTCATATTCTCTGAAAAAAGGCCAAGAAAGCAAAATTTCTGTCGGGGTATGATTTTTATTTTTTTTTTATTATTATTGTTTATTTCTATAGCACCATTGTTCCATGGTGCTGTACATGAGAAGGGGTTACATACAAATTACAGGTATCACTTACAGTAAACAAACTAACAATGACAGACTGATACAGAGGGGAGAGGACCCTGCCCTTTCGGGCTTACATTCTACAGGATTGTGAGGCAGGAGACAATAGGTCGGGGGGGTTGCAGCAGTTCCGGTGTTGGTTGAGGCAATATCTCCGGTAGTGGTGAGGAGGTAGCAGGGTCATTGCAGGCTGTAGGCTTTCCTGAAGAGGTGGGTTTTCAGGTTCCGTCTGAAGGATCCGAATGTGTTTGATAGTCGGACGTGTTGGGGCAAAGAATTCCAGAGGATGGGGGATATTCGGGAGAAGTCTTGGAGGCGGTTGGGTGAGGAGCGAATAAGTGTGGAGGAGAGAAGGATGTCTTGGGAGGATCGGAGATTACGTGAGGGAAGATATCGGGAGATTAGTTCAGAGATATAAGGAGGAGACAGATTATAGATGGCCTTGTAGGTCAGTATTAGTAATTTGAACTGGATACGCTGAGGGAATGGGAGCCAGTGAAGAGATTTGCAGAGGGGAGAAGCGGAGTAGTAGCGAGGAGAGAGGTGAATTAGTCATGCAGCAGAGTTAAGGATGGACTGGAGAGGTGCGAGGGTGTTAGCAGGGAGGCCAGAGAAAAGGGTGTTGCAGTAGTCGAGGCGGGAGATGATGAGGGCGTGCACAATCATTTTAGTAGATTGAGGGTTGAGGAAAGGACAGATTCTTGAAATATTTTTGAGCTGAAGGCGACAGGAGGTAGAAAGAGCTTGGATGTGCGGTTTGAAGGACAGGGCAGAGTCAAGGGTTACTCCGAGGCAGCGGACTTCTGGTACGGGGGAAAGCGTGATGTCGTTAATTGTGATACATAGGTCAGGTAAGGAAGATCTGTGGGATGGGGGAAATATTATGAGTTCAGATTTGTCCACATTGAGTTTGAGGAAGCGGGAGGAGAAGAAGGAGGATATGGCTGATAGACACTCCGGGATTCTGGATAGCAGAGAGGTGATGTCTGGGCCAGAGAGGTAGATCTGAGTGTCATCAGCGTAAAGGTGGTACTGGAATCCGTGGGACTTTATGAGTTGCCCCAGGCCAAGTGTATAGATTGAGAAGAGTAGGGGTCCTAGAACAGATCCTTGGGGGACTCCAACGGAGAGAGGGTGGGACGAGGAGGTAGTGTGTGAGTGGGAGACGCTGAATGTGCGGTTGGAAAGGTATGAGGAGATCCAGGATAGGGCGAGGTCTTTGACGCCAAAGGAGGAAAGAATCTGTAGTAGAAGGCAGTGGTCAACTGTGTCAAAAGCAGAGGACAGGTCAAGAAGCAGGAGTATAGAGTATTGTCTGTTCGCTTTGGCTGTAAGTAGGTCATTAGTAATTTTGGTCAGGGCTGTCTCAGTGGAGTGATGGGGGCAGAAACCAGATTGTAGAGTGTCAAAGAGCAAGTTAGAAGAGAAGTGGTAGGAAAGCTCAGCGTGGACATACAGCTCCAGGAGTTTGGAAGCGAATGGGAGCAGCGATATTGGGCGATAGCTGGACATAGCGGTTGGGTCGAGGGTTGGCTTTTTAAGAATAGGCGTGATTGTGGCATGCTTGAAAGCAGAAGGGAAGGTACCGGAAGTTAGTGATAGGTTGAAGAGGTGGGTTAGGGATGGAATAATAGTGGTGGTGAGGTTGGGGAGGAGGTGGGTTGGGATGGGGTCAAGTGCACAGGTTGTGAGGTGCGATTTGGAGAGAAGACAATTAAGTATGATGTAAACTTTTGAGCACAACTGTATATTGATGCTTTATAACAAGTGCCATTATTTAGCCCACATTTACAAATGAACAAGCTGAATTGCTTCAGCTATAATTAATTTAATTAAAACATTTTATATAAAAGGATTTCATCTTTTTCTATTTAGTAGTATAAAACAAAATTCACAGGCTTATTACAGGCATATCAAAGCAGAAATAGATGCTTAGTGCAATAAAAACATTTCAAATAACTTAAGAAGCTCAGAAAAATGAAGAGGCTCCTGCATTATTGTGAAGAATGGTTTATCATCAACTTTGGAATCCCATAGTAAATACAGATGAGTACATTATTCAAATAAGTCTTATTTATTACTAACATACTCCATAGAAAACTCTAGTCTTTTGAAATTATAGGAAATTGATACTCACACCTGTATGTAAAGTTAGCAGCACGCCTTATGAAACAATTCTGAATGTTTACATAGACAATAGCCACAAATTCCATATCCCCCATTGCACAAACAAGTGCAAGGTTTCAACCTCACTCAAGGTCTTTATCTATTATAAAGCCCATTATACAATACTTTTCTAAGAAGTGACAGGACAAGCAAGAAAATAAATATACGAAATTAAAATATCTTAATGGACAAATAAAGTACACAACTACTGAGCCTGGATTAAAAAACATGTGGATGCTATATACTAATGTAGTTGTAATAAATATAATTTATTTTAATTTAATTTAAAAGAATGGTAATTTGTTTGTGAACTACTTAAATCAATCTATTTATTTTTTTTTTTAAAACTTTTTTTTATGTTTCGAGTTCTGTGTAGTGATACATCTTGAGGAAGCGGTGCATCTGGCATGCGAAACGCGCGTCGGGTGTCCACACTACCTGGCCCAGGGCATTCCCCCAGTATCCTTTACATTGGTAAGCTCTCCTTTACTCATGGGTTCATTTTGAACCTTGGATGATATTACTATACCGCCTTTTTGGTGTTTGCTACTTGAGATCACTTACCAATCTAATACATCTGACCTTATGCACTGGCACTTTAGATGTACTATGTTTCTCTTACTGTTATGAGATGTATTAGGGATCGCTTGGGGGTCTTTTTTCCTGTGGTGCCTTGGGTTTTCCTGCATGAGTCTTTTTACTATTTATGCTTTGTATACTGTTGAACTATCTTATTTGCCACAATAAAATATGAATTTTATCCTTTCCACCTGATTGCTCCATTTTCTCCTGCTATATATGTTATTTTTAAGTGGGTGGTGCTTCTCTTTTTGTGGGTCCATGTCTATTTCCACTATTGGCACTAATTTGATGCCATTAGGGGGGCTTTTTGTGTTCATTATCTTGGCGATAATGTTGCAAATACTGGTGATCACTGGTACCACAGGCAAAATGTCCCGTAAATAGCTTGGAATGAGGCATGATAGCAAGGAATAACGGAGAGGATCAGAGTTCTTTCCAATGCCAACAGTCTAAGTGGGAGTGGATTCGCACTGGTGATTGTAAGGCCACCGTGGCAGTCTACACCATGTTCCAAATTATTATGCAAACTGATTTTAACCCCTTCACCCCCAAGGGTGGTTTGCACGTTAATGACCGGGCCAATTTTTACAATTCTGACCACTGTCTCTTTATGAGGTTATAACTCTGGAACGCTTCAACGGATATTCGCGATTCTGAGATTGTTTTCTCGTGACATATTGTACTTCACGTTAGAAGTAAAATTTCTTCGATATAACTTGCGTTTATTTTTGAAAAAAAACGCAAATATGGCGAAAATTTTTAAAATTTTGCAATTTTCAAACTTTGAATTTTTATTCCCTTAAAACAGAGAAATATATCACACAAAATAGTTAAGAAATAACATTTCCCACATGTCTACTTTACATCAGCACAATTTTGGAAACAAAATTTTTTTTTGTTAGGAAGTTATAAGGGTTAAAAGTTGACCAGCGATTTCTCATTTTTACAACAAAATTTACAAACCATTTTTTTTAGGGACCACCTCTCATTTGAAGTCACTTTGAGGGGTCTATATGGCAGAAAATACCCAAAAGTGACACCATTCTAAAAACTGCACCCCTCAAGGTACTCAAAACCACATTCAAGAAGATTATTAACCCTTCAGGTGCTTCACAGGAACTAAAGCAACGTGGAAGGAAAAAATATTTAACTTTTTAGCCACAAAAATGATCTTTTACAAACTTTTTTTTATTTTCACAAGGGTAAAAGGAGAAAATGGACAGATAAGGTTGTTATGCAATTTCTCCTGAGTACGCCAATACCCAATATGTGGGGGAAAACCACTGTTTGGGCACACGGCAGAGCTCGTAAGGGAAGGAGCGCCGTTTGACTTTTTCAAACTAAAATTGGCTGGAATTGAGATTGGACGCCATGTCGTGTTTGGAGAGCCCCTGATGCACCTAAACAGTGGAAACCCCCACAAGTGACACCATTTTGGAAACTAGACCCCCTAAGGTACTTATCTAGATCTGTTGTGAGCACTTTGAACCCCCAAGTGTTTCACAAAAGCTTATAATGCCTGGGTGTGAAAAAAAAAAAAACAGTTTTCCACAAAAATGATTTTTTAGTCCCAAATTTTTGAATTTTCCCAAGGAAATTGGACCCCAAAAGTTGTTGTCCAATTTGTCCTGAATACGCTGATACCCCATATGTGGGGGGGGGAAACTGTTTGGGTGCACGGCAGGGCTTGGAAAGGAAGTAGTAACGTTTTGGAATGCAGACGTTGATGGGGGTCATGTTCCGTTTGCAGTGCCCCAGATGAGCCTAAACAGTGGAAACCCCCCACAAGTGACCCCATTTTGGAAACTATACCCCCTAAGGAACTTATCTAGATCTTTGGTGAGCACTTTGAACCCCCAAGTGCTTCACACAAGTTTATAATGCCCGGGCATGAAAATAAAAAATCCTATTTTTTTCCCACAAAAATTATCTTTTAGTCACTAATTTTTTATTTTCCCAAGGTTAACAGGAGAAATTGGACCACATAAGTTGTTGTCCAATTTGTCCTGAGTACGCTGATACCCCATATGTGGGTGGGAACCACTGTTTGGGCGCACGGCAGAGCTCGGAATGGAAGGAGCACCATTTGACTTTTTCCAACCAAAATTGGCTGGAATTGAGATTGGATGCCATGTTGCATTTGGAGAGCCCCTGATGTGCCTAAACAGTGGAAACCCCCCACAAATGACCCCATTTTGGAAACTAGACCCCCTAAGGAACTTTTCTAGATCTCTGGTGAGCAATTTGAACCCCCAAGTGCTTCACACAAGTTTATAACGTAGAGCCGTAAAATTTAAAAATCATATTTTTTCCACAAAAATGATCTTTTCACCCCAATTTTTATTTTTCCAAGGGTAACAAGACTCCAAAAGTTATTGTGCAATTTGTCCTGAGTGCGCTGATACCCCATATGTGGGGGTAAACCACTGTTTGGGTGCATGGCAGAGTTTGGAAGGGAAGGAGCGCCGTCTGACTTTTTCAACGCAGAATTGGCTGGACGCCATGTCGTGTTTGGAGAGCTCCTGATCTGCCTAAACAGTGGAAACCCCCATAAATGACACCATTTTGGAAACTAGACCCCTCAAGGAACTTATCTACATGTGTGGTGAGAACTTTTAACCCCCAGGTGTTTCACTAAAGTTTATAACGTACAGCCGTAAAATAAAAAATCTTTTTTTTTTTTACAAAAATGATTTTTTTCGCCCCAATATTTTATTTTCACAAGGGTAACAGAAGAAATTGGAACCCAAAAGTTGTTGTCCAATTTGTCCTGAGTACGCTGATACCCAATATGTGGGAGAAAACTACTGTATGGGCGCACGTCAGGGCTCGGAAGGGAAGTAGTGACGTTTTGGATTGCAGACTTTGATGGAATGGTCTGGGGGCGTCATGTCACATTTGG
Organism: Oophaga sylvatica; assembly: GCA_033576555.1. Taxonomy (NCBI): domain Eukaryota; kingdom Metazoa; phylum Chordata; class Amphibia; order Anura; family Dendrobatidae; genus Oophaga; species Oophaga sylvatica. Next base: position 159,328,293 of record JARQOD010000004.1, on the reverse strand, counting down.
AGAGCCCCTGATGCACCTATACAGTGGAAACCCCCCACAAGTGACCCCATTTTGGCAAATAGACCCCACAAGGAACTTATCTAGATGTGTGGTGAGCACTTTGAACCCCGAAGTGCTTCACAGAAGTTTATAACGTACAGCCGTAAAAATAAAAAATCCTTTTTTTTTTTACAAAAATGATTTTTTCGCCCCCAATATTTTATTTTCACAAGGGTAACAGGAGAAATTGGACCCCAAAAGTTGTTGTCCAATTTGTCCTGAGTACGCTGATATCCAATATTGGGAGAAAACTACTGTATGGGTACACGTTGGGGCTCGGAAGGGAAGTAGTGACGTTTTGGATTGCAGACTTTGATGGAATGGTCTGGGGGCATCATGTCGCATTTGGAGAGCCCCTGATGCGCCTAAACAGTGGAAACCCCCCACAAGTGACCCCATTTTGGAAAATAGACCCCACAAGGAACTTGTCTAGATGTGTTGTGAGCACTTTGAACCCCGAAGTGCTTCACAGAAGTTTAGAACGCACAGCCGTAAAAATAAAAAATCTTTTTTTTTTTGGCAAAAATGATTTTTTTGCCCCAATATTTTATTTTTACAAGGGTAACAGGAGAAATTGGACCCCAAAAGTTGTTGTCCAATTTGTCCTGAGTACGCTGATATCCAATATGTGGGAGAAAACTACTGTATGGGTACACGTTGGGGCTCGGAAGGGAAGTAGTGACGTTTTGGATTGCAGACTTTGATGGAATGGTCTGGGGCGTCATGTCGCATTTGGAGAGCCCCTGATGCGCCTAAACAGTGGAAATCCCCAACAAGTGACCCCATTTTGGAAAATAGACCCCACAAGGAACTTATCTAGATGTGTGGTGAGCGCTATGAAGCCCCAAGTGCTTCACAGAAGTTTATAATGTACAGCCGTAAAAACAAAAAAATATTTTTTTTTGTACAAAAATGATATTTTCGCCCCCAGTTTTTTATTTTCCCAAGGGTAGCAGAAGAAATAGGACAAATTACACAATAACTCTTGGGGTCCAGAGTACGCTGATACCCCATATGTGGGGATAAACTACTGTTTGGACGCATGGCAGAGCTGAGAAGTGAAGGAGCACCGTTTGACTTTTCCAACGCAGAATTGGCTGGAATTGAGATCAGACGCCATGTCACATTTGGAGAGCCCCTGATGTGCCTAAACAGCGGAAACCCCCCAATTCTAACTCCAACCCTAACCCCAACACACCCCTAACCCTAGTCCCAACCCTAACCACAAACCTAACCCTAACACACCCCTAATCCCAACCCTAACCCTAATCCTAACTTTAGCGCCAACCCTAACCCTAACTTTAGCCGCGACCCTAACCCTAACCCTAATGGGAAAATGGAAATAAATACTTTTTTTTAATTTTATTATTTTTCCCTTACTAAGGGGGTGATAAAGGGGGGTTTGATTTACTATTTATAGCGGGGTTTTTATGATTGGCAGCTGTCACGCTAAAAGACGCTTTTTATTGCAAAAATAGTTTTTGCATCACCACATTTTGAGAGCTATAATTTTTGCATATTTTGGCCCACAGAGTCATGTGAGGTCTTATTTTTTGCGGGACGAGTTGACGTTTTTATTGGTACCATTTTTGCGCACGTGACGTTTTTTGATCGCTTTTTATTTCGATTTTTGGGAGGTTAGAATGAACAAAAATCAGCAATTCATGAATTTCTTTTGGGGAGGTGTTTATACCGTTCCGCGTGTGGTAAAATTGATAAAGCAGTTTTATTCTTCGGGTCAGTACGATTATGGCGATACCTCATTTATATCATTTTTTTATGTTTTGGCGCTTTTATAGAATAAAAACAATTTTATATAAAAAATCATTATTTTTGCATCGCTTTATTCTGCGAGCTATAACTTTTTTATTTTTTCGCTGATGATGCTGTATGGCGGCTCGTTTTTTGCGGGACAAGATGACATTTTCAGCAGTACCATGTTTTTTTATATCGGTCTTTTTGATCGCGTGTTATTCCACTTTTTGTTCGGCGGTATGATGATAAAGCATCGATTTTTTGCTTCGTTTTTTTTTTTAAGGGGTTCACTAAAGGGGTTAACTAGTGGGACAATTTTATAGGGGGGTCGTTACGGACACGGCGATACCAAATATGTGTACTTTTATTGCTTTGTTTTTTTTATTTACAGGAAGAAGTGAATTTATTGGGAAATATATATATATTTTTTTATTTATTTTGGATTTTTTTGTTTATTTTTATTTTTTTAACTTTTTTACTTTGTCCCAGGGTGGGACATCACTGTATTTTATCAGATCGCTGGTGTGACAGTGTGCACAGCACTCTGTCACACCAGCGATCGCTCAGGCAGTGCAGCAGGCTTCTCAGTGCCTGCTCTCGGCAGGCACTGAGGTAGCCGCCTCCCTCCAGGACCCCCGGCGCCATCTTGGATCCGGGTCCTGGGAGGGAGGAAGCCCTCAGAACAGCGCGATCACATCGCGCTGCTCTGAGGGTCTCAGGAGGGCGCGCAGGGAGCCCCCACCCTGCGCGATCCTCCCCTGTGCCCCCAGTACACCGCGATCATGTTTGATCGCGGTGTGCAAGGGGTTAATGTGCCGGGAGCGGTCCGTGACCGCTCCTGACACACAGTCATGGGTGTCAGCTGTGATAATCAGCTGACACCCGGGCGCGATCGGCTGCGCTCCCCTTGGGAGCGCGTCCGATCGCACGAGACGTACTATCCCGTCCATGGTCATACGGGCCCAGGTACCATGGACGCGATAGTACGTCCGATGGCAGTAAGGGGTTAAGTGTCATAGCATTTTTTTTTTTTTTTTATAAATTAAACCCATTGATGGTATTGTGTCTCAGGGTTCTTTGGATCACTGAAATCAATCTCAGGTACCTGTGATAATTAGTTTGCCATGTGAACCCAATAAAAGGAAAACTGGATGTTCCACACTATTAAGCAGGCCAGAGTTTTCAAGTAACATGGGAAAGAAAAAGGATCTCTCTGCTGCTGAAAAGCATCAAATAGTGCAATGCCTTGGTCAAGTGATGAAAACATTAGATATTTCCCGAAAACTTAAGCATGATCATCGTACTGTTAAGAGATTTGTGGCTGATTCTGAGCACAGACGTGTTCGTGCTGATAAAGGCAGAATGAAGAAGGTTTCTGCCAGGCAAGTTCATCGGATTAACCCCTTACTGCCATCAGACGTACTATCCCGTCCATGGTACCTGGGCCCGTATGACCATGGACGGGATAGTACGTCCCGTGCGATCGGGGAGCGCAGCCGATTGCGGCCGGGTGTCAGCTGATTATCACAGCTGACACCCAGCACTATGTGTCAGGAGCGGTCACGGACCGCTCCCGGCACATTAACCCCTGGCACACCGCGATCAAACATGATCGCGCTGTACCAGGGGCACAGGGGAGGATCGCGCAGGCAGGGGGCTCACTGCGCGCTCCCCTGAGACGCTCAGAGCAGCGCGATGTGTCGCGCTGTTCCGATGTTCCGTCCTCCCTCCAGGTCCCCGGATCCAAGATGGCGCCGGGGTCCTGCAGGGAAGCGGCTTCCTCAGTGCCTGCTGAGAGCAGGCACTGAGAAGCCTGCAGCACTGCCAGAGCGATCGCTGGTGTGACAGAGTGCTGTGCACAATGTCACACCAGGGATCTGCTAAATACTGTGATGTCCCACCCTGGGACAAAGTAAAAAAGTTAAAAAAATGAAAATAAAAAGTGGTAAAAAAAATCATAAAAAAAAAAAAAATATTCCCCAATAAATTCATTTCTTCCTGTAAATAAAAAAAACAAAACAATAAAAGTACACATATTTGGTATCGCCGCGTCCGTAACGACCCCCCCTATAAAACTATCCCACTAGTTAACCCCTTTAGTGAACCCTTTAAAAAAAAAAAAAACTAAGCAAAAAATCAATGCTTTATCATCATACCGCCGAACAAAAAGTGGAATAACACGCGATCAAAAAGACCGATATAAATAAACATGGTACCGCTGAAAACTTCATCTTGTCCCGCAAAAAACGAGCTTCATACAGCATCATCAGCAAAAAATTAAAAAGTTATAGCTCGCAGAATAAAGCGATGCAAAAATAATAATTTTTTAGATAAAATTGCTTTTATTCTATAAAAGCCCCAAAACATAAAAAATGATATAAATGAGGTATCACCGTAATCGTACTGACCCGAAGAATAAAACTGCTTTATCAATTTTACCACACGCGAAACGGTATAAACGCCTCCCCCAAAAGAAATTCATGAATTGCTGATTTTTGTTCATTCTAACCTCCCAAAAATCGAAATAAAAAGCGATCAAAAAATGTTACATGCTCAAAAATGGTACCAATAAAAACGTCACCTCGTCCCGCAAAAAATAAGACCTCACATGACTCTGTGGGCCAAAATATGCAAAAATTATAGCTCTCAAAATGTGGTGATGCAAAAAACTACTTTTTGCAATAAAAAGCGTCTTTTAGCGTGACAGCTGCCAATCACAAAAACCCGCTATAAATAGTAAATCAAACCCCCCTTTATCACCCCCTTAGTTAGGGAAAAATAATAAAATTAAAAAAATTTATTTATTTCCATTTTTCCATTAGGGTTAGGGTTGCGGCTAAAGTTAGGGTTAGGGTTGGCGCTAACGTTAGGATTAGGGTTAGGGTTGGGATTAGAGTTAGGGGTGTGTTAGGGTTAGGTTTGTGGTTAGGGTTGGGACTAGGGTTAGGGGTGTGTTGGGATTAGGGTTGGAGTTAGAATTGGGGGGTTTCTGCTGTTTAGGCACATCAGGGGCTCTCCAAATGTGACATGGCGTCTGATCTCAATTCCAGTCAATTCTGCGTTGAAAAAGTCAAACGGTGCTCCTTCACTTCTGAGCTCTGCCATGCGCCCAAACAGTAGTTTACCCCCACATATGGGGTATCAGCGTACTCTGTACCCCAAGAGTTATTGTGCAATTTGTCCTATTTCTTCTGTTACCCTTGGGAAAATAAAAAACTGGGGCGAAAATATCATTTTTGTAACAAAAAAAAAATATTTTTTTGTTTTTACGGCTGTACATTATAAACTTCTGTGAAGCACTTGGGCTTCATAGCGCTCACCACACATCTAGATAAGTTCCTTGTGGGGTCTATTTTCCAAAATGGGGTCACTTGTGGGGGGTTTCCACTGTTTAGGCGCATCAGGGGCTCTCCAAATGCGACATGACGCCCCCAGACCATTCCATCAAAGTCTGTAATCCAAAACGTCACTACTTCCCTTCCGAGCCCTGACGTGCGCCCATACAGTAGTTTTCTCCCACATGTTGGGTATCAGCGTACTCAGGACAAATTGGACAACAACTTTTGGGGTCCAATTTCTCCTATTACCCTTTTGAAAATAAAATATTTGGGGCGAAAAAATCATTTTTGTAAAAAAAAAAGGATTTTTTATTTTTACGGCTGTACGCTATAAACTTCTGTGAAGCACTTTGGGCTTCAAAGTGCTCACCACACATCTAGATAAGTTCCTTGTGGGGTCTATTTTCCAAAATGGGGTCACTTGTGGGGGGTTTCCACTGTTTAGGCGCATCAGGGGCTCTCCAAATGTGACATGACGCCCCCAGACCAATCCATCAAAGTCTGCAATCCAAAACGTCACTACTTCCCTTCCGAGCCCCGACGTGCGCCCATACAGTAGTTTACTCCCACATATTGGATATCAGCGTACTCAGGACAAATTGGACAACAACTTTTGGGGTCCAATTTCTCCTGTTACCCTTGTGAAAATAAAATATTGGGGGCAAAAAAATTATTTTTGTAAAAAAAAAAAAGATTTTTTATTTTACGGCTGTACGTTATAAACTTCTGTGAAGCACTTGGGGGTTCAAAGTGCTCACCACACATCTAGATAAGTTCCTTGAGGGGTCTAGTTTCCAAAATGGTGTCATTTGTGGGGGTTTCCACTGTTAAGGCAGATCAGGAGCTCTCGAAACACGACATGGCATCCAGCCAATTCTGCGTTGAAAAAGTCAAACGGCGCTCCTTCCCTTCCAAACTCTGCCATGCACCCAAACAGTGGTTTACCCCCACATATGGGGTATTAGCGTACTCAGGACAAATTGCACAATAACTTTTGGAATCTTGTTACCCTTGGGAAAATAAAAATTGGGGTGAAAAGATCAATTTTGTGGAAAAAATATGATTTTTTAATTTTACGGCTCTACGTTATAAACTTGTGTGAAGCACTTGGGGTTCAAATTGCTCACCAAAGATCTAGATAAGTTCCTTAGGGGGTCTAGTTTCCCAAATGGGGTCACTTGTGGGGGTTTCCACTGTTTAGGCACATCAGGGACTCTCCAAATGCAACATGGTGTCTAATCTCAATTCCAGCCAATTTTGGTTGGAAAAAGTCAAATGGTGCTCCTTCCCTTCCGAGCTCTGCCGTGCGCCCAAACATATGGGGTATCAGCGTACTCAGGACAAATTGGACAACAACTTTTGAGGTACAATTTCTCCTGTTACCCATGGGAAAAATAAAAAATTAGTGACTAAGAGATAATTTTTGTGGGAAAAAAATAGGATTTTTTATTTTCATGCCCGGGCATTATAAACTTGTGTGAAGCACTTGGGGGTTCAAAGTGCTCACCAAAGATCTAGATAAGTTCCTTAGGGGGTCTAGCTTCCAAAATGGGGTCACTTGTGGGGGGTTTCTACTGTTTAGGCTCATCTGGGGCACTACAAGTGGAACATGACCCCATCAATGTTTGCATTCCAAAACGTTACTGCTTCCTTTCCAAGCCCTGCCATGCGCCCAAACAGTTTCCCCCCCCCCACATATGGGGTATCAGCGTACTCAGGACAAATTGGACAACAACTTTTGGGGTTCAATTTCCTTGGGAAAATTCAAAAATTTGGGACTAAAAAATCATTTTTGTGGAAAATTGTTTGTTTTTTTTCACACCCAGGCATTATAAACTTTTGTGAAACACTTTGGGGTTCAAAGTGCTCACAACAGATCTAGATAAGTTCCTTAGGGGTCTAGTTTCCAAAATGGTGTCACTTTTGGGGGGTTTCCACTGTTTAGGCGCATCAGGGGCTCTCCAAACACGACATGGCGTCCAATCTCAACTCCAGCCAATTTTAGTTTGAAAAAGTCAAACGGCGCTCCTTCCCTTACGAGCTCTGCCGTGTGCCCAAACAGTGGTTTTCCCCCACATATGGGGTATTGGCGTACTCAGGAGAAATTGCACAACAACTTTATCTGTCCATTTTCTCCTTTTACCCTTGTGAAAATAAAAAAAAGTTTGTAAAAGATCATTTTTGTGGCTAAAAAGTTAAATATTCATTTTTTCGTTCCACGTTGCTTCAGCTCCTGTGAAGCACCTGAAGGGTTAATAATCTTCTTGAATGTGGTTTTGAGTACCTTGAGGGGTGCAGTTTTTAGAATGGTGTCACTTTTGGGTATTTTCTGCCATATAGACCCCTCAAAGTGACTTCAAACGTGAGGTGGTCCCTAAAAAAATGGCTTTGTAAATTTTGTTGTAAAAATGAGAAATCACTGGTCAACTTTTAACCCTTATAATTTCCTAACAAAAAAAAATTTTGTTTCCAAAATTGTGCTGATGTAAAGTAGACATGTGGGAAATGTTATTTCTTAACTATTTTGTATGACATATTTCTCTGTTTTAAGGGAAAAAAAATTCAAAGTTTGAAAATTGCAAAATTTTCAAAATTTTCGCCATATTTGCATTTTTTTCAAAAATAAACGCAAGGTATATGAAAGAAATTTTACACTAACGTGAAGTACAATATGTCACGAGAAAACAATCTCAGAATCGCGAATATCCGTTGAAGCGTTCCAGAGTTATAACCTCAGTGGTCAGAATTGTAAAAATTGGCCCGGTTATTAACGTGCAAACCACCCTTGGGGGTGAAGGGGTTAAGAGAGCAGCTGCTAAAAAGCCATTGCAAACCAGCAAACAGATATTTGAAGCTGCTGGTGCCTCTGGAGTCCCTCGAACTCTAGGTGTAGGCAGGGGGTGAACCTAGCCTCTGTGCTGCCTGAGGCGAACTGCAAAACGGCGCCTACCAATTAGAGCGAGGAAGGTTGCGGCGCGCAAAGCGCGCCGCGGCAAATTTTAGGCCACGCCCCGACCACACCCATTTCTCAACTAGTCACACCCATGTCCACGCCCCGACCACACCCATTTAGCACTGGTGATCACACTGACTGGTACTGAGGGCACAGTGACTGGTACTATGGGCACACTGGTACTGAGTAAAAGAAAGAACAGAGAGAGAAACAAGAAAACAGAGAAAGGAGAGAGAGAAAGAGGGGAAAGCAAGAAAGAACAGAGAGAAAGTAGAGAGAGAAATAAATAAACAAAGAAAGGGAAAAGAAAGAACAGAGAGAGAAAAGAATAGAGAGAGAAAGAAAAAAAGACGGGAAAGAAAGAACAGAGAGAAAGAAAGAACAGAAAAAGAAAGAGGGGACAGAAAAAAAGAACAGAGAGAAAAAAAGAAATAGGGGAAAGAAAGAACAAAGAGAGAAAGAAAGAACAGAGAGATAGAGAGAAAGAAAGATGGGAAACAAAGAACAGAGAGAGAGAAAGAGAAATAAAGAAAACAGATAGAAAGAACAGAGAGAGGGAGAAAGAACAGAAAGAAAGAACAGAGAGAGAAAGAAAGAGGAAGAAAGAACAGAGATAGAAAGAAAGAACAAAGAGAGAAAGAAAGAGAAAGAAAGAACAGAGAAAGAAAGAAGAGGGGAAAGAAAGAACAGAGAGAAAGAAAAAGAACAGAGAGAGAAAGAAAGATGGGAAAGAAAAAAACTACTGAATAATGGCCCCATATACTGCTGCATACATTATAATAGCCCCACATGATGCTCCATACTGAATAATGGCCCCATATACTGCTGCATACTGTATAATGGCCCATATACTGCTGCATACAGTATAAAAGCACCACATGATGCTCAATACTGAATAATGGCCCAATATACTGCTGCATACTGTATAATGGCCCCATATACTGCTGCATACTGTATAATAGCCCCACATGATGCTCCATACTGAATAATGGCCCCATATACTGCTGCATACAGTATAATAGCCCCACATGATGCTCCATACTGAATAATGGCCCCATATACTGCTGCATACAGTATAATAGCCCCACATGATGCTCCATACTGAATAATGGCCCCATATACTGCTGCATACAGTATAATAGCCCCACATGATACTCCATACTGAATCATTGCCCCATATACTGCTGCAAAGAGTATAATAGCCCCACATGATGCTCCATACTGAATAATGGCCCCAAATACTGCTGCATACTGTATAATGGCCCCATATACTGCTGCATACAGTATAATAGCACCACATGATGCTCAATACTGAATAATGGCCCCATATACTGCTGCATACTGTATAATGGCCCCATATACTGCTGCATACTGTATAATAGCCCCACATGATGCTCCATACTGAATAATGGCCCCATATACTGCTGCATACAGTATAATGGCCCCACATGATGCTCCATACTGAATAATGGCCCCATATACTGCTGCATACTGTATAATGGCCCCATATACTGCTGCATACAGTATAATAGCCCCACATGATGCTCCATACTGAATAATGGCCCCATATACTGCTGCATACAGTATAATAGCTCCACATGATGCTCCATACTGAATAATGGCCTTGCATAAAAAAAAACTACTCACCTCTGCCCGTTCCAACGCTGATATCGCTTCCTCATCTATCACACACACAGCGTCTCACACACACTCACACACATACACACAGCGTCACACACACACAGCAGCTTCACACACACACACACAGCAGCTTCACACGCACACACACACACACACACCAGCTTCACAGGCACAGCGGCCAGACTCACCTCTCCATGATCCGGCAGCTTCCTGCTCACTTCCTCTCACACATTATGAGTTCTGCTCTGCCGCCCCCTGGCTGCCGCCGCCTGAGATAACAGCTCAACTCGCCTCATTATAGCGGCGCCAGTGGGTGTATGATCCTTCAAAGGGTTGCTGTAGTGCATAAAACTACTATTCGGCCACACCTAAACAGTGCTCACAAGCAGAAACGGTTGCAGTTGTCCCAGACATACATGAAGACTAATTTTCAAACAGTCTTGTTTACTGATGAGTGTCGAGCAGCCCTGGATGGTCCAGATGGATGGAGTAGTGGATGGTTGGTGGATGGCCACCAAGTACCAAGGCTGCGACATCAGCAAGGAGGTTGAGGAGTCATGTTTTGGGCCGGAATCATGGGGAAACAGCTGGTAGGGCCCTTTAAGGTTCCTGAAGGTGTGAAAATGACCTCTGCAAAGTATATAGAGTTTCTGACTGACAACTTTCTTCCATGGTATAAAAAACAGAAGCGTGCCTTCAGGAGCAAAATCATCTTCATGCATGGCAATGCACCATCTCATGCTGCAAAGAATACCTCTGGGTCATTGACTGCTATGGACATAAAAGGAGATAAACTCATGGTTTGGCCACCATCTTCCCCTGACCTCAACCCTATAGAGAACCTTTGGAGCATCATCAAGCAAAAGATCTATGAGGGTGACAGTTCACATGAAAACAGCAGCTCTGGGAGGCTATTCTGACTTAATGCAAAGAAATACAAGCAGAAACTCTCCAAAAACTCACAAGTTCAGTGGATGCAAGAATTGTGAAGGTGATATCAAAGAAGGTTTCCTATGTTAACATGTAACTTGGCCTGTTAGGATGTTTTGGAGTTAAATAGCTTTTTTGTTCAGTGAATGTGACCTCCTAATGCTGCAAATTCCACAAATGAGCATTTTCAGTTCTTTAAAACATATCAAATGTTTAGAAATTCTACTGTGCCTAATAATTTGGAACAGTGCATTTTGAGCTTTTATTCATTTTGGAGATTATACTGTTATTATTGGGAGGTTTCTTCAATAAAATTTGATGTATACTCTAACAGGTGATGACTTTTATTAGACTGACTGTCATTTGCTCCAACCACTTAGGAAAATCAGAGAAAAATATAATTTGCATAATAATTTGGAACAGTGCATTTTGAGTTTTTATTCATTTTGGAGATTATACTGTTATCATTGGGAGGTTTCTTCAATAAAATTTGATGTATACTCTAACAGGTGATGACTTTTATTAGACTGACTGTCATTTGCCCACCACTTAGGAAAATCAGAGAAAAATATATTTGCATAATAATTTGGAACAGTGCATTTGAGTTTTTAATCATTTTGGAGATTATATCATGTTATCATTTGGGAGGGTTCTTCAATAAAATTCGAATGTATACTCTAACAGTTGATGACTTTTATTAGACTAGACTGTCATTGACGACACTTAGGAAAATCAGAGAAAAATAGCATTTGCATAATAATTTGGAACATGGTGCAGATTTAATTGTGTGTCAAAGTGCCTTAATTATCTGAGTCCCTTGATATAATTTTATTTCATGTTGTGGTAAAGGGAACCTGTCACCTTGAAAATGCAGTCCCAACTGCAGGCAATATGGTATAGAGCAGGGGAGCTGAGCAGATTGATATATAGTTTGTGAGAAAAGATTCAGTATAACTTGTATTTTCATCATTTATTCCTCTGCTGTTTCTGGGATTTTAGGTTCAGTGGGTGGTCCTATCAGTGCCTGACAGATTTATTTGTGCAAGTGTGCATGTCTATAGCTGTCAGTCTCTGATAGGACCGCCCACTGGAATGAACATCCCAGAAAAAGCAGAGGATTAAAGAATTAAATCACAGGATAAACTGAATCTTTTCTCACAAAACTAGATATCAATTTCCCCCCCCTGCTCTGTAACATGGTGCCTGCAGATTGGATTGCATTTTCATGGTGACAGGTTCCCTTTAAGGAGTCAAGCTGCATATGTACCTCTGATAATGATCTACAGAAAACACTGTGATCCTTCTATATTGTATTTTTTGCCACAACATATAAGCTGGAATTTAATTCCTTTGGCTTCATGCAACACTGGTCAGCTCTGTAGGTACTCCATGTGGCATTGTATGGTTCTCAATATAGCCCCATGCTACAGGATTATACTGCCTTAGAAGCAATCTTCTAGAAGTGAGTAGCTCTGTAATAAGACATAAAATGGCATACATAATCATTTTCTTGCATGCATCCATGCAATATCTGTGGCATATGGAGGAACAGTACACGGTACAGTAGACCCCGGAAAGGATATCGAGAGCCAGGGGAATACGCACATCCCACCGCTGTCACAAATCTGTGACAGAGCTTGCACTGAAACAGCTCTCTGGTGCCCCCTTATCCTCAGGTCAGTCAAGGGGACTGCACCTAGGATAAGTAGTCGCAGAAGAGACTGCCCTGTTATGTACTGGTTATCGTGGCAATCTACAGTGAGGGCGGTATGTATATCACCAGTCCCAGGCCAGGAATATATATATAAACCTCTGGTCCATCACTGCTGGGATCCCCCAATAACACCAGAATTGTATGCTGCCACCAGTTCCTAGTTAGATATTGACCCGGTCCGTTAACAAGCTTATATTGGGTCAAAACCAACCCCAGGTAGCGTATAAGTACTAGCCGGACTCGCAGATGTGGGAAATTGGGTTTCAAGATAAAAGAACAGCCCAAAATGAATTGATATTTTAATTTCTTAATTGCCGAAAGGCACACTAGATCCTACACACATCGCTCATACAGGAGATCAAAGGGGGAGAACCCTGTTGAGGCCTGTGGAACCTCCTGGTAGGCAAATAACAGGGGTGGGGATATCAATCCTAATCTCTCCCATAGGAATCGACCATCATCTTAAGCATCTTCTTCAAGGTGCCATTGAACAGGCCATTAGTCTGTGGGTGGTATGGGCTGGCCACAAGATGTTGCACATGTATTTGCTTACAGAGAGATTCAATCAGCTGCAAAATTACTGAGTCTCTCAGTCAATGAGCATTTCCATTTTACAGCCCGAATGGACAACCAAGCTACAGCTTCTGGGTACCGGGTGGCATAATCTACTACCGTCAGTATGAAGCATTTCACAGAGTGGCTGGGAATGGCCAGTGGTCCAATGAGATCCACAGCTACCCTCCTGAAAGCTCTTCAATGACGGACAGAGTTACTAGTGGGGCTTTAGGGAGTGGCCCCGCCTTTCCCACCCTTTGACAGTTTCACATGAACGGCAGTAGGCAGCCACATCGGCCCCCATTTTAGGCCAGTAGAAATCCTGGGCTAGCCTGGCTTTGGTTTTAGTGATCCCTAGGTTTCTGGCCATCGGAATCTCATGTGCAATCCACAACAATTCTGCCCTGAACAGATAGGGTACCACTAACCGTCGGTCCCTGGCCAATTCCATGCCTCCAGTGAACTCTACTGGACCATTACCCAGGACAGCCGTCTTTGGTCCCAGACCACCAGTTCACAGTCTGACTCCATGGGAGGCTGTGCCGCTTGCTCCTTTAGAGCTTTCAGGCTGTTATCAGCTTTTAACGCTGCCTGAAACCCATGACTAGATGTGGCCAAAACAGACAAAACTGTCACGTGTTCCGTCAGTTCCCCAGGGTCAATCTCCTGGCCTCCATATTACTTGGCAGCCACTTGGTTGGAAGTTGAGAAGTCGCCAGACCTCCTTGAGGTTACTTGGGCTCTGGCGCTCCCAGTCCTAGTGACAGCATCTACGACTGCTGTGACCATGGGTAGTGCTCTCTTCCTCTCGACCCCTGACCAAGATGCTGGGTCAGGCAGACTAACCTGGCCTCCTGACATCCTTGATGTGGGGAACTCCTGCCCTGGGGCCTTACCTGGTGGCTCTGCATCTCCTCTTACACCCCCAATACCCAGCATCTGTTCCTCTCCTTGCAGTGGTTCTGAACTCAGCAGTCCGGACTCATCTAGGGGCCCTGCACTTCCCATGGCAGCCTAAACCTCCAACTCCCCTCCTCTGCAGCTTCATGCCCCCTGTCTCTCCCACTAGAGGACAATAGATTCCAGCACACTGACTGATCCTATCTTCACACCTCTCACCTGTCACAGCTCATGTTCCTGTGCATGTAGTGTCAGTGTATGGGAAAGTTTCAGATTTTGCTTCCCCATCCACAGCAGGAGGCATATTCAGTACATCAACATCAAGAGCATTAGCAGTGGACATTTCAAGACAGCCTACTGGAGCCGAACTTGGGGTTCAGGGGCCACATACTGAGACACTAGCCGCACCAAATTGGTCCCAAGCAAAACATTGGTGCTAATATTTGCCGATACCCCACCTCCCATATTCCCCTCCTGGTGCGCCAGTCCAAATACACCTTGGCAACGGGCAGCAACGGTTCGATGCCTCCAATCCCAGAGACGGAAAGGGTTTTTCCGGGTACCAAATCCTGAGGAGACAACACCTCAGGCCATACAAGGGTAATCTCAATTCCGGTGTCATGTAGTCCCGTGACTGCTGCGCGGCTGATGGTGATGGATTGGTAATTTTCAAGGGACCTACCACCACCCCCTCCCACACACAAAACAGTGGACAGTTTCTGGGATGTGGACGGGGCCTTATGACGCTGGGGACACATGGCCTTGAAATGTCATGGTTGGTTGCAGTGATGACATTGGCAGGGTTACACCCCTGACCTGGAGAGGGGAGCAGAGGGATGCCCCCTTGCATTCTTGGGGTCAGGGAAACAAGGGCAGGATTGGTCTCATTCCCTCTCCAAGTGCTGCTGGCGGCCCTCTTGGCCTCAGGAGGCCTATTGTTTGCATATTTGTCCGCCAGGGCACCTGTAGCAGAGGCCCCCTTTGGTTTCCGGTCACGGTGGAACTACTGGAGGTCCTCAGGGCAGTTCCACAGGAATTGATCTGTGATACACAGCTCCTGAATCTCATGGCAGATGGTAAGCTCTAGACCCTTGCTCCAGTGCTCGGCAGCTCTCATAAGGGCATGCATGTGGTCCGCCCAAGTGTCCTTTTGGGCCCCTCTGCAGGCTCTGGAACTTCCTGCGGTAAGACTGCGAGGTGATCAGGGCCCATTTGATGCGGTCACAGTCCTGCTCCTCCCCAGCAGGTAAGTCCCTCAAGATGTCCAGGGACTTACCCCTCAAATGAAGGGTCAGGTACTTGGCCCACTGATCTGGGGCCAGATGGTGTTGGCTACAGGTCTGCTCAAAGGCCAGCAGAAATTAGTCCAGGTCTCCGTTCTTTTCTAACAATACTCCTAGCGGATTTGAGAAGACTTGGTTTCTTGAGGTACTGAGATGTCCGGTGGAGACCGGTGCTGAGCAATCTCCAGCAGATGCTTACACTCACCAGCTTCATGCTCTGTCTGGTGCTCTGCAGCTTGACACTCTGCCTGGCATTCCCACACTGCCAGAAGTTTGTCACAGGTGACCTGATCCTGAGCCTTGAAATGAGCTAGAGCTGGTTGCAGGAGGGCATTCGATAATGCTCGACTGGGATTTGTAGGTGAGGAGCAGTCCACTGCTAGACTGAGCATGGGTGGTGGGCTCCTTGGCGAGCCTTGGCTGGACTCTCAATCACCTTGAACCACACAATCGTCCACCTCCTCAACATCGACCACAGCATTGGCCATTTCCTGGGTTCTGGACCTTGTGCCACTGGCCATACCTTGCACTCTTTGGTTACTGACACAGAGCTGCAACCCATGTACCCACACACCTTAATGTATGTGAGTAGAGGTCACACACTATCTTGATCCCACCGTTGTGCCACCACTTTCAAGGATAATGAGAGCCAGGGGATACGGATATCCCACCGCTTTTGCCAATCTGTGATAGAGCTTACACTGATACAGCTCTCTGGCACCCTCCTTACCCTAAGGTCAGTCAGGGAACTGCACCTAGGATAAGTATTTGCTGGAGATGCTGTCCTGTTATGTACTGGTTATCGAGGCACTCTGCAGTGAGGGCGTCACAACCAGAAGCCCCCAATAACACCAGAACGGTAAGCTGCCACCAGTTACTAGTTAGATATAGGCCCAGTCCATTAACAAGCTTATATTGGGTCACAAACCAACCCCAGGTAGCGTATAAGTACTAGCCGGACTAACGGACGTGGGTGTTAGGGTTCGAGTTCCCGCTGCTGCACAAGGGGAGTCTCTAACCCGTCCCGCTGCGGTCTCCCATTCATCTCCGGCCGCAGTGGAGCCTGCTCAGCAGAGACGTCGGTCCAGGCGTCTTGCCCACTCCTCTACTGTGCAGTGACTTGCTGCTGCCTTTCCTGGATCTGCTATTATAGCCAGTGCTGGAGCAGCCGTCTTTGAGACAAAGTCCTGCGTTTTCCCATCTGAGCATGCCCAGAGTGAGATCTCTCATTGGAGATCAGGGGTCACATGTTCAGGTGCTGTAGCGGCTCCTATTGGTCCGCCAGGAAGGTCATGTAGCTACATGTGTTTGTAACAGCTTCTCATTGGTCCTTGTTCCTGGAAGGTCCTGTAGCTGTTGCTATAAAAGGGTAGCATGGCTGGGCCGCCATGCGCTAATATCAACCATTGTATGCTATGCGCCAGTGTGATCATGCGTATGTGTGTTTAGGGACCCGGCTGAAATAAGCCACTAGAATACCGACTTAATCGTGAGGAGTTTGGTATGGTAGCTGGCCAGGGTCGGTGTCCTAGATGCCCTAGATTACCGGCATAACCGGTGAGGAGTTTTGATTGCCGTATTCAGGGTCTGGCGTTCAGACGCCATAGATTGCGGGTGACTCCCGCAAGGACATTAGCACATGATCACGCGTTATGTACGCTTAGCACTTAACTGTGTACCTGAGAGCCTGACTGTAATGTATGTAGTACAGTTCATATAGCGTCTTGTGCTTGGGTGCGATGAAAACACAGGAGTCACAGGTTTGATATAGAAAAGTCCTGTATTACTTCATACAAGTTGGCAGAAATAGTCACACAGTTTGCAGACACAGAAACAGGAGACACAGCAGGCCAGAGTAATCCAAGCTCAGCAATCACTCTCCAATACAGATTCAGGATCTTCTTCTCTGTTACCGTAAGTCCATGCAAACGTGGGTCTTTCAAAGAGCAGGGTTCAGAGTCCACAAGTGCTTCAGAGTTCCTCAGTAGGAATAGCTGGAGTACAAGGTCCAAGGCTTACAGGAGTCAAGTCACAGGTTCACTGCAGGCTAGATTCTGAAGCACTGATTGCTCAGCTGTGGCTGCTTAAGAAGCAAAGGAGAGAATCAGGGCGGGAACATGCAAGCTGGAAACTCCATTTTGACTGAGGGCAAGATAGCTGCAGCAAGACAGAAAGTAAAATGGCTGACGAACAAACTGAGTTTCAGGAATATATACATAGAACCTTACATTACTCCCCCCTTAAGGACAACCTCCGGATGACCTCAGACCAGGCTTGTGTGGGTACCTCTGATGAAACTGAAGGAGCAAGCGAGGAGCATTAACGTTATTGACCGGTTCCCATGAGTTGTCCTCCACTGGGTAGCCCTGCCATTTAATCAGATATTGTAACTGATTTCTATACAACCTGGAATCTAAAATCCTTTCCACCACAAATTCTTCCTGACCATCGACTAGCACTGGGTCAGGGCAAGGAGAGGAACGTCCAGGAAACGTATTGGGTGTCGCAGCCTTTAGTAGGGATACATGAAAGACAGGGTGGATTCTCATAGTTCTGGGCAGTTGAAGACTACAAGCAACGGCACTTATAATTTTACTGATTTTATAGGGTCCAATGTACTTATGTCCCAACTTAGACGATGGAATCCTTAACTTAAGATTTCTGGTTGACAGCCAGACCAAGTCTCCTACCTTGAAAGCTGGTGCAGGTTTACGAAATTTATCTGCTGCTTTCTTGTACCTTTCTTGAGCCGATTCCAGATTTTCCTTTAGAAGATCCATATTCTTCTGTAAAGACGTGATTCTTTCAGCCACTGCTGGTAAAGGCGTTTCTATGGGAAATCGTGGTAGAATGTTAGGATGATAACCTAGATTAGAGTAAAAAGGAGACTGTTTAGTGGAGGCACTCTGAGAGTTGTTATACGAGAACTCAGCTAATGGAAGTAGATCCACCCAATCATCCTGTAGGTGGCAGATAAAGCAGCGGAGATACTGCTCCAGGGTTTGATTGGTTCGTTCGGTCTGTCCATTAGTCTGGGGATGAAAAGCAGAAGAAAGGTTTACTTTAATGTCCAATGCTGCACAGAAATTTTGCCAAAACCTAGAAGTGAATTGCACCCCTCGATCCGAAATAACCTCATCCGGTACTCCATGTAAGCGAAACACATCTTTAATCATCAAATCTGATGTCTGTTTTGCAGTGGGTAAGCCGACACAAGGGATAAAATGAGCTGCCTTTGTTAGACGGTCAACCACCACTAGAATGGTGTTCTTCCCCTGAGAGGTTGGTAACTCCACAATGAAGTCCATAGAAATGGATCCCCACGGGCGGGACGGGTGGGAAGAGGCTGTAACAGACCAGTTGGTGAGGAGCGAGGTGTTTTGCATCTTGCACAGACCTCACATGAAGTGACATAATTCAAAACATCCTTCCTGCAAGTGGGCCACCAAAAGAAACGAGAAAGAAATTCCTGTGTCTTTAGAATTCCTCTATGCCCAGCTATCTTGGAATCGTGAATGAGTTGCAATACTCTTAATCTGACTGTTTCAGGAATATACAGACGTTGTCCCTGAATCCACACACCATTCTTAAAGACAAGACTTACGTCCCTTGGGGGTTGTGCCAAAAAGGAATCCGCATGGTATGCATCCTTGATGTCCTTAAGTAGGTCTTGATTATGAATTACTCCTAGGAATCTAGAGTCAGGAAGAATAGTCTTAGGAGGAGTAATTGGACGTGTCTCTGCTGAGTAAATCCTAGAGAGTGCATCAGCCTTTCCATTGCGCGATCCTGGTCTATAAGAGATGATAAAATTAAATTGGTTTAAGAAAAGATTCCAGCGAGCCTGGCGAGTAGTCAGGCACTTAGCCGACCTGATAAACTCAAGGTTACGATGGTCTGTCAGGACGACTATTTGCTGTGCAGCTCCCTGAAGAAGGTGTCTCCATTCTTTGAAGGCGGCAATAATGGCCAACAACTCTCTATTGCCCACATCGTAGTTCCTCTCAGCCGAAGACAACTGCTGGGAAAAGAAGGCACAGGGATGCAAGACATTCTTCTCACCTGTTCTCTGAGAGAGTATAGCTCCAACGGCACAGTCTGAAGCATCCACCTCTATTATGAAGGCAAGCTCGGGGTTAGGATGTACTAGGATAGGTGCAGTGGTAAATTTATCTTTTAGACGGGAAAATGATTCCTGGGCTTGGGGAGTCCAGGAAAACCTAGACTCTTTCCGGGTAAGTTGAGTGATAGGTGACACTACCTCAGAGAAATTTCTAATGAAACGTCTATAGAAGTTGGCAAACCCGATGAAGCGCTGTACCTCCTTCACATTTCTAGGACTTGGCCAATCCTTGATGGCTTGGGTTTTGCTTCCATCCATACTAATTCCTTGTGTAGACAGTACATACCCCAGAAATTGAATTTCGGTCCTATGGAATTCACACTTTTCAAGTTTGATGTAAAGATGATTTTGTCTTAGACGTTCCAAGACCATTCTCACATGTCCATGATGTTCCTCTGTGGAGTTAGAAAAAATTAGAATATCATCCAAATAAATTACCACGAATGTATCTAGGAGATCCCTGAAGATGTCATTCACCAAGTGTTGGAAAGTGGCTGGGGCGGTACTCAGACCAAAAGGCATAACTAGATATTCAAAGTGTCCATAGCGTGACCTGAATGCAGTCTTCCATTCATCCCCAGGTCTAATACGGACTAAGTTATAGGCCCCACGAAGATCTAGTTTAGAAAAAATGTTGGCATGTCGCACTCTCTCCAATAACTCAGGGATTAAAGGCAATGGATAACGGTTTCTAATAGTAACCTTATTGAGTTCCCTATAGTCTACGCATGGTCTCAGAGATCCATCTTTCTTCTTTAGAAAGAATATGGGTGCACCTGCAGGAGATGAAGAGGGGCGTATGAAGCCCTTGGCTAGATTTTCATCTATGTAATCCTTTAAAGCCTTTAGCTCGGCCCCGCCAGGGGGTAGATCTTACCAAAAGGTATCTCTGCTCCAGGCAATAATTCAATTGGACAATCATATGGACGGTGAGGAGGAAGCTGGTCAGCGTTCTTCTTGTCACATAAATCCACATAGTCCTGGTATACAGCTGGTAGTTCAGGGACTGACATGATTCCTTTAGGAACAGAGCAAGCTGAAACTTTTGGACTCATCTGTTTCTCTGGAAAGTGTAATTCCTTGGTCTCCCAGTTAATGGTAGGATTCTGAGCCTGCAGCCATGGTAGCCCTAGAATAATGGGAAAGTGGGGAGAAGAGATAAGCATAAAGGACAGTTTCTCTTGATGATCTTTACCCATAAGAACCCTCAAAGGCTCTGTTTCCTGATCCACTGGTCCAGAGGTCAGCAGGGAGCCATCCACAGTTTCCATCTGTACTGGAGTAGCCTTCTTCACTGAACGTATTCCCTGTTTCAGAGCAAAGGAGACATCCATAAAATTTCCACTTGCCCCTGAGTCGATCATAGCAGAGCTAGACACCCAAGCTGAGTCAACCCAGAGTTTGATGGAAAGAAAGCAATGAGAATTGTTTTTCTTACAACTCAGCTGGGACACCGCTGAGGAAACTTGAAAAATGGCAGCGTTTACAAAGTCAACGTCCTCAGAGGTAACGGAGTTTAAGTCCGAGAAATCAAGATCTGTTGCTGCAGATCTCTCTGGAGCCTGAGGCTCGGACCTGACAGATCCCCTCTCGCAACACTCACAATGAATGAGTGCTGCAGTAGTCTTACGAGAATGGCTGGGGCAGTTTATAATGAAGTGCCCTGACTTACCACAATAGAAACATAGATTCTCCTTAAAACGATGTTCCTTGCGTGCATCACTAACCCGTCGTTGTAAAGAGTCTACCTGCATGGGTTCAGGTTCAGGTTCCTGTGTAATCCTACTCAAAGGTTCCTTAGCTGGAGAGGAAGGTAGGAAAAGGTTAGTACGATTGCTTTCGAACCATCTCTCTTGCCTGCGTTCAGTCAGACGAGTATCAATACGGATGCAGTAGTTAATAAAGTCACCTAACGCAGTGGGAGGGTCGGCACGAGCAAGTTCATCCTTAATCAGTGGAGATAACCCCTTTCGAAAAATAGATTTTTTGGCGGAACTGTCCCAGGTGGTATCAAGGGCCCATCTCCTGAAATCCAAGGCATATTCAGCTACCGAGTGCTTACCTTGGCGCAAAGCTAACATGGCTGCTTCAGCTGTTGCACCTCGATTGGGGTCATCAAACACCTGCCCCATGGCTGAAATAAAATCATCAAGGTGATTCAAACAATCATCCTCAGTCTCAATCAGAGGGTTTGCCCACATTAAAGCCTTGTTGGTAAGCAACATAATTATAGTAAGCACCTTAGATCGTTCAGTGGGAAATTGTGAAGCATGTGCAGAAAAAAAAAGATTGCATTGATTAATAAATCCCCTGAATTTCTCACGTTCACCGCCAAAACGAAAAGGGGCAACTTGGGAATCCCAGCACTCGGGCTACGGCAGGAGCCTGGACTCGCCCCTCTAGAACCTCAATCCTGGCTCGCAAATCCTGGGTAGTCTGTCCAACCACTTGCAAATTGTGATTATTGAGGTCCTGTAGATTTGTAAAACGGTCTTTATATTCTGCAAATCTGCAAGGATATTATCAGTCACTCCGCAAAGTTCCTTTATGCGGGCCTCCATTTTCCAGATCTTTTAAGACAGGATTACTGGAAGAAGAGGAGAGAAAAAAAACAATAGTGTTCACCTGTGGCAACACTGCAGAGAGAAAAAAAAATTAAGGGAACTGCTCACCTGGAATGGTTGTGAGAAGTCACAACCACTATCATCACAGAAAGTTTCAACCAGACATCTGATATCCAGAGTTACAGCAGACAAAAAAGAGAAAAGAAAGGAAAAAAAAAAACAATAGTGTTTACCTGTGGTAACACTGCAAAAAAAAAAACTTAAGGGAATTGCTCACCTGGAATGGTTGTGAGAAGTCACAACCACTGTCATCACAGAAAGTACAACCGGACGTCTGATATCCACAGTACAGCAGACACAGCCTTCCAGACCCAGCAGACACTAACGTTTTGGCTTCAGAATCTTGTAATGTATGTAGTACAGTTCATATAGCGTCTTGTGCTTGGGTGCGATGAAAACACAGGAGTCACAGGTTTGATATAGAAAAGTCCTGTATTACTTCATACAAGTTGGCAGAAATAGTCACACAGTTTGCAGACACAGAAACAGGAGACACAGCAGGCAAGAGTAATCCAAGCTCAGCAATCACTCTCCAATACAGATTCAGGATCTTCTTCTCTGTTACCGTAAGTCCATGCAAACGTGGGTCTTTCAAAGAGCAGGGTTCAGAGTCCACAAGTGCTTCAGAGTTCCTCAGTAGGAATAGCTGGAGTACAAGGTCCAAGGCTTACAGGAGTCAAGTCACAGGTTCACTGCAGGCTAGATTCTGAAGCACTGATTGCTCAGCTGTGGCTGCTTAAGAAGCAAAGGAGAGAATCAGGGCGGGAACATGCAAGCTGGAAACTCCATTTTGACTGAGGGCAAGATAGCTGCAGCAAGACAGAAAGTAAAATGGCTGACGAACAAACTGAGTTTCAGGAATATATACATAGAACCTTACACTGACAGGACACAGCACTTTTCCTCAGCGGCCCTGTGACGTAACAGGGTTTGCTTTCGACGCTAGACAGCGCCCTAGCGTTTTACTTTGCGGCTCACTGAAGCTAAGTGAGTTCGCACCTATCGCCATATAGCGCTGTGGCATTTCCGTTAGCGACTCTGGGTATTAACAGAGTTCGCACTTACTGCCACAATGCGCTACGGCGTTTATTTTAGTGACTCTGCGGGATAACAGAGTTCGCTACTTTCGCCATTTTACTAGCAGCAGGTTCCGCCTGCACGGTGGACCCCGGCTGCGAACGCACCTCTCTACCTCATATATTTGGTGCGTTCCGCAGACCCTAACATAATATTAGCGCCAGGGTCTGGCTGGTAAAATGGCGGATGACCAGCGTCTACTACGGGACATCCAGCAGCTGGAGGGTAGGTTGGCGGCTCTTGAGTGCACAACCTCAGCTGTGGATGTTACTGCAGTCGCTGTTCAGGCTGCTAGCGTGGCTGCAGCCAGTGTGTCCACTGCCACCTCTGCCCCCACAATATCCCACCTCCCGCTTCCAGACAAGTTTGCTGGTGACAGCAAGCAATGTCGGGGATTCGTGAGTCAGTGCTCTATACAACTCGAGCTTCTGGCTGCACGTTTCCCCACGGATCGGGCACAAGTGGGCTTTATAATTTCGCTTCTGTCAGGCACAGCGTTGGAGTGGGCCACCCCGCTGTGGGAGCGTGACGACTGTGTGGTGCGGAGTGCTCCTCGTTTTCTGGAGGCTCTAAAAAAGGTCTTTTTAGGACCTCAGGTCACCCACGATACGGCGCTACAACTGCTGGCATTGGCACAGGGTTCGTCTTTGGTCAGTCTGTTTTCCGTCCAGTTTCGGACTCTGGCCTCAGAGCTAGACTGGTCGGATAAAGTACTCATTCCAGTCTACTGGCGAGGACTGGCTGATCATGTTAAAGATGCTTTGGCTACCAGGGAGATTCCCGCCACAGTGGAGAAGCTTATCGCCATATCTACCCGCATCGACCTCCGTTTTCACGAGCGGAGGTTGGAGCGGTCCCAGTGTAGGGAGAGGTTCCGGCTGGCTCCCACCTTCGCCAGACCTCTGGAATCTTCCAGCCAGGCGCCCGACTCCCATGAGGCCATGGAGGTTTCTCGAGCGGTACCTAAGTCCTGGGCCGCTCGAGTACCCGTGGTCTGTAACATCTGCCAGCAGTTAGGACACTATGCCAACAAATGTCCACAGTGGTCGGGAAAACGGTCGCGTCTAGTGACCTTGGGAGGAGGTTCACTAGACACTGCGGCATTTTCCACCAAGTTGTCCTTTAAAGGGACAATTACAGTAGGTCCATCCACGCTCTCCGCTGAGCTCTGTGTGGATTCCGGAGCTGAGGGGAATTTCATGTCCTCTGCATTTGCTCTCCGCCACACTATACCTCTGGTGATGCTCGCCCAACCAGTGACTGTGCGAGTAGTGAATGGATCAACTCTGCCCTCCCAAATCACCCACCAGACGATCCCTCTCACTTTATCTATGTCCCCGTCCCATCAGGAGAGTATTTCTTTTCTTGTCCTGCCGGAGGGAATAGACGAGGTGTTGCTGGGAGTACCTTGGCTCCGTTACCACTCTCCCCATATTGAGTGGTCCTCTGGGAGGATACTGGGTTGGGGTAATTCATGTAGAGGCAGGTGTATCAGGGAGTGCGTTCAGGTCACCACCACAGAGATACCCGTAGATCTCACTTCTCTTCCTCAGTGTTATTGGGCATATGCAGACGTTTTCTCCAAGAAGGCGGCGGAGACTCTTCCACCTCATCGCCCCTACGACTGTCCTATTGATCTCTTGCCTGGAGCAGAACCTCCTCGGGGGAGAGTATACCCCCTCTCGCTTACTGAGACGGAGGCTGTTGTGAATAGGCTGGAAATGAGTTCTGAGCAGAAGCTCACTCTGGTGGTTACAAATGGTACTGGACTGTCCAGTGAAGATTGTGAGGATTGGGAATCAGGTGTTACTGACTGGTCTTATATAAGGGAGTCGCCTTCCCATCAGGGTTGCCGGTGATCAGTTGTTCTGGTCTCAATCCTTGATTCCTGTTTCCTTGGTAGCCTGCTGTGTCGTGTCTGAATCTCCTGCTAACAGATAAGACATTTTCTTCTTTTTGTTTTTGTGCTTGATTTTTGCATTTTGTCCTGCACTTCTGTGGGGCCTTCAGGGTCCCCTCTGGGGGCTTTTGCCCTCTCAGTTCAGTTCAGCCACTGATGTTTGTACATTTGCTTTTTCCAGTTTTTTCAGTGGCTGCTGTTTTGATTTTGGTTACACCAGAGAACTAATTTAGGTGGTAGAGGTCGTGTGATCTCAGGTGTTTTTGAAATTAGTAGTGTTGGTGCTTTTCAGGGTTTTTTGGGATTGCAGTAAGTGCCCTTCCTATCCTTTTCTATTTAGTAAGTTTGGGCCCCAACGTTTGCTCATACTATTTTCTGTCTGTGTCTGTATTTCTTCTTGTCTAACCGCCATTACATGTTTGGGGGCTTTCTATGTTCTTTGGGGATCTGCTCCGGGGCAGATAGCTTTCCTCTTTCTATCTTTAGGTGTAGTTAGTTTCTCAGGCTGTGACAAGGCGTCTAGGACCAACGTAGGAACGCTCCACGGCTGCCTCTAGTTGTGGTGGTTAGTCAGGGTACTGCAATCTCATAGTTTCCAACTGCTCTGGTGTATTGCCTTTTTTACCTGTACTCCTCAGCTACCGAAACATAACAGGAGGCCATGTCCCAGTACATTCAGGAGAATCTGGCAAGAGGGTTCATTAGGAAGTCGGTGTCACCAGCAGGGGCAGGGTTCTTCTTTGTTCAAAAGAAGAACGGAGAATTACGTCCATGCATTGACTACAGGGGTCTTAACGCCATCACCGTCAAGAATAAGTACCCGTTGCCCCTAATCTCTGAGCTCTTTGATAGGCTCCGAGGAGCAAGAGTATTTACCTGTATGTGAAGGGATCAAAGTGTCTTTTTGGCGTTCAGAGGATCTCATTTCTGGGATTCATTTTGTCCCCATCTGTTATTGAAATGGACCCGGTCAAAGTTCAGGCCATCTGTGATTGAGTCCAACCTACTTCATTAAAGGCTCTTCAAAGATTCTTGGGTTTTGCCAATTTTTATCGTAAATTTATTGGTAATTTCTCGGTTATTGTTAAACCATTAACTGATTTGACCAAAAAGGGTTCTGATGTGGTGAATTGGCCTCCTGAGGCAGTCTCTGCATTTCAGGAACTTAAGCAGAGATTCACTTCTGCTCCTGTTCTACGGCAGCCTGATGTTTCTCTGCCATTTCAGGTGGAGGTTGATGCCTCTGAAATTGGGGCAGGTGCCGTTTTGTCCCAAAGAGATCCAGAGACCTCTAAAAATAACCCTTGTGCCTTTTTCTCTCGAAAATTTTATGCTACTGAACGTAATTATGACGTGGGGAATCGGGAGTTAATGGCCATGAAGTGGGCTTTTGAAGAGTGGAGACATTGGCTGGAGGGAGCCAAACATCAGGTGGTGGTCCTTACGGACCATAAGAATCTAGTTTATCTGGAATCTGCCAAGCGACTTAATCCTAGACAGGCCAGGTGGGCCTTGTTTTTCACACGTTTTAATTTTGTGGTTTCATTTCTTCCTGGTACTAAGAATGTTAAGGCGGATGCCCTCTCGAGGAGTTTCCTGGCGGACTCTCCTGAGTTATCTGATCCTTCTGGTATTTTGAAGGAGGGTGTAGTTCTTTCCGCCATCTCGCCCAATTTGAGACTTGCTCTGGAGGGGTGTCAGGAGGATAAGCCCGTTCGCTGCCCTGTTGGGAAATTGTTTGTCCCGGACCAGTGGAAAAAGAGTGTAATGTCTGAGATTCATTGTTCCGCGTTGGCCGGTCATCCCGGAATTTTTGGTACCAGAGACTTGGTTAGTCGGTCCTTTTGGTGGCCTACCTTGTCTCGTGATGTCAGGGAGTTTGTGCAGTCCTGCGGGACTTGCTCTCGCTCCAAGCCTTGCTCTCGTTCTAGTGGTTTGTTGATGCCATTACCTGTGCCCAAGAGACCATGGACCCATATCTCTATGGATTTCATTTCCGACCTCCCTGTTTCTCAGAGAATGACCGTCATCTGGGTGATTTGCGATAGGTTTTCCAAGATGATACATCTTGTGCCATTACCTAAGTTGCCTTCCTCCTCTGAATTGGTGCCTTTGTTCCTTCAGCACGTGGTTCGTTTACACGGCATTCCTGAGAACATTGTGTCTGACAGAGGAGTCCAGTTTGTTTCCAGATTTTGGAGGACCTTTTGTTCTAAACTTGGTGTTCAATTGTCTTTCTCCTCGGCGTTTCATCCTCAGACCAATGGTCAAACTGAGAGAACAAACCAGACATTGGAGACTTATCTAAGATGCTTTGTGTCTGCTGATCAGGATGACTGGGTCTCTTTTTTGCCTTTGGCTGAGTTTGCTCTTAATAATAGGGCTAGCTCTGCCACTTTGATGTCTCCATTTTTCTGTAATTCTGGGTTTCACCCTCGATTTTCTTCAGGACAGACGGAGGCTTCTGTCTGTCCAGGTGTTGACTCTGTTGTGGAGCGTATGCAACAGATTTGGGACCAGGTAGTGGAGAGGTTGTCCCTCTATCAGGAGAGGGCCCAGCGGTTTGCTAACCGGCATAGGACTGATGGTCCTCGGTTTAAAGTGGGGGACTTGGTCTGGTTGTCCTCAAAAAATATTCCTATGAGAGTGGCATCTCCTAAATTTAAGCCTAGGTTCATTGGACCTTATAAGATCATGGAGATTCTTAATCCTGTTTCTTTTCGTTTGCTTCTTCCAGGGACATTTAAGATCCATAATGTGTTCCACAAGTCCTTGTTGAAGAGGTTTGTTGAGCCAGTGGTTCCTACTACTGCGCCTCCTGACCCTGTTTTGGTTGAGGGCAATCTGGAGTATGTGGTTGAGAAAATATTGAATTCTCGTTTTTCTAGACGGAAACTCCAGTATTTGGTTAAATGGAGAGGTTATGGTCAGGAGGACAATTCTTGGGTGTTTGCTTCGGACATCCATGCTAGGAGACTCATCCGTGCGTATCATAGAACTCATCCTGACCGACCTGGTTGCTCTAATGAGGGTTCGGTGACCCCTCCTCAAGGGGGGGGTACTGTTGTGAATAGGCTGGAAATGAGTTCATCTCCGGCCACAGTGGAGCCTGCTCAGTAGAGATGTCGGTCCAGGCGTCTTGCCCACTCCTCTACTGTTACAGTGACTTGCTGCTGCCTTTCTGGATCTGCTATTATAGCCAGTTCTGTAGCAGCCGTCTTTGAGACAAAGTCCTGCGTTTTCCCATCTGAGCATGCCCAGAGTGAGATCTCTCATTGGAGATCAGGGGTCACATGTTCAGGTGCTGCAGCAGCTCCTATTGGTCCGCCAGGAAGGTCATGTAGCTACGTGTGTTTGTAACAGCTTCTCATTGGTCCTTGTTCCTGGAAGGTCCTGTAGCTGTTGCTATAAAAGTGTAGCATGGCTGGGCCGCCATGCGCTAATATCAACCATTGTATGCTATGCGCCAGTGTGATCATGCGTATGTGTGGTTAGGGACCCGGCTGAAATAAGCCACTAGAATACCGACTTAATCGGTGAGGAGTTTGGTATGGTATCTGGCCAGGGTCGGTGTCCTGGATGCCCTAGATTACCGGCATAACCGGTGAGGAGTTTTGATTGCCGTATTCAGGGTCTGGCGTTCAGACGCCATAGATTGCGGGTGACTCCCGCAAGGACATTAGCACATGATCACGCGTTATGTACGCTTAGCACTTAACTGTGTACCTGAGAGCCTGACAGGACACAGCACTTTTCCTCAGCGGCCCTGTGACGTTACAGGGTTTGCTTTCGACGCTAGACAGCGCCCTAGCGTTTTACTTTGCGGCTCACTGAAGCTAAGTGAGTTCGCACCTATCGCCATATAGCGCTGTGGCATTTCCGTTAGCGGCTCTGGGTATTAACAGAGTTCGCACTTACTGCCACAACGCGCTACGGCGTTTATTTTAGTGACTCTGCGGGATAACAGAGTTCGCTACTTTCGCCATTTTACTAGCAGCAGGTTCCGCCTGCACGGTGGACCCCGGGCTGCGAACGCACCTCTCTACCTCATATATTTGGTGCGTTCCGCAGACCCTAACAGTGGGAAATCGGCTTTCGAGATAAAAGAACAGTCCAAAAATAATTGATATTTTAATTGCCGAAAGGCACACTACATAATACAAATATGCACAGAGTAATACACAGATATTAAAGCCAGAAGTACAGATAAAGGTAAGGTACAGGTATGGGATTGCAGTTAGCTGTATGTATCACGTTACCATTTCTTATAACATGTGTGCCCCAGGGAAGTGCTCGAGTCCATAGGCAATTTCTTAGTTTCTGGTCCATCTGTGTACGTGTGACGTGACGCGCCTTCAATGGCAGAACAATGGCAATAACTAAATATGTGTAGCTAGCTTTTAACCCTTAGCACGCCCCCTCCCATATTTGCCACCGCCCCTCTGGGTTGGACTGAAATCTCCCTTGACCTCCTAGCTGAAATATTTCCCAATATCTAGGATGGGTTATAACTTCCTAGTGGGACGTACAAACGGTACGACTGATGTCTCAACAGGTTCGTTGGGGCTGGACCGATATGGAGAGTCCAAACTTAGGTTGGCTAAGTGGTTCTGGAGAGCCAGTCTCGATAGCTCAGTATCCAGGACAGCTAGAGAAAGATGAGACACGGGTGTGTGTGGAGGGATCCCAGGATTATGGTGGTGTATTGGACTTAACCATGAGGTACACGATACTTTCATAATTCATCTCTAGGTATCGGTGCCCAAGTGTCTATGCTTTCCATTGATGGCCAATTGATGTTGGCTGCCTAGCACAAAAGACAGCAGAGGGTCCCAGCTCTGCTTCTCCTCACCTTTATTAACACATGGCCTCTAATCCACTGGCCATACGGCAAAGTCCTTTTCTTTTGGGAATTTCTGTACTTATCCCAAGGATGGGGGGCACAATTCAGTGGTGAAGTGAGATCTCTGGATAATCTATTGGGTCTGAATTAATAAATCCAAAAAGGAATCTCCCACGTCCCTCACAACTCCTATATGAGCTTATGAGTACAGGAAACCTTAATACAGCTTTATGTATAAGGATTTATTTTGTAAGCAGGAAAAACTATTTACTAGCTTTTCCATGGGAGAGCAATTCTATAATGCCAAGAATCTGCATATAGAAGCTCATATCTCTATTTTCTTAGATCTTTGCTAGTATGAGTTTGATGGTAATAGAAGACAGGTTCATTTTTAACCTACTGCAAACAACAGCCTGATATATTTTGTTCCCTTTAGAGAAAAAAACATATTTTTTTTTTACAAATAATACCATGTTTACATAAAAGAAGGCCAGGCTCCTTTTTACTGCAAAAATATGTTTGTAAATTTCACTCAATGGAAGCATGGTCAGCCGGAAGCAGCAGCAGATCAATTCATTTAACGTCCTACAAAAGAACTTCTATTCCATTTGCAGATCAACTTTACAAACTGTGTATTATTCTAAAGAAATGAGCTGTGCAATGCAATAATAGCTTCTCTCACACAATTAACAAGCTGTTGTTTAAAATGAGATTTACTGCTGATTTGTACCATCTTGGATGCAACATATTACATAAATTTCAGAATTAGCTTTTTCAACCTTTACATAATGAGATTGATAAGCCATTTGTGCTACTGACCAGAAGAAAGTAATATAGTAATTTTTAGAAATCCTTTCTCTAAATCATATATTTCATGCAAGAAAGGTGTAGCTGGTACAATTTTGAAATGCATATATTAGGTTAAGAAAATATGTCCATGAGGTCCATACATCATTACTAAGAAGATGCATTTCAATGACAAACGTACTTTAATTTTCTATCAAATTAATATTTTAATTGGTATCCCATAGAAAATCATTCTTTAATTTAAGACATTCTTACTGCTAAGTAAGAGTTTGCATTGTATTAATGAATTTAATTGCTATGAAATGCTATCTTATAAATTCTTGTGTCGAGGTAAATACTGTGGCTATAATTAATTTTAATGAAGGATAGTGTTAGATGATAGCAGTACAACTCAAAGATTTTGGGGTAAATTTACTTTTGTGAATGTGCATTGACCTTTGTGGCAAGTGTGCTAGACAAAGAACCATCCTTGTCCATGTGTCTGCTTCTGTGGTTCAGTCGTATTCACTACTTATTGTTTAATCAAAGACATATTCCATCTAAAAGGTTTGTAACTAGTGGCTGGTGTAGTAACTTGTCAGTAGTTTGGGAGAAAATGGGTAAAATCAGTATTGAACAGGTCACCAATTTTCTAAGTAAATATATTTCTAAAGGCGCTATTGACATGAAATTCTCACCAGATGTCGGTAACAACCTATCCAATCCACACAGGCAAAGAAATAAAACCATAGATGTCCATAAATTAAGTTATGTGTAACTTTGCAATGCAAATATCCCTCCTCTGCAATACAGATGTCCTTGATAAAGAACGTAATTGGTCAAAAAGCCATATGTGCTAAGACCAGAGGCAGTCGATGGGCGGGGAAATAACAAACAGGGAGAAGAAGACCCAGTGCACAGTCCATCCCATGTGCACCAAAATTTAATTAACAGAAAACTTCAATTGGTGATTAAAGAAGAATAATAAAGCAAATTTCTTCACCAAAGTTATCAATTTAATCTGTTACAGTGTCATTACAGCCATATCTACATTATAATATCATTTTGAGCGTAGTGTGCGAAAGATTGGTGTTATTGAAAACTGTTAAGTTGATTGGTTATTAACCTACCCGAAGAGTTGTAGACTAACTGAATGTGATGTTGATGTATTGCTTTGTGCGGGAGACCTACAAATAGGGTATTGCAGTAGTTTGGCAGGGAGGTTATAAGGGTATTTAGCAGTGCTGAAATGCATTATGCTGGAATGAGATATTAAATGTTGACAATGTTACTCAGATGGATAAATGAGAAATCCGTTAGCAGTATTTCACACCCCAAACTATTTATAAGCAGATGTAGCTCTTTCAAATATAAAGTCCATTTACATAAGGAGTCCATTATGCATCTGCCTCAGTTCGGCAGGTTTTCATCACCTTCTTCTATTTCTGATGCCCTTCACTGTGCTCCCCATCGGGTTTTACAAGTGGCCCGGCATGCCTTCATAACATCATCTGACTAAGACTATTTAAGGCCCAGTAAGACACAAACCTGTGTCTTGGTATTAAGACTCTAAGTCCTGTTTTCTGTTGGTTTGCTGTGCTCCTCTATCAGCTTCTTGTCTGCATCTGCTTTGTGACTGTGCATATCTGCTGACTTCTCTGCTTGGTACTTTCCTGTCTTTTCTCTGCACCTGTCCTCCTATGATCACCAGAGTTTTAACTTCTTGCTCCACACGTGCCTTCCGGCCTGCTACACCTATTCCTGGGCTCAGTATGCCCACCTGGAGCAGAGGATTAGTGAGTCCACTACACTAAGTGAGCCTAACACCGTTCTTATAAAAATCAGCAGTTAAATTCATATAAAATAAGGTGATGTAAATTTGAAACTACTGTCACTCCAGTTCTATCCCCTGCTTAACGCCGCCTCCTGTTGACTGATATCTCCTTTGCCTGAATTCACACAGCATATAGGTTATCAGTTAAGCATTAGGAGATGGTGAGGGTTGAGACATAGACCTGTGGTGAAGGAGGCTTTCGATTTACCTCCTAATTTTCATATCATTCCAAATTCTGATTTCTCAGAAGCAGTGGAATGGACTGACCATGTAAAGGTATTGCTGGGATTTTCTTTGCAAGAGCTAAATACACAAATAAATACAGGGTGGGCCATTTATATGGATACACCTAAATAAAATGGGAATGGTTGGTGATACCAACTTCCTGTTTGTGGCGCAATAGTATATGGGAGGGGAAAAACTTTTCAAGATGGGTGGTGACCATGACTGCCATTTTGAAGTTGGTCATTTTGGATCCAACTTTATTTTATCCTATGGGAAGAGGGTCATGTGACACATCAAACTTATTGAGCATTTCACAATCAAAACAATGGTGTGCTTGGTTTTAACTTAACTTTATTCTTTCATGAGTTATTTACACTGCTCGAGATGCTTGGAGCTTGCCAAGTATTTCCGGGGTTGCTCGGCGGGAGCTCGGGTTCCCACCCTGCATGTTTGGTGCTCTTTACAGAGCCAATCAACATGCAGGGATTGTCTGCCACACACTGTAATGCCGCAGCCATGTTGTGGCATTACAGTGATTGGCTGGCCGCACATCGTCATCAGGTCAATAGCAAACCTAGTGCCGTCCTGCTTATCACAGTCTGCTCCAGACTCAGGTACTGTAGGGAGAGTTGCTGCTGATCTAAGAGATATTTGGTGGTCTATTAGTTAGTGAGGGTATACCATCTATAATAGACAAATCCATCTCAACCAAAAGTCCTTCTGAGGACTACTAAAGGTGCATAGGTATCAGTGCTAGGCAGACAGGCAGTGTATGTGGCAGACTTCATTGAATAAAGCAAGAGGGTCCATTTCAGTACTGTCTGCTGCTACTGCCTATTACAAATATTTACCGTATATACATTGGGTACGAAAAGTATTCTGACCCCTTTAAATTTTTCACTCTTTGTTTCATTACAGCCATTTGGTAAATTCAAAAAAGTTCATTTTTTACTCATTAATGTACACTCTGCACCTCATCTTGACTGAAAAAAAAACAGAAATGTAGAAATTTTTGCAAATTTATTAAAAAGAAAAAGAAATATCACATGATCATAAGTATTCAGACCCTTTGCTCTGACACTCATATTTAAATCACATGCTGTCCATTTCCTTGTGATCCTCCTTGAGATGGTTCTACTTCATTGGAGTCCAGCTGTGTTTAATTAAACTGAGAGGACTTGATTTGTAAAGGCACACACCTGTCTATATAAGAACTCACAGCCCATAGTACGTCAGACCAAAAGAAAATCATGAGGTCAAAGGAACTGGCCAAGGGAGATCAGAGACAGAATGGTGGCAAGGCACAGATCTGGCCAATGTTACTAAAAGATTTGTGCTGTACTCAAGGTTCCTAAGAGCATAGTGGCCTCAATAATCCTTAAATAGAAGAAGTTTGGGACCACTAGAAGTCTTCTTAGATTGGGCCGTCCAGCCAAACTGAGAAATCTTGGGAGAAGAGCCTTGGTGAGAGAGGTAAAGAAGAACCACAAGATCACTGTGGCTGAGCTCCACAGATGCAGTAGGGAGATGGGAGAAAGCTCCACAAAGTCAACTATCACTGCAGCTTTCCACCTTCGGGCCTTTATAGCAGAGTGGCCCGACGGAAGCCTCTCAGTGCCAGACATATGAAAGCCCACATAGAGTTTGCTAAAAAACACATGAAGGACTCCCAGACTATGAGAAAAAATATTCTTTGGTATGATGAGATGAAGATAGAGCTTTTTGGTGATAATTCTAAGGGGTATGTGTGGAGAAAACAGGCACTGCTCATCACCTGCCCAATACAATCCCAACAGTGAAACATCGTGGTGGCAGCATCATGCTATGGTGGGTGTTTTTCAGCTGCAGGGACAGGACGACTTATTGCAATTGAAGGTAACATGAATTCGGCCAAGTACAGAGATATTCTGGATGAAAACTTCTTCTAGAGTGCTGTGGACCTCAGACTGCCGAAGGTTCACCTTCCAACAAGACAATGACCCTAAGCATACAGCTAAAATAACAAAGGAGTGACTTCAGAACAACTCTGTTACCATTCTTGACTGGCCCAGCCAGAGCCCTGATCTAAACACAATTAAGCATCTCTGGAGAGACCTGAAAATGGCTGTCCATCAACGTTCACCATCCAACCTGACCGAACAGGAGAGGATCTGCAGGGAAGAATGGCAGATGATCCCCAAATCCAGGTGTGAAAAACTTGTTGCATCATTCCCAAGAAGAGTCACGGCTGTACTAGCTCAAAAGGGTGCTTCTACTCAATACTGAGCAAAGGGTCTGAATACTTAAGACCATGTGATATTTCAGTTTTTCTTTTTTAAAAAACTTGCAAAAATTTCTACATTTCTGTTTTTTTTTGTCAGTCAAGATTGGGTGCAAAGTGTACATTAATGAGAAAAAAATGAACTTTTTTGAATTTACCAAATGGCTGCAATGAAACAAACAGTGAAAAATTTTAAGGCGTCTGAATACTTTCCGTACCCACTGTATGTATATAAACACACACACATATATGGATATGTTAAAATGGAAGTTAATTCATTCATAATTTGAAGTTTGGCTGCATATTTTCAATATTTTTTTCCTTCACAGTTATACTATATTCCCCATAGATTTTTTTCCTTAATTTCTCATGTCAGATTTATTACTCTGGAGTATATTGAGTAGGCACCTTAGGGATCAAAATAAATTGAAGTTGTAGCTGTTCATTTCAGAGTGGAGAAATGCATATATATGTGATTTCATAGTTAGATGGGTTTTTCCAAGAAGTTAATTTATACTGTAATTTAAAATAAATATCACGCAGGAAAAAAAAAATTCTCTTTCAGTGCTGTTATTTTTAAAACATCTAAATAAGTAGTAACTGATACTCCACCCCCTTACTAATAATACTTCTTGAAGATATGTCTCTCATCATTAAATTATGACAGGGTACTTGTCTTTTCTTCATGCTCTGTGAGCCTGCAAGCCGCATAAACCTTTCAATCAATAGATGGTATTTAATACATTTTCTTCAAATTGGCTTTACTGTCAAATTGTGCATATATAGTACATGTCATTTCTACAGTAGTGCTCTGAGAGGATTATGTTTGGCTGAGGAATAAGAGCTGTGTGTTTTTATTATATAGTATAATAAATAACGAGAATATGTATACTTTAATATATTAAAGGCAGTAATATGCTATTTTTTTTAATGTTTTGTATGCTACCACTTCAGATATAATCAGATTTTTGCTATAAATTTACTTATAAAATATCTTTGGCAATATTTTATTCAAAATCACAATCTATATGAACCCCTTTCCGACATCTGGCATAATAGTGCGCCGATGTCGGACTCCCTCCCTTTGATGTGGGCTCCAGCGGTGAGCGTACATCTTTCCCGGGATATGTCAGCTGTTTGGAACAGCTGACATGTGTCCGCAATAGCTGCTGGTGGAATCGTGATCCACCCGTGGTTATTAACTAGTTAAATGCCGCTTTAACAAGCCCTTCCGGCTATCGCGCCGGAAAAAAGCTCACCGCTGACCCACGTCACGTGATCGCAGGTCACCAGTGTGTTGGCATGACAACTGGAGGTCTCCTGAAGACCTCTATGGTTGTCAGTGCCACATTGCTGTGAGCGCCACCCAGTGGTCGGCGCTTATAGCAAGTGAGTAAATCTGCTATATAGAGATTATATGATCATCGCCTCTATGTAGCAGAGCAGATCGGGAGACTATTGAAGCATGCCAAAAGTAAAATGAAAATGTTTTTAAAAATATAAAAAAATAACAAAATCTAAAAGTTTAAATCACACCCCTTTCGCCCCATTCAAAATCAAACAATAAAATAAAATCAAACATACACATATTTGGAATCGCCGCGTTAAGAATCGCCCATCTATCAATTAAAAAAAAGGATTAACCTGATCGCTAAACAGCATAGCGAAAAAAAAAAAAAAAATTCCAGAATTACGTTTTTTTGGTCACCGCGACATTGAATTAAAAAGGAATAACAGACTATTAGAAGATCGTATCTGCACCAAAATGGTATAACTAAAGATGTCAGCTCGGCACACAAAAATAAGCCCTCACCCAACCAAAGATCACGAAAAATGGAGACGCTATGGGTCTCGGAAAATGGCGCAATTTTATTTATTTTTTTAACAAAGTTTGGAATTTTTTTCATCCACTTGGATAAAAAAGAATATAGACATGTTTGATGTCTATGAACTTGAAATGACCTGGAGAATCATAATGGCAGGTCAGTTTAACCATTTAGTGCATCTAGTAAAAAAGTCAAACAAAGAACAATTGTGGGATTGCACTTTTTTTGCAATTTCACCGCACTTGCAATTGTTTTCCCATTTTCTAGTACACAAGATCATAAAACTAATGATATCATTCAAAAGTACAACTCGTCCCACAAAAAACAAGCTCTCACACTGCCATATTGATGGAAAAATAAAGAAGTTATGGCTTTGGGAAGAAGGGGAGCGAAAAACGAAAACGCAAAACCGAAAAAAGCTCCAGGGTTAAGGGGTTAAAAATAAAGATATCTAGCAATTTCTACATTGCCACTGGGTTTTTTAGACTCAAACTTCCTGTTTCAGGACACAACAGATGTTTATAGCCCCAGTGGTCAGACTCTGAACCTTATCATTTGTTTAGAAGTGCCTAATGAGACTATCCTAAGGTCATTGTGAAGGGAAAGGGAGCAGGGTCAGCGGAGATATCATTTATTAGATTGTGATTATCAGTTGTGTAGAGAAGTGTTACCTGTCATTATAATTCTGTCTCTGCTAATATGGAACCTTACTGAAAACTTTTCGTAAAAGGATAGGAAGTATGGGTCTGAAATAGCCTCAGTGTTCAGTGTGAAAATTGCAAGAGTACTTATTTTGTTTTTCGCGATATGGAATAAAACAAATTGTCAAGTTGAAAAAAATCCAACATAAATATAACACAAATTCTAATTTCTGATGATATGTAATGATTACAGGGGACTGTTTGAAATGCAAAATTCACCAGATCTGCTAAATTTCTCCAAGCATTGTGATCTCTGATCTCAACTTATCTAGCTATAGGAAAACAAATGGTAGCTGATAATAACCAGCAACCTATTTAAAAGGAATCACAGATATCAAGGTATAATTTTATCAAGCTTCCTATAATCTGCGTGCCTATATAGATGGCTTAGGAGGGTTGATCCTACTGACAGATTCCTATAACACACAGCAGTTTCAGACTTTGCTGGTTATTTAAATTGTATAAATGGTCCAAAAATTATCCCTTTTGGGGCAGATAACTGCTTTGCTGGTCTTGATGCTCAAGTGATGCAAACAGACAAAGCTGTGGCTTTTTCAAACAGAGAGGGTAAAAATTATCCCTATTTTGGGAGTATCAAGCGCTTTATTTTTTGCTAAATGAAATAGGGATAGGTTTCTCACAATCTGTCCAAAAACTATCCCTTTAACTATGGAGACAAAACAGGTGTACTGTTTTGAAGTAATATTGGCTTCTAAATTACAAATGAAATACAAATTCATTTTTTCAAATTGACAATAGATTTACTATTTACAAATTGATTAAGCAATTACAAAGGTTTTTTTAACAAGTAGTCCAAATATTATTCTTTATTTTAGGGAATAGAACCAAGCTAGCTGTTTTCAAAGTGAAGAAGAAATGGTTTGTCAACAAGCTTTTCATAAAATTCTGCTTCATGCTTGCAAACCATCAAGACAGTACGCTTTACCTCTACTGTACATTATAGCTATAAACACAATGAACAGCCAGAAAATGTGTGGCTACTATGGCTGTGCAGTGGCAATGGCCAAAGCCACATGGTAAATTACTATGTTGGGGAAGGCAAAGAGATGAGTAGCAGTGCAAGGCCAGCAATGGCAGCAGCAGTTCTACAGCATAGATGGCATGATGGACATAGAGTAAATACCTTGTTGAGCCTGGGCCGTTGGCACTGGTAGCTGAATACCGTAATTGGACGGAAAACAGACAATAAATAGTCATGCAGGCATATGGTAAAAGATAACAATGTCAAACTGGCATACACAATGTCATTTCTACAGTTATGATTGTCAAACCTATTACAGGCAACATCAATCTATATCCCTTTAACAGTCGCCCTAAGCATAATATTCAATCTATCCCAGTGGAGCAATTCAGCAGAATCAAACTAAATTGTAATAATGCTAACAGTTTAGACAGGGAACTTGGGTAATCAGAGAGAATACAAACCAAAAGAGGATGTCCTCCATGGATTATCAATAGAGATAATGCCATAGTTCCAAATTAAAAACACAGTGATCCTACTAGAAAAAAAAACTTTGGCTAAAACTGTCAAACCAGTTGCATAGAAATACATACAGCCGCACACTCCGGTCCTGAGTGCCGGCGGCAGTGCCGGGTATTGATGCGAGAGACTCGTGCGAGTTTCTCGCATTGCACTTGCAAGTGTGACCCGGCCTAACTCCTAGTGTCAAGGTCATAAGCTAATAAAACATTTTTACAAGCAGGATATACCGAAATAGTCAAATTCATGAATTGACACACTATAAATTATTTTTCGTTATCTGCCTCCTGCCTTCTCTCTGTCCAAAAAGAACCAGCAGTAATTTATTCTTGTATTTATTCTTTGAACATGTACTGCATCACAAACTCTAAGAATTATTTTTTATTTGCTTTTCTTGCAAGCTCCAATACAGCATTTCATATGTGGTACTCTATTCCAGCTATGTAAATCTGTCACTGTTCTTACATAGTTATTTCTGTACCTACCTTAGCACCCAACAGAATGCTTATCCACTGATCAGTACAATTTCTCCTCATCATGACTTGCCTTTGGGGTGGGAAAGAGCACTGGGAGTCCCCATTTTAGTGATCTGTGTGAGTCAAGGGGTCAGCCCCTATTGATCTATAATTTATAGGCTGTCAATAAGGGATAAAACTCCTTCAGAAGGTTAATATATTTTGCTTCATATTGACCATCTATATTTCCGTCTGAAATATTTTATTTAGAAAGCATCAGCGTGTAACAATATTAATGGGAAATACCGTACATCTATTGAAGTGCGGAGCCTTTTCTTGAATATGTGACAGCATTTTCAATTTAAATAGGAAAACCTATACACATGGCTTATAATGTAGATGAGTTGGAGGGCACCTGTGTTCTTGTCATTTACTCCACATTGTCATGCAAAAACACGTTCAGAGATACCCAAGGACACAAAGTCTGTGTTAAGATTAATTATGCTTTATTCTGAATTAGGCCTTATCTTATTTGTGTTGCAGTCAGGGCTCTGGGCCTCTATATTGTCTTCCCTATGTGCTCAAGTGATTTACTGACAGCTCATTAGCTTGCCTATGTTATTTGTAGTCTGTTTAATAAAGCTGCTGGAAGACTTGAAGATTAGATTACGGTTCATTCAGATAATCTAAATTAATTATAATGATTTTCCATTTTTACAAGTTTAATTCCCTGTGCAAGGAATACTTTGTGGCCACTTTAGAAATGTTCAAGTTGCAGATAGGGCAATTGGTTTGGCTATAAAATTCAGATCATTTTTTTTATAAATCACTGTTTAATTATGCACATCTATGAGAAAAAAGCTGAAAGTACCGATGTTACATGTGGTCACCTGTCACCAGCTGATTTATGGTTGTCTACTGGCCAGCCACGCATTCATCATACTTGTGGCCTTAGATCCCTGACAGTGACTGTTCTATAGGCAATGACTGAATACAAATATAGATTCAAACTTTACCAGCCCAGGTAGTTTTCTTTTTTTTCCAAAAAATCTGTCTAATGTAACGTAACTTTAGAATACACTTATTTCCTGTAAATGACCCAGCAAAATGTGAATATTTCTACATATTTTCTGTAGTTTTCTTGCCTCTTTAACTAAAAATTATTTTTAAGAAGCAGCACATTCTAAAAATACAATTACATTTAAAGTCATCTTCTAAATTGTAACCATCGTTTTAATTTTTATTTCATAGCTCAAAAGTACACATGAAAATAAAGAC
This sequence comes from Oophaga sylvatica, assembly GCA_033576555.1. NCBI lineage: Eukaryota > Metazoa > Chordata > Amphibia > Anura > Dendrobatidae > Oophaga > Oophaga sylvatica. Next base: position 159,287,752 of record JARQOD010000004.1, on the reverse strand, counting down.
ACCTTGTAACAGGGCCGGACTGGGACAAAAAAGCAGCCCTGCCACACATACCCCACCAGCCCACAAACTATAACACTCCTCACCCCAATCAGTGAATTTTTCCTTTACTTTGTTGTGCCCTTCACTCTCCTAAAAGGAAATATTTGAAGAGCCACATGTGAATGCCGCCACAGTGCGTATGATCGACTGCAGCTGCATTTACATAGTGCTCTACAGAGCTCCGATTTCAGGATCATAGGGGTCCCAGCAGTCGGATCTCCAGCAATTGGAAAGTTATCCCCTATCCAGAGGGGATTACTTGGGTTAATCCATTTAAACCGCTTTTCCAATATTTTATTTTATTTGGGCATAGTAATACTGAAAATACTAAACCAATATTGACCATCCCAAAGGGCAATGTCACTTCTTCAACAACAGGACAGGAGAAGTGGTCCTGTGTAGTGCATACAGGGCCGGCTCAAGGTTTTTGTGGGCCCCGGGTGAAAGTCTCAGTGGCCCCTTTAACACATACCACAATTCATAATGCACAGATACAGCAGAGAAATATAGGTATACAATGCCAAAGATTTCACTTCTTACATTACATGAGTGATAACTATTGTACATTCTACAATAGGTCATAAATCAGACAGTATAGTCCTCCATACAGTATTATGGGCACCACTGTTGTGAGTGGGCTTGGGATGAGTTCTGAGCAGAGGCTCCCTCTGGTGGTTACAAGCGGTGCTGGTCTGTCCAGTGAAGATTGTGAGGATTGGGAATCAGGTGCTACTGACTGGTCTTATATAAGGGAGTCACCTTCCCATCAGGGTTGCCGGTGATCAATTGTTCTGGTCTGAATCCTTGACTCCTGTTTCCTTTGTAGCCTGCTGTGTCGTGTCTGCATCTCCTGCTAACAGATAAGACATTTTCTTCTTTTTGTTTTTGTGCTTGATTTTTGCATTTTGTCCTGCACTTCTGTGGGGGCCTTCAGGGTCCCCTCCGGGGGCTTTTGCCCTCTCAGTTTAGTTCAGCCACTGATGTTTGTACCTTTGCTTTTTCCAGTTTTTTCAGTGGCTGCTGTTTTGATTTTGTTACACCAGAGAACTAATTTAGGTGGTAGAGGTCGTGTGATCTCAGGTGTTTTTGAAATTAGTAGAGTTGGTGCTTTTCAGGGTTTTCTGGGATTGCAGTAAGTACCCTTCCTATCCTTTTCTATTTAGTTAGTTTGGGCCCCAACGTTTGCTCATACTATTTTCTGTCTGTGTCTGTATTTCTTCTTGTCTAACCGCCATTACATGTTTGGGGGCTTTCTATTATCTTTGGGGTTCTGCTCCGGGGCAGATAGCTTTCCTATTTCTATCTTTAGGTGTAGTTAGTTTCTCAGGCTGTGACGAGGCGTCTAGGACCAACGTAGGAACGCTCCACGGCTGCCTATCGTTGTTGTGGTTAGTCAGGGTACTGCAATCTCATAGATTCCAACTGCTCTGGTGTATTGCCTTTTTTGCCTGCACTCCTCAGCTACCGAAACATAACACACCACATAGCGCTTTATACAGAATATCATGCCCCATATATTGCTCCATACAGAATAATGAGCCCTATATATTGCTCCATACAGTATAATGAGTCCCATATATTGCTACATACAGAATAATGAGCCCCATATATAGCTCCATATAGAATAATGAGCCCCATATATTGCTCCGTACAGTATGAGCCCAATATATTGCACCATACAGTATAATGAGCCCCATATATTGTGCCATACAGAATAATAAGCCCCATATAATGCTCCACACAGTATTATGGGTACCACATAGTGCTCCATACAGTATAATGAGCACCATGTATTGCTCTATACAGTATAATGAGCCCCATATAATGCTCCAAGCAGTATAATGAGCCCAATGTATTGCTCCATACAGAATATGATGGGCCTCATATAATGCTCCAAACAGTACATGATGGGCCCCATATATTGCTCAAAACTCCAAGCAGAATGGGCCCCATATAATGCTCCACATGAGACTCCAAATATAATGAGCCCCATATGATGCTCCATATATTATGGTCCCCATATGATGCTCCATATATTATGGGTCCCATATCATGCTCCATATATAATGGGCCCCATATGGTGCTCCATATATAATGGGCCCCATATGGTGCTCCATATATAATGGGCCCCATATTATTCTTCAGTATAATGGGCCCCATATGGTGCTCCATATATAAAGGGCCCCTTATGATGCTCCAGTATATAATGGACCCCATATTATGCTTCAGTATAATTGGCCCCATATGATGCTCCAGTATATAATGGGCCCCATTTTATGCTTCAGTATAATGGGCCCCATATGACGCTCCATATGATGCTCCAGTATATGATGGGCCCCATATATTGCTCAAAACATTTAAAAAAAATGAAATCCTCTCCTCTCTTCACTGCTCTGCTCCAGACTCCTCAACGTCGGCGTCTTCTGGCTCTGCACTGTGACTGTTCAGGCAGAGGGAGCACAGAAGTGATGTCACTGCACCCACTAACCTAAAATGTCACAGTCAGAAGATGTCGCAGAAGAGGAGCAGGAAGAGGTAAGTATTGCAAGTGCCATGGCCCTGAGCACTCGGGGGAGGGGCGGACTCTTTGTTAGCCCATGTGTTAGGCTTTGAGTTAGGGTCCCCCATCCGTCTCTGGTCGCAGTGGAACCTGCTCAGCAGAGACGTCGGTCCCAGCATCTTGCCCTGTCTAATACTGTGCAGAGACTTGCTGCTGCCTCTCCTGGATCTTCGGTTATACCCAGGGCTGAAGCAGGCAGATTTGGAACTAAGTCCTCTGTTTCTTCTTCTGAGCATGCCCAGGGCAAGATCTCCCATTGGAGATCAGGGTCACATGCTCAGATACAGCTACGACTACTATTGGTCCTCCAGGAAGGTCCTGTACCTGTTTGTGATCTGAACCAGCTTTCTATTGGTCCTTTCTGGAAGGTCTTCTACTCGTGGCTGCTATAAAAGGTTGTCCTGACCGCACGGCCATGCGCTAGTATCAAACCTATATGTGCTTTGCGCCAGTATGGTCATGCATGTGTGTGGTTAGGGCGGCTGAAATACGCCATTACAATACCGATCTAATCGGTGAGGAGCTTGGTATGCTAGCTGGTCAGGGTCGGTGTCTTAGATGCCTTTAGAATACCGGCATAACCGGTGAGGAGTTTGGTTGCCGTATTCAGGGCCTGGCGTACAGACGCCATAGATATCGCATGACGACTTCCTATGTTCGCTTAGCAGTCAACTGTGTACCTAGACACAGTAGGGTTTCTCAGCAGCTCTGTGACGCAACAGGGTTCGCTTTAAAACGCTAGTCAGCGCCCTAGCGTTTTACTTTGCGGCTCACTGAAGTTAAGTGAGTTCGCACTCATCGCCATATAGCGCTGCGGCATTCCCGCCAGCGGCTCTGTGGATTAACAGAGTTCGCACTTACTGCCACAGCGCGCAACCGCGTTTATTTTTGCGACTCTGCGGGATAACAGAGTTCGCTACTTACGCCATCTTACTAGCAGCAGGCTTTGTCTGCACGGTGAACCCTGGGCTGCGAACACACCTTTCTACATTATTTATTAGGTGCGTTCCGCAGACCCTAACACCATGTGGCAACATTTCAGTTCCACAGCAGAGAAAGGTTATGTTATGGATCTGAAACGTTACCAAATGGGCTAATAAAGAGTCCGCCACTTTTTTCACAACTTATCGGAGTGATTATATATACATGTATATATACACATACACACATAATAAGAGCAGATACTCAGAATTACACCATGTATACAGGACAGGAAAAGTATACACAGCTCCACAATATATACCGTGGTAAGGAATGTAGAGTGAAGATGTGTATATAGTATAGAGATGGTCCAGTGTATATAGTGTGGATTCCACACTATATGCTATATATACAGCAACATACTATATAAACATTTGTACATTTTTTATATACGGTATATATAATATATATATATATATATATATATACATATATAAATATATATATGTATATATATATATAATATATATATATATATGCAAAACTGTACATTATACACCATATTAAGACAGCATCATACTATATACTATATTATGTTGCATACATCATATAGGTGAGTGCTGTATATACATTATATAGATGATACTGTGACAGGGGTGTACAGTCGCAGTATCATCTATGTAACAGATGTACAGCAGTATCACTCATATACTGTATTTATAAGGACGGGGTCATACTAGCATGTGTAATGCGAGAAACTCGCACGAGTCTCTCGCATCAACACCCAGTGCTGCTGCTAGCACTCGGGACTGGAGCGTGCGGCTGCATAGAAATACATGCAGCCACATGCTCCAGTCCGAGTGCCTGCGGCAGTGTCGGGTGTTGATGCGAGAGACTCGTGCGAGTTTCTCACATCACACACGCTAGTGTGACCGCGTCCTTATAAATACAGTATATGGGTGATACTGCTGTACATATGTTACATAGATGATACTGCGACTGTACACCCCTGTCACAGTATCATCTATATAATGTATATACAGCACTCACCTATATGATGTATGCAACATAATATAGTATATAATATGATGCTGTCTTAATCTTCAACTTGCTTAACTGTTCACAATAGCAGTAATTTTGACCAGGGGTGCCAAAACTTTTACATGCCACTGTACATACTAGCATCTACCTGGTTACAGAACAGACTGCTTCATGGTCTGCACTAACACATGAAGAGGATATGTTACTGCTCCACTAGCAGAAGGACCACTGTGGCCTGGGATTAGATGCAGCTGTCAGGTGACTTGAGCAGCACATCATCAGAAAAATATCCAGTGATGTGCTGAAATCTGTGAGGGGATCAGCCCGCTCACAGGCAGCAATGCCAATGGTTCAGATTTAGCACACACGTTCCTGAAGTGCTCTCTCTCCAGGCACACACTGAACACTGAAAGCTTTGGCAGTCAGCCATTTAATCCCAGACCATGTGACTCCTCCATCATGTGATTGATCACGATCTCAACATCACACAGGTCCTGTCGGGACCCTGCAGGTGGAGAAACGTGTACATTCTCCCTCCTGCTCTGTGAATGTTCACTAAAACCAGCCCATAATATTACTTTCAATAAACCGTCCCAAAATGTAATGTGCTGGAGGAAACTACTCTGGTTTTACATAACTGACGCCATCATGCGCATTGACGCATATCTCCCCTCCATCACTTCACCAGTGACTTTGTCACATATCTCCCCTCTGCCCAAAGCTGGGGGTTTTGGCACCTTCACTGTCTAAGCAGGGGACTCTGGACAGGGCATCTGCATTCTCATGCAACCTCCCTGGCCTGTGCTCCACATGGAAAGTGAAATCCTGGAGCGTCAGAAACCACCTAGTTACTCCAGCATTCTTCCCCTTCTTTTTCCTCATCCATCTCAGGGGTGCATGATCAGATATTAACCTGAACCTTTTTCCTAACAGGTAATATCTCAGGGTGTTGATTGCCCACTTGATGGCCAAGCACTCATTCTCCACAATGGCATTGGAGGAGAGTTTCCTACTCAGGTATAGGACTGGGTGTTCATCGCCATCTATCTCCTGGGACAGCATAGCTCCTAAACCGACTTCAGAGACATCCGTCTGGAGCACAAACTCCTTTGTGAAGTCTGGTGCCATCTCCGCTTCAGAGGACCCGTCGACTTTGTACCCTTGAAAAGATCAGACAGGGGGGAAGCAATCACGGCAAAGTTCGGGATAAATTGCCAATAATATCCCACAATTCCCAGAAATGCCCTAACCTGCTTTTTGGAGACCGGCTGTGGCAACTTTTGGATTGCCTCCACTTTGTCTATTTGCGGTTTTATCTCGCCCCTTCCAATGATGTAGCCCAAGTACTTTGACTCCTCTTTCCGAAAGGGTGCACTTCTTTGGGTTTATGGCAAACCCCACTTTCCTTAGTGCATCGAGGACCACATGGACCTTCTGCATGTATCTTCCCAATCTGGGCTGGAGATCACGATGTCGTTCAAGTAAGCAGCGGTGTACTTTTTGTGTGGGACTAGTATCTGGTCCATAGCCCTCTGGAAGGTAGCTGGGGCTCCTTGAAGTCCGAACAACATCCAGGTATACTGAAAAGACCCATCAGGTATAGAGAAGGCAGTCTTCTCCTTGACAGGAGAATTTGCCAGCACCCCTTTGTTAAGTCCAGGGTGGAGATGTACCTGGGTGACCCTAACCTCTCAATAATCTCATCGACTCAGGATTCAGATACGTGTCAAACTTGGACATCTCATTGAGCTTTCTGTAATAGTTACAGTAGCACCACTCTCATTTGCTTCAGCACCAGACAATTTGGCTGAACCAGCCACTCTTTGACTCCTCGATTACACCCAGGTTCAACATTCTTTTCACCTCCTGGGAAATCACCTTGTGGCAAGATTCAGGAATTTGATAGGGCCTTTGTTTCACCCTCACAAGGTATTTCAGTCAGGATTTTGTGCTCCACCACCTGCGTACATCCTAGTAACTCCGAAAACAGGTCTCGGTTCTGCTGAAGCAGCTCACGGCACTGTTCTTTCTGGGCCGGCGATAGTGTCTCCGCCACTGTGACATCCTTGACCTTGGCTTCAAGATGGGCCCCTAGGCACGTTGCTTTTACTGGATCCCTGTCTCGCCACTGTTTCAGCAGGTTGATGTGGTACACTTGGTACGTCTTCCTTCTACCTGGTTGGTGTACCTTATAGTTGACATCACTCAACTTCTCGACCACCTCGCATGGCCCTTGCCACTTGGACAGGAATTTGCTTTCCATGGTGGGTATCAAGACGAGCACCCGGTCCCCAGGCTAAACTGTCTCCATCTCACGGCTCGGTTGTAGACCCTCGCCTGGGTTTCTTGTCCTTGAAGGAGACTCATCACAATCGGCATCACTCTTGCGTTTCGGTCCGGCATTTAGGCCATATGCTCGATGACACTCTGGTGGGGGTAACTTCTGCCTCACAAGTCTCCTTTGCAACATCTAGAAGTCCCCGGGGGTGCCGTTCGTATAACAGCTCGAATGGTGAGAACCCCGTAGAGGCCTGTGGGACTTCCCTGATGGAGAACAGTAGGTATGGTATGAGGAAATCCCAATCTTGGTGATCCTTCTCCACGACCTTCTTCAGCATGGATTTCAAGGAAATATTGAACCTTTCCAGCAGGCTGTCTGCGGATGGAACACTGACATCCTAAGTTGGGTAATCTGGAGGGCCTTGCACAACTCCCTCATTACTTTGGACATAAACGGTGTCCCCTGGTCCATCAAGATCTTCTTCGGCAGGCCCGTCTGGGAGAAAATATGGACTAGCTCACGTGCTGTACTCTGGCCGGAGGAGTTTCTCAGTGGTACCAGTGCTTTCATGTACCACGTAGCATAGTCCATTACCACCAGGATGTATTGATGACCCCTGCCAGACTTAACTAAGGACCCAACCAGGTCCATGGCAATCCAGTGAAATGGGACATCGATTATGGGTAATGGAACTAGGGGACTGGGGAACTTGGATACAGGGCAGTTAGCTGACAGGTAGGTCAGGATCGGCAGAAATGAACAATGTCCCTGTGACACCCAGGCCAGTAAAACCTCTGAAGGACTTGTTCTTGGGTCTTATCTAAACCTAGGTGGCCCCAAGACATGAGCATGGGCCATGTCTAGCACCCTACGTCTATTGTGTCCCGAGACTAACAGCCGCTCTAATACTTCCCCTCTCTGTTTAGTGACCCAATATAGCAACTCCTCATTGACCGCAAAGTACGGGAACCTGGTGTCGGCCCCTGGCTCTTGTGAAACCCCAATTATCACAGTCATATTTTCCAGTAAATTTTTCAAGGTCAAGCCCTGCATTTGGGCAGTCCCAAAATTCCCCCAACAAACTTTCAGTTCAGGAATTACAGTCTCACTGGTCACCATCTCATCCTCGTCAACAGCCAGGACACACAAGGGGAACTCATCCATCTCCGACTGTGATGAGGTTTCCACAGGGTTGAGCTGCCTCCTGTCTGCATCCTTTGATATCTCTGCCTTTCCCCACAAGTCCCAGAAAAGGCTGAAGTCCCTCCCTATTACCTTGGGGTGCAGCAAACCTTCGATCACCCCGACCTCATGGGACTCCGTACCCAGGCTTGCTTTAACTGACACTCTGGCCATGGGACAATCTTTGGCATCCCCGTGGATACAATGTACACACACGTGTTTCAACTGATGGGAAGTGTGGCCCTTATCATTGTCACCAAATTCCCTGAGTCTAAGAGTCCTGTCACCAGCACCCTATTTATTGACACGGGACATGCCTATGACCCCTCATCAAGCTGATAGTCCACACTTCAGGCTGGGTAGGCATAGTAGGAGCAGCGCCTCCCTAGGTTACAGTCCATTTCTTCAGAGGACAAGGGACAATGGGCAGCTATATGTCCCTGACCACGACATCTCCAGCAAAGCAAGTCTTTACCCATAGCCTTTGACAACCCCTCAGTGACCCCTTGGGATCTAGGACTCCCTTAGTGGTGACTTTACTATGCCTCTTCTAGGGCTCAGGTACTTGCTGGGTACCCCAATATGAGAATGCATCACCCCCTGGCTTTCTTAGGGACCTCTCGACCACATAGAACCATTCCATTAGACCCACCAGTTTGTCTGTATTTTGGGGATCTCACTGGGCAACCCAGGTCTGCACCAGCCTAAGAAGGGAGTGCACAAACCTGTCCATGACAACACGCTTGACCATCTGGGCTGGAATGGAGGATTCTGGCTGCATCCATTTTTGCACCAGATACAGTAGTCTCTCACCATTCATCTTGGCATCAAGGCAGTTTGTCCCCACAATAGGCCCAGTGGTAAACCATTGTGCTCTGACTGACATAGTCACTCCTGCGTTTGCCAAAATTTCAGTTTTTAACTTGGCATACTCCTGTAATGCCAAATCATAATAAGCCTTCTGGGGCTCACCAGTCAGATGGGGTCCAGCACCTCCAACCAATGCTCTGTTGGTAGCTTTTCACGCTCTGCCACCCGCTCGAACACAGTCAAAAAGGCCTCCACATCAGCACTGGAGTAATTTTTTCCATTGCTCATCTTACCATCTTCCACACGTACATGTCGTCACCTGGACTTGGGGGAGATGCTGCCGGCCTTTCATGAAGCGCCTCTGCCAGTAAGTCAGTCTGCTGCTGGTGTTGATGATGCTGCTGCATGATGTTGTATAAGCAACTTACTGATCTCCTGTTGCGCCATCTGTTGCTGCTGTAATTGCTACTGATGTTGTAGCTGCTGTTGCTGCTGTGCTTGTAGCAGATGTTTGAGCAGGCCCTTCATCTTGCCTGACATCTACGCTGGATTGCAGCTGCCACACATGTTTGCTGGGAAACTGCGCACACTTCTAACACCACTTGTGGTAAAGTGACGCTGTTATCAGATAACAACTATTGGGTGGTGTCGAAGAGCGGCTTACTCAGCTGGACAAAGAAGTAGATCCGGAACACTGTCTCTTTAAGGAAATGCTTGGTTTATTGAAGACAGCATAAACCAAGCTTGGGAAAATAAACACGGCCCCCTGGGCAAAACAGCAAAACAAAGAAACAAAAGAAGCACAGTCCTTTTCCGAGAGGGGATCAGCACGCTCACAGGCAGCAATGCCCATGGTTCAGATATAGTATACACTTTCCTGAAGTGCTCACTCTCCAGGCACACACTGAACATGTATTTCTATGTAGCCGCACACTCCGTTCCGAGTGCCGGCGGCAGTGCAGGGTGTTGATGCTAGAAACTCATGCAAGTTTCTCGCATCACACTCGCAAGTGTGACACCGGCCTAAGGAAGGAGATATCTGTAGAGAAACACCTCCTGATGGAAAACCCTTCAAATATAAGCACTGTCCAATTAAAAGGCTGCAAAAAATGATTCAGGAAAAAAATCTGCAAAACTGCTTGAAAAACTTTTCAAAACTGCTTCAGGAAACAAGAAAATCATCAACCGTCTTAAATAGTCCTTGCATTGTGCACAAACCTATGGGTAAACCCAAGGATATATGGATGCAAAGTCTTTTCCAGGTTGGCAAAACTCAAGGTTTTCAACAGGAGGACAGTTCAAGAAATGCTGGTCTTTTTCCAGAAGCATCTATATTAGCATTTTTTTATATAGCTTCCTGATTGCTTTTTTTTTAAGTGTTTCTCCAGTGTTTTTGTTTTGTCTTTTTTTTTTTTCTGACACGTTGCTTTTTTTTTAACTTCAATCAACAATGAAACAATTGCTAGAAACTTTTCAAGTAATTATGCTGGGAAAACACTCAAAAAGATGCCCAGGTGTTCTTTCAGCCTTCCTATTAACTTGTGTTGTAAAATATAAAGTGTCTACAGTGCAGAAAATGCTTAAGGAATGGTCAGGTCAATTTTTTTAATTACTTGGTGGCTTTATAAACCTGAAGCTGTTGAAAGACTCTCAGAAATCTGAACAGCAAGTCGTTTTTACATAGAAATGGATATCTCTTTCTTTTGAGCATTTTCTGGGAACTTTTTCAGGCTGGTAAGTGGACACACCTGAAAAAAAACATTGAGGACACATACCCTTGGGATTCAAGCACATAATCATGTTATGGTTCATTGAAAGCTTCTGTATGGGACATTAATATTGTACCTATAGAGCACTTCAGTCTCTAACAGTATTATAGACAGTAATTGGGACCACCATAGAATCTGTGGACATAGCTGTCCCATTTGTGGGAATCCTAAAAGAAGAATAGAATATTCAGAGTTATGCGAAGGAGATATAGACTACAGTCCAGAAGATTTGTTTGTCTTCTTATGTGAAAAGTTCATGCTACAATGTTATATTTGTTGACAGGGTCGAGTAGTCTCTTTTACCTTAAAATAAATGAGTTGTCACTGCCCTGCCTGTTTCTTGAATCATTGAACAGAAAAGTGAGCTCATTCTTTAATTACTTTAAACAGTGGGGAATGCATCATCCTCATTACCTGCTGATATAGAGGAAACTGCAGCTGTCATTGGAAGCCTAGCTTTAGAATAGGCAGAACAATCTTGAACACAAGATAAGAATAGGCAACTAAACTTTTTTATTAATCTAAATATCCTAAATAAGGAATCATTACATAAGCCAAAAGTGCAAATCATACCATGAAGGCATGGACGCTCTAACTGCTTCCTGCCGAGACCAATTTTTATGTTTTGAACTTTACTTTTTTAACTACCAGTCTTTCAAGAGCTTTATAATTTTTATTTCTTCAATAAAGCTGTGAGGGCTTTTTTTCTGTGGGACGTTTTGTAGTTTTGATTGAAATATACTAATCACTTTACCAAACAATGCACTGAAAAATGAGAGCCAAAGTACTTACTTCTGGGTCCTCGCTCTCTATTTGCATTCTCTAATTTTAGCGCCTTAACGACCACTGATACGCCTTTTAACGGTGGCAGTTAAGGGTATTTATTCCTCAGCGCCACTTTTTAGCTGAAAAACTGACACTAGGTGTCCGGTACAGACCCTAAACCTTATAGTTCTGGTTCACTAATCCCTAGTAATAACTGAGGAGCTGCACAAAACAGAGTTCTAATATTAAAGTGTCATAATAATATTTTATGAAGAACTCCAGTATTTGCTAAAGCAGGCATGCTATTTTTCGCAACATTTTTTTAGGGACCTCCTCATATTTGAAGTCACTTTGAGGGGTCTGTATGGCAGAAAATACCCAAAAGTGACACCATTCTTAAAACTGCACCCCTCAAGGTACTTAAAACCACATTCAAGAAGTTTATTAACCCTTCAAGTGCCTCACAGGAATTTTTGGAATGTGGAAGAAAAAAATGAACATTTATCTTTTTATCACAAGGGTAAAAGGAGAAAACTGACAGATAAAGTTGTTCAATTTTTCCTGAGTAAGCTGATAACCCATATGTGGGGAGATACGTTTCACTGAGACTACTCGCTTTAGTGATATGAAACCCAGAGGTGTTGAGTGGGGTTTTTCAGCCATTTTAAGGGCTTGGTTTTTGTAGACAACATATAGCAATTGCGAGGTTGTCCACTTTATCTCCACCCCAGGGTGTGGTTTAACCCCTCTCTGACTTTAGACGTATTATCCTGTCCATGTGACCTGAGCCTTATTGACCGTGGATGGGATAGTACATCATAAGTGATCAGCCGCGCTCACGGTGGGAGCGCGGCCGATCTCAGCCGGGGTCAGCTGATTTTCACAGCTGACACCTGGCACTAAGTGCACAGACCGCTCCTGGCATTTTACCCCCGGCATACTGCGATCAAACATGATCGCAGTGTTCCGATGACATAGGGAAGCATCGAGCAGGAGGGGGCTCCATGTTTGCTTCCCTAAGACCATCATACCAACTCGATGTGATCGCGTTGTTCTGATGGCCTCCTCCCTGCAGGCCCCCAGATCCAAGATGGCCGCGGGGTCCTTCTGGGTCCTGCATGGAGGTGGCTTGTCAGTGCCTGCTGAGAGCAGGCACTGGCAAGCCTCCTGCACTGCCTGTCAGATCACTGATCTGACGCAGTGCTCTGCAAACTGTCAGATCAGCGATCTGACACTATATAGTGATGTCCCATCCAGGGAAAATGTAAAAATGTAAAAAAAAAATAAACATGTGTAAAAATATTTTTTTAAAAAACCTAAATAAATAAATAATAAAAAAAATGTCCCCAATAAACACATTATTATGTAAATAAGAAAACAATAAAAGTACACATATTTAGTATTGCCGCGTCCGTAACGACCCGCCCTATAAAACTGTACCACTAGTTAACCCCTTTAGTGAACCCCTTAAAAAAACAAGGCAAAAAAACAATACTTTATCATCATACTGCCGAAAAAAAAGTAGAATAACACGTGATCAAAAAGATGAATATAAATAAACATGGTACTGCTGAAAACATCATCTTGTCCCGCAAAAAACTAGCCACCATACAGCATCATCAGCGAAAAAATAAGTTTTTTATATAAAATAGTTTTTATTGTGTAAAAATGCCCAAACATAAAAAAAGATATAAATGAGGTATCGCTATAATCGTACTAGCATGAAAAATAAAACTGCTTTATCAATTTTACCACACGCGGAACGGTATAAATGCCCCCCAAAAGAAATACATGAATTGCTGGTTTTTGTTCATTCTGCCTCACAAAAATCATAATAAAAATCGATCAAAAAATGTCATGTGCTCAAAAATGGTACCAATAAAAACGTCAGCTCATCCTGCAAAAAATAAGATCTCACATGACTCTTCGGGAAAAAGTATGGAAAAGTCATAGCTCTCTAAATGTGGTGATGCAAAAACTATTTTTTGCAATAAAAAGCGTCTTTTAGCATGTGACAGCTGCCAAACATAAAAACCCGATATAAAAACCCACTATAAATAGTAAATAAAATCCCCCCTTATCACCCCTGTAGTTAGGGAAAAATAATAAAATTTAAAAAATGTATTTATTTCCATTTTCCCATTATGGTTAGGGTTAGGGTTGGGATTAGGGTTAGGAGAGTGTTAGGATTAGGTTTGTGGTTAGGTAATGGTTAGGGTTGGGAATAGGGTTAGTGGTGTGTTGGGGTTAGGGCTGGAGTTAGAATTTGGGAGTTTCCACTATTTAGGCACATCAGGGGCTCTCCAAACGTGACATGGCATCTGATCTCAATTCCAGCCAATTCTACGTTGAAAAAGTCAAATGGTGCTCCTTCCCTTCCGAGCTCTGCCATGCGCCCAAACAGTAGTTTACCCCCACATATGGGGTATCAGCGTGCTCAGGACAAATTGCACAATGACTCTTGGGGTCCAATTTCTTCTGTTACCCTTGGGAAAATAAAAAATTGGGGGCGAACACATCTAGATAAGTTTCTAAGGGGGTATACTTTCCAAAACGGTGTCACTTGTGGGGGTTTCCACTGTTTAGGCACATCAGGGGCTCTTCAAACGCAACATGGCATCCGATCTCAATTCCAGCCAATTTTGCATTGAAAATTCAAAAGGTGCTCCTTCCATTCCGAGCTCTGCCGTGCGCATAAAAAGTGGTTCCCCCCACATAGGGGGTATCAGCATACTCAGGACAAATTGTACAAAACCTTTTGTGGTCCAATTTCTCCTGTTACCGTTATAAAATAAAAAAAATTGGGTCTGAAGTAAATATTTTGTGAAAAAAAGTTAAATGTTAATTTTTTTTGAACATTCCAAAAATTCTTGTGAAGCACCTGAAGGGTTAATAAACTTCTTGAATTTGGTTTTGACCACCTTGAGAGGTGCAGTTTTTAGAATGGTGTCACTTTTGGGTATTTTCTATCATATAGACCATTCAAAGTGAGTTCAAATGTAATGTGGTCCCTAAAAAAAATGGTGTTGTAAAAATGGGAAATCGCTGGACAACTTTTAACCCTGCTGTTCTGTTCGCATTTGCTATACACTTGTACTGTTCCCGGGTCAATATGACCCGACCTATTAATTCTTGATTTTTAGCTACTCTAAGCGTTTTATTTGAATACTTTTTTCATTATTATACTGTATGTGAACATGGTTGATCATAAACAAATTAAAAATTTAAATTTAAACTTAATAATTTATTTTTTTTCATAAAAAGGTTACACAGGCTTTTTAATATTATCTTTGACTGTTGGCATTCTGCACACAAATAACAAAGAAGCTTTACATTACTATTACTAAAACATGAAATTTAACTTTTTGAAAACAATATTTATAAATCAACAAATGAAAAATCATAAAAACTTCAACCTTTTTAGAAAGAAAAAACTGAACATGTTAATGCGTTTTTACACTGAACACAATAATAAGACACATGTCCTTTACACAGATATTTAGAACATCCAGCACATGTTAGACAGAAGCTACATCTCGTCCTTTTTTTGCTGGTAGCTGTGCTGCTGGTAGCTGTGCTGGTGGAGGCCGTGGATGTGGAGTCTCTTTCTCGAGCATGCTGGACACTTTTTACAATGGCTGTTGCTCCTTCACTTCTGGGGGTCACTTTTCTGCTCTCAATATATGGCCTAACCAGGGATTTTCCCAATTCCTCAAGAAATAATCTTCTTTTATGCAGCTTATTTCGGTTCCAATCGGGGTCGATTTCTCTCCATAAGACAAATGCATTGTATGCAGAAACGTCCAGTATGTTATAAAATAAAATCATTGGCCACCGATTGGTTTTGCGTTTGCATGTATATGTTGATATTGCTTGGTCTAAAGTATCAACTGCTCCCTTTGTGGCATTATAATCCAAAATAATGTCAGGCTTTCTGTCTTCTCTATCACTTACGGCATTGTCATGGTGCATTGTGCTCATTAGAATTACCTGTTTGGTTTTTTTGGAACATAAGAAGCAACAGTTGTATTTCCAGAAAAATAAAAAGTAGAACTGTACACCTCTCTCTTGCAAAGGATACCTTGCGGTAGTTCAGGTTTGTTTTTTCTTATAGTACCCAGCATGGTAAGTTGTTTTTTCTTCAACATCTGGCCTAGTTGATAGGATGTAAAAAAGTTGTCACATGTGACATTTTGTCCTTTTAGTCCATGAATCAAATCGAGAACAACACGCATACCCTGATTTTTTCAGGTCTTTCACCAGGGGTTTTTCCTGTATACACTTGAACATTTAGAGCATATGAACTTTTGCTGTCGCAAAGTGTCCAGATCTTGATGCCGTATTTTGCTGGCTTACTTGGTATATATTGTCTGAATGGGCACCTACCTCGGAATGCCACCAGTTGCTCATCAACAGTTATATTTTCACCACTATTATACAATTTTGGTAGAATCTCTACCCATTGATTCCAAACATTTCTAATAGGTGCTAGTTTATCTTTAGCTCTTCTTTCCATTCAATCTGTTTTACAATCAAGCCGCAGTACTCTAGAAATTCTCATGAAACCTTTCACGACTAGTGTTGAGCATTCCGATACTGCAAATATCGGGTATCGGCCGATATTAGCTGTATCGGAATTCCGATTCCGAGTTCCGATATTTTCGTCTTATCGGATACCGGAATCGGGATTGTCACTGTCACTGTCAGTGTCCGTCGGTCGGGTCTGTCAGGAGTCAGCGGCACTTACCTGGCAGAAGATCTCCGGCGGTCACGTCCTGCACTGCTTCATGGCCGCCATCTTCTTTCCCCGGCGGTCACATGCAGTTTCTCGCGATAACTGCAGTGACTGCTGGGTAATCCCGGCCGTAAAGCAGTCAGTCCGATGACGTCACCGCCGGGGAACCAGGTAATCAGCTGTGCTGCGTCGCGATGACAGGCTCTGCCTGTCATTGCGATGTAGCAGAGCTGGATCGTCGTGGGACTATCGTTATGGACTGCGTCGGACAGGTGGTATACTGTTGGTTTGTTTTTTTTCTTTTTTTACAGGAGATCGATGGCGTCGCAGGAATGAGAGAGTAATAAAAGAAATGAAAACTGTGTTGTCTCTTTTATTTCATTAAAAGACTTTTTTCTTGCTGTGTCTTTTTTTTATACATTTAATAACTTTGGGATTAATAATGGATCGGTGTCTTATTGACGCCTATCCATTATTAACCGGGCTTATTGTCACCGTGCAATCAACGGTGACATTAACCCCTTATTACCCCGCTTGCCACCGCTACAGGGCAAGTGGGAAGAGCCGGGTAAAGTGCCACAATTGGCACATTTTTTGATGCGCCAAATGTGGGGCTGCTGTAGCCTGGTATTATCAGGCTGTTGAGGGCCAAAATCCATGGGCCTTGACAGTCTTTTAATACCAGGCCGCAGCAGTCTGCATTTTACTTGGCTGGTTAACAAAAATAGGGGGGATCCCCACGCCGTTTTTTTTTTCGAGGGGATCCCCTATTTTTGTTAACCAGCCAAGCTAAGCAGACTGCTGTGGCCTGGTATTATCAGGCTTGCAAGGTCCATGGATATTGGATCCTTACCAGCCTGAAAAACCAGGCCTCAGCGGTCTGCTTCATCTGGCTGGTTAACAAAAATAGGGGGGACCCCACGCCAATTTTTTTCGAGGGGATCCCCTATTTTTGTTAATCAGCCAAGATATGCAGACTGCTGTGGCCTGGTATTATCAGGCTGGCAAGGTCCATGGATCTTGGCTCCTTAACAGCCTGAAAATCCAGGCCTCAGCGGTCTGCTTCATCTGGCTGGTTAACAAAAATAGGGGGGACCCCACGCCAATTTTTTTCGAGGGGATCCCCTATTTTTGTTAATCAGCCAAGATATGCAGACTGCTGTGGCCTGGTATTATCAGGCTGGCAAGGTCCATGGATCTTGACTCCTTAACAGCCTGAAAATCCAGGCCTCAGCGGTTTTCTTCATCTGGCTGGTTAACAAAAATAGGGGGGACCCCACGCCAATTTTTTTCGAGGGGATCCCCTATTTTTGTTAATCAGCCAAGATATACAGACTGCTGTGGCCTGGTATTATCAGGCTGGCAAGGTCCATGGATCTTGGCTCCTTAACAGCCTGAAAATCCAGGCCTCAGCGGTTTTCTCTCATCTGGCTGGTTAACAAAAATAGGGGGGACCCCACGCCAATTTTTTTCGAGGGTATCCCCTATTTTTGTTAATCAGCCAAGATATACAGACTGCTGTGGCCTGGTATTATCAGGCTGGCAAGGTCCATGGATCTTGGCTCCTTAACAGCCTGAAAATCCAGGCCTCAGCGGTCTGCTTCATCTGGCTGGTTAACAAAAATAGGGGGGACCCCACGCCATTTTTTTTTCGAAGGGAACCCCTATTTTTGTTAATCAGTTCCCTCTGACGTCACTGATTGTGTCCCTGGCTGACCTGAAGTGAAAGTGGAAAGCAATCAATTAAGCTTTCCACTTAAGGGCCCGTCTCACATAGCGATATCGCTACCGAGATCGCTGCTGAGTCACTAGTTTTGTGACGCAGCAGCAAGCTCACCAGCGATATCGCTGTGTGTGACATTCAGCGACGATCAGCCCCCCTGCCGGGTATCGCTGATCGTCGCTGAAATGTCAGGACCTTTGATCGCTGGTTTCCCGCTGACAGGCACACATCGCTGCGTGTGACAGGCGGGAGACCAGCGATCCGCTGGTAACCAAGGTACACAGCGGGTTTCCAGGCGCGGGGCTGTGCCTAGAAACCCGCTGTGTACCTTGGATACCAGCGCCCTGATGCAGGGAGCTGGTATCCAAGGTACACAGCGGGTTTCCAAGCGCTGCGCGGTGCCTGGAAACCCGCTGTGTACCTTGGTTACCAGCGGATCGCTGGTCTCCCGCCTGTCACACGCAGCGATGCGTGCCTGTCAGAGGGAAACCAGCGATCAAAAAAAGGTCCTGACATTTCTGCGACGATCAGCGATACCCGGCAGGGGGGCTGATCGTCGCTGAATGTCACACACAGCGATATCGCTGGTGAGCTCGCTGCTGCGTCACAAAACTAGTGACTCAGCAGCGATCTCGGTAGCGATATCGCTATGTGAGACGGGCCCTTAAGCGATGTTACCCGCAGTGTCGCTGTCCCAGATCGCTGCCTGAGCTGCCTGTTTGGCAGCTCAGCAGCGATCATGTAGCGATACACCAGCGATCCTGACAAGTGCATATCGTTGTCGGGATCGCTGGTGTATCGTTATGTGACACCCAGCCTTTACTCTCCTGTCAGGCAGGAGAGGAACTCATTCATTTGGGGTTTACTGTGAGGCTGCAGCATTAGCTGCGGTCCCTGCAGTAAACATTAACCCTTTCTGAAGGATTACACCGTGGGACCTGACTGTGCATGGGATAGGTAAGAATAATTTTGCTTTTTTATTTTATTTTATTACAGGAAATGGTTTTTGCAGTAAAATAAAAGATGGTCAAAAACATGTGTCTTTATTTCATTAAAATGATTTTTAATTAAAGTGTGTGTGTTTTATTTTTATTTCATGCAATAGGATTAATAATTGATAGTTGTCTAATTGACAGCTCTCAATTATTAACCTGGCTTAAGGTCACCTTTCAATAGCAAGGTGGCTTTAACCCCATATTAACCCATTCGCCACCGCTACAGGGCAATGGGAATAGACGGGCAAAGTGCCAGAAAGGGCGAATCTAATTATAGATTTGTCTTTCCTGGGGTGTCTGGGGGCAGATGTTAGTAGCCGGGGGGGGGCAAAAATAATGGTCCCTCTCTGGGCTATTATTATCTGCCCCCACTCACTGGCTTTGTCTGTCTGGTTGCGAAAATAGGGCGGGAGCCCACGCATTTTTTTTCAGCAATTTTACACCTCATATATATATATATACATGTCATTGAATTTGTGACACATATATATATATATTTATATTTGTAGTTCATACACTTCTACATAGTATAATAGCCGCTAATTCAATTGCCGGCTTTTGTGAAAATGCAGAACCCGACATGAAATGACACTTGGTGTACATAGGGTTAACCATGTCTTTTCATGTCCTTTGCTATCTAATTTGCACAAACAATTAAATCAGACTATGTGTGCAAAATTTCACACCTGTAGGGGTTAATTAAAGGTGTAAATTCGTAGCAAAAAAGTCCGTTTTTTTTACAACGAATTTACACCTTTAATTAACCCCTACAGGTGTGAAATTTTGCACACATAGTCTGATTTAATTGTTTGTGCAAATTAGATAGCAAAGGACATGAAAAGACATGGTTAACCCTATGTACACCAAGTGTCATTTCATGTCGGGTGACATGAAATGACACTTGGTGTACATAGGGTTAACCATGTCTTTTCATGTCCTTTGCTATCTAAGGCCGGAGTCACACTGGCGACAAAATCGGACGACTGCAATGCGATGAAATATCGCATTGCAGTCGGACCTATGTTAATCTATGGAGCAGCTCCCAGTATCAGATTTTTTGTGGTCCGTTTTAAACGTCCGTGTACAATCGCAGCATGCTGCGATTGTCACCGATTGTCGGTCGACAATCGCCAATGCAAGTCTATGGGAGCGATGAAAAATCTGATTACAAACGGACCACACTGTGTGACTTGCGATGAAATCGCATCGGTGTCCTTTAGAAAAGCCGGCAATTCATCCCCGCCTATACTGTAAAATCACACTGACAGCTTTAATAAAGACTAGAAAGAATAGATATATACACATAGAACACATACATATATATATACATGTCATTGTGACATGTATATATACATATATTTATAGTTCCTAGACTTCTACATACTGTAATAGCCGCTAATTCAATTGCCGGGTTTTGTGAAATCACAGAAGCCGACATGAAATGATACATTGTTTCCACACATTTAACCATGTAATTTCATGTATTTTTATATATGTTTGAAACATACAATTACATGAGTGTATTTGTGCAAAATTTCAGACATGTAGGGGTTAATTAAAGGTGTAATTTCGTTGAAAAAAAATGCGTGGGCTCCCGCTGTATTTTCTCCACCAGACAGACAAAGCAAAGCGAGTGGGGGCAGATAATAATAGCCCAGGGAGGGTGCATTTTTTTGTGCCCCCCCTGGCTACTAACATCTGCCCCAGACACCCCAGAAAGGGCAAATCTATAATTAGATTCGCCCCTTCTGGCACTTTGCCCGTCTATTCCCATTGCCCTGTAGCGGTGGCGAATGGGTTAATCTCACCTTACTGTCACCTTGCAATTGAAAAGGTGACCTTAAGGCAGGTTAATGATTGATAGCTGTCAATTAGACAACTATCAATTATTAATCCTATTGAAGTAAATAAAAAAACACACACACTTTAAGAATAAATAATTTTAATGAAATAAAAACACATTTTTTTTACCATATTTTATTTTACACTAAATCCGTGCGAAGCCATTGATCTCCTAAAATAAAGAAAAAGAAATAAAACAACATTATTCTTACCTATTCCGCCGATCTGTCACGTCCCACGCTGTAATCCTTCACAAAGGGTTAACTAGCTTTGAGCCAAGCTGTGCAAGTAATCCTGCATGCTCAGCTCAAAGCTCATGAATGAATAAGTTCCTCTCCTGGTGACAGGAGAGGATGTGTTTCATGAATGAAGCTTAATTGATTGTGTCCACTTTCCCTTTAGGTCAGGTCACTACAGTTAAATTGGCAATAAATCAATTAAGCTCCATTCATGAATCTATTCCTCTACTTTCGCTGGGAGAGGAACTTATTCATTCAGGGGAATACAGGTCTGAGACAGCATTATTAGCTCTCTGCGACCTGTAACCTGTTAACCCTTTCTGATGGATTACACCGTGGGACCTGACTGTACATCGGATTGGTAAGTATAATTTTGCTTTTTTATTTTATTTTTATTACAGGAAATGGTTTTAGCAGGAAAATAAAATATGGTCAAAAACTGTGTGATTATTTAATTAAACTTATTTTTTATTAAAGTGTGTGTGTTTGATTTTTCTTTCATACAATAGGATTAATAATTGATAGTTGCCTAATTGACAGCTATCAATTATTAACCTGGCTTAAAGTGACCTTTCAATTGCAAGGTCATTTTAACCCCTTATTAACCCATTCGCCACCGCTACAGGGCAATGGGAATAGACGGGCAAAGTGCCAGAAAGGGCGAATCTAATTATAGATTTGCCCTTTCTGGGGTGTCTGGGGGCAGATGTTAGTAGCCAGGGGGGGCACAAAAAAAATGTACCCTCCCTAGGCTATTATTATCTGCCCCCACTCGCTTGCTTTGTCTGTCTGGTGGAGAAAATACAGCGGGAGCCCACGCATTTTTTTTTAACGAATTTACACCTTTAATTAACCCCTACATGTCTGAAATTTAGCACACATATACTCATGTAATTGTATGTTTCAAACATATATAAAAATACATGAAATTACATGGTTAAATGTGTGGAAACAATGTATCATTTCATGTCGGCTTCTGTGATTTCACTGAAGCCGGCAATTGAATTAGCGGCTATAACAGTATGTAGAAGTGTAAGAACTATAAATATATGTATATATATATATATATGTCACAATGACATATATATATATATATATATATATATATATATATATATATTGTGTATATATCTATTCTTTCTTTTGGCATTTAAATACTATTCTTTTGGATCCATTATATGTCAGTTTTGCAAGCCTGCGAGAAAATCTCGCAAGTCGGATGAAAATCGGATGTTACAAGGTACACACACATGCGATTAAATCGCATCTTTGAAGGAAAATCGGATGCCAGAAGGATGTGTGATGTTTTTATTTTGATCCGATTGTCGACCGTCTAAAACGGACCGATTTTTTGTGGTTGTGTGTGACTCCAGCCTAATTTGCACAAACAATTAAATCAGACTATGTGTGCAAAATTTCACACCTGTAGGGGTTAATTAAAGGTGTAAATTCGTAGCAAAAAAAGTCCGTTTTTTTTACAACGAATTTACACCTTTAATTAACCCCTAGAGGTGTGAAATTTTGCACACATAGTCTGATTTAATTGTTTGTGCAAATTAGATAGCAAAGGACATGAAAAGAAATGTTTAACCCTATGTACACCAAGTGTCATTTCATGTCGGGTGACCCGACATGAAATGACACTTGGTGTACATAGGGTTAACCATGTCTTTTCATGTCCTTTGCTATCTAATTTGCACAAACAATTAAATCAGACTATGTGTGCAAAATTTCACACCTCTAGGGGTTAATTAAAGGTGTAAATTCGTAGCAAAAAAGTCCGTTTTTTTTTACAACGAATTTACACCTTTAATTAACCCCTACAGGTGTGAAATTTTGCACACATAGTCTGATTTAATTGTTTGTGCAAATTAGATAGCAAAGGACATGAAAAGAAATGTTTAACCCTATATACACCAAGTGTCATTTCATGTCGGGTGCTTCTGTCTTTTCACTGAAGCCGGCTTTACCCGGCAATTGAATCAAAGGATATATTTTACTATGTAGAAGTGTATAAACTATACATATATGTATATATATATGTCACAATGACATGTATATATATATATATGTATTCTATGTGTGTATATTTAGTGTTTACAAGGAAAGAATGGGGTTTTTTTAGTTGCGATATTTTGTTCCCATAGACTTACATGGGACTTCCGGTATCGGTATCGGGTATCGCCGATTTTTTAGTGATATCGGCGATACCATTCCGATTCCGATACTTTAGCATATCGGAAAGTATCGCTCAACTCTATTCACGACACATTGTAGCTCTAAATATGTGGCGACCGGTTTCGCAATTCCACAAACTTTTAGTTGATTCACCATAAGATTTGTATACTCCCGCTAAAAGAAGTAAACCAATATAAGCATTTAGAGCTGTCACATCTAATTTTTTCCATTTATCACCATAAACTACTTGTCCCTCAATGTTTTTGACTAAATAAGTACTTGATTACTGATAACAGTGAAACCCCCAGCCTTTGAATAATAGACAACCAGTCTCCTCTCTCATAAACAGAAAATGGATAATACTAGATAATTACTTGCTTACTGATAAGAACAGTGAAACCACCACCATTTTGAGATGAAGTACACATAAAAAAACATAACTTTTGCAGTCAGAAATAATCAGAGACCTGTAGAACAGTATAAAATGCTATCGGGTCATATTGACCCGAACAGTACACGTGTAATAATCAGCGTGTAGCAAAAAGTAAACAAAAAAAAATATATAGAGCTCCACAAATGAGAAGTCAAGATACCACTAGTTTCAAATCCTCATATAAAAAAATCTACAGGGTTTCAAAAATCATTTCGGGTCATATTGACCCGAACAGTACAGCAAGGTTAACCCTTATAACTTCCTAACAAAAAGAAATTTGTTTCCAAATGTGGGAAATGTTATTTAGTAAATATTTTGTGTGACATTCATTATTTCTGTTTTAAGGGCATAAAAAATCAGTTTTAGGCTGTGGTTCCACGGTCCGGAACCACAGCGCTTTGGACGGAGCGGAAATTCCGCTCCGTCTAAGCCCCGCCCCCTTTATGACGCGCGATCTTTCCGGAGGTGTTCAGGACACCTCCGGAACACCTCCGGAAAGAACGCAGGGCTACATAGCCCTGTGTTAAATTCTGTTGCGGCGACGCACCGTCGCCGCAATACGCGAGGACATGCTGCGGTCTAAAAAGACGCGCCGCATGTCCGTTTACGCAGGTCTGCCACCTGCGTATTGTTACGCATAGTGGAGACGGGATTTCTTGAAATCCCCTCCACTATGCTGTAACATCTGGACGCTGCGTGTTTGGCGCTGCGCCAGCGCACAGCGCCAAACACGCAGCGTTTCCTGACCGTGGAAACTCACCCTGAAAAGTTCAAAATTTTCGCCATATTTCGTTTTTTTTTTCATAAAGAAACACAAGTTATATCGAATAAATTTGAATGTAAAATGTAAAGAATTAACGTTTAAAATTTCTTAAAAAATTATCATTTGTTTATAATTTTGTAAAATATGAAAAATAATTTTAAAAGGTTTGGCATTTCTACTTTTAAACACTAGAGGAGCAGCTACCAAAATTTGACACCAAACTTAGTTTACAACTAGCTCACATTACTGCACTGCTGTAAATATGGACTGAATCTGCTCACATGTGTGTGATGTCACTCCTCTCCTCCCCCTCTGGGTGATTGCTTAGGGATAATAGAGGATGACATTTAGGATCAGAGTGCGCAGCCATTTTGTTGGTTCCTGAAAATTATACTGACAATTAGACGGTCACAGAGTATGGCAGGCAGAAAGGATTCTCTTAGTTGGTGCTGCTCGTTGTATCACACTTACGCTCACACTCTGATGCACATGCTCACACTCATGCTCACACACACGCTCATACTCACGCTGACGCTCACACTCACATTCACGCTCACACACTGATGCTCACACTCACACTCACATGCTGACACTCACGCTCACACTCATGCTCACATGCTGACACTCACGCTCACACTCATGCTCACATGATTGCACTCACAATCATGCTCACGCTCACACTCACATGCTGATGTTCACGCTCACACGCTGACGCTCACGCTGACACTCACGATCACACTCACGCTCATATGCTGATGTTCACACTCAAGCTCACATGTTGACTCTCAGGCCGGCGTCACACTTGCGAGTGTGATGTGAGTAAGTCGCACGACTTTCTCGCATCAACACCCGGCACGGCCGCCCGCTCTCGGACCCGAGTGTGCAGCAGCATGTATATCTATGCAGCACATGCTGCCGCACACTCGGGTCTGAGAACGGGCGGCCGTGCCGGGTGTTGATGCGAGAAAGTCGTGCGACTTACTCGCATCACACTCGCAAGTGTGATGCCGGCCTCATACTCACGCTCACAGGCTGATGCTCACACTCACACGCTGATGCTCACACGCACGCTCACATGCTGATGCTCAAACTCACCCTCACATGCTGATGTTTACACACACACCACATGCTGGCGCTCACACTCATACTCACGCTCACACACAGTCGTTCATGCTCATATGCTGATGCTCACACTCACTCGCTGATTCTCACACTCACATGCTGATACTCATACGCTGATGCTCACACTCATGCTCAAACGTACTCTCATTTTCATATGCTGACGCACACACTCGCGCTCACACATTGACGCTGACACACTGATCCTGACACTCACACACACTCATACTCACATGCTGATGCTCACGCTCACACGCTGACTCTCACAATTACTCGCTAATGCTCACACTGACACACTGAAGCTCACACACACGCTCACACTCTCACACTCACTCTCAAATCATGCTCACACGCTGATGCTCACTCACACGCTGACGCTCACTCACATGCTGATGCTCATGCTGAAGCTCACACTCACAAGCTGATGTTCACATTCACACACTGACACTCACGCTCACACTCACGCTCACATGCTGATGTTCACACACATACATGCTGATGCTCACACTCACGATGACGCTCACAATCATACTTATGCTCACACATTGATGCTCATGCTCACACGCTGACGCTCAAGCTCAGTCGCTGATTCTCACACTCACACGCTGATACTCACACTCACTCGCTGATTCTCACACTCACATGCTGATGCTCACACTCACTTGCTGATTCTCAGCCTCACACGCTGATGCTCACACTCATACTCTGATGCTCACACTCACACTCTGTTATGGGTCTGCGGAACACACCAATATATAATGTAGAAAGGTGCGTTCGCAGCCCGGGGTCCACCGTGCAAGCGAAGCCTGCTGCTAGTAAAAATGGCGCGAGAAGCAAACTCTGTTATCCCACAGAGTCGCCAACATAAACGCCGTAATGCGCTGTGGCAATGAGTGCGAACTCTGTTACTCCACAGAGCCGCTAGAAGGAGAGCCGCAGCGCTATATGGCGATGTGTGCGCACTCACTAGACACAACTGAGTGGCAAAGAAAACACGCTAGGGCGCTGACTAGAGTTGAAAGCGAACCCTGTTACGTCACAGGGCCGCTGAGAAAAAGCACTGTGTCCTGTAAGGCTCTCAGGTACACAGTTAAGTGCTAAGCGTACATAAAGCGTGATCATGTGCTAATGTCCTCACGGGAGTCACCCGCAATCTATGGCGTCTGAACGCCAGACCCTGAATACGGCAATCAAAACTCCTCACCGGTTATGCCGGTAATCTAGGGCATCTAGGACACCGACCCTGACCAGCTACCATACCAAACTCCTCACCGATTAAGTCGGTATTCTAGTGGCTTATTTCAGCCGTGGTCCCTATCCACACATACACATGACCACACTGGCGCATAGCATACAATGGTTGATATTAGCGCATGGCGGCCCAGCCATGCTACCCTTTTATAGCAACAGCTACAGGACCTTCCAGGAACAAGGACCAATGAGAAACTGTTACAAACACATGTAGCTACATGACCTTCCTGGCGGACCAATAGGAGCCGCTGCAGCACCTGAACATGTGACCCCTGATCTCCAATGAGAGATCTCACTCTGGGCATGCTCAGAAGGGAAAACGCAGGACTTTGTCCCAAAGACGTCTGCTCCAGCACTGGCTATAATAGCAGATCCAGGAAAGGCAGCAGCAAGTCACTGCACAGTAGTGGAGTGGGCAAGACGCTTGGACCGACGTCTCTGCTGAGCAGGCTCCACTGCGGCCGGAGATGAATGGGAGACCGCAGCGGGACGGGTTCGAGACTCCCCTTGTGCAGCAGCGGGAAATCGAACCCTAACACACTCATGCTCAAACGCAAGCTCATTTTCATATGCTCGCGCTCACACACTGACGCTGACACTCACACACACTCATACTTACATGCTGATGCTCACGCTCACACGCTGACTCTCACAATCACTCGCTAATGCTCACACTGACATACTGAAGCTCAAACTCATGCTCACATGCTGATGCTGACGCTCACTCACATGCTGATGCTCATGCTGAAACTCACAAGCTGATGTTCACATTCACGCTCACATGCTGACGTTCACACACATACTCACATGCTGATGCTGACGCTCACAATCATGCTCACACGCTGACGCTCTAGCTCAGTCGCTGATTCTCACACACTGACACTCACACTAACTCGCTGATGCTCACAATCATTACTCATGCTCACACGCTGACGCTTAAGCTCAGTCGCTGATTCTCACACTCACAAGCTGATGCTCATACTCACGCGTAATGCTAACACTCATGCTCACACGTTGACACTCACACTCACGCTCACATTCTGATGCTCACACACTGATGCTCCCACTCTACACTTACACTCAAACTCATGCTGACACTCACTCGCTGATGTCTCCACTCTCACGCTGATTCTCACACTCACTCGCTGATGCTCACACTGACACACTGAAGCTCACCACACACTCTCGCACTCGCTCTCAAACTCATGCTCACACGCTGATGCTCACTCACACGCTGATGCTCACATGGTGAAGCTCACCACTCACAAGCTGACTCTCACACTCACTCGTGATGGTCACACTGACACACGCTGACTCTCACACTCAGGCCCGGGTCAAACACAACATCTAAAAAATCGGACTGTTTTAGTCGGACGATTATCGCACAAAACTTTCATGAACATTGATCCGTCTGTCATCCGATTTTCCGGCGATGATGCGATTTAGTCGCATCTGAGCGTACGTTTCACATCCGATTGACATCCAACTTGCGATTTTTTGGCGCAGCCTACCAAAATGGACAAATAACGGTTTTGAGGCCTGAAACTAATTTAAATCATCAGCCATACCCATATTTAAGGTGTCTCCAACAGGTGTGAGCCTCCCAACTTTGCAGTGGACTCATTGGTTTATTTGTGCTTAGTGCTTTATTGCTGCTTTGTCACAAACATGAGCGACAGACTGATCTTTAATACCACTGAGCGTGTGCTGTACAATTGGGTTATATCCAGACGGTTTGGGGAGCCATACCCTGTGATTGCAGATCCCAGAATACGCCGAAGAATGTGGGTCCATCCAATTTTGAGGCTAAGGATAAGTAAAGGGCATTTTCACTGTTACACCCGGTCCCAGCGCTGCCTCTGCACTCCGTTCTGCTCACTCACCTGTTGCTCGGGCTGTCCCTCTGCGGCGGTCTGTGCGTGGGCTGGGGTCTCCTGTCCCATCTGCTTTCCGGTGTCCTGAGTCCTTCTCCACTTCCTGTCACGCTGCTGGCAGGCCTCCAGACAGTCGGCTTAGGACGCGAGGCTGCGCCCACCGCCTCTCTTAAAGGGGCAGCGTGCATCTTTTGAAATAGCTAATTATCCAATGGCTGCGCACTCAGTACTATATCTGGTCACTCCACCATTAGGGGAGTGCCGGAGCAACGTGTTCTATCATTGCTACATCTGGTTCTGTTCCTGTTCTGTCTGCGCTGCGTCTGCAGTCTCTGTGCTTCGCTGATACTGTTTGTCTCCTCAGATCATTGCTAACCCGTATCTGGCTAATCTGGACAATCTCGGCTATTACTGGCGCAAGTGTCATCCCGTTCCGCCATCAGCCATCCGTACCCGTGGACCGTGACAAGGTCACTGAAGCCAGCCTTCTACCATCCGTTCTGGACCAGGACCTTACCCTTCTCCGTCAAGAACTTTCCACGGACTCTGTAAATACTTGTTACCCTTTTGGTCCCTCTGGGACAGCTGCCACGTGTCCGGGGTCTAACTGGAGGTAGCACCTGTGTCCTCCGGGTATTCCATTCTGGTCCTGTTCGAGGGGCCTTACTACGGGTATCCGGGGCTCACTAGTTACGCCCCCTTCGGAGCCCCCGGACCGCGGTCTCGAGGTTCCACATTAAAAAATAAATACGAATGTGAACTTCACCACCTCTGCCTCCGCTTCCATTCGTTACAGATTGCTCCGGCCATGGAACCCGCTGGATCCCAGAGACCTCCGACCACGGATCTGTGCCAGGAGGTGGCCCGTTTGGGAGTTCAACAGGACAAGATCACGACTTATCTACGCAGCTTGTCTACCCGCATGGATTCCCTAGGGTCCTCGTCTGCACCTGACTCTTCTATCAATAATCAGGTACCAGTTCCCATGGCAAATCAAGGTCCCCGTCTGGCGGCTCCTTCCCGTTTCCAGGGTGATCCTACTCTGTGTCGGGGTTTCCTCAATCAGTGCACTCTACACTTCGAAATCTTGGGGCATATGTTTGCTTCTGACCGAGCCAAGGTGGGCTTCATCATGTCACACCTGGGAGGAGAAGCCCTCGCCTGGCTAAACCCGCTATGGGAGAGAGGGGATCCGGTGGTTAACGATCTTCAATCTTTCCTAGAGGCTTTTCGCAGGACTTTCGATGAACCTGGTCGTACCACTTTGACTGCATCAGCTCTGCTCCGCCTGCGCCAAGGTACTCTCACGGTAGCTCAGTATGCTGTTAAATTCCGCACCCTCTCGTCTGAATTATCGTGGAACAATGAGGCCCTGGTTGCTAACTTCTGGGAAGGCCTATCCGGAAGAATCAAGGATGAGCTGGCGGGACGGGACAGACCTACTCTCTTGGAAGAGCTAATATCCTTGGCAACCCGAATTGACCTGCGTTTTCAGGAGCGCTCCATGGAGATCAAGCGGGACAAAAGGTCCTATCACCTGGACTCTAGTTTGTACAAAACAGGTACTTCACCCTCCGCCTCCGAGGCCATGGAGGTGGACCATGTAAGTTTGGCCACCCGCCGCCGGGAGGCACGTCGCAAGGAGGGAAGTTGTTACTACTGCGGTAGTTCTGAACATTTGATTCATTTCTGTCCTAAAAAGTCGGGAAACTCCAGTGCCTAGGTCCGGTAGGAGGGGCCAACCTAGGTAAAGAGAGTCCTCTCCCTCTTTACACATCTCTGTCACCGTGTCCTATGGAGCAATAAAATTCTCCGAACACTGTCTACTGGATTCTGGAGCTGCAGGGAACTTCATCCAGCAGGCGGTTGTGGATCATTACCGCTTACCAGTCCAGCGTCTTCCTGATCCGTTACAGGTGTCCACCGTGGATGGCAAATAGCTGACCGAGCCCGTCCAGTTTCAAACCGAGTTGGTGGAACTCCGGGTAGGTCTAATGAATACTGAACGAATGCGATTTTATGTATATCCTGGTTTATCCCATCCCATGCTTCTAGGTTTACCTTGGCTTCAGATGCATGAACCAGTCCTTAATTGGAAAACTGGAGAAGTTCTGCGTTGGGGAGATACCTGCATGAATCGTTGCTTAACCCGGATTCAATCTGTTTCGCCTCCAGTCCAGCCTGATACCCTGCCAGGGTTGCCTTCCGCCTATTGGTCCTTCTCTGACGTCTTTGGGAAAAAAGAGGCTGAGAGACTACCTCCACACAGGTCGTATGACTGTCAGATAGAGCTTCTTCCAGGAGCATCACCCCCTTGCGGGAGAGTTTATCTTCTTTCACAGGCAGAGACTCAGGCCATGTCGGACTACATTCAAGAGAATTTGGCTAGAGGATTTATCCGAAAGTCATCGTCACCGGCAGGAGCTGGATTCTTCTTTGTGAAGAAAAAGGACGGATCCTTGGCCCTGCATTGACTATCGGGGTCTAAATCAAATCACGGTAAAAAACAGGTATCCATTGCCTCTTATTTCAGAGCTGTTTGATCGTCTCCGAGGGGCCAAGATCTTCACCAAATTGAACCTCAGAGGGGCCTACAACCTGATCCGAATCAGAGAGGGAGAGAATGGAAAACAGCCTTCAACACCCGTGACGGCCACTATGAATACCTGGTAATGCCATTCGGCCTAAGCAATGCACCTGCGGTTTTTCAGGAATTTTTTAATGACATTTTCAGGGACTTGCTCTATACTTGTGTCGTGGTTTACCTGGACGATATTTTGATTTTTTCTGCTGACTTGACGTCACACCGGAGGCAAGTACGCCTGGTCTTACAAGGACTGAGAGAGAACAGGCTCTATGCCAAATATGAGAAATGCCTCTTTGAGCAGTCCTCTTTGCCTTTCCTTGGGTACATTGTATCTTCCACAGGATTAAAGATGGATCCGGAGAAGTTGTCTGCAGTTCTCAACTGGCCTCGTCCGTCTGGGCTAAAAGCCATACAAAGGTTCCTCGGATTCGCCAATTACTACTGGCAATTCATTCCACACTTTTCCACCCGAGTGGCTCCAATCACAGCCTTAACCCGGAAAGGTGTAAACTCTAAGGAATGGTCCTCCGAGGCAGAAGAGGCCTTTGTTTCTCTCAAAAAAGCCTACGCTTCCGCACCCGTTCTCCATCGTCCTAATTCAAGTGAGCAATTTTTTCTTGAAGTTGACGCTTCTTCCATAGGTGCAGGAGCAGTTCTGACCCAGAAGTCATCTACCGGGCGGATGATCTTGTGTGGTTTTTTTTCCAAGGTTTTTTCTCCTGCAGAAAGGAACTACTCTGTCGGTGATCGCGAACTGTTGGCCATCAAATTGGCTCTGGAGGAATGGAGACATCTTCTTGAAGGAGCTCATCACCAGGTAATCATATTCACCGACCATAAAAACCTTGCCTATCTCCAATCTGCTTTAAGACTGAATCCCCGTCAGGCCCGTTGGGCATTATTTTTTGCCCGTTTCAATTTTGTACTTCATTTCCGTCCAGCTGACAAGAACATCAAGGCAGACGCACTCTCTAGGGCCTTCTTGCCTCCTGAACTGGAGGAGGAACCTCAGCACATTATTGAACCTTCTAGGTTAGTCTCTGTTGCCTCCACTGATCTGGCCCGGCTTCCTCCTGGGAAGACTTTCGTGTCTGCTTCTGACCGTACTCGTGTTCTGCGCTGGGGTCATTCTTCTAAGTTGGCTGGCCATGCTGGTCAGAAAAAGACGCAGCAACTCATCTCCCGGTATTACTGGTGGCCTACCATGGTCAAGGATATCCAGGAGTTCGTCGCAGCATGTCCTTCATGTGCTCGTAACAAAACTGTTAAACATCTACCAGCCGGCAGGCTTCTGCCTCTTCCGATTTCGTCCGCTCCCTGGCAGCACATCGCGATGGATTTCATCACGGATCTTCCCATCTCTTCTGGCTGCTCAGTGGTATGGGTTGTGGTGGACCGCTTCTCTAAAATGGCTCACTTCGTTCCGCTATCTGGCCTCCCGTCTGCTCCAGAACTGGCCACTCACTTCATCCAGCACATCTTTCGTCTACATGGATTTCCTCTCCACATCGTGTCCGACAGGGGCGTCCAGTTACCTCTAAGTTCTGGAGAGGACTCTGTAAAATGGTAAAAATTGAGCTAGATTTTTCTTCTGCATATCATCCCCAGTCTAATGGGCAAGTGGAGAGGATCAATCAAATCCTGGCTGGATACCTGCGTCACTTCGTCAACGCTCATCATAATGACTGGGTAGAATTACTGCCCTGGGCGGAATTCTCCTACAACAATCAAGTAAGTGAATCTTCTGGAAAGTCTCCCTTTCAGATTGTGTTTGGACTGCAACCCAGAATTCCTCTTCCTGTCTCGGATTGTCGGATGTTCCGGCAGTCGATACCTTGTCAAAGAATTTCTCGGACATTTGGAGAGAGACCAGGTCGGCTTTGGAGAAAGCTTCTCAACGTATGAAAACGCATGCGGACAAAAGACGTTTGGAGGCTCCCATCTTTCGTCCAGGAGACAAGGTATGGCTCTCCTCCAAGTACATCCGTCTGAAGTTACCATCGTACAAATTGGGTCCTCGTTTCATTGGTCCCTTTTAAGTTTTGAGACAGATCAACCCGGTCTCTTATAAACTGAAATTGCCTAATTCTCTAAGAGTACCTAACTCCTTTCATGTTTCCCTCCTCAAACCAGTAGTGTTGAGCTCCTTTTTTAAGGACCCGGGTACCACTCCTGATCCGGTCTCTGAGGATGATGTTTTTGAGGTAAAACATATCTTGGCCTCTAAGCGAGTAAGAGGTAGGATCTATTACCTGGTGGACTGGAGGGGTTTTGGTCCTGAGGAGAGGTCTTGGGAGCCTAAAGAGAACATCCAGGCCCCTCTTCTTCTTAAAAATTTCACGCAGGCTTGAAAAAGAGGAGGAGTAAAGAGGGGGATACTGTTACACCCGGTCCCAGCGCTGCCTCTGCATTCCGTTCTGCTCACTCACCTGTCCTCGGGCTGTCCCTCTGCGGCGGTCTGTGCGTGGGCTGGGGTCTCCTGTCCCATCTGCTCTCCGGCGTCCTGAGTCCTTCTCCACTTCCTGGCACGCTGCTGGCAGGCCTCCAGACAGTCGGCTTAGGACGCGAGCCACGCCCACCGCCTCTCTTAAAGGGGCAGCGTGCATCTTTTGAAATAGCTAATTATCAATGGCTGCGCACTCAGTACTATATCTGGTCACTCCACCATTAGGGGAGTGCCGGAGCAACGTGTTCTATCATTGCTACATCCGGTTCTGTTCCTGTTCTGTCTGCGCTGCGTCTGCAGTCTCTGTGCTTCGCTGATACTGTTTGTCTCCTCAGATCATTGCTAACCCGTATCTGGCTAATCTGGACAATCTCGGCTATTACTGGCGCAAGTGTCATCCCGTTCCGCCATCAGCCATCCGTACCCATGGACCGTGACAAGGTCACTGAAGCCAGCCTTCTACCATCCGTTCTGGACCAGGACCTTACCCTTCTCCGTCAAGAACTTTCCACGGACTCTGTAAATACTTGTTACCCTTTTGGTCCCTCTGGGACAGCTGCCACGTGTCCGGGGTCTAACTGGAGGTAGCACCTGTGTCCTCCGGGTATTCCATTCTGGTCCTGTTTGAGGGGCCTTACTACGGGTACCCGGGGCTCACTAGTTACGCCCCCTTCGAGCCCCCGGACCGCGGTCTCGAGGTTCCACATTAAAAAATAAATACGAATGTGAACTTCACCACCTCTGCCTCCGCTTCCATTCGTTACATTCACCGTCTCTATTTGTCGCTGCGTACCCATCCCGACAAGTTTTTTCAGTATTGTCGAATGAGCCTTGGTACCTTCGATAAGTTGCTAGAGATTGTGCGCCCTGGGATCACTTTTCAGGACACCAGGATGCGTCCAGCTATTTCTGCTGAGGATCGGCTTATCCTAACATTACGGTATGTGTGTCAGCGATATGTTGATGATGTTTTCCCCAACATAGCTACTTTGCTAGTGTTGTAACTTACTTATTGTTAACATATTGTCAGGAATGTTTTTATCACACTTACCCATCTTAATTATTTGCTTGTGTGTAACCCACAGAAGGCATGGCATGTCATAGCATTTAGTGCATGCATGCTTTTAGAAACTGACCCATTGTAAGTGTTGGGAATGCTGTGCTTGTTGTTTGCTGTGCTGATGTGTACATGTTTTGTCTTCTTTGTGTATTGCAGGTTCCTTTCCACTGGCCTGTCATACGCTGCTCTGCACTTAGAGTTCTTAATTGGCAAATCCACCATTTCAGGCATTGTCCACTGTACTTGTGTAGAAATTTGGTCAGACTACATAAAGAGGTCATGCCTGAGCCCAAAATGGCCGACTGGTTGAGGATTGCATGTGGATTTCAAGAAACTTGACAGTTTCCACACTGTATTGGAGCCCTCAGTAGTGTTGGTTGGGCCTTGGTTGACAGTCAGTACAGGTTTATACATTTAGTATCAAAAAACTGACCGGCACATCCAAACATAGATCCAGTGTAAACAGGTGCTAAAACCTAGAGTCACCAACTCATACACATTCAAGAAAAAAAGGTAGCACACTGTAGCCCGCGGACACAAAATATGAAAAATGAATTGCATCACTGCCTTAGAAATATGAAAAATTGAGAAGTCTTAGCGCATAAAAAGGCCAATTTATGTGTATCTGGAAGCCACGTTAAGGCTCTTCTCGTATTCCAGGTCCTAACTATGCCAATCCTCACTTAGAAAAGTCTGTCTGCATGGGAACATATGAATCCTCTCTTCAGACTAAAATCTACATCTCTGTGGAGGGGTAATGAACCTGGCATAACCAAAACGCCTGTGACCAACAGATGGAGTGCTCAGGTAGAAGGTAAATGAATAATGAATAAATGAGGATTGGCATAGTTAGGACCTGGAATACGAGAAGAGCCTTAACGTGGCTTCCAGGTACACATAAATTGGCCTTTTTATGCTCTAAGACTTCTCAATTTTTCATATTTCTAAGGCAGTGATGCAATTCATTTTTCATATTTTGTGTCTGCGGGCTATGGCGCTACAGTGTGCTACCTATTTTTTTGAACGTGTATGAGTTGGTGACTCTAGGTTTTAGCACCTGTTTACACTGGATCTATGTTTGGATGTGCCGGTCAGTTTTTTGATATGTATTCATTTACCTTCTAACTGAGCACTCCACCTGTTGGTCACAGGCGTTTTGGTTATGCCAGGTTCATTACCCTCCACAGAGATGTAGATTTTAGTCTGAAGAGAGGATTTATATGTTCCCATGCAGACAGACTTTTCAAAGTGAGGATTGGCATAGTTAGGACCTGGAATACGAGATGAGCCTTAACGTGGCTTCCAGGTACACATAAATTGGCTTTTTTATGCGCTAAGACTTCTTAATTTTTCATATTTCTAAGGCAGTGATGCAATTCATTTTTCATATTTTGTGTCCGCGGGCTATGGCGTTACAGTGTGCTACCTTTTTTTCTTGAAGGTTTATAATTGTAGACATTGGGGCCTATGGAAGGACTGGAGACTCCAGAGTCTTCAATTCTTCCATTATGGGTCGGCGGCTGCGCAATAGCCAATTGGACCTACCACCACCATGTCAACTTACAGACTCCAATCTGGAACCAGTGCCTTATGTTCTTGTAGCAGATGAGGCGTTTCAATTGACACGTCATGTTATGAGGCCATATCCCCATCGCAATCTGAACCTTTGGCGTTGAATCTTTAATTTTCGCCTTTTACGTGCACGACGCCTGGTGGAGTGCACCTTTGGTATTCTTTGTCCCAAATGGCGGGTACTACAACCAGCCATTCAGCTGAGTGAAGCTAATGTAAATGTGGTAGTAAAAGCATGTGTAGTCCTAAATAACTTCACTAGAATGCATGAATGCTCCTCGCCTGATGTGGCTGACCTTGGGTCTGGTAATGTGTCTATGCCTATGAGACCACTCATCTATCACCGTCGTCCCTCTTCTGGCCTTAAAGTACGTATTGTGTTCACTAATTATTTTGTGTCCCCTGAGGGTGCTACTCCCTGGCAAGAGGAGGCCTTATCTATGTAGTGTGCTTGTTTTGTTGTACCATAAACACATTTTTGTTTACCTCCTTGTTGTTGTTGTGTTGTTCCTACTCTCCTGTTCCTTATATGTTACACAGGACATCACATATAATAATAATAACATACAACCGATGCGACTTAACATTTTTAATAATTTGTGTATATTTTAGTCGCTCTCAAATAAAGCGTAGTGGACAAATATGTCCAAAGTTTAAATTCACCTTTGTAATAAAAATTTAACAACAGTAAGCAATATAAAGGCAATTACAAAAGTACTCTAACAATGAGTCAACAAATATTACCTACAAGTTATGGTAGGTGGGGGGTGGTGTAGGTGGAGGGCCAGGTTGGGTGGGTTGCTTTGCTTGATCACCAACCACTGTGTCACCCTGAGTAGTGGCAGACTGCCCTGTGTGTTGTGGGTTTCTGCCTGGATCCTGATGGGGGTTTGGATAGGGTACATGGGAAACTGTGGTTGCTAGTCATAACTATAGGGCTGCCCACTTTGAGTATGCCCCCCAATATGCCCATGTCGACCATACCCATGTTGTGGCCAGCCTACAACATTGGGTATGTTCAAGTGGGCATATTGGGAATGGTCACTCTGTCCCATGTGTTGTACCTGGTGAGGTACATTTTGGCAGGAAGGAGCTTGTGGCGTAGGAGTTGGTATCTGTTGGGCACAAGGAGGGGGTGGAGGAGGAGGATGATGATGAGGAGGAGGTTGAGAGGCTGAAGCACCCTCTGTTCGATGCCTTCCCAACAACTGTAGTTGATTTTCTGATGAAAGCTGCCACCTTTCCAGAAAATCAAATACAGTGTTGGGATCATTTGGTGGGGTGCCTGCATCCAGAACAATTTGGATAGCACCTCTGGTCCGCAGTCTGTGCTCACGGGGAATACCCCTGAGGTAGCGTGCCAGACTGCGTCCAAATGCCTCCTTCCCATCATCATGTGCAGCATTGGACAAAAAGTTCAGAACTCCTCTGTCCACCTGCCTCCTTGTCCCAGAACCAACTCCTTCTCTTCTGCGCCTGCCTCGCCGTGGAATCACGGAAGGTTGAGGAGACCCATCCTGAGGCCTAGTAGGGCTACTGCTTACGGGATGCTCCTCTTGATGTTGAGCCTTGCTGTCTGACTCCTCAGCTTGTGCTGCTGGTGCTGGTGGTGGTGATGCTGCTTGGGTGGATGAAGAAGCTGCAGAGGAAGGGCCAGCCTCCTGAGCAACATCACCCACTGGGTCTATCACTACCTCCGAGTCAGACCCAGTCTCCCTCTCGGAAAGGTTAGACTCCGTGCTATAAAGGAATAGAAAGAATAAAATTTATATTTGATATCCAAAGCAGTAATAGCCTTTCTACATACATGCACTTACGCTCGCAGATCCATCACCGGCGCCATAAAATTGAGGCGATCAAAGTAGAGGTATTTCCTCTTCGTGCTTCCTGAGGCCTCACTACGTGCCCTCAGCTGCCTCTCCCTTCTGTAGCAATCCCGACAGCTGCGCCACTGCCTTGTCACATCTGTCTCTGCAAAGTGACATAAAAAAAGGAATAACATTAGTTATATGGACTTGTAAAATACTTCAGAAATCTGTAGCTATCAATATCCACATTATATTTGTTTGTGGTCTTATGTCAACACACCAGCACCACAAAAGTTGTATGGTATTCAGGGTGGCAAACTACCATGATCATATTAGCAGGGTGCATGCATAGAAACATACGTGTGTTAGGTATGTGTAAGAACAACTAGCATAACTTTGGCCCAAAGTTTTGCCCTTAACAGAAGGGCCACAGATGAAGTACATGAGCTACACATTTCATGTGTGCTCAAGGTGACTACAACCATTTGACACCCTAAGTAGGCGACCATCATTGATGGATGTGAATCTTTGGATGTTGTTTGTGTACACACATAACAATGTGGCATTGAGATTGTAAAGCGTTTCATACTAAGTTTTGTTTGGGACAATATAAGCGGAGAAACCAAAAATAGAACATTGGTGTTGGCAGATACAGTGAAATATATAAAGTTTTGTATGGTTGGAATTAATTTACTTACTAATGGGGTCTTGGTCCTCCCTAGATCTCTCCGCAAAATCTGGGAACATTTGGCAACATATTCTCCTCCACGCCGCTCCTTGCGCGACCTGTCAGAGTAATGGGCATTTCCTGGTCCCAAAGTTCTGGCCTTCCTGGACCAGAACTATCAGCATTTCCACTTAATATGGGTGGCCATGGTTCTGGATTCTGTGGAGGCGTTGTTCCTGTTTTTTTTTTTATATGTGAACGCCTAATTAGCATGTGAAGCCTTCCTGACAATTCCTGATGCAATTTCCTGTCACCTGGAGAAGTCGTGCGATTTAATCGCAAGTACACGTGCGGTCCTTTGTAATCCTATTTTTCATCGCACCCATAGACTTGCATTGGCGATTGTCGATCCACAATCGTGACAATCGCAGCATGCTGTGATTTCACTCGCACGTATAAAACGAACGACAAAAAATCGGATGGTGGGAGCTGCTCCATAGATTAACATTGGTCCGACTGCAATGCGATATTTCATCGCTTTGCAGTCGTACGATTTTGTCGCCAATGTGAACCCGGCCTCAAGCTCAAACTCAAGCTCATGTTTTCATGCTGATGCTCACTCACGTGCTGATGCTCACACTCACACGCTGATGCTCACACTCACATGCACACACACTGATGCTAACACTCATGCTCGCACATTGACACTCACTCACATGCTGACGCTCACACTCACATGCTGATGCTCACACTCACTCGCTGATGCTCACACTGACACACTGATGCTCACAAGCATGCTCACACTCTCACACTCACGCTCAAACTCACGCTCGCGCGCTCATGCTGATGTTCATAAAACAAGAAAGATGGGCGCACTAAAAAAACATATAATATATAGGGAGGTGCGAGCCGGTAGAGTGAAACATTATAACAACAAGAGAGCAAAGAACTACGGTATATGACGTACACTACACTAGATCAATTGAAGATGTGAAAAAATATCAAATTTTATTGACACATAAAACATGGTGAATAAAAACATTATTAAAACCAAATGAACCATGATTTGAAAATCTGCCTAAGTGAAATACTCTGTGTGGTACAATATAATACACCAGGGGCAGCACAAGAAAAATACAGAACATAAGCATGTGTAATATCATGCAGTTGCTGCAACCAAACAGACACACTATACAGAGAAACAATATGCCTAATACAGATAATAAGGTGCAAAGATAACTGTGCTAAGCATACAAAATATAAGCCAATGGAGGACCTGTATGGACAAAACCATGATATGAATGCATGGAGATCAGACTGATAAATGTGCTATGCAAAATGCATGAGCACAGAAAACACAAGATAATGTAGCCATGCAACCCACAATAAGTCCCAGCAAAATGTCCCAGCCCTAACCAAAAAGGAAGGATAATTACCTAAGGCAAAACCCTCATAATAGAGGTACAAGTAAATAAGCAGAAGTAAAGACCATGGTTCAGGGGAATGGTCCCACGCGTTCCGCCATAACTAGTGCGGCTTCATCATGTTCACTCACATGCTGACGCTCACACCCACATGCTGACGCTCACACGGTGATGATCACACTCACGCTCACGACTTGATGCTCAAACTCATGCTAAAATGCTGATGCTCACGCTCACACGCTGATGCTCACACTCACACACTGATGCTCACACACGCTCACACTCAAACTCACACTCACACAATGATGCTCACTCACATGCTGATGCCCACACTCACATGCTGATGGTCACACACACGCTCACACTCTCACACTCACACTCATGCTCACACTCTGACGCTCACTCAAACGCCGACACGCACACTCACACGCTGATGCTCACACTCACATGCTGATGCTCACACTCCCTCGCTGATGCTCGCACACTGATGCTCACACACACACACTCACACTCAAACTCATGCTCACGCTCACACGCTGACGCTCACTCACGCTGATGCTCATGCTCACACGCTAATGCTCACAAGCACGCTCACATGCTCAAACTCATGCTCATGCTCACATGCTGACGTTCATATCATATGCTGATGCTCACATTCACTCGCGATGCTCACACTCACAATGATACTCGCACTCATTCGCTGACACGCACGCTCACACTCACCCCATATGCTTACGCTCACACTCACGCTGACACTCACACTCGCATTCACACTCAAGCTCACATGCTGACTCTCACGCTCAAATGCTGATGCTCACACTCACACGCTGATACTCACACTCAAGTGCTAAAGCTCACACGCACACTCACACTCTCAAAATAATGCTCAAACTCACGTTCACGCTCACACTCTGATGCTCATACTCACATGCTGACGCTCACAATCACTCGCTAATGCTCACACTCACACGCTGATGCTCACACTCATACACTGACGCTCACATGCATGCTCACACTCTTACACTTACTCTCAAACTCATGCTCACGCTCACACACTGTTGCTCACTCACATGCTGACTCTCACATTTACATGCTGACACTCACGTTCAGACGCTGACACACACTCATGCTCACATGCTGATGCTTACACTAACATGCTGATGCTCACACTCATGCTCACACGCTGATGCTCACACTCACGCTGATGCTCACACTCATGCTCAAACTCACGCTCACACGCTGACGCTCACATGCTGATGTTCACACTTACACACTGATGCTCACACACATGCTAACACTCTCACATTCACACTAAAATGCACACTCACACGCTGATGATCACACTCACACGCTGATGCTCACACTCACACACTGATGCTCACAAGCACGCTCACACGCTCAAACTCATGCTCATGCTCACATGCTGACGCTCAAATTCACACTCTGATGCTCACACGCTGATGCTCACACTCACGTGCTAATGCTCACACGCACGCTCACACTCTCACTCTCATGCTCAAACTCAACCACGCTGACACTCACGTTCACATGCTGACACTCAAACTCACTCGCTAATGCTCACACTCACACGCTGATACTCACACTAATAGCTGAGGCTCACACGCATGCTCATACTCTTACACTCACTCTCAAACTCATGCTCATGCTCAAACACTGATGCTCACTCACACGCTGACGCTATCACTAACACGCTCACACTCACGTGCTGAAGCTCACACTTAGGCCACATTCACACTGTAAGGCTAAGTGCACACGATCAGGAATAATTGCGTTTTTTTCGCGTTTTTCCGCGGTTTTCCGCGGTAAAAACGCGATAAAAACGCAAGCATTAAGCATCCTATACATGTTAATTGATTCCGCATGTTTTGGCCACATGTTGCATTTTTTTCCGCGAAAAAAACGCTTCGCGGAAAAAATAGCAACATGTTCATTAATTTTGCGGAATGTAAGCGGTTCATGTGCGGTGGTACCCAGGGTCTGGAGGAGAGGAGACTCTCCTCCAGGCCCTGGGTACCATATCCCTGGTAAAACAATAATTAAAATAAAAAATAATGATATTCTCACCTTCCGGCGGCCCCCGTAGCCTTCCCGCGGCCCCCGCAGCCTTCCCGCCTTCAGCGACGCTCCCGGCAACTCCCGGTCCCAGGAGTGCTTTGCGAGAATCACCCAGATGGCATAGCGGTCTCGCGAGATGCTACGTCATCGGTGTGATTTGTCGCAAAGCACTCCTGGGACCGGAGTTGCCGGGAGCGTCGCTGAAGGCGGGAAGGCTGCGGGGGCCGCCGGAAGGTGAGAATATCATTATTTATTATTTTTTTTATTATTTTTACATTAGATCTTTTTACTATTGATGCGCATAGGCGGCATCAATAGTAAAAAGTTGGTCACACTTGTCAAACACTATGTTTGACTCGTGTGACCAACCTGTCAATCAGTTTTCCAAGCGATGCTACAGATCGCTAGGAAAACGCTAGCATTCTGCAAGCTAATTACGCTTGCAAAACGCTATTATTCTGGCGGGAATACGCATACAAAAAAAGTGCGTATTTCCCGCGGGAGAAGTGCGGGATTGCCGCGGAAATTTCCGCGGCAATTCCGCAACGTGTGAACTTAGCCTCAGTATTTGGTCAGTATTTTACCTCAGTATTTGTAAGCCAAAATCAGGAGAGGAACAATCAGAGGAAAAGTATAATAGAAACACGGCACCACTTCTGTATTTATCACCCACTCCTGGTTTTGGCTTACAAATACTGATGTAAAATGCTGACCAAATACTGAACGTGTGAACGTGGCCTTACATTAACATGCTGACGCTCACACTCATGCTCACACGCTGATGCTCACACTCACACTGACATGCTAATGCTCACAATCACGGTGATGCTCACCCTCATGCTCAAACTCATGCTCACACAATGACGCTCACTCACACGCTGATACTCACACTCACATGCTGAAAATCACACTTACATTCACACGCTGACGCTTACAGTCACGCTCACATGCTGATGCTCACACTCATGCTCACACGCTGATGCTCACACTCACATGCTGAAACTCACACTCACACTCACATGCTGATGCTCACACTCACGCTGATGCTCACACTAACACGTTGACGCT
Organism: Oophaga sylvatica; assembly: GCA_033576555.1. Classification (NCBI taxonomy): domain Eukaryota; kingdom Metazoa; phylum Chordata; class Amphibia; order Anura; family Dendrobatidae; genus Oophaga; species Oophaga sylvatica. The sequence goes on along the minus strand of JARQOD010000004.1, from coordinate 159,244,524 downwards.
GAGACTCACAGGCTAATGCTCACATTCACCATGACGCTCACACGCACACTCACACTCTCACACTCACACTCAAACTAACGCTCACTACTCACACACTAACTCTTACACGCACGCTCTAACTCATGCTCACATGCTGATGCTCACACTCACACACTGATGCTCACACTAACATGCTAATGCTCGCACTCATACTCATACTCACGTTCACGCTGATGCTCACACTCAAACTCATGCTCACATGCTGACACTCATGCTCACACTCAGGCTTACACACTGATGTTCACACTCACACTCATGCTCACACACTGATGCTCATACTCACGCTCACATGCTGATGCTCATACTCACTCTGATGGTCACACTCATGCTCACACGCTGACACACGCTGACACGCTGACACTCACTCACTGATGCTCACATTCACATGCTGGTGCTCACACTTATATGCTGTAATGCTCACACACATGCTCACATTCTCACATTACTACTCATGACTCCATAAACTCATGCTCGCACGCTGACGCTCACACTCACATGATGACCCTCACATGCTGATGCTCACGCTCACATGCTGATGCTCACAGTCACGCTCTCATGCTGATGCTCACACTGACTCTGACGCTCACACTCACACGCTGATGCTCACTCTCAAACTCACACACTAACGCTCAACACACATGCTCACACTCTCACACTCATGCTCAAACTCACACTCATGATCACACACTGATGCTCACACTCACACGCTGATGCTTACACTCACTCATGACGCTCACACTCACACGGTGACGCTCACACTCATACGCTGACACTCACATGCACACTCACGCTCACATGCTGATGCTCACACTCACATGCTAACACTCATATGCATGTTCTCACTCTCACACTCATGCTTAAACTCACGCTCATGCTCATGCTAATGCTCACGCTCACATGCTGACTAGTGTTGAGCATTCCGATATCGCAAGTATCGGGTATCGGCCGATATTCGCGTTATCGGAATTCCGATACTTAATTCCGATACTTTTTCAATATCGTATACCGGAATCGGAAGTTCCCATAATTCTTTGAGAGGCAATGTGATTTTAGTCAGCCAATGAGGAATCCTACGAAGTGTGGGCACATCCTGTAATGCTGCGGTCATCTTAACTAATGGCATGGCTGTGATTGGCTGCTGAAATGATGTCAGAATGCACTATAAAAGGCGCCGCAGCCATTTTAGCGTCACTGTGCTGTGAACTCAGTAAGGGACAGAACGCTGCTGTGCTGACTCTGAGGGACAGTTAGATATTGCGATTTTGTGTACTACTGTGCTTGAGGCAGGCTAGTTTACCAACCGCTGTGTAAAGCTTCATTTTGCCAGTGTTGTTTTAACAGCTCTGTGCAAGGTGTGTGTGTGACAGTGCAGGTGACGCTGCAGTTTGCTCTGCATCCACCGCTGTTTGTAGGCATCTGCACGTGTCACTGACTCTTTTTTTTTTTTATTTTTATTTAGTGGAATTGGTGCAGCTCCATTATATTAGAAAAAAATCAAATCTATTAGTGTGACGTGCTTCCATCCGTATACAATACATTGGTTGCAAACACTATAGAAGTACAGAAAGGAGCTTTTCACAGATAGTGAATAGTTGTGTTTCAGTGTTCACTGCAGTCTGTGAGGTTTTGATTTTTTGAGTGCAGATCACGCTCCAGTTAGTTCTTCAACCACTGCTGGTTGTAGTCTGCTGAGCGTGTGTCACTGCCTCATCCTTCACATTTTTCTCTAATTGGTGATGCTCCATTTTAGTGGAAAAAATCTAATCTATTAGTGTGACGCGCTTCCATCCGTATACAATACATTGGTTGCAAACACTATAGAAGTACAGAAAGGAGCTTTTCACAGATAGTGAATAGTTGTGTTTCAGTGTTCACTGCAGTCTGTGAGGTTTTGATTTTTTGAGTGCAGATCACGCTCCAGTTAGTTCTTCAACCACTGCTGGTTGTAGTCTGCTGAGCGTGTGTCACTGCCTCATCCTTCACATTTTTCTCTAATTGGTGCTGCTCCATTTTAGTGGAAAAAAATCTAATCTATTAGTGTGACGCGCTTCCATCCGTATACAATACATTGGTTGCAAACACTATAGAAGTACAGAAAGGAGCTTTTCACAGATAGTGAATAGTTGTGTTTCAGTGTTCACTGCAGTCTGTGAGGTTTTGATTTTTTGAGTGCAGATCACGCTCCAGTTAGTTCTTCAACCACTGCTGGTTGTAGTCTGCTGAGCGTGTGTCACTGCCTCATCCTTCACATTTTTCTCTAATTGGTGCTGCTCCATTTTAGTGGAAAAAAATCTAATCTATTAGTGTGACGCGCTTCCATCCGTATACAATACATTGGTTGCAAACACTATAGAAGTACACAAAGGGGCCTTTAACAGCTACAGAACAGTTGTGTTTCAGTGTTCACTGTAGTCTGTGAGCTTTTCATTTTGTGAGTGCAGATTACGCTCCAGTTTGTTCTTCAACCACTGCCGGTTGTAGTCTGCTGAGCGTGTGTCACTGCCTCATCCTTCACATTTTTCTCTAATTGGTGCTGCTCCATTTTAGTGGAAAAAAATCTAATCTATTAGTGTGACGCGCTTCCATCCGTATACAATACATTGGTTGCAAACACTATAGAAGTACACAAAGGGGCCTTTAACAGCTACAGAACAGTTGTGTTTCAGTGTTCACTGTAGTCTGTGAGCTTTTCATTTTGTGAGTGCAGATTACGCTCCAGTTTGTTCTTCAACCACTGCCGGTTGTAGTCTGCTGAGCGTGTGTCACTGCCTCATCCTTCACATTTTTCTCTAATTGGTGCTGCTCCATTTTAGTGGAAAAAAATCTAATCTATTAGTGTGACGCGCTTCCATCCGTATACAATACATTGGTTGCAAACACTATAGAAGTACAGAAAGGAGCTTTTCACAGATAGTGAATAGTTGTGTTTCAGTGTTCACTGCAGTCTGTGAGGTTTAGATTTTTTGAGTGCAGATCACGCTCCAGTTAGTTCTTCAACCACTGCTGGTTGTAGTCTGCTGAGCGTGTGTCACTGCCTCATCCTTCACATTTTTCTCTAATTGGTGCTGCTCCATTTTAGTGGAAAAAAATCTAATCTATTAGTGTGACGCGCTTCCATCCGTATACAATACATTGGTTGCAAACACTATAGAAGTACACAAAGGGGCCTTTAACAGCTACAGAACAGTTGTGTTTCAGTGTTCACTGTAGTCTGTGAGCTTTTCATTTTGTGAGTGCAGATTACGCTCCAGTTTGTTCTTCAACCACTGCCGGTTGTAGTCTGCTGAGCGTGTGTCACTGCCTCATCCTTCACATTTTTCTCTAATTGGTGCTGCTCCATTTTAGTGGAAAAAAATCTAATCTATTAGTGTGACGCGCTTCCATCCGTATACAATACATTGGTTGCAAACACTATAGAAGTACACAAAGGGGCCTTTAACAGCTACTGAACAGTTGTGTTTCAGTGTTCACTGTAGTCTGTGAGCTTTTCATTTTGTGAGTGCAGATTACGCTCCAGTTTGTTCTTCAACCACTGCCGGTTGTAGTCTGCTGAGCGTGTGTCACTGCCTCATCCTTCACATTTTTCTCTAATTGGTGCTGCTCCATTTTAGTGGAAAAAAATCTAATCTATTAGTGTGACGCGCTTCCATCCGTATACAATACATTGGTTGCAAACACTATAGAAGTACACAAAGGGGCCTTTAACAGATACTGAACAGTTGTCTGCAGGGTTCACTGTAGTCTGTGAGGAATAACCACACTTAGGCCTTATAACTTTTCTGACTTTCTTTATCAATCTACCAAGATGAAGAAGTCAGTGAGTAAGGCACGTGGTCGTGGTCGTGGCCGTGGATTTGCAGCAGGGAGAGGACGTGGGGATTCTGTGGCTGCTGCCGCACCCAGTGACACAGCATCCACCAGTTTTCCCCGTGAGCGTTCCTTTATGCGCACTTTTGTAGGAGCTCAGCGTACCCCCCTGCTGCGTCAAGAACAAATTGAAGCCGTTGTTGGTTGGATGGCAGCCAATGCATCGACTTCAATACCTTCCACCTCCTCTCAGGACCACAGCACTGTTGAACAACCATCAGTCTCTTCACCGCCTGCCAAATTGCCCAGGCAGTCAGAGAGCTCTGTACAGGAGCCAGCTGAGTCTCTGCTTCTGTTCTCAGAATCTGTTGGCTTGCAAACAGGGGCCCAGCTAAGCAGCATTCTGGAATGTGAAGAAGAGGCAGTATGCAGTGATGCGCAACAGCTGTGTCTCTCTGAATCTGAAGAGGCGGGTGAGCCAGTGCCGATGGTCAGCACACCGCAGAACGCATCTGATGATGATGAGACTCAGTTGCCAGTTTCTGTTGAGCATGGTGCTGGCCAGACCACCCAACAACAGCAGGTGTTGGAAGAGGGTAGTGGTGGAGATGATGAGGTCCAAGACCCAACATGGCGTGAGGAACAGGAAGGTGGTGGGAGCAGCTCTGAGGAAGAGATTGCCCCAACGGTCCAAACAGTAGGGAGAGGTAGGCTGCAGACTCGCTTGCCTGTAGCCTCCAGTTTGGCACCCGTTCGGAGCAGTTCTCTTACAACAGCCAAACCGGGCGCTCCCAGGACTTGCTCTGCGTGGTCCTTTTTTGATACAGTTGCAGATGATATTTGCTATGTCAAATGCAAGCTGTGTAATCAAAAAATTAAAAGAGGTAAAAGTGTCAGTAACCTTAATACAACAAATATGTGGAAACATGTGCGGTCAAAGCACTTTGTTGAGTTACAAAGACACACTGGAGATGTAGGCCAACCTACAGCAGCACCTACATCTTCAGCTCGTGTTGGAGCCTCTTCCTCCAGTTCACACACAGCTGTTTCGGCTTCCTCACAGGATCGCCATGGAAGAACCTCTGTCACTGTTGTCCAGAGACACAGTGTTATTCCACGCACAGCTGCAAGTTCCCTGTCATCCTCTCACACCCAGGCCACAAAACAGCCATCGGTAGCACAGGCATGGGATAAAAGACGGCCATACTCGGCAAACCATCCACGAGCACAGGCTCTGAATGCTGGCATTGCAAAACTCCTGTCCCTTGAAATGCTGTCATTCAGGCTGGTGGAGACTGACAGTTTCCGTGAATTAATGGCATTGGCAGTCCCACAATACAATGTGCCCAGCCGATTTTATTTCAGCAGGCAAGCCGTCCCTGGTCTGCAAAAGCATGTTGAGGCAAAAATTAAACATGCGCTACTAAACGCCGTCAGTAGCAAGGTCCACCTGACCACCGATGCGTGGACCAGTACCCATGGCCAGGGACGATACCTTTCCCTCACTGCCCATTGGGTGAATGTTGTGGAGCCGGGTACAGATCTTGCGAGTGGCGCTGTACGTGTTCTGCCAACTCCAAGGATTGCCGGAATTAAGTCTGTCCACATTGACTCCTCCTCCTACTCCAGTTCCTCAGAATCATCGCTGCAGGAGCCGTCACGGTCTACCTCCACATGGACCCGTGGACGCTTACCTGATGCGACCGATATGAGCACAGCCGTGGCCAAACGGCAACAGGCCGTTCTGAAATTAATTTACATGGGGAATCGAAGCCACACAGCGCAGGAGGTCTGGAATGCCATCAAGCAGGAGAGCGACGTGTGGTTTTTGCCAGCGAATCTCCAGCCAGGCTTGGTAGTATGTGACAATGGCCGAAATCTGGTGGCAGCTCTGGGCCTTGGCAAACTCACTCACATACCATGTCTGGCACATGTGCTCAACTTGGTCGTGCAGAGTTTTTTGAGGGACTATCCGGATCTTGATGCACTGCTGCACAAGGTCCGCCTAGAGTGCGCTCACTTGCGACGTTCCAGCATGGCCAGATCGCGCATTGCAGCTCTGCAACGCAGATTGCGCCTTCCTGAACATCGCATCATATGTGACGTATCCACCAGGTGGAATTCAACGTTACATATGTTGGAGCGGTTGTGTGAGCAGCAGCCAGCAGTAATGGAGTATCAGCTGCATCAGGCGCAATCAACTCGCAATTTGGGCCGTTCACACTTCACCACTACTGAGTGGGCCTCTATGAAGGACATCTGCCACGTTTTGCGTGCGTTTGATGAGTCAACGCGTATGGCGAGTGCAGATGATGCACTAGTCAGCCTGACTGTCCCCCTTATCTGCCTGCTTCAAAAAACACTGCAAGCAATAAGGGATGAGGTTTTGGAAGAGGTGGAGGATGAGGAGTCACAAATTCCATCACCTTCTGGAAAGTCAGCGCAACGTGGTTCCTCACAAAGGGCTGGGCAGGGCTCACTTTGTGAGGAGGATGAGGAGGAGGAGTCAATGGAGGAGGAAGACATCGCTCCAGGGGAGGTACACAACGCTCTAGTCAGTATGTAGAGCGAGGGTGGGGTGATGCAGAGCAGGCAGAGATGACGCCTCTTGCAGAGGACAGCGTTTCTTTGCCAGTTGGGAGTCTGCAGCACATGGTTGATTTCATGCTGCAGTGCCTAAGAAACGACCGCCGCATCGCCCACATTCTCACGACGTCTGATTATTGGGTGTACACCCTCCTAGACCCTCGCTACCGGGACAACGTCAAAAGCCTCATCACACCGTTGAACCGGGAGCGTAAAATGCGGGAGTACCAAGACACACTGGTGCAATCCCTAATGTTCTACCTTACTGCCGAGAGCACTGCTGCTGCTACTGCTTTACAAAGCAGCTCTGTGCGTCGAGGCAGTGTAGAGAGCTCTGCAACAAGAGGGAGCACACGCAGTGCCTCTGCACAGGGAAAGACCAGTATGTTAAAAATGTGGCAAAGTTTTGTGGCAGCGCCACAAATGTCTACACCATCCGAGAGGGCTCCAGTCAGCGGGAGGCAACGTATCCGTCAGATGGTGACAGACTACTTGGCTTTGCCTCTCAGTGTACTCCCAGATGGCTCTTCCCCATTCAAGTTTTGGGTCTCTAAGCTGGATACATGGCCAGAGCTTAGCCAGTATGCATTGGAGGTGCTGGCTTGCCCTGCTGCCAGTGTATTATCGGAGCGCGTCTTTAGTGCTGCAGGTGGTGTACTAACAGACCGTCGCATGCGACTATCCTCCGATAATGTAGACCGGCTTACTTTTCTGAAAATGAACAAGGCATGGATCTCGCCAGAATTTGTCTGTCCGTTTTCAGATTAAATAACTGGTTCGCAACGTTATCCATGTCTCCTGTTATGTTCATCTTTCTACCACCTGAACTCTACTCCCTGGGCTCCAACACTGCCAGTTGCTGCTCAGAAGTGTCGTGTCCACAGAACAAAACACAAGCTCTACTGTTAGTGGGGTTCAGTAACGCCAGCTGTTCCCCTGCTGTGTGAACGGCAAGAAGTCTCCTGTTCCGACACATGGACAGAAAAACACATGACCAACATGCTCCAAATAGGGAAGAGCCGTCACCCTGCTTGTTATGCTGAAAACATGAAATTGTGAAGTTTTGCAGGCCTAGAATGATAAATTTTTATGACAAATATGGACAAATAATAATTTGTCATCACAGCGCATATCTGCACATGTCTATTAGAAATGGTAACAAAAAATAAAACATAGTCTACTCTTCACATTTTTGAAATTAATGCATAAAAGTACATTTCAGACTTATGAATTAATGCTTTTTAAGGAACTTTATCTGTACCTGTAAGATAATGCAGTCAATGGATGTACGAATCATTAAATCCTCATCATCATCATCACGAGTTTTATTTATGACAGACATTATAAAATACACATACTGATGCCAACTGTAACTTCAAACACCATATATGAAATGGCCAGCATGTAAACATGGTAATAATGTCCAATAATAAATTATTACATCTAGAAAGTGCATCATGCATACTGACAATAGGTAGTTATACCTGCAAGTGCTGTTGAAACAACCACAAGAGATATAAATTAATACTGGTATATAGGTATCACAGTGCATAGTTACTCATGGACAATGTTGATGTAATACTGTATCTCAATTAAGTCAGCGTCAACCATTAGGCTTGTTAGTCTTGTACATTGTTAAAGAGGGAACGTAATTTTTTTGTTTGTCATAGGTGGAGTATTACACATTAAATTATTACTGCTGTATTTTTTTTTGCGTCCCTAGTGCGCAATAACGCAGCCTAACCTCACATTTGATAGTCAGCTAATTGCCACACGCTACCCTACCCTACGCGTGACAGTAGGAAGGTAGTGTTGACGGATAAAGCTTTGCGCAACCAGACATTCTTTTACCCTCTTCAACACTCTACAAGCAAAAAATGCATGATTTCAGCCGCAGACTTTATTGACGTACAGTATAACATCGGCATTACCCATCAGAGGCTGTCCACTGTCTGATACAGACATAGAATATACCTTTGCTATCCGTAGCCTTTGTTTCACCTACACTTGCAGGCACACACTTAAATTGTGACAAACAATGCCTAATGTTTTTTTAAATGGTTATTTTTTATTGTACATTATTGTGTCATCAATCACATTGATGAGTCCATGCTGGACATGTCATACATGCTATAGAAAGTTACGATTTTATGAACTTAAATAATTGAAATGTCTGTGACTGTCACATAAAATTTGCGATGATGATGATGAGTGACTATTACAAAATCCATTGTCTTCACTATGTTATGGTTTAACATAGCGTTCCTTAAGCATTATTCATAAAAAAAAAAATGGACTTTTATTCTTAAATTTACAACACTATATTTTGTTACCAATTTTTTGGGTGTTGTGTTGTTCCATTTATTTTTGGCATGTGCATATATGCGTTTATATTTGTATTTTCTTTATTTTTCCTTATTGAAATTAGAAAACATGTGTATCTTTGTACCGTGTTAGCCAGTAGATAGAAAAATATTTAGACTTCAGAGTCAGCAGTGGTTGATACCTTTTAATGGATAACTGAAAAGATGGAAACAAATTGCAAGCTTTCAAGGCTACTCACGTCTCTTCATCAGGGAAAGACTAACTAAAAAAATTAAGCATCACATATTTCTATACACAACAGGACACAGGAATAGTGCAATAGGTAAGACAAGTAAGTGACGTGTATCAGAACTGTCATTATCTCACAGGGATGAACATAAATATTGGAACAGTTCCTAGATAAGGATAGAAAGTTTGATTGCCCTCTCATTGGCGTATTTTTTTGGGGTTTTCATGACCCTGGAAGGGCATAGACGCAGATTCCTTAATTGATATAGAATGACATAAATCCATGTGATCTATTCATTCCATCACTAACAGTGTCAAAGGTCATGATGAGCTTATATTCTGAAACCTTTGTACGTTTCTCATATTTGAAGTTATATTTTAATACCAGTAATTCCATATCCATGATGCTATGACCGGGCATACAAAAGTCTTTTGCCACAGCTAAATTCATTAATTTATCTGTGATTGTGTGGCGCTGATAATTCATCCTTGTTCTCCTTTTTGTTGCCGGTCTCCCCTCACTTGTCCCTCCCTCACTTGTCTTAGCTATTCCTGTGTCCTGTTGTGTGTAGAAATATGTGATTCTTCATTTTTGGCTTTACTCTTAGCCTGATGAAGACACCTGAGTAGTCTCGAAAGCTTTGAATTTGTTACCATATTTTCAGTTAGCCATTAAACGTTATCAACCACAGAGGACTGTCAAGTATAAATATTTTTCTATTCTTGTAATTGAAATTTATCATTTTATTGTTGTAGTAAAAGTTCATTTATTCTTGTTTGAAGTACATACATTTGCAATGGCCACGTAACAAGGCAATAACTCAATATTTGTGCCTACACCCTCCTTGACCCTGGGCTTCAACAGCGCCAGTTGCTGCTCAGAAGTGTTAGATGCACAGATGAAAACAATCGCTGATGTGTTTGTGGGGTTCAGTAACGCCTGCTGTTCCCCTGCTGTGTGTCTGGCAAAAATTACTGCTGCTAACTACAACTTCAACTTCAAACGTCTCATACTAGGCCTCTGCCTACACCCTCCTTGACCCTGGGCTTCAACAGCGCCAGTTGCTGCTCAGAAGTGTTAGATGCACAGATGAAAACAATCGCTGATGTGTTTGTGGGGTTCAGTAACGCCTGCTGTTCCCCTGCTGTGTGTCCGGCAAAAATTACTGCTAGCTACCTAATCTGGTGAAAAAAACATGACATCTCAAAGTGTCTAGTGCTAACATAGATATGAGGCTACACCATGATTTCTAAGCTGTAAACATTTGAAACGTCAACTTTCAAACCATAAAATGATTTGTCTTTGTCACAAATCTGTAACAAAATAATTGTGACATATTATTACAGATATGCACATGTCGAAAACAAATGCAAACACAAAGCCTACTTATGTTATAGGATACTGATGGTCAACCTTGTCACTCCATAGCTTAGACAAATCCAACTCACATCATGATGACTCAAATACTGCAATGTTGGAAGTGCATAATGTGGGTTGAACTTTGACAACTCCCTGCAGTGCGAAGGTTATACTTCAGTGTTCTTGCCTTTGAAATAAAAGCATACAAGTAAATATAATATCCAATGTTGATTAAGGGACGTGATGTACACCTGTAATATTGTGCAAACAATGCATGTAGGAATAGTCCTCTTCAACATTACTTATATTTGTGTCATTTTAAAAAATACATATTTGATTAGAAAGTTAACAGCCCATATCATAAAGGTCCTTCATGTAAACATGATAATCGCTAACAAAAATCATGCATTACCTTGGTAAAGTCAATAGTGCATAGTCACAATAGCAAAATATATACCTGTAAGTGGTGCTGAAAGAACGACAACTGATAGAATAGGTGAATGATATCTATTTATCAGACTGAATAGCGACACCTGTACAATGTCGATATAATACTGTACCTTAACAAAACAGCTGTGTCACACCTCACACGCATTTTTCTTGTAGCTTGTTATGTAATAGGGCACATGCGTGTATGTTTCATCATAGGTGCATGTTTACTGAGTAAAGCAGTCATGACAACGCCTTTGTGTTGTCGGTACGCTTGCGATGATGAACGATGCGCACCGTGAATGTTAGTCTGCGTCATAAGACGCACAGACGCTCCAATACCCAACGCGTCACAGCAGGAAGCCAGTCTGTGCGTCCAAACAAAGGCGCAAGCATACATGCACGTACCCTTTTATAAAGCTATATAAAAAAAAGGATGTAGTAGTAACGCACACTTTATTGAGGTACAGTATTACATCGCCATTCACCATCTGTGGCTATGCAGTCTCATCTATATATACCTTATCTATCCGTTGTCATGCTTGCAAGTCCACAGTCAGGCATAAATAGCTGTTTTCACTATGCACTTTTTAAAGGTTTTTTTTGTTAATATAAATGATTGGCACATATTATCAGTATTACATGATGGAAATTTTAGATATTTTTAAAAACTTTTTAGTGATATTATTCAGCAAATGAAAATGGTGTACATACTGTTACTTATCCATCATTAATGGATTCTGATATGTACTTGTATGCTTTTATTTAAAACCGTATAGCAGTTATTTAACCGATTTTTATTGTGGTTTGCATTGCTTTTCAACATGTTAATGTATGCGTTTATGTTTGTCAATTATTAATTTACATATATTTTTTAAAGTGAAAATCATCATCTTATGGTACTAAAGGTTATATTTCTCTTGTTTGGAGTATAGACATTTTTAATTTACACGTAACAAGGAAAATACTTGATCTAGTATTTAAACATCCTCCTTGACCCTGGGCTCCAACACCGCCAGTTGTTGCTCGGAAGTGCTGTTAGCACAGTTAACACTTGCTCCCGTGTTACTGGGGTTCAGTAATGTCAGCTGATCCCCTGCTGTGTGAACGGCAAAAAGTCCTGCTGCCTCCACCCTGTTCTCTTCTCATCCCTGGGTTACAACACCGCCAGTTGTTTCTCGGAAGTGCTGTTAGCACAGTCTACACTTGCTCCTGTGTTACTGGGGTTCAGTAATGTCAGCTGTTCCCCTGCTGTGTGAACGACAAAAAGTCCTGCTGCCTCCACCCTGTTCTCTTCTCATCCCTGGGTTACAACACTGCCAGTTGTTCTCGGAAGTGCTGTTAGCACAGTTAACACTTGCTCCCGTGTTACTGGGGTTCAGTAATGTCAGCTGTTCCCCTGCTGTGTGAACGGCAAAAAGTCCCGCTGCCTCCACCCTGTTCTCTTCTCATCCCTGGGTTACAACACCGCCAGTTGTTTCTCGGAAGTGCTGTTAGCACAGTCTACACTTGCTCCTGTGTTACTGGGGTTCAGTAATGTCAGCTGTTCCCCTGCTGTGTGAACGGCAAAAAGTCCTGCTGCCTCCACCCTGTTCTCTTCTCATCCCTGGGTTACAACACCGCCAGTTGTTTCTCGGAAGTGCTGTTAGCACAGTTAACACTTGCTCCCGTGTTACTGGGGTTCAGTAATGTCAGCTGTTCCCCTGCTGTGTGAACGGCAAAAAGTCCTGCTGCCTCCACCCTGTTCTCTTCTCATCCCTGGGTTACAACACCGCCAGTTGTTTCTCGGAAGTGCTGTTAGCACAGTCTACACTTGCTCCTGTGTTACTGGGGTTCAGTAATGTCAGCTGTTCCCCTGCTGTGTGAACGGCAAAAAGTCCTGCTGCCTCCACCTGTTCTCTTCTCATCCCTGGGTTACAACACCGCCAGTTGTTTCTCGGAAGTGCTGTTAGCACAGTCTACACTTGCTCCCGTGTTACTGGGGTTCAGTAATGTCAGCTGTTCCCCTGCTGTGTGAACGGCAAAAAGTCCTGCTGCCTCAACCCTGTTCTCTTCTCATCCTTGGTTACAACACCGCCAGTTGTTTCTCGGAAGTGCTGTTAGCACAGTCTACACTTGCTCCCTGTGTTACTGGGGTTCAGTAATGTCAGCTGTTCCCCTGCTGTGTGAACGGCAAAAAGTCCTGCTGCCTCCACCCTGTTCTCTTCTCATCCCTGGGTACAACACCGCCAGTTGTTTCTCGGAAGTGCTGTTAGCACAGTCTACACTTGCTCCTGTGTTACTGGGGTTCAGTAATGTCAGCTGTTCCCCTGCTGTGTGAACGGCAAAAAGTCCTGCTGCCATCCACCTGTTCTCTTCTCATCCCTGGGTTACAACACCGCCAGTTGTTTCTCGGAAGTGCTGTTAGCACAGTTAACACTTGCTCCCATGTTACTGGGGTTCAGTAATGTCAGCTGATTCCCTGCTGTGTGAACGGCAAAAAGTCCTGCTGCCTCCACCATGTTCTCTTCTCATCCCTGGGCTACAACACCGCCAGTTGTTTCTCGGAAGTGCTGTTAGCACAGTCTACACTTGCTCCTGTGTTACTGGGGTTCAGTAATGTCAGCTGTTCCCCTGCTGTGTGAACGGCAAAAAGTCCTGCTGCCTCCACCCTGTTCTCTTCTCATCCCTGGGTTACAACACCGCCAGTTGTTTCTCGGAAGTGCTGTTAGCACAGTTAACACTTGCTCCCGTGTTACTGGGGTTCAGTAATGTCAGCTGTTCCCCTGCTGTGTGAACGGCAAAAAGTCCTGCTGCCTCCACCATGTTCTCTTCTCATCCCTGGGCTACAACACCGCCAGTTGTTTCTCGGAAGTGCTGTTAGCACAGTTAACACTTGCTCCGTGTTACTGGGGTTCAGTAATGTCAGCTGATCCCCTGCTGTGTGAACGGCAAAAAGTCCTGCTGCCTCCACCTGTTCTCTTCTCATCCCTGGGTTACAACACCGCCAGTTGTTTCTCGGAAGTGCTGTTAGCACAGTCTACACTTGCTCCTGTGTTACTGGGGTTCAGTAATGTCAGCTGTTCCCCTGCTGTGTGAACGGCAAAAAGTCCTGCTGCCTCCACCATGTTCTCTTCTCATCCCTGGGCTACAACACCGCCAGTTGTTTCTCGGAAGTGCTGTTAGCACAGTCTACACTTGCTCCTGTGTTACTGGGGTTCAGTAATGTCAGCTGTTCCCCTGCTGTGTGAACGGCAAAAAGTCCTGCTGCCTCCACCTGTTCTCTTCTCATCCCTGGGCTACAACACCGCCAGTTGTTTCTCGGAAGTGCTGTTAGCACAGTTAACACTTGCTCCCGTGTTACTGGGGTTCAGTAATGTCAGCTGTTCCCCTGCTGTGTGAACGGCAAAAAGTCCTGCTGCCTCCACCTGTTCTCTTCTCATCCCTGGCTACAACACCGCCAGTTGTTTCTCGGAAGTGCTGTTAGCACAGTCTACACTTGCTCCCGTGTTACTGGGGTTCAGTAATGTCAGCTGTTCCCCTGCTGTGTGAACGGCAAAAAGTCCTGCTGCCTCCACCTGTTCTCTTCTCATCCCTGGGCTACAACACCGCCAGTTGTTTCTCGGAAGTGCTGTTAGCACAGTCTACACTTGCTCCCGTGTTACTGGGGTTCAGTAATGTCAGCTGTTCCCCCGCTGTGTGAACGGCAAAAAGTCTGCTGCCTCAACTTTAATTTCCATGGGTACCTTCTGCTACCCATCCGGGTTCCAGTACCGTCAGCTGGTTCTCTTCTGCTAGTGCCTTTGGTCCTAGGTGCCTCCATGTCGGTTATCCGAGTTCCAAGCAACGTCATGCTGTCCTCATGGTAGTGGCTTGAGCACAGTACCTACTGCTTTAGTAACCGTTCGTCCCAGTAACGTCAGCTGTCTCGGTTGTGCCATTGGCTCTTTTCCTTCTGCTGGACCCTCGGTTCCAGCACAGTCAGCTGGTCCTCATTACTTTCATTGGTCATGGTACCTTCTGCTACCCATCCGGGTTCCAGTACCGTCAGCTGGTTCTCCGCAGTGCCTTTGGCCTAGGTGCCTCCATGTCGGTATCCGAGTTCCAGCAACGTCTGCTGGTCCTTGGTAGTGCTTTGGAGCACAGGTACCTCTGCTTAGTAACCCTGTCCCAGTAACGTCAGCTGGTCCTCGGTTGTGCCATTGGCTCTTTTCCTTCTGCTGACCCTCCGGGTTCCAGCACAGTCAGCTGGTCCTCGTTACTTCCATTGGCTTTTGTACCATCACCAACAGGACAAAGAAGGTTAAGACAAACTACAAGATACAGAACAAGAGACAGAAGAACAATAAGCAGAAGATCAAAAAGCAGAAGAACATTAAGTATAAGACCAAAATGAAGAGCAAAATATATGCTCTAAATTCTAAGCAGAAGAAGACTAAGCAGTGTATGGGGGTGAGTCCGTTCCTCCTCGTGGTGCCCCTGGAAAATGCCTGATGCTGCTGCAGGCTAAACTGAACGCGGACAAATACTGTTGTAATTAAAATCTTTCGTGACAGCAAGAACGGAAGGATGAAAATTCAGAGTTTTACAGATTACAAGTACAGGAATGTCTGTCACAAATAAGAATATGATGAAAAGGATGAATAGGAAGAAGATGAAGAAGTAGAATATGAAGAATAATAACTGTTTAATAAGAACAATATAAGTAATGTTAACAAAAAGATGAATAGCAAGAAGTTTTAGAAGATTAAGAAGGTGAAGATGAAGAATAATTTGATGAGAAAGATGATGCTGCTGAAGATTATGAAGGAGAAAGTGTGTGAAAAGTTAAAAAGGTGAAGACCATGGAAGTTGTGAAACAGACATATTTGACAAAATAGAAAAAAGGTTAACAACATTGTGAATTTCTTCGTCAATCCGAACGTATTTCCTAAAAAAAAAAAATTAATGCTATTCCATTGGATTGGGTTAAACATCTATGCCTTTAATGTCTCCTCAACCTCCCCCAATACATTCTACATTACTCTTTCTTGTTTTCCTTATGTACAATTAACCACAAGGCAAGAATGGGTTTTTTTTTAATTTCGATATTTTGTTCCCATAGACTTACATGGGACTTCCGGTATCGGTATCGGGTATCGCCGATATTTTAGTGATATCGGCGATACCATTACGATTCCGATACTTTAGGATATCGGAAAGTATCGCTCAACTCTAGTCCTGGGTAGTACATTCCATTGAATTGGGGCAGCTTGCCAGAAGTCTTGAAGATGGATGTTGGAGGTTCTGTTTATGGGCAGCACGATGGCTCGGTGGTTAGCACTGCAGCCTTGCGGCACTGGAGTCCTGGGTTCAACCCACCAAGGACAACATCTGCAAGGAGTTTGTATATTCTCCCCCTGTTTGTGTGGGTTTCCTCTGGGTTCTCGGTTTCCTCCCACATTCCAAAGACATACTGATAGGGAATTTATATTGTGAGCCCCATCAAGGACAGTGATGATAATGTGTGCAGACTGTAAAGCGCTGCGGAATATGTTAGCGCTATATAAAATAAAGATTATTATTTATTATTCATTGAGAATGTTTGGTTGGGTTCATTTATGTCATTAGTGGAACAGAGGGCATGGGTAGAGTGACAGAGATGAGGGAGGAGATGTAGGGTGGTGCAGAACTGCAGAAACCTTTGTGGGTGAGAGTGATAAGCTTATATTGCACTCTGTAGTGAATGTGCAACTAATGTAATGACTGGCCTACGGGGAGAGCCATCGGTGTAGTGGTTGAGGATGAACTATGATCCTGGCTTGCGACCGATTGTGAATTGATTTGCTGCAAAAAAAATTTTTAAAAAGTTTTTTTTTTACAAAGCTAGCAATTTAAATTCAAATTTAAAAGATTCTATCATTTTTAGTCTTCTTTTTTGGTAGCAGTAATACTGTTTTCCATGAACAATGCAATTCAACCCCATTGCGCTGGGGCTATAATATCTGACAGTCCACTTGGACTAGAATGAGACTATTTCTTGTACAAATGAGTGAGCACACATACTATATATTCTATTTCTTTCTCAACCCTCATACATCTTTTCAGGTTTTAAAGAATGTAACACACAGCACAAAATCCTCATAAACCAACCTGACAATATTTTGTTTATGACACATTTGGATGATTTTCTTTTTTATTGTTCTTTACTTTTTCAATTTAGGATAAATAATATACACCTTATTCCAGTAGGAACATTCAGACATTAATGACTAAGTATAAAAAAAAAGTCCAGAAGTACAGAAATTCAAAGGTTAGACCCATCTGAATGACATATCGAATGCGACATCACCAGAGAGATAAGCAATAAGGAGTATAATAACTAAAGGTTAAAGTTTCCCATCTAGTGAACATTAGAAAAAACTTAAGAAAAATAAACAATAACATGGGATGGAGTGGGGTGAGGGGTTCCACAGAGTCTGTTGAGAAGATGAAAAGCTGATGTGTTAGAGCACATGATTCCCCAGTAGAAATGAGCGAACCTTTCAAGGTTTGGTTCTGTTTGGATCAGCGAACGTCCTCATGTTTGCCGAATGTTCAATGAAGATACCAAACCCCATTGACTTCAATGGATGGAAAAATCAAACAAAAAGACAACACCTTCAGGGGACAAAAAAGCTGCCAAAACAGCTAAAATTAGTGGCAGGCACAAGGAAAATTTGGCATTGATTGACCAATTGCGCTGTAAAAAAATAATTTAAAAAAAAATTGATGTGGGTTCCCCTGTAATTTTGATAACCAGCCAGGCAAAACTGACAGCTGCAGGCTGCACCCTCAGCTGTCAGCAAGGCCGCATCCGCCCCAGACAAGGCGCATGCATTAGATGCGCCAATTCTGGTGCTATGCCCTGCTCTCCCCTCTTGCCTGTGGTGGTGGCAAGTAGGGTTCATATTTGTGATGTTGATGTCACCTTTGTATTTTCCAATGACATCAAGCCCATGGCATATTAATGGAGAGGCGTCAAGAGAAACAGCTGCCATGAACTCAGGTGACCTTACTGTTCTTGTTGATAATTAAAAAAATTATTGAAAAAAGTATGTGGGGGTCCACTGTAATTTTCATAACCAGCAGTGAAAGCCGATGTCTGGGGGCTTATGTTAATATTCTGGAAAACCTCTCTATTCTGGATAACCAACCTAGCCGAAGCTGACAGCTGAAGGATGCAGCCTTCAGCTGCCAGTTTTGCCTGGCTGGTTATCAAAAATAAAAGTGAACCCCATGGGCACCCCCCTTGGGAGGGGTCCTTCATTTTTATAACCAGGAAAACCTAAGTATGCAGCTGTGAGCTGATATTAATAGCCTGGGGACCTTTCTGAATATTGTCTCTTACTCAGAATAGTAATATCAGACCCCAGCTGTTGGCTTTCCCTCAGCTGTTTATGAAAATTAAGAGGGACTCGACTCCGTTGTTTTTGTTATTTTTTATTTATTTACTAGTACAGTAAAATACATACCTAAGGTAACCTTAGTTTACAGCCTTCTGGTGTTCCAGCAGCTGGAAACTTGCTTGGTAATCTGAACACGAATCCGAATGAGCTACGTTCGTGTCGATTTGAGATTGCTGAACATTTTCCGAACAAGTTCGCTCAACTCTATTCACCAGGGCAACGGAATGAGATTTTGTTGATGGGTGAAAAAATAGAGTTGAGCGATACTTTCCGATATCCAAAAGTATCGGAATCGGAAAAGGTATCGCCGATACCAAAAAATATCGGCGATACCCGATACCGATACCCGGGAAATCCAATGTAAGTCTATGGGAACAAAATATCGAAATTAAAAAAAAAACATTCTTGCCTTGTAGGTTAATTGTACATGAAGGAAAACAACAAAGAGTAATGTAGAATGTATTGGGGGAGGTTGAGGAGACATTAAAGGCATAGATGTTTAACCAATCCAATGGAATAGCATTAATTTTTTTTTTTAGGAAATTACGTTCGGATTGACGAAGAAATTGACAATGTTGTTAACCTTTTTTCTTTTTGGCAAATATGTATGTTTCACAACTTCCATGCTCTTCACCTTTTTAATTTTGCCACACTTTCTCCTTCATAATCTTCAGCAGCATCATCTTTGTCATCAAATTATTTCTTCATCTTCACCTTCTTTATCTTCTTCTAAAACTTCTTGCTTTTCATCTTTTTGTTAACATTACTCATATTGTTCTTTTTAAACTATTATTCTTCTTCATATTATAGTCCTTCATCTTCTTCATCATATTCTTATTTGTGACAGAGATTCCTGTATTGTAATCTGTTTAAAAATATGATTTTTTCATCGTTCCGTTCTTGCTGCCACAAAAGATTTAAATTACAACAGTATTTGTCCGTGTTCAGTTTAGCCTGCAGCATCAGGCATTTACCAGGGCACCACGAGGAGGAACGGACTCACCCCCATACACTGCTTAGTCTTCTTCTGCTTTAATTTAGAGCATATATTTTGCTCTTTATTTTGGTCTTGATACTTCATGTTCTTCTGCTTTTAGATCTTCTGCTTATTGTTCTTGTGTCTCTTGTTCTGTATCTTGTATTTGTAGCCCCAACCTTGTACCAGCTGATGTTACTGGGACACGGTTACTAAGCAGGAGGTACCTGTGCTCCAAAACACTACCAAGGACCAGCAGACTTTGCAGGAACTCGGATACCGAGATGGAGGCACCTAGGCCAAAGGCACTGCGGAGAACCAGTTGACGGTACTGGAACCCCGGGCGGGTAGCAGAAGGTACAAGAGCCAATGCAAAATAACGAGGACCAGCTGACTGTGCTGGAACCCGAGGGGCAGCAGAAGGAAAAGAGCCAATGGCACAACCGAGGACCCGCTGACGTTACTGGGACACGGTTACTAAGCAGGAGGTACCTGTGCTCCAAAGCACTACCAAGGACCAGCAGACATTGCAGGAACTCGGATACCGAGAGGAGCACTTAGGCCAAAGGCACTGCGGAGAAACAGTTGAACGGTACTGGAACCCGGACGGGTAGCAGAAGGTACAAGAGCCAATGCAATAACGGGCCCAGCTGACTGTGCTGGAACCCGGAGGGCAGCAGAAGGAAAAGAGCCAATGGCACAACCGAGGACCAGCTGACGTTATTTGGACACGGTTACTAAGCAGGAGTACCTGTGCTCCAAAGCACTCCCAAGGACCAGCAGACGTTGCAGGAACTCGGATACCGAGATGGAGGCACCTAGCCAAAGGCACTGCGGAGAACCAGTTGACGGTACTGGAACCGACGGTAGCAAAAGGTACAAGAGCCAATGCAAGTAACGAGGACCAGCTGACTGTGCTTGGAACCCGGAGGGGCAGCAGAAGGAAAAGAGCCAATGGCAAAAACCCGAGGACCAGCTGACGTTACTGGACACGGTTACTAAGCAGGAGGTACCTGTGCTCCAAAGCACTACCAAGGACCAGCAGACGTTGCAGGAACTCGGATACCGAGATGGAGGCACCAGGCCAAAGGCACTGTGGAAAACCCAGCTGACGGTACTGGAACTCGGACGGGTACCAAAGGCCCCAAATGAAAATGAAAATTTGGACATGCCGCAAGCCGTCTGCAGTTCCCAAAATCACACAGTCCTACAGTGGGTGCTTGTCCTTTTTTCACAACGGAAAGAGCCTTTTTTTACATATCCCACAGCACACATAGGAATCACCTAAACTGCATTCACCATAGATTTCGGATAAAACCGAATGCAACATGACAGGACAACTTATTGGAGGCTAATTTACGTTGACACTGCCAGGAAACAGCTGTGTGCTGTAACCGGGGTGGGCATGAGTCAGTACCCGGCCAATTATTTCCGAGCAACAAATGGCGGTGTTGGAGCCCGGGGATGAGAAGAGGACAGGGTGGAGGCACCCATGACTTTTTTGTCGTACACACAGCAGGGGAACAGCTGCCATTACTCAACCCCAGTAACACAGGAGCAATGTTTGACTGTGTAACAGCACTTTCAGGCAACAACTGGCGGTGTTGGAGCCCAGGGTCCAATGCATCGACTTCAATTTCTTCCACCTCCTCCAGGCCACAGCCCGTTACAACCATCTGCTCTTACCCCTGCCAAATTGCCACAGTAAAGTTCTGTACAGGGGGCCGGAGTCTCTGCTTCGTTTCAAATCTTTGGGGTTTCAAAAAGGGGCCCAGCCAAGCCTTCTGAATTGAAGAAGGGGGATTTGGGATGGCCCAAAAGTGTGCTCTCTGAATCTGAAGAGGGGTAGCAGTGGATGGCCCACCCGGAACCACTGATGAATGAATAGGGGCCCTTTATTTTAATGGGGGGCCAGACCCCCAAAAAAGCGCAGGGTTTTTGGGAAAAGGTTGTGGGGAGGGTCCAAGACCCCAAAATGGTGAGGAACGGAATGGTGGGGGCAGCTCTGGGAACGATCCCCCCAAAGTACAAACAGGGGGGAGGGGCTTCCTTTTGCCGTATCCATTTTGGGCCCCCTTTGGGGAATTTTTAAATCTAAAACCTCCCCCAATTACTTTCCCTTTTTTTCCCCCCCAATATTTTTATTAAACAATTTTTAAACAAAAAAAAAAAAAAATTTAGTAACCCTACCCAAATTTTAAAATTAAAAAACAATTATTTTCAAAACCCAAATTAAGGGCCCCTCAAATTTAAGAATTCAGGTTAAAATTAAATTTTTTTCACATTTTGGAAAAAAGAAAAAACATGGGCCTGCACGTTTTCAAAAACCCCCCCCCCAAAAAAAAAATTTAATAATACTTTTTAAAATTAAATTTTAAAATTTACAAGGGGAAGTAAATTTCCCAAGGTTTTGGGAAAATTTTTTAACGGGTTTTTTTAAAGGAATTTGGGGGGAAAGTAGTTTTTTTTTTGTTTTTATTGGGAAAAAAGGGGTTTTGGGGGAAAATTTTTAAAAAATTTCATGTTTAAATTTGGGACAAATTTAAAATTTTTGTGGGAAATTTTTAAATTAAAAGTGGGGAAAATTTTGTTTTTTTTTTTAAAATGGTTGTTTGTTTCGGCAAAATTGGCTTTATTAAATACCCCCCCTTTTGGGTTTTAAATTTAAAAATTTTGGGTTTACCAGAATTTTGGTTTTTACGGGGGGGTTTTTTGGGGTATTTTTTGGGCCCCCCAAAAATCCCAGAAGGGGTAATTGGTTAAAACCCCCTTTTGGTTTGGTGGGGATGACTTTACGGAACTTAATGGCACGGATCTCACAAACAAGTCCAAAGTGATTGTTTTAAGGGGAAGCCTCCCTTTCTGCAAAAAGCATTTGTTAGGAAAAATTAAACACCCTTTAAAAACCCCGTCATAGAAATGCCCACCCCACCCTGCGGGGACCAGTCCCCCAGCCAGGACTACCTTTCCCTCATCCCCAAATTGGTAATTTTTGTGGACCGGGTACGATTTGGGATGCCGTAGGGTTTTCACCAACTAAAAGGTTGGGAAAAGTTGTACACTACCCCCTTTCCCTTTTCCTCAAAACACGTTGGGGACCGCCCGGGTTACCCCCACAGGCCCTAACGCTTAAGAAATTTTTTTTTTATTGGGAAACAATTACGCAGGTTTAAATTTAAACATTTCAAACCCCAAAAAATAAAACGTTCCCAAATACAAAAATTTAAACAAATTTAATCCCCAAAATTGTGAGAGCTTCAATTTACAAATAGTGGGGGGAAAAAAAGTACGGGTGTTTAAAAACAAGGTTTATTTGAAGAGGGCCACCTTTTAAAGGGGTGGGGGGAGGAGATTAAAGGGGGCACAAAACCAAAATTAAATAAAGTTTTTGATTGTGAAAGTGATGGGCCCCCCAAAAAATGTGTTTTTTGGCCCCCAAAAAATAAAAATTTTTGGGAAATTCTAATTTCTTGGGGGACAGATTTTACTAGCAGCGCGGGGGGAAGTTTGGATTCGGGGGAAAATGTTTTTGGGAGGGGGGAAAAGCGGGAAAAAGTTTTTTATGGGGGTGAAGGGAAATTGGTGTCAAACTAACACCCAACAGCGACCTTTTGGTAGAGCACAGACGGGGGCCCAAAAACCCAAAAGGCCTCCCGAAATTAATTTCCCGGGGGGAAACAAACCACACAGCGTGGACTTGGAATCCAAAAAGCAAGAGAGGCTGGTATTTTGCCGCAATCCCACCAGGTTTTGGGATTTTAAAAGGCCGAAATCGGGGGCAGTCTGGGCCAGGAACGTCAACCCCAAAACCTGTCGGACATGTCAAACTTGGTCCCAATTTTTTTAGGGACTATCCCGGGTCTGTGCACTGCGCACAAGGTCCCCCTACGTGCGCAATTTGCGCTTCCACCCCGGCCCAAACGGCAATGAGCTCGCAACGCGAATTTGCCTTCCGAACACGCTCATATTTTGGAAAACCACCCGGTGGAATTCCAGTTACAAGTTGGGGTTTTTGGAGGCAACCAGCAGTAAGGGTATCAGCGCATCAGTCGAAAAACTCGCAACGCCCCCACCTTCACCCTACAAAATTTGGGCCCCTAAAAAATAATAAAAATCTTTTTATATAGCCCAAATTCCCGCGCTGTACTTTTTAAAAAGTTTAAAACCAAAAATCAAAAGTGACAACTTAAAAATACAAAAATTAAAAATTAAAACCGCCCCTGCCGTGAGTTACAATCTAAAAGGGGGGGGGGGGCTACAAAGTACAGTTGTTTTTTTAAATGGTGTATTTACAAGAGGGCCGCCATTTTCAGGGAGTGAGGGGGGGGATGGGGGGGGGAAGGGTACACACACACCTTACACATAGAAAAGCTTTTTTAGTGAATTTATGGGCCCCTTGAAAATTGTTTTGGCGGGAAGTAGTCGTTAATGGATTTGAAATCCCAAGATTTGGGGGTTTGGGACTTCTGAGACTAAAGTGGGCACCCGGCAGAAAAGTGGTAAGGAAGTGTGGGCGGCCTGGGTCCGATTTTCCGACTCGGGTAGAGGGGCAAAGGCCTTTGGGGGTGGACCTATAATTTGCAAAACTTTATATAAAATTTACATGTACATTTACTCGTATAAAAAATTTTTTCCTTTTAAACCTCTTACAGAAAAGGAAGTGTAAAAAACCCTTTGCTTAAAAAAAAAAAGCAAATAAAAGGAAAGGCAGGAAAAAAATTTAGGAAAAAAATAAACAAAATAAGTTCGGGGGGCCGCATTAAAATGAAATCAGTTTGGAATAGCGGTGATTTTTCCCCTAACCGAGTAAAAATTTTGGGGGAGAGGGGGTTTTGAGTCAGCGATCAGCAACTAGTACGGGAGTAAAATACCTGAAAAAAAAAAAAAAAAAAGTATTTAACTTTATAGATAATTGTTTTAAAAAAAAAAAAAAAAATTTTTTAACACATTAGATACTTGTATTTAAAAAAAAAAAAAAAAAAAAAAAATTTTTAAATTTTAGCAGGATTTTAGTAAAAACCGTTACCCTGTAACCTCTTATTCCCTTTCAAGCTTCAACACAAAAGTTTACAAGGTACACAGAGGGGTGGTCGGTCTCCCAGACAACGGCAAAATCCTTCATGTTTAGAGAGGGCCCCCATTCCCTTTTTGCTTTTGGTCTTTTCCCTGGGAAAGAGCTTGTCTCAAACCCCGCCAGGGAATATCCCTTGAAAGGCACCCAGGTTTGGTATTAGACCCGTACCAAAGTGAAGCCAACCACAGTTCCCCTTTCTTATGAATTTTTTTTGATATATGGTGGCCAAACATTGTTTTTACAAAGGAGCTGAAGACCTGGTGGGGAGTGGTGCAAGCTCTCCAGCATGCCTGTTTGTTGTATTTTCCGTTTCCCTAAAAAACATCTCTAGAATCCCCCCTTTTTCACCATGGAAAAAACAAAAAACCCCCCGTAGCATTGTCCACTCCCGCTGGGCTACGCAAAGCTCTATTACTTGGCCTCCGCATTACTCGACTATCCCCTTCCCGTCCATCCTTAATGCAGCAGCCAGGGGCATCCTTGGTATCGGTACTCGGACGGTCCGCTCTTTCCCAGCCCTTTACCTGGCTCCCATTCTTTATGGGATCCAATTCAAAGTATGGTTCCACCCCAAAAGCTCCCCCACATTTTTTGCGCCCCCCCCAATCTCCCCCTCATTTTTCTATTATCGGCCAAACCCGACTGCGCGCCTGCAAATGACTTTCGAAAACCCTCTGCACTAACCCCGTACCTCCACTCCCGATAAGACTTCTCCCGCGCTGCCCCAACCTCTGGTGCTTACCCAAAAAAAATTAGGATATCCAAAATTTTGCATGGTTTCAGGCGCTCCTCAAAACCATTTGTCGATGGCCTAAAAACATTCACAAAACCAAAGTGTTCTATGTTTAAGTGTGTATGTGGACCCCTTCATATTCCCCCATCCCTCATCCCTCAAGTGGCGGGCCCCATCTTGTAAATGCCCATTATATAACACATGACTTTGTATCTCCCCCCCCTCATTGTGATTGAAAGCTCTCACGAGAGGGTCGGTTATTTTGCTTTTTTTTATTTTTTGTTTAACGTTGTTCCCTATGACTTGTTTTTTGAAACTTTAAACGAAAAAGCGCTGCGGAATCTTTTGGGAGCTATAAAATAAAGATTTTATTATTATATAGGGGGAGAAGAGGATTGGGGCCTTGCCAAGGTCCCCGTTGATTTTAAAATCTTTTGATGTTGGAGCCAGTCCCCGTTTAAAGCAGCCAAGAGTGCCGGGTACCTGTTTGGGTTTTCGATCCAAATAAAGATATTTTGTGTACATGTACCCCAATTAGGAAAAAATGACAAGGATGGGGCAGAAAAGACACGCTCAGCAGAGTACAAGCAGCTTTGCTTAAAAGAAGTAATTGAGCGTGTTCAAAATCAAAAAAATTAAAATTCAGACTCAGTGAACAAACTTGGGTTGAAAGGGCTTTTTTGTGCCCTTTACTTTGTTTTCAACCCAATGTATTGGTAGATAAAAGCAGTCACACTATAAATTTAAATTTGAAGGAAAGCAGCAAAAATTACCAAAAAGAAAAAAAAAAAAAAAAAAAAAGAGGTGAGAGTGAATGGGCAGATGCCAAATACAGGTTGTATGCCGAGCAAATGCAGCGCGTCACCTGCACTCACAACACCCCTTGCGGGCTGTAAAAAAAACACTGAAAGGGAAAAAGGGAAGATGTACCAGCGGTTTGATAACTACCCTTCCCTAAAGCACAGTACAAAAAATCGCAATCTTAAAACTGTCCTCAGGTCGCAGGCGCGTTCTGTCCCGAACTGAATTAACAGCACAGTGACGTTTTAAAATGGGGCTTTTCCGGCAACAATCCCTTTCCTTTTGGGCACGGTTGGGTAGCGTGTGTCTATTTTTGAGTGTTCTAATTTTTAAAGTTATGCACCTGAGGCCTATATCATGGTGCCGGAAAAGGATTAAAAATAGCGATAAAAAATCGGTGCAAATTGACCCAAAGTTAGTCAAGGGTGAGTTCTCATTTGCGATTTTTTTCTTAGATTTTGGGTGAGAAAAAAAAACGCAGCTTCTGCGATTTGATGCGATTTTGGGTGAAAAAGCCAATGCAAGGGCAATGGGTGCGATTAAAGAAAGACAGCACCGCACCAGCACGTGCTGTCCGATTTTAGCACCAGTCCCTTTGAAAAGCCCGGGAAATTTATCCCCCGGCCTGTAAAATACACTACAATCACAAAACAGTGATAATACACATAGAAAACCTATTATATTTTACATGATTGTACACAACATTTATATATATTTATAGTCTTAACTTCATACTGTAAAGCGCTAATTTAATTGCCGGCTTTTGTGAAATACAGAAGCCGACATGAAAGGTCTTGTTTCCACAAGTTAAACCCTGTCTTTTTTGTATTTTGATATTGTTTTTTAAATTTAAAATTTCATGAGTGTATTTGTACAAAATTTCAGAATGTGGGGTTTATTAAGGGGAAAATTTTAAAAAAAATGCGTCGGCTCCGTGTATTTTCTCCCCCCAGACAGA
>JARQOD010000004.1:159116342-159217702 GCA_033576555.1 Oophaga sylvatica | reverse complement strand
GGGAGCTTACTTTTCCCATGCACACAGGAGTACACGGTGGAGCCCCGAGGATCACTTTAACATTCACACGTGACGTTCTACCGGAAATGACGTGTTGGAAGCTGACCGGAAATTAGGTAATTTCGGGAGGAGATTGTGACGGAACCATGGAGGCACTTCAGGGAATGCTTCAGATCCATCACTGTGTACTCCTCCGACAGCGCAGACAGTGGGATCTCCTTGGAATCGGGGATGTCGGCCATGTGAGCTGATCATGATATATCCTGCATCAGGAGGCTGAGGTGGGCATTACAATGGGAGCTGGACTGCTATAGTATCTTTATAGAATCTTTCTTTCTCTTTCTTTCTCTCTGTTCTTTCTTTCCTTCTCTAATCTTTCTTTCTTGCTCTCTCTGTTTCTTTCTTTCTCTGTTCGTTCTTTCTTTCTCTCTCTGTCCTTTCTTTCTCACTCTCTGTTCTTTCATTCCCCTTTTTTCTTTCTTTCTCTCTGTTCTTTTTTTTCTTTCTCTCTGTTCTTTCTTTCTGTCCTTCCTTTCTCTCTTTCTCTCTGTTCTTTTTTTCTCTCTTCTTTGTTCTTTCTTTCTCTCTTTGTTCTTTCCCCTCTTTCTTTCTCCCTCTGTTCTTTCTTTCTCTCTCTATTCTTTCTTTCTCTATTCTCTCTATTCTTTCTCTCTATTCTTTCATTCTCACTATTGTTTCTTTCTCTCTCTATTGTTTCTTTCTCTCTCTATTCTTTCTTTATTTCTCTCTATTCTTTCTCTCTCTGTTCTTTCTCTCTCTCTATTCTTTCTTTCTCTATTCCCTCTTTCTATTCTTTCTATTGTTTCTTTCTCTCTCTCAATTCTTTCTCTCTCTATTCTTTCTCTCTCTATTCTATCTTTCTATTCTTTCTTTCTTTCTCTCTATTGTTTCTTTCTCTCTCTATTCTTTCTTTCTCTCTCTCTGTTTTTTCTTTCTTGCTCTGTGTTCTTTCTTTCTCGCTCTGTGTTCTTTCTTTCTCTCTCTCTGTTCTTTCTTTCTCTCTGTTTTCTTTCTCTCTATTCTTTCTTTCTCTCTATTCTTTCTCTATTCTTTCTTTCTCTCTCTATTTCTCTCTCTATTCTTTCTTTCGCTCTCTCTCTAGTCTTTCTTTCTCTCTAGTCTTTCTCGCTCTCTGTTCTTTCTTTCTCTCTCAGATCTTTCTGTATCTGTTCTTTCTTTCTTGCTCTCTGTTCTTTTTTTCTCTCGCTGTTCTCTTTCTCTCTCTCTTTTCTTTCTTTCCTCTCTTTCTCTCTGTTTGTTCTTTCTCTCTCCTTTCTTTCTCTCTCGCTGCTCTTTCTTTCTTTTCCTCAGTACCAGCCACTGTGCCCTCAGTACCAGTCAATGTGATCAGCAGTGCTCAATGGGTGCGGTTGGGGCGTGGATATGGGTGTGATTTGTTGTGAAATGGGTGTGGTAGGGGCATGGCCTAAAAATTGCTGCGGCGTGCTACGCGCACCGCAGCCTTTATCCCTCTTTCCTGTCTTCAAAAGTTGGGAGGTATGCTGTATGACCTCCCTACAAAGTCTGGGCATGCTCCTGATGAGCGCAGTGGATGGTCTCCTGAAGGATCTCCTCCCACACCTGGACTAAAGCATTCACCAACTACTGGACAGTCTGTGGTGGAACGTGGCATGGTCTAAAATTTGCTGCAGCAGGCACAGCGTGCCGCAGCCTTTGTCCCTCTTTCCCTTCTTCAAAGGTTGGGAAGTATGATGGTGGGTGTTATGAATGTGCTAGAGATGGTTTCTGAGCAGAGGCTCCCTCTGGTGGTTACAGACAGTACTGAACCTTGCAGCGAGGAATGGCAATCTGGGATCACTGACTGGACTGATATAAGGAAGGTTCCCTCCCATGATGGTCGCCGGTGATCAATTGTTCTTGTCTCAATTGTGGTTCCTGGTTCATTTGGAAGTTTGCTGGAGTCTTGCATTCATCTGCTGCTTTCAGATAAGATATTTTCTGCTTTTCTTTTTGTGCTTGCTTTTTGCATAATTTTCTGCACTTTTGTGGAGGTCAGCCGGTTCCCCTCCGGGGCCTGTGCTCCTCTCAGTTTATCTGTAGCCACTGTTATTTGTTCATTTGCTTTTACCTGTTTTTTCAGTGGCTGCGGCTTAGTTTTGTTACACCAGAGATCTGATTTAGGTAGTGGAGATCGTGTGATCTCAGGTGTTTTTGCAATCAGAAGAGTTGGTATTTTTTAGGGTTTTTTGTTGGATTGCAGTCAGAATTCTTTCCTGTACTTTTCTGTCTAGACAGATTGGGCCCCAGCGTTTGCTCATTCTATTTTCTGTCTGTGTCCGTGCTTCTTCTTGTCTAACCGCCATTACATGTTTGGGGGCTTCCTATTTTCTTTGGGGATCTGCTCTGGGGCAGATAGCTTTGATCTTTCTGCCTTTAGGTGTAGTTATCTCTCAGGCTGTGACGAGGCGTCTAGGATCAACGTAGGAATGCCCCACGGCTACCTCTAGTTGTGTGGTTAGTTCAGGTTACTGCAATCCAATAGGTTCCAGCCTCTCTGGTGTATTGCCGTTTTTGCTTTTTCTCCTCAGCTACCGAAACATAACACTCTCCCTAGAAAGAGCAGCGAGAGAGAAAGAAAGGAGAGAGAAAGAAGTAAAATGGAGGTCGGCGGTCAGGGCTTTTATAGACACTATGATGACCCCCAAAGCAAGCAATCACTGCAATGCCCTTCTCTAAGATGGTGGAGGACGCTGCCCATGTCATCTCGTTGCCCACAGTGTACGTCCTTGCTCATTGGCTGAAAAAAGTTGACTGCAAGCTTTATGGGAAAACCGACTTTGGCGCTCATTTTGCCGAACGCATGACCGACTTCACGCTATGGTCGGGTTTCGCTCAGCAAAACCCGACTTTGGGGAAGGTCAGCGACTTATGAATCTGACCGACCTGTTTTGCTCAACTCTACTGATGATGCTATTATGAGCATAACCAACCTATTGCTTTGTCTATTAAAACATGAAAGAGAAAGCTTTGAATGCTGAGCAGGGGGCTATGGAGCAAGATTTTACAGTGGCTGATACCACGCAGCCCAGCCTCACACAATATTCTCAGGCCACATTGGGTAATGACGAAGAACAAGAGAAGGAGGATGTGGAGGAACAGGAGATTTTGCTCTGCGCTACAGAGGGGATCCAAATCCAGCTTCATGCCTATCCAGCATGGATGGCCTGAAGAGGAAGAGGAGGAGAAGGAGGCTATGCATCCTGAGGAGGAGAGGATGTTTACTGTTCTTCCTTGTGAGGACACTGAATGTTTGACTCTTTGTAGTCTGTCACACATGGCAGAGTTCATTTTCAGATGCCTTTCCCAAAACCCTCGCGTGAAACATATTTTGTCCATGAAATACTGGCTGTGCACCTTTCTTGACCCACGGTACAAGGAGAAATTTGCTTCACTAATGTCAGAGGCAGACGTGCCATTTTCAGTGCATGCATGCCAGAGGGCCGTAGTGGAAGTGTTGCTCAAGAGATTACCCTCAGACAATGCTGGTGGCAGAGGTAGGTGTTCTTTTCGCCCACAAGGATAGCAGGGGAGGTGTAAATCAGAGGGTGGTGGAAATGTTCACCAACTGGTCCATTTTCATGACACCATCCCATCAGCTAGGGCTATCTGTAGGTATAATTATGACGCAGAAGGAGAAGTTGACCAAGATGGTGAAGAACTACTTAAGTAACCATACCAGTGTCCTTCCTGATTCTTCAGCGCCCTTTAACTATTGGTTGTCCAAGCTGCACACTTGGCCTGACCTCTCCTTGTACGACTTGAAGGTGCTGCCATGCCCTGCCATGGGTGTGTTGTCTGAGCAGGTTTTTAGTTAGCCAGGTGCAATCATAACAGATATGTGCACACGGCTGTCAATGGAAAATGCAGACAGGCTGACTCTTCTAAATTTGAACAAGGGCTGGATTTCCTCGGACTTTGTAAGCCCTACGGACGACAGCAACTTTATGTAAATGCAGGCCAAATGGTTTTTTTTGGATGTTGTCTCAACGTCCATCCCTTACCAACCAGAAACATTTTGTTCAGAAAATCAACTCCTCCAACTCCTCCTCCTGCTTCTGCAACAAGTGTTCATCTTTGTATACCCCTCGTGAGTATTGTTTTGTACTTTTTGAAACCTTTTGCACATTGTGCAATGGTAAGACTTATACTCTATATCTCTACCTCTTGTTATAACTGCTAAGTGTATTGTGATGTCCCTATCATGGCATCTTTCAGCTGGTCTCAGAGAGACCACTTGGCTAATTTTTTTTAAACCTTTGCACGTTTTGCAATGGTGAAACTTGTACTCTTTATCTCTACCTCTTGTAATAACTGCTAAGTCTATTGTGATATCCCTATCACGGCGTATTTCAGCTGGTCTGAGTGAGACCCCTTGGCTAATTTTAGAAAACTTTGCACATTTTTCAATGGTAAAACTTGTACTCTATCTCTACCTCTTGTAATAACTGCTAAATGTATTGTGCGTTCCCCATCACAGCCTCTTTCAGCGTGCATGATACAGACCCCTTGGGGTAATTTTTTTAAACATTAGTTCATTGCTCAGAGGTCACATTTCTAGTCCCTATCTACCTTTTGTAATAACTGCAAAGTGTATTGTGATCATGGCGTCTTTCAATGTGTATGATGCAGACGCCTTGGGTAATTTTTGGAAAACTTTGCACATTGTGCAATTGTGAAACATGTACTCTCTCTCTCTCTCTCCGTATTGTAATAACTGCAAAATGTATTGTGAGGTCTCCATCACAGTCTCTTTCAGCGTGTATAATATAGACCACTTGGGGTAATTTTTGGAAACCTTTGTACATTGTGCAATGGTCAAATTTCTACTCTCAATCTCTATATATTCTATTATTATAATTTTTTTATTGTGTTGCCCTTCTCACGTATCTTTAAGCATGTATCTGGTAGCCTAATGTTGTTTTTTGCGTCTGCACTTGGACATTTTGGAACATAAATGCATTAATATGTTCCACACACTTCTTAAGGTTTCAGCCTTACACAGAATAATATGATCAATGAAACATGCTCTCTATATATGCTGCTATTTCGAAAATCTTACTCACAGTTCCCTTTATAAAGGGAAATTTGACATAATACCTTTGTTTGCATACACAATATACTGCTGATATACGCAGCACCACAGTAGTGGGCAGAATGCCTGTGTACAAAATTTGTGTCTGAGGGTGAAAACCCTAGCCCTTCCCCTGTGTTATGGCCTTACCAATCTGCTGTCCAGGAATCAGGCGCTGATGCCTCCTACCCACAACCTGCAGTTGCACAGACACAACATTCAGCAATGATGTCGAGTTCATTGTCCCAGTGCAGCGTTCAGTTGTCCCTTGTCATCATATATGTCTGTTCACAAATTGTTAGTTAGATAGGGCAAACATATTTGTTAGCAATTAACATTTTCCAGTGCTGGACAAAGACCATTGCTGACTTTTCCAGGCTCCTTTATTAAATTGTTATTTCCCTTACATTTTCTAAATTTGGGTCCTTACAAAAAATAATGGTGGGGTATTGGCCAGTTTCTGTATATTTTAAGCATGTCTAAGAGACTGGGTTATTAAGCTCCACAGAACTATTCAGGCCACTGCCTTACACATTTTGGAATATGGTCATTGTCACGCTGAGGCCTTTACCTGATCTCTGTAGCACTGCTGGCACCTGAGTAATACACTCCACACACCACAACACTCTCTGGTACATATCCTGTAAATACTCCCTTGTTGCTCAAAAGGAAGCAAAAGATAAATTCTGCCTAGTTGGGTAGTTTCCAGAATGACACTCCTGGCTCTTTCCCTTGAGTAGGCTGCTTCCAAGTAAAATGAGGCTTTTACATGTTCCTGACATGGGTTTCAGGCCTGACAGACTGACCATAACACAGGGCCTCACTTGCATACACTGTATTCTGAATTTATGTCTAATGCTTTTGGTGTCTGGTAGAATCCAATTTCCTGACATTGAACATACAGCTCCCTCAACTCCTATATTATATTTACCTTACAGAGGCTTCACCAGCTATGACAGGAGTTTCATTGGGATCAGATGGCAAAAATGAACTGTGGACCTTACAAAACATAGGTTTCACAACACCTGGTGGCCTTCTGAAAATTAAAAGTGAGGGCCACATAATGACATGGCAGTAGACATGGTGGTGGTGGGGGGCAAAGCCCAAAATTCAAATGGGCATGTTTGAAATGGCATTGTAAATGGATGGGGAATATGTATTCCACTACCTTGCTGACTATTTGGCATGAGGGAAGGACCTCCTGAAAGTAGGAGTGAGAGCACTCACAAATGTTAAAGGAAAATCTAAAGCCAAAATGCTCTGTGTGAACATATGCTAAAGGGGAGGTATAATTTTTCTGGGGGGGAGGATTTTTATTTTGCGTTATAAACATGTAATTATTAAGGAAAAAATTTCTTAGCATTTTTCTTTTAAAAAAATTAGTTTTGGTTTGGTAGGTCTTTTTAAAAATCCGCAAAACCAGCGCAATAGTTTGACAACATTATTAACAGATACCATATATGAGTCAGAAAGGCATGCAGGCATCTTCTCCATGCTGTTCCCATTATGTTTTAGCACTTTCCAATCCATTTCAGCTTTTTTCCCATTTCCTGGAAGAAACTAGCAGTGGCTTATCTGCCTGCCAAACAAAAGGATACCTTTGTTTTCTAAAAATCTATTGTGTGAAAGTTGTTAGGCCCCTTACACATTACATCATCTGCTGATCCCCCAAAATAGGTACATTTGCGTGACTTTTATCTAATGCGTCTGGGGGCCTTAACCTTAATGTGGCAACAGTGGTTCTCAGGAGATACATCAGGTTACTGTATACTTGTCTAATTTTTAATTTGCTTCTTCCTTTCTTGCCTCATCAGTCCAGATTTAGCACAGTGGAAGGCCTCTAGGTGTTACCATTCAATAGCCAAAATACATGGCACATCTTGATTTCTTGAGTGCTTGGATGGAAATCCACCCCTTTGAGCAATCTATTTACAAAAACTCTGCTCTTCAATGGTACTACTCATGAATTAATTTGATTACAAGTGATACAATACAACTGATGTGATATTTCAGTCTTGCATTTGATGTTATGTTTTCACAGAAGGAAAATAAAACAGACAATACTACTAAGATGGTAACACTTACACTCTGAACTATGATTAAGCACCAGTCGGTATGAAACGCGTAAGGCCATGAGTTTCCCAGGTAACTTTAATAGTTTTATACCATAATTTTAACCATGTTATACATTAAAGATTTTTGTTTTAAATAATCATTCACCAGTAGATCTATTGCTGGATACCTTTCTCTCTTTGATGGTAAGATGATAACACCTGTTGCAAAGGAATGGTCATTCAGCATGCAATTACTCTTTTGAAATACAAAAACAGAGAACTAGATACCTTTGGTTAGGCTATGCTACTGTGACACAAAGTTCAAATAGACTTCATTTACTCTTTATTTATGACTATGTTCTTCTTTCCAGGAAAGCACAATAACATTTTAAAATCTAAACAAATTACATTTACAACAATAGAACTATATTTTACCCCTATTTCATAAAAAAATAAGAATATGATGTAAAGTCTGGTTAAAGTATTGAATTACAGGGGTTGCACAAAATAATGGAAACACCTGGAAACATCAACAAAAGTTAGTTTAATATGGTGTAGGTCCACCTTTTGTGGCGATTACAGCCTCAATTCTCCGAGGTATGGATTCATACAAGGTGTGAATTGTTTCCAAAGGAATTTTAGCCCATTCTTCAGTTAAAACACCCTCCAGTTCTTTGATCGACGATGGTGGCAGAAATCGACGTCTAACTTGAATCTCTAAAATCAACCATAAATGCTCAATAATGTTGAGGTTTGGGGATTGTGGGGGCCAGATGAGATGCTCAACTTCATTAGAATGTTCCTCGTGCCATGCTTTAACGATTCTAGCTGTATGAATTGGGATATCATTGGCCCGGCGGATCTCCACGAAATAGCACCCAAGATCATCACAGAACCTCCGCCATGTTTTACGGTTGGGAGAAGGCAGTCTGGATTGAATGCTTCTTTCGGCTGTCTCCAAACGTACACGCGGCCGGAGGTCAGAAATAGGGTAAACGATGATTCTTCTGAGAATATCACATGTTTCCACTGATCGAGGGACCAATTCTGGAGGTTTCTTCACCACTCTAAATGCTTGGAAACATTTGTCATGGAGAGCAGCGGTTTTCGAATTGCAGCTCTTCCGTGGAATCCAGATTTGTTCAGCTCCTGACTAACAGTTTTTGTGGAAACTGGGTTCTGTAGGTGTTCATTGAGCTCAGCAGTGATTTTCGGAGCCGTGGTCTTGTGATTCTCTCTCACAATTCGCTTTATAGTCCGACGGTCTCTCTCAGTCAACTTCGCCTTTCGGCCAGACCTGTGCTTTGCTGCGGACGTTTTTACTTCTCTTTCAAACGCAGTCATTACTTTGGAGACAGTACCTCTTGACACGCCAAGCATTCGGGCACTTTCGGTTACACTGGCACCTGCCATACCAGCACCAACAATTTAGCCTCTTTGAAAATCCGAGAGGTCTGCCATTGGTATCAGGTTCTCATCAATGTTCTTACAATTATGCAAAACAAATAGTTAATTTATATACACATATCACATAACACAAATAATCGACTACAAAACATTACCAAATGTCACGGTTTGCATGTTTATAACATGTTCCAAGATTATGTTACTGTATGTTACTTGTATTGATTACTTTTAAGAAAATTGCATTGATTGTTATGTTTAGTGTCCCCTTTCACTTGAGTTATTTGGTTTATTTATCTTAACAATTTTTGTTTAGTATTCAACTTTTGTGTTTATTTCGAAAATTTAATAGTAGTGTTGCAAAGGTCCAAGGGTATGTCACATTATTGTTTTTGATTAGTTTTTTTAGCAGGTACTTCAAAATCTTGGAAAACTTCTACAATTTATTTATATGAGAAATCTACTTTGCTATCCATATATGGAGTTTTTTTTTCCTCAAGAGGTTTTGAAAAACCGCCTGGTGGAAAAAAGAAAATGTATGTTGGCTCCATGATATAGATCCTGGATGAATCTCTCCAAACTGGGCACTGTCCTACCAAAGAGCTGCAAAAAATGCTTTATGAAAAGAATGGCTTCCAAAACGCTTCAAAATCTTATCAAAACCACTTCAGTTTATGCTTCAAGCAAATGTGAAAAGTGTTTTCTGAAGAAATTTCTCCTTTTAAATCTTATTTTTTTTAGCACCTCAAAAAACTCACAGTCTTAGATAATAAATCAAACTATTACTCCATCTCCCTTTGACCAGCACTGCTATTCTGTCACTGTGTTGGTCTTTGCTGATTGAATGCAGCAGTGATATCAAGTCTACAATGCTCATAAACGCTACAGCCAATCATTGGGCTCGGCTATCTACTTCAGTAAAGCTGCAAAGCCCAATAATTAGCCAGTGGTCAACATTATCCTAAATATACATGGAAACAGTTTGAAAAAAATGTGCATTTTGTCAAATATGGATTTTTTAAATATTCAAGAAGAATT
The DNA here is from genome assembly GCA_033576555.1 of Oophaga sylvatica. NCBI lineage: Eukaryota > Metazoa > Chordata > Amphibia > Anura > Dendrobatidae > Oophaga > Oophaga sylvatica. Next base: position 159,208,093 of record JARQOD010000004.1, on the reverse strand, counting down.
AATTTTGTTATTATTATTTATGGCCTTCAGCTCGATTCGAGCAATGGCCACTTGATGGATGATCGCTCTGTAGGTAGATTGATCTTGTGCAAGCCTAGAGCGGTCCACCAGGGTCTTCGCCATCATTATTTTGATTGTATCAAGCCATCGTGTTCCTGGTCTTCCTCTTCACATTGTTCCCTTTATTCTTTGACCCTGATGGCCATCTTCAGTGATTACTCTCTTTCTACGATGTGTCCAAAGTAGGCACCTCATAGCTTGGTGATCATTGCATCAAGTGACATATCTGGCTTCATTTGTTCCAAAATTGATTTGTGTGTTATTCTTGAAATCCATGGTATTGGTATCCATGGTAAATCCATCCTTCTGCTGCACAATATTTAGAAGGCATTGATTCTTCTTCTATCTTGTTTTTTATTAGCATATGTTTCAAAATTATGGTTATCATGTGACCATTACATATGGAAACCAACAGAAAGAAACACGATTTAATACTAATTAAATATTTATTATGGATACTAGACATATAAGACAAGTAATTAATAAATCTCTCAGCAAGGAAAAATTGCCGGAGCCAGGAAGTAAAAGTACGGTACAGGAATTTGAATAAATGATAAGCAGCAATAGGAATTATACGATTGCATACAGTGCACGTAGATAGTTATGAGGTCAGTACAAAATGTATAACAATTTAAGAATAAAGTACAAAGACATAATTATAAAGTGTGGAGCCAAGGTGGAAGCTGACACAGTGGTAGTAGATTGTATTATAATAATAATAATAATAATAATAATAATAATAAAATAATCATAAATAGTAATAGTCATAAGCAAAAGACACTGGTTACCATGAGTTAGTAGCTAAAAATTAAAAGTGACAAGTGCTGCATAGTATTGCAAAGGTAAAGTGCCAAGAAAACTGGCATGTGCTAAATGAAATTGCAGGATTAACCACTCTCTGACATCAGACGTACTATCCCATCCATGAAACCCGTGCCAATCTGACCATGGACGGGATAGTACGTCATAGGCCATCAGCTGCGCTCCCGAGGGGAGCGCAGCTAATCGCCGTCGGGTGTCAGCTGATTATCACAGCTGACACCCGTGACTGTGTGTCAGGAGCGGTCACGGACCGCTCCCGGCACATTAACCCCTGGCACACCGCAATCAAACATGATTGCGCTGTTCTGAGGGCTTCCTCCCTCCCAGGACCCGGATCCAAGATGGCCGCCGGGTCCTGCAGGGAGGCGGCTTCCTCAGTGCCTGTTGAGAGCAGGCACTGAGAAGCCTGCAGCTATGCCTGTGCGATCGCTGGTGTGACAGAGTGCTGTGCACACTGTCACACCAGCGATCTGATAAAATGCAGTGATGTCCCAACCTGGGACAAAGTAAAAAAGTTAAAAAAATAAAAATATTATAAAAAAAATTCCAAAATAAATTAAAAAAAATAAAATATTCCCCAATAAATTCATTTCTTCCTGTAAATGAAAAAAACAAAACAATAAAAGTACACATATTTGGTATCGTCACATCCGTAATGACCCCCCCTATAAAACTGTCCCACTAGTTAACCCCTTTAGTGAACCCCTAAAAAAAAAAAAAAACAAAGCAAAAAATCCATACTTTATCATCATACCACCGAACAAAAAGTGGAATAACACGCGATCAAAAAGACCGATATAAATAAACATGGTACTGCTAAAAACGTCATCTTATCCCGCAAAAAACGAGCCGCCATACAGCATCATCAGCGAAAAAATAAAAAAGTTATAGCTCGCAGAATAAAGCGATGCAAAAGTAATTATTTTTTATATAAAATTGTTTTTTATTCTATAAAAGCGCCAAAACATAAAAAAATGATATAAATGAGGTATCGTCATAATCGTACTGACCCGAAGAATAAAATTTCTTTATCAATTTTACCACACGCGGAACAGTAAAAACACCTCCCCCAAAAGAAATTCATGAATTGATGATTTTTGTTCATTCTAACCTCTCAAAAATCGATATAAAAAGCGATCAAAAAATGTCACGTGCTCAAAAATGGTACCAATAAAAACATCAACTCGTACCACAAAAAATAAGACCTCATATGACTCAGTAGGCCAAAATATGCAAAAATTATAGCTCTCAAAATGTGGCAATGCAAAAAAACTATTTTTTGCAATAAAAAGCGTCTTTTAGCGTGACAGCTGCCAATCATAAAAAACAGCTATAAATAGTAAATCAAACCCCCTTTTATCACCCCCTTAGTTAGGGAAAAATAATAAAATAAAAAAATGTATTTATTTCCATTTTCCCATTAGGGTTAGGGTTGCGGCTAAAGTTAGGGTTAGGAATGGAGCTAAAGTTAGGATTAGGGTTAGGGTTGGGATTAGGGTTAGGGGTGTGTTAGGGTTAGGTTTGTGGTTAGGGTTGGGACTAGGGTTAGGGGTGTGTTGGGGTTAGGGTTGGAGTTAGAATTGGGGGGTTTCTGCTGTTTAGGCACATCAGGGGCTCTCCAAATGTGACATGGCGTCTGATCTCATTTCCAGCCAATTCTGCGTTGAAAAAGTCAAACGGTGCTCCTTCACTTCTGAGCTCTGCCATGCGCCCAAACAGTAGTTTACCCCCACATATGGGGTATCAGCGTACTCTAGACCCCAAGAGTTATTGTGCAATTTGTCCTATTTCTTCTGTTACCCTTGGGAAAATAAAAAACTAGGGGCAAAAATATCATTTTTGTAAAAAAAATAATGATTTTTTTGTTTTTACGGCTGTACATTATAAACTTCTGTGAAGCACTTGGGGCTTCATAGCGCTCACCACACATCTAGATAAGTTCCTTGTGGGGTCTATTTTCCAAAATTGGGTCACTTGTTGGGGATTTCCACTGTTTAGGTGCATCAGAGGCTCTCCAAATGCGACATGACGCACCCAGACCATTCCATCAAAGTCTGCAATCCAAAACATCACTACTTCCATTCCGAGCCCCAACGTGTACCCATACAGTAGTTTTCTCCCACATATTGGGTATCGGCGTACTCAGGACAAATTGGACAACAACTTGTGGGGTCCAATTTCTCCTGTAAAACTTGTGAAAATAAAATATTGGGGGCGAAAAAATCGTTTTTGTAAAAAAAAAAAGGATTTTTTATTTTTACGGCTGTGCGTTATAAACTTCTGTGAAGCACTTCCGGGTTCAAAGTGCTCACCACACATCTAGATAAGTTCCTTGTGGGGTCTATTTTCCAAAATGGGGTCACTTGTGGGGGGTTTCCACTGTTTAGGGGCATCAGGGGCTCTCCAAATGCGACATGACGCCCCCAGACCATTCCATCAAAGTCTGCAATCCAAAACATCACTACTTCCCTTCCGAGCCCCGACTTGTGCCCATGCAGTTTTTTTTCTCCCACATATCGGGTATCAGCTTACTCAGGACAAATTGGACAACAACTTTTTGGGTCCAATTTCTCCTGTTACCCTTGTGAAAATAAAATATTGGGGGCAAAAAAAATCATTTTTGTAAAAAAAAAAAATAAAGATTTTTTATTTTACGGCTGTACGTTATAAACTTTAGTGAAACAACTGGGGGTTCAAAGTTCTCACCACACATCTAGATAAGTTCCTTGAGGGGTCTAGTTTCCAAAATTATGTCATTTGTGGGGGTTTCCACTGTTTAGGCAGATCAGGAGCTCTCCAAACACGACATGGCGTCCAGCCAATTCTGCGTTGAAAAAGTCAAACAGCGCTCCTTCCCTTCCAAACTCTGCCATGCACCCAAACAGTGGTTTACCCCCACATATGGGGAATCAGCGCACTCAGGACAAATTTCACAATAACTTTTGGAGTCTTGTTACCCTTGGGAAAATAAAAATTGGGGTGAAAAGATCATTTTTGTGGAAAAAATATGATTTTTTAATTTTACGGCTCTACGTTCTAAACTTGTGTGAAGCACTTGGGGGTTCAAATTGCTCACCAAAGATCTAGATAAGTTCCTTAGGGGTCTAGTTTCCCAAATGGGGTCATTTTTTGGGGTTTCCACTGTTTAGGCACATCAGGGGCTCTCCAAATGCAACATGGCGTCCAATCTCAATTCCAGCCAATTTTGGTTGGAAAAAGTCAAATAGTGCTCCTTCCATTCCGAGCTCTGCCGTGCGCCCAAACAGTGGTTCTCCCCCAAATATGGGGTATCAGCGTACTCATGACAAATTTGACAACAACTTTTGTGGTCCAATTTCTCCTGTTACCCTTGGGAAATAAAAAATTAGTGACTAAAAGATAATTTTTGTGGGAAAAAAATAGGATTTTTTATTTTCATGCCCGGGCATTATAAACTTGTGTGAAGCACTTGGGGGTTCAAAGTGCTCACCAAAGATCTAGATAAGTTCCTTAGGGGGTCTAGTTTCCAAAATGGGGTCACTTGTGGTGGTTTCCACTGTTTAGACTCATCTGGGGCACTACAAACGGAACATGACCCCCATCAACGTCTGCATTCCAAAACGTTACTACTTCCTTTCCAAGCCCTGCCGTGCGCCCAAGCAGTTTCCCCCCCCCCACATATAGGGTATCAACGTACTCAGGACAAATTGGACAACAACTTTTGGGGTCCAATTTCCTTGGAAAAATTCAAAAATTTGGGACTAAAAAATCATTTTTGTGGAAAATTATTATTTTTTTTTTCACACCCAGGCATTATAAACTTTTGTGAAACACTTGGGGGTTCAAAGTGCTCACAACAGAGCTAGATAAGTACTTTAGGGGTCTAGTTTCCAAAATGGTGTCACTTGTGGGGGGTTTCCACTGTTTAGGCGCATCAGAGGTTCTCCAAATGCGACATGGCATCCAATCTCAATTCCAGCCAATTTAAGTTTGAAAAAGTCAAACGGCGCTCCTTCCCTTACGAGCTCTGCTGTGTGCCCAAACAGTGGTTTTCCCCCACATATTGGGTATTGGCGTACTCAGGAGAAATTGCACAACAACGTTATCTGTCCATTTTCTCCTTTTACCCTTGTGAAATTAAAAAAAAAGTTTGTAAAAGATCATTTTTGTGGCTAAAAAGTTAAATATTCATTTTTCACTTCCACGTTGCTTCAGCTCCTGTGAAGCACCTGAAGGGTTAATAAACTTCTTGAATGTGGTTTTGAGTACCTTGAGGGGTGCAGTTTTTAGAATGGTGTCACTTTTGGGTATTTTCTGCTATATAGACCCCTCAAAGTGACTTCAAATATGAGGTGGTCCAAAAAAAATGGCTTTCTAAATTTTGTTGTAAAAATGAGAAATCGCTGGTCAACTTTTAACCCTTATAACTTCCTAACAAAAAAAAATGTTGGTTCCAAAATTGTGCTGATGTAAAGTAGACATGTGGGAAATGTTATTTCTTAACTATTTTTTGTGATATATTTCTCTGTTTTAAGGGAATAAAAATTCAAAGTTTGAAAATTGCAAAATTTTAAAAATTTTCGCCATATTTGCGTTTTTTTTCAAAAATAAACGCAAGTTATATCGAAGAAATTTTACTTCTAACGTGAAGTACAATATGTCATGAGAAAACAGTCTCAGAATTGCGAAGATCTGTCGAAGCGTTCCAGAGTTATAACCTCATAAAGACACAGTGGTCAGAATTGTAAAAATTGGCCCGGTCATTGACGTGCAAACCTGTTATGATTCGGTAGCTGAGGAGTGCAGGTAAAAAAGGAAATACACCAGAGCAGTTGGAATCTATGAGATTGCAGTACCCTGACTAACCACCACAACTAGAGGCAGCCATGGAGCGTTCCTACGTTGGTCCTAGACGCCTCGTCACAGCCTGAGAAACTAACTACACCTAAAGATAGAAAGAGGAAAGCTATCTGCCCCGGAGCAGATCCCCAAAGAACATAGAAAGCCCCCAAACATGTAATGGCGGTTAGACAAGAGGAAATACTGACACAGACAGAAAATAGTATGAGCAAACGTTGGGGCCCAAACTACCTAAATAGAAAAGGATAGGAAGGGCACTTACTGCAATCCCAAAAAACCCTGAAAAGCACCAACTCTACTAATTTCAAAAACACCTGAGATCACACGACCTCTACCACCTAAATTAGTTCTCTGGTGTAACAAAATCAAAACAGCAGCCACTGAAAAAACTGGAAAAAGCAAATGTACAAACATCAGTGGCTGAACTAAACTGAGAGGGCAAAAGCCCTCGGAGGGGACCCAGAAGGCCCCCACAGAAGTGCAGGACAAAATGCAAAAATCAAGCACAAAAACAAAAAGAAGAAAATGTCTTATCTGTTAGCAGGAGATGCAGACACGACACAGCAGGCTACAAAGGAAACAGGAATCAAGGATTGAGACCAGAACAATTGATCACCGGCAACCCTGATGGGAAGGCGACTCCCTTAAATAAGACCAGTCAGTAACACCTGATTCCCAATCCTCACAATCTTCACTGGACAGTCCAGTACCGCTTGTAACCACCAGAGGGAGCCTCTGCTCAGAACTCATTTCAAGTCCATTCACAACAGTACCCCCCCTTGAGGAGTGGTCACCGAACCCTCACCTGAGCAACCAGGTCGGTCAGGATGAGCTCTATTATACGCACGGATGAGTCTCCTAGCATGGATGTCCGAAGCAAACACCCAAGAATTGTCTTCCTGACCATAACCTCTCCCTTAACCAAATACTGGAGTTTCTGTCTAGAAAAACGAGAATTCAAAATTTTCTCAACTTCAAACTCCATATTGCCCTCAACCAGAACATGGTCAGGAGGCAAAGCAGTAGGAGCCACTGGCTCAACAAACCTCTTCAACAAGGACTTGTGGAACACATTATGGATCTTAAATGTCCCTGGAAGAAGCAATCGAAAAGAAACAGGATTAAGAATCTCCATGATCTTATAAAGTCCAATGAACCTAGGCTTAAATTTAGGAGATGCCACTCTCATAGGAATATTTTGTGAGGACAACCAGACCAAGTCCCCCACTTTAAACCGAGGACCATCAGTCCTATGCAGGTTAGCAAACCGCTGGGCCGTCTCCTGAGAGAGGGACAACCTCTGCACTACCTGGTCCCAAATCTGCTGCATACGCTCCACAACAGAGTCAACACCTGGACAGACAGAAGCCTCCGTCTGTCCCGAAGAAAATCGAGGGTGAAACCCAGAATTACAGAAAAATGGAGACATCAAAGTGGCAGAGCTAGCCCTATTATTAAGAGCAAACTCAGCCAAAGGCAAAAAAGAGACCCAGTCATCCTGATCAGCAGACACAAAGCATCTTAGATAAGTCTCCAATGTCTGATTTGTTCTCTCAGTTTGACCATTGGTCTGAGGATGAAATGCCGAGGAGAAAGACAATTGAACACCAAGTTTAGAACAAAAGGTCCTCCAAAATCTGGAAACAAACTGGACTCCTCTGTCAGACACAATGTTCTCAGGAATGCCGTGCAAACGAACCACGTGCTGAAGGAACAAAGGTACCAATTCAGAGCAGGAAGGCAACTTAGGTAATGGCACAAGATGTATCATCTTGGAAAACCTATCACAAATCACACAGATGACGGTCATTCTCTGAGAAACAGGGAGGTCGGAAATGAAATCCATAGAGATATGGGTCCATGGTCTCTTTGGCACAGGCAATGGCATCAACAAACCACTAGAGCGGGAGCAAGGCTTAGAGCGAGAGCAAGTCCCGCAGGACTGCACAAATTCCCTGACATCACGAGACAAGGTAGGCCACCAAAAGGACCGACTAACCAAGTCTCTGGTACCAAAAATTCCGGGATGACCTGCCAACGCGGAACAATGAATCTCAGACATCACACTCTTTTTCCAGTGGTCCGGGACAAACAATTTCCCAACAGGGCAGCGCTCGGGCCTATCCTCCTGACACCCCTCCAGAGCCAGTCTCAAATTGGGCGAGATGGCGGAAAGAACTACACCTTCTTTCAAAATAACAGAAGGATCAGATAACTCAGGAGAGTCCGCAAGGAAACTCCTTGAAAGGGCATCCGCCTTAACATTCTTAGTGCCAGGAAGAAAGGAAACCACAAAATTAAAACGTGTGAAAAACAAGGCCCACCTGGCCTGTCTAGGATTAAGTCGCTTGGCAGATTCCAGATAAACCAGATTCTTATGGTCAGTAAGGACCACCACCTGATGTTTAGCTCCCTCCAGCCAATGTCTCCACTCTTCAAAAGCCCACTTCATGGCCAATAACTCCCGATTACCCACGTCATAATTACGTTCAGTAGGAGAAAATTTTCGAGAGAAAAAGGCACAAGGGTTACTTTTAGAGGTCTCTGGATCTCTTTGGGACAAAACGGCACCTGCCCCAATTTCAGAGGCATCCACCTCCACCTGAAATGGCAGAGAAACATCAGGCTGCCGTAGAACAGGAGCAGAAGTGAATCTCTGCTTAAGTTCCTGAAATGCAGAAACTGCCTCAGGAGGCCAATTCACCACATCAGAACCCTTTTTGGTCAAATCAGTTAATGGTTTAACAATAACCGAGAAATTACTAATAAATTTACGATAAAAATTGGCAAAACCCAAAAATCTTTGAAGAGCCTTTAATGAAGTAGGTTGGACCCAATCACAGATGGCCTGAACCTTGACCGGGTCCATTTCAATAACAGATGGGGACAAAATGAATCCCAAAAATGAGATCCTCTGTACGCCAAAAAGACACTTTGATCCCTTCACATACAGAGCATTCTCTCTCAAAATCTGGAATACAGTTCGAACATGTTTCACATGAGAGTCCCAGTCATTGGAAAAAATCAAGATATCATCCAAATAAACGATCAGAAATTTATCCACAAAATCCCTGAAAATGTCATTCATGAAGGACTGGAAGACAGAAGGAGCATTAGTGAGCCCAAAGGGCATCACAAGGTACTCAAAATGCCCTCAGGGGTGTTAAATGCCGTCTTCCATTCATCCCAGTGCTTAATGCGAATAAGGTTATATGCCCCCCTGAGGTCAAGCTTGGTAAACCAAGTAGCGTTTTTCACCCTGGAAAACAGGTCAGAAATCAAGGGTAACGGGTATTGATATTTCACAGTAATATTGTTCAAAAGACGATAATCAATACACGGCCTTAATGAACCATCCTTTTTGGTTACAAAGAAAAAACAGGCACCTAAGGGTGAAGAGGATGGTCTGATATGACCTTTCTCCAATGACTCCTTGATATAAGACCGCATAGCGTCATGTTCAGGTACAGACAAGTTAAAAAGGCGACCTTTAGGGAATTTACTACCAGGCACTAATTCAATAGCGCAGTCATAGCTCCTATGGGGAGGCAAGGATGCAGATTTACTTTCGCTAAACACATCAGAAAAATCAATCAAAAAGTCAGGAACATCCTGAGCCTGAGGGGAGGCAGAAAAAACAGGAGTGTTGGTATTAACACATTGGCAGCCCCAACTGGTTACAGACACAGATTTCCAATCCAAAACAGGATTATGAGACTGTAACCAAGGGAAACCCAGCACGATAATGTCATGCAGATTATACAGAACCAAAAATTTGCAGCTCTCCTGATGATCAGGTTCGACCCTCATTATCACCTGAGTAGAGAACTGAGGTTTATTCTCAGCTAAAGGGTAGAATCGATTCCCAGTAGGGGAATAGACTTCTGTAGAGGTATCAAGGGAAACCCACAACGTTTAGCAAAATCAAAATCCATCAGGTTAATAGCTGCTCCCGAATCAACGAAAGCCTGAGCAGAAAATGAGGACAGAGAGCATATCAGAGTAACAGTTAATAAAAACTTAGTCTGAACACTACCCAAGACAACTGAGCGTGCAAAACGTCTTCCCCGCTTAGGGCAGACTGAAATAGCATGAGAGGCATCACCACAGTAGAAACATAACCCATTGCGCTTTCGAAACTCATGACGCTGTGTCCCAGAAACCACTCTATCACACTGCATGGATTCAGAAGCAGGTTCACAAGGCAACACTATTCCATGCATACTTCTCCGCTCACGCAAACGTCTGTCAATTTGAATCGCTAATGACATAGAATCATTGAGACCAGAGGGGACAGGGAATCCCACCATAATATCCTTTACATTATCTGACAGACCCTTCCGAAAAAGGGCTGCCAAAGCGTCGTCATTCCATTTGGTCAGGACTGCCCACCTACGGAATCTCTGACAGTATAACTCAGCGTCATCAAGCCCCTGATTTAATGCCAACAAGGCTTTTTCAGCTTGATCAGTGACATTAGGCTCATCGTACAATAACCCCAAGGCCTGAAAAAATGCATCAACATCACTCAAAACAGGATCCCCAGGTGTCAGGGAAAAAGCCCAATCCTGAGGATCGCCACGAAGGAGAGAGATGACAATTTGAACCTGCTGCGCTGCGTTCCCTGAGGACTTAGATTTTAAGGCAAAAAACAATTTACAATTATTTTTAAAATTCAGAAACTTGGCTCGATCCCCCAAAAACAAATCTGGCATGGGAATCCAAGGTTCCACAACAGGCAACCTAGGAAGATAGGTAGCAATACTCCGAACCTCAGTGGCAAGCTGATCCACACGGCCAGACAACTGTGCAAACTCCATTGAGAAAAAAAAAAATCCTCCCCAGCACCCAGAGATACAGAGGGAAAAAAAAAAATGCAACAAACAGAAAAATATTTCTGACAACTCTGACAACCTTTTTTTCTTTCACAATATTTTTCCCTTCTGTGAGTACCATTCAATTTTTTGGGCCGGTGATACTGTTATGATTCGGTAGCTGAGGAGTGCAGGTAAAAAAGGAAATACACCAGAGCAGTTGGAATCTATGAGATTGCAGTACCCTGACTAACCACCACAACTAGAGGCAGCCGTGGAGCGTTCCTACGTTGGTCCTAGACGCCTCGTCACAGCCTGAGAAACTAACTACACCTAAAGATAGAAAGAGGAAAGCTATCTGCCCCGGAGCAGATCCCCAAAGAACATAGAAAGCCCCCAAACATGTAATGGCGGTTAGACAAGAGGAAATACTGACACAGACAGAAAATAGTATGAGCAAACGTTGGGGCCCAAACTACCTAAATAGAAAAGGATAGGAAGGGCACTTACTGCAATCCCAAAAAACCCTGAAAAGCACCAACTCTACTAATTTCAAAAACACCTGAGATCACACGACCTCTACCACCTAAATTAGTTCTCTGGTGTAACAAAATCAAAACAGCAGCCACTGAAAAAACTGGAAAAAGCAAATGTACAAACATCAGTGGCTGAACTAAACTGAGAGGGCAAAAGCCCTCGGAAGGGACCCAGAAGGCCCCCACAGAAGTGCAGGACAAAATGCAAAAATCAAGCACAAAAACATAAAGAAGAAAATGTCTTATCTGTTAGCAGGAGATGCAGACACGACACAGCAGGCTACAAAGGAAACAGGAATCAAGGATTGAGACCAGAACAATTGATCACCGGCAACCCTGATGGGAAGGCGACTCCCTTAAATAAGACCAGTCAGTAACACCTGATTCCCAATCCTCACAATCTTCACTGGACAGTCCAGTACCGCTTGTAACCATCAGAGGGAACCTCTGCTCAGAACTCATTTCAAGTCCATTCACAACACAAACCACCCTTGGGTGTGAAGGGGTTAAAGTTCCATGTTATGCTGTGTGCTGCTTACCCGCACTCTCTGCCGTGCCCAACGCGCGTTTTGCCCCAGCTTTTACTAGGGACTCGCTTTATTTTTTGTTTTGGCCAGGTTTCACATCCATATGTTACTACACAAAAGACCAGACCCTGTTTCATATATGTTCTCATATATGAGAAGCTGGAGAAATACCAGGGCCTCAAAGGAGAACTGGAGAAGATGTGGAAGGTGAAGGCAACAGTGATTCCAGTGGTGATAGGAGCATTTGGAGCAGTGACCCCTAAATTGGAAGATTGGCTACAACAGATCCCAGGAGCAACATCTAAGCTCTCTGTCCAGAAAAGCGCAATGCTGGGAACAGCTAAGATACTGCGCAGAACCCTCAATCTCCCAGGCCTCTGGTAGAGGACCTGAGAATGAGAAAGGACAAAAAAAGAAGGAAGTTTTTATATATATATGTCCCAGACAATGACCATACAATTCCATATACATTCATCAACCTCAAGGCATAAGACTTTCTAAGAATTGCTGTCATGGCATAGCCCCAGTGAAAGCATTATTTTTTACAATATTAGAACTGGATCTCGTGGCATAAAGAGCATTTTTCTTTTCATATGAAGTCAACCTGTCCCAATGCATTGGCCTTTCTTATCTCAAAGTGATGAAACGAAGAAAGTAACCTTAATGTGTTACAGCAGATGACAATCTCAGCTCAGTTATATCTGTATTTCTTTATAATTGAATTAACTAGCAGAATAAGTACACACACTGGATATTGTCCAGACCCAAATATATGTCATAACAAGCATACTATTAGCAGTTTATTGGATAAAGTAGCCATCATTTAAAGCTCTTTATTGGGTAAAACATTCTTATTAGTGTGGTATTTTACTATTATGCAGCATCCTTTAGCCGAACCTAGCAATAGCTAATGGATATAATCACCAACATTTATCTTTTTCCAATTAGTTTCAGACTACTGATCAACAGAATAATTGATTTTAGTAGATTTATTTCATTAAAATTATTTGCACAGCGGTAATTTAGAAGAAATCTAAATGTACGTTTAACTCATGGTGCATGAAAGAAATGCACAGTAGATTAACAATACCTTATTTTAAACATGCAATATACATACACAAGCATGTTCATTGAAAGTAAGTCTTGGTACTATGGTAATTTGATTTTCCTTCTTCAATATTTAAAATACATTATGCCATAAACTAACATTGCAATACGTGGAGTGACTAATATAATTGCAATATTAAAATTTAATTTATAGTAAATGTAGATTAAGAAGACGACAAGGAAACCCCCATGCAGTAAACTGGTACTAGTCCCAAAAATGCGCAAGAGTACAAAGAAGTATATAAAATTTGTATACCCAAAATTAGTAACAAATATATATGTGAAAGGTCAGGTATGCATAGTATGTTGTTTAGATTGGAGTGCCAAGATGATGATAATATCCTGAAAAAAAAGGTTAAAGGGTGTTCTGAAGGCCAAGGAAATTTTCATCTAAATCTATTAAGTGCCATAATCTAAACAAATTTCTAATATATTTGCATTAAGAATTCCTTACTGTTCCCTAACCACACTATCTAACAGCTATTGTAATTTTTTCCTACTTCCTTTGTGATGATGCTTCGTTTGAGAATCCCAGTGCATTCTGGGATACTCAAGGGAAAAGTCTTTCGTGTTCAGAGACTGCAGTCACTGCAGCAGCCTCTGACTCATTGAAACATAGTGTCATCAGTGGTGCTTTTTTCGGTGACTGGGCTAGTCCCTGCTTGCAGTCATTGTGCAATGTTTACAGTGACAGGGCTCATTGTGTTGCCAGCTCAGATCAGTAGTAACGAGTTGGCAGCACAAAGTAGAGCACACTGTCAGACGGTGGTGTCAGGGTATCACGAGTGCATAGACTAATGTGGCCCTCACAAGTGATGTCACTTGCTGGGGAGGCGCTGTTCTCTACATGCTGCTGGGTGTTCTGAGTTCACAAATTTTTTATGCTAGCACATTAGAAATTAGTTTAGATTACAGCATTAAATAGATAGGGATTTAGATGAAAATGCATTTGGCCTTCTTACCACCCCCCCTTTAAGCTATACTATATATACTATAGTAGCAGTAAATTCCAATAGTGTGTTTTGTGGGTAAGTTGTACTTTTCTGCTACTATAGTGCATACTATAGATCAGGGGTCCCAACCACCGTTCCACACAGAGCAGCACTATACACTGACAGTGTGTTCTGCTCTGCTTCTGCTCAGAGCACACTGCAGACGTGGACTACTAATCTGCCCTTCTGGGCTCTTGCCAGAGGGCAACAGTGTGGCACTGCTTGGGGTGCCGCCAGCACGTTTTTATGGCTGCCAGACCCTTTAATTTTCCTGGTGCCTGCCATGGTGGTTCATTATCACCGGGGTGGGGTGCGCATACGCACATAGCATTCATCATCTGAACGCTTCTACGCACGTGTGGCTGCAGCCGGGAACGCGCTGACACTGTTATCTGCCAGCGCTGTCTGTGGGCAGAGAGCGTCCACTCTGCTTTCCCACCCGTGGCCATAGCAATGCTGTAGCCGCGGTCCGACTGGAGCAGCAGGCAATAAATAGAGGAAGAGAGATGAATACTTTTTTTTATGTATACATATCAATCACTCCAAAACCTACTGTCTCCTTCACCACCATCCTGTAGAATGTAAGCCCGCAAGGGAAGGGTCCTCTCTCCCCTCTATATCAGTCTGTGATTATTAGTTTGTTTACTGTAAGTGATATCTGTAATTTGTATGTAACCCCTTCTCATGTACAGAACCATGGCACTATATAAATAAATATTAATAATAATATTAATAATCAGTACTTTGTGCATCCATCATGCTATATATGGGGGATTACAGGTGTGGGGCAATCATACTACATATGGGGTATTACAGATGTGGGTACATCATGCTATATATGGGGGATTACAAGTGTGGGGCCATTATATTATATTTGGAGGATTACAGGTGTGGGGCCATCATTCTATATATGGGGATTACAAGTGTGGGGCCATTATATTATGTGCAGAGCTGTGAGATAAAAACGAGATTACGGAGTAGACTGGACATAAGGAACACACTTTAGGTGTCACTGTCTTTCATTACTCCTAGATGGGACCATCTTGTTGCAGGAAAACAAGCCCACTAATTCAGGGAAACAAGCCCGGTGCTCCCACTCATTCTGAACCTATAGTGAGTTGAGTCACATTCACATTATAAATGTCATAATTAAATGATAAGCATAGACTAAACTCCAACCCCCCTCCATAACCCAGCCCCAATATAACCAAAGTCCTGCCTTGCCCCACCCCCACCCCTCCGAGCCATGGAAAAAATGGTCTTGTTTTGAAGGTTGCAAAAAAGGTTGGGGACCACTGCTCTAGATTAACCTTTTTTTTCCAGGGGATTTCTATAATCTTAACACTTCAGTCTTGATTTTTTATAGATCACTGCTCGAGATGCTCTGAGCTCGCCGAGTATTTCCGGGGTTGCTCGGCGGGAGCTCAGGTCCCCTCCCTACATATTTGGTGCTCTTTAGAGAGCCAATGAAGATGTAGGGATTGTCTGCCACACACTGTAATGCCGCAGCCATGTTGGTTGTGGCCTTACAGTGATTGGCTGACTGCACAGCATCATCAGGTCTATAACAGACCTGGCACCGCAATGCTCATCACAGTCTACTCCAGAATCGGGCAGTGTCGGGAGAGGTGCTGCTGAGCTAGGGAGAGATTTGCTTGTTTCTTAGTTAGTGTAGGTATACCACAATATATTACACATATATTTATCTTAACTAACAGTCCTTCTGAGGACTAATCCAGCTGCATAGATATCAGTGCTAGGCAGGCAGTGTATGTGACAGACTGCTGTGCATATAGCAAGAGGGTCCATTCCAGTTCTGTCTGCTACTGATGCTTTTACAGATATTTCTAAACATAGTCCCAGATATCAGGGGCCAGGAATCATTTTTAATTTATCTAAATCCTGATTTGCTTAAAAAGCAATCCAGAGAAAGTTTTTCTGCTGCATTTGCTTTATTGGCACTGCAGAATACAGCCAGATCCTATCCATATTACAGCTCTAAAAATCCATCTTTTTAAAAATGTGTTTTTTCCGTCACATGGATCACATATGTGTGCTCAAAATTCTGCCATCTGTGTCCTCCATTTAAATTTTGTTACAGTGTGTTAGCGAAGTTATTGACACCAGTTTGCTGCTAAAATTAGTTACCTACACACCAGCTAATTAAAAGTGTGGTTTGTCCATCACACAGATCACATATAAGTGCGCTCAAAATTCTGCCATTTCTGGAATCCATTTATATACACTTTGCTCCCCATCTTGACTGAAAAAAACAGAAATGAAAAAGAGAAAACAGAAACATCACATGGTCATAGGTTTTCAGATGCTATGCTCAGTATTGAGTAGAAGCACCCTTTTGAGCTAGTACAGCCACAATTCTTCTTGGGAATGATGTAACAAGTTTTTCACACCTGGATTTGAGGATCCTCTACCATTCTTCCTTGCAGATCCTCTCCAGTTCTGTCAAGTTGGATGGTGAACATTGGTGGACAGCCATTTTCAGGTCTTTCCAGAGATGCTCAATTTGGTTTAGGTCAGGGTCCAGCCAGTCAAGAATGGTCAGAATTGTTCTCAAGCCATACCTTTGTTATTTTAGCTGCGTGCTTAGGGTCATTTGTCTTGTTGGAAGGTGAACCTTTGGCCAAGTCTGAGGTCCAGAGCACTCTGGAAGAGGTTTCAATCCAGGATATCTATGTACTTGGCTGCATTAATGTTTCCTTCAATTGCAAAAAGTCATCTTGTCTCTGCAGTTGAAAAACACCCCCATAACATGATGCTGCCACCATCATGTTTTACTGCTGGGATTGTATTGGGCAGGTGATGAGCAGTGCCTGGTTTTCTTCACACATACCTTTAGAATTATTACCAAAAAGTGCTATCTTCGTCTCATGAGACCAGAGAATCTTATTTCTCATAGTCTGGGAGTACTTCTGTGTTTTTTAGCAAACTCTATGCAGGCTTTCATATGTCTGGCACTGAGGAGAGGCTTCCGTTGGGCCTCTCTACCATAAAGACCTGACTAGTGGAGGGCTGCAGTGATAGTTGACTTTGTGGAACTTTCTCCCATCTCCCTACTGTATTTGTGGAGCTCAGCCACAGTGATCTTGGGGTTCTACTTTACCTCTAACCAAGGCTCTTCTCCCACGATTGCTCACTTTTGCTGGACGGACAGATCTAGGAAGACTTCTGGTCCCAAACTCCTTCTATTTAAGGGTTATGGAGGCCACTGTGCTCTTAGGAACCTTGAGTACTGCAGAAATTCTTTTTGAAACCTTGACCAGATGTGTGCCTTGCCTCAATTCTGTCTCTGAGCTCCTTGGCCAGTTCCTTTGACCTCATGATTCTCATTTGGTTTTACATGCACTGTTAGCTGTGAGGTCTTATATACAGGTGTGTGCCTTTACAAATCAAGTCCTATCAGTTTAATTAAACACAGCTAGACTCTTATGAAGGAGCAGAACCATCTCAAGGAGGATCACAAGGAAATGGATAGCATCTATAAGATGCACCATTTCTGGGGTGGCTGAGAACTCATGTTTTTAGCCAGGAGGGTGCCAATATCCATGGCCTCTTCCCCGGCTATTAATATCAGCCCGCAGCTGTCTGCCTAGCCTTCGCTGGTTTGATTTTATAGAGGGACCCCATGTCAATTTTTTCTCGGGTTTCCCTGTAAACTAGCCAGTAAAGGCTAAGCAAACCTCTGTAAGCTGATATTAATAGCCTGGGAAAATTTATTTGTATTGGCTGCTTCCCAGAATATTAACATCAGCCCTCAGCCATCGGCTTTCCCTCTGCTGTTAATGAAAATTACGCTGGAGCAATTTTTAAAAAGAAATATTTTGAAAAATAAACAGATATTGCATTTCACGCAGATTTCATGTGTGTGTGTCTTTATTTAACTCTTTATGTACCGCTTTATTAATCAGGGAATATGGCTGTCACCTGTTCATTACTAAACCTCGGGATTGGTATTATATATATATATATATATATATGTATATACATATATTACATATATTATATATATATACCGTATATACTCGAGTATAAGCCAAGATTTTCAGCCCATTTTTTTTGACTGAAAGTCTCCCTCTCGGCTTATACTCGAGTCATATACAGGGGGGAGGCGGAGCGCAGCTGTTCTATATACTCACCCCTCCACCGGCGCGGTCTCCGCAGCCCCCTGCTCTTCTCTCACGGTCTCCGGCGCCTGTGTTCAGCGGTCAGGTGGTACCGCTCTTTAAAGTCATGAATATGCAGAACACTGGCGCCAGAGACCGCGGGAGAAGAGCAGGGCCGAGACGCGCCAGCGGAAGGGTGAGCATAAGCGATATTTACCTGTCCCGTTCCACCGCTGCTCACCGCTGTGTCCTCGGGTCCTCTTGCTGCGGTGGTTACTGCGTGCCGCGCCCTCTGCCTGATCATTCACTGCTGGAGGACCCGGAAGACAGCGGCGGAATGGGTGACAGGTAAATATCACAGGTGCCGGGGTCCTGAGCGAGCGGTGACACCGGCACCTGTCCCCCATAGCGCACCGATGTCCCCACCTGCTCAGGACACCGGCACCTTGCCCCCAGCGACGAGAGGTGAGTATGTCTTTTTTTTTTGCAGCAGCAGCAGCTGTGGCAGCATAAGGGGCCTATTCAATGCAGCATCTATGGGGACATAATACATGGGGCATCTATGGGGGCATAATCCATGGGGGCACAATCTATGGGGGCACAATCTATGGAGCATCTATAGGGGCATGATCTATGGGGGCATAATCTATGGGGGCATAATCTATGTTGGGACACTCTATGGAGCATCTATAGGGGCATAATCTATGGGGGCATAATACATGGGGGCACAATCTATGGAGCATCTATAGGGGCACAATCTATGGGGGCACAATCTATGGGGGCACAATCTATGGAGCATCTATAGGGGCATGATCTATGGGGGCATAATACATGGGGCATCTAGGGGGGCATAATCTATGGAGCATCTATGGGGGCATAATCTATGGAGCATCTATGGGGGCATAATACATGGGGCATCTATGGGGGCATAATCTATGGAGCATCTATGGGGGCATAATACATGGGGCATCTATGGGGGCATAATCTAAGGAGCATCTATGGGGCATAATCTGTGGAGCATCTATGGGGACATAATCTATGTAGCATCTATGGGGGCATAATATATGGAGCATCTATGGGGCATAAAACATGGGGCATCTAGGGGGCATAATCTATGGAGCATCTATGGGGCATAATACATGTGGCATCTAGGGGGGCATAATCTATGGAGCATCTATGGGGGCATAATACATGGAGCATCTATGGGGGCATAATCTATGGAACATCTATGGGGCATAATACATGGGGCATCTATGGGGGCATAATCTGTGGAGCACCTATGGGGGCATAATCTGTGGAGCATCTATGGGGCATAAAACATGGGGCATCTAGGGGCATAATCTATGGAGCATCTATGGGCATAATACATGTGGCATCTAGGGGGGCATAATCTATGGAGCATCTATGGGGGCATAATACATGGAGCATCTATGGGGGCATAATCTATGGAACATCTCTGGGGCATAATACATGGGGCATCTATGGGGGCATAATCTGTGGAGCACCTATGGGGGCATAATCTGTGGAGCATCTATGGGCGCATAATCAATGGAGCATCTATGGAGGCATAATCTATGGGGGCACAATCTATGGAGCATCTATGGGGCATAATACGTGGGGCATCTATGGGGGCATAATCTAAGGAGCATCTATGGGGGCACAATCTATGGAGCATCTGTGGGGGCACAATCTATGGAGCATCTATGGGGGCACAATCTATGGAGCATCTATGGGGCACAATACATGGGCAGCATATGGGGCACAATACATGGGCAGCATATGGGGCACAATCTATGGAGCATCTTGTGGGGCATAATACATGGGGCAGCATATGGGGCACAATACATAAAGCATCTTGTGGGGCATAATACATGGGGCAGCATATGGGGCATAATCTCATTTTCCACCCTAGGCTTATACTAGAGTCGATAAGTTTTCCCAGTTTTTTGTGGCAAAATTAGGGGGGTCGGCTTATACTTGGGTCGGCTTATACTCGAGTATATACGGTACATATGTGTATCTATATATATATATATATTATTATTATTATTATTATTACACATTTATATAGCGCCATTTATTTTATGGCGCTTTACATATGAAAAGGGAAAATATAGACAGGTACAATAAACGTGTGCTAGACAAGAGATACACAAGTACAGAAGGAGAGAGGACCCTGCCCGCGAGGGCTCACAGTCTACAGGGATGGGTGAGGATACACTAGGAAAGGGTAGAGCTGGTCATGCGATGGTTCAGTAGACTGAGGATCATTGTAGGCTGTAGGCTTGTCGGAACAGGTGGGTCTTCAGGTTCTTCTTGAAGGTTTCCGTTGTTGGTGAAAGTCTGATGTTTTGCGGCAGGGAGTTCCAGAGTATGGGGGAAGCCCGGGAGAAGTCTTGTATGTGGTTGTGGGAAGAAGAGATGAGGGGGGAGTCGAGAAGGAGATCTTGAGAGGATCGAAGGTTGTGTGTGGGTAGGTAGCGGGAGACCATGTCACAGATGTATGGAGGAGAAAGGTTGTGGATGGCTTTGTATGTCATGGTTAGGGTTTTGAACTGAAGCCTCTGGGCAATAGGAAGCCAGTGAAGGGCCTGGCATAGGGGGGAGGCTGGGGAATATCGGGGAGACAGGTGGATTAGTCGGGCAGCAGAGTGTAGGATGGACTGGAGTGGTGCCAGAGTGCTAGAGGGGAGGCCAGATAGTAGGAGGTTGCAGTAGTCGAGGCGGGAGATGATAAGGGCGTGCACTAGTGTTTTTGTGGTTTCATGGTTGAGGAATGAGCGGATCCGGGAAATATTTTTGATTTTGAGGCGGCAGGAGGTGGCGAGGGCTTGGATGTGTGGTTTGAAAGAGAGGGCAGAGTCGAGGATCACCCCAAGGCACCGAGCATGCGGGACTGGGGAAAGCGAGCAGCCATTGACATTGATGGATAGGTCTGGTGGAGGGAAGAATGAGGTGGGGGAAAGATGATGAATTCTGTTTTGTCCATGTTCAGTTTGAGAAAGCGAGCAGAAAAGAAGGCTGAGATAGCAGACAGACACTGTGGGATTTTGGTCAGTAGGGAGGTGAGGTCAGGTCCAGATAGGTATATATTCACTTATATTTGTTTTGTTAGTGTAAACATTATATTTGAACATGGTATGTAATGATATGGTCTTTTTTTCTTTTAAATGATATATCTTTATTTAACTTACAAAAAGCATACAAATCCGCATGAAAAACCACATGAAAATCCACATCAAATTCGCATCAAAACCGCGCAAAAATTTCCCCAGGCAAATCCGCAACTTTCGCACATAGCCTAAGACTGTGGTTTGTCCGTCACAAAGATAACATATAAGTGCGCTCAAAATTCTGCCATTTCTGGCATCCATTTAAATTTTGTTGCATTGTGTTAGCGAAGTTATTGACACCAGTTTGCTGTTAAAAATAGTTGCCTAGAGGCCAGCTATTTTAAACTGTGGTTTCTCCATCACACGGATCACATATAAGTTTGCTCCAAATTCAGCCATATGTAGTGAACGTGGAAAATATTGTCCTCCATTTCAAAATGGACAAGGCACATGGCAAGGGACAGGGAACTGGATGTGATGGTGATGGTGCATGCAGAGACCGAGGCCATGGGCAAGCTGAAATTTTGCCACAACAAACACCTACATCTTATCGCCCGACCTTAATGTCGCAATTACTAGGGGACTGCGGCACACCACTATTGAACCCAGAGCAGTGTCTAAAGGTTCTTGGTTGGATAGTGGATAATGCTTCCAGTCACTTTGCACCACCACCATCACCCTATCTTCCACACGGTCAAGTCTCAGTAACTGTGAGTCGGGACCGCATATTCCTCACCGTGATCCTCCTTCCTCCCACCATGCTGAGTGCCCAGAGGCAACTGATCCGACACTTGGACACTCCGAAGAGCTGTTCACTTTTCCATTTATAGATTTGGGACTCTCACCCAGTCCACTTGAAGCGGGGCAAGAGGAGATCGCATGTAGCAATGCCCAAATATTTGATCAGCCACAGTCACAGGAAGGCGATGGTGGGAAAGTGTCACAAGAGGTGGATGATGATGAGACACAATTGCCAGAAAGTCAGTAGGAGGACCAGGGTGCGAAAGTGGAAGACGAGGTGGTGGATGATATAGTAACTGACCCAACCTGGCAGGAGGACATGTAGAGTGAGGACAGCATCACACAGGGGAAGTGAGGCATAGCACCCCAACAGGCAGGAATAAGCAGTGTGGTGGACGCAGACAGAAGGCGGGCAACCTGTCCCCGTAACACCAACACGACGGAAGTTGCCAGTGCAAATGTTAGGTCTTCTCGAGTATGGTTGTTTTTTAAAGACTTTTCCGATAACCCCAGAAAGGCCATTTGCTCAACCTACCATGCAAGCATCAGCAGGGGTTGCAAAACTACCAGCCTGACCACAATCAGCATGATCAGGCACATGGCAGCAAACACCAGACATTTTTGGGCCGAACCCCAGGGTCTGTGAGTGACACCACTGCTTCTTCTGCTGTTGTGCGTGCAAGCCAATCCCGTGTCTATGGTGTATGCGAAGATGCCTCCTGCCCTGCACCTGTTGTTGCACACACTCAACTAGCACCCTCAGTAAGCACGTCCAAGTTCTTGTCCCAGCGCAGCGTTAAGTTGTCCATACCCAGTCCTTGGAACGCAAGCGCAAATACGCAGCCAATGCCCCACAAGCCACACTACTAAATTCTCACATTTCGTGACTGCTTGCACTCAAAATGCTGCCTTTTAGGCTTGTGGAGACAGAAGCTTTCTGCAGCCTGATGACGGCGGACGTCCCTTGTTATTCGGTCCCCAGAAACCACTATTTCTCCTGGGTGCCATCCCAGCATTACACAAGGACATGTCCCACAGCATTAGCTGTGCCCTCTACAATGTAGTTGTCTGGTCCACCTAACCATAGACATGTGGACAAGTGCTTTTGGGTAGGGATGGTATAGCTCGCTGACAGCATACTGGGTTAACATAGTGGAAGCGGCGACCCAGTCAGACCTTGGGATGGAACACGTCCTCCTGAAGCAGAGGATTGCAGGCTTTGGTCAATCAGGGTTGCCCCCACAATCTACAGCTCCTGCACCTCCTCCTCCTCCTCACAAGCTGGAAGCACTGCAGCACTGCCTCAGACAAGCGGCAACAGGCTGTGCTGAAGCTAATATGCTTAGGTGACAAACCCACAATGCTGAAGAGTTGTGGACAGCTCTAAAAGAGCAGGCAGATCTGTGGGTGACACCACTGAACCTATAGCCAGGCTTTGTTGTGTGTGACAATGGCCGGAACCTGGTGGCAGCTCTGAGGTGAGGCGATCTCACAAAAGTACCATGGCTGGCCCATGTACTTAACCTTGTGGTTCAGCAGTTTCTCAAAACCTACCCAGATCTGCCGGATCTGCTTGTCAAAGTATTCCGCCTGTGTGCCCATTTTAGAAAGTCAGCTACAATTTCCGACGCCTTTGCCGTGCTTCAGTAGCGTTTGCAGCTTCCGGCTCCCCGACTGGTGTGTGATGTCCCCACGCATTGAAACTCTATACTGCAGATGTTGGGAATGATTTGTGAGCAGAAGATTGCAGTTGCTGACTACCAGCATCAAGAGGGCCATCGGTATTCAATTCAGACTCCACACATAAGACCTCAGGAGTGGACATGGACATCAGACATATGTACCATCCTCCAAAACTTTGAGGACTCCACCAAGATGGTGAGCAGCGATGACGCCATAATTAGCATCACCATCCCGCTTCTCTTTCTACTGAAATGCTCTCTGCTCACAATCAAACAGGATGCATTGCAGGTGGAGCACGATGAGATGGAGCAAGGAACCATACTGGGTGATTACACATAGCCCAGCCTCATCTCATACCAATGTGGATTGGGATGATAATGAGAAAGAGGAGGAGGAGGAGGAGGAAGAACAGGAGCTAGTTTCATGTGCTATAGACAGTACTACCTGCACAACTGTCATACCATCTGTTCAGCATAGATGGCCTGCCTGAGGACAGAGAGGAGGAAGAGAAGGAGGAAGAGGATGAGGAGACGAGCATGGTCAGTCATCCTCTTGGTGAGGACACAGCCTGTTAGCAGTCTGGCATGCATGGAGGAGTTTATGTTATGCTGCCTTTCCCATGACCCTCGCATTCTCAAAATTTTGAATGACAGTCATTACTGGTTGGTGACACTTCTAGACCCACGCTACAAGGACAGCTTTCTATCTCTTTTTGCCGATGTGGACAGGTGTACTAAAATGGGGCAGTACCAGAGGGCCCTTTTTGCGGAATTATTAAAAAAATTCCCATCTGAAAATGCTGGCAGCAGAGGTAACAGTTCTTTGGACAACTAAGGTGTACAGGCGAGAGAGACACAACTCCAATCCAGAAGAGGCAGGGGAACATTGTCAAAGTTCTGGGAAAGTTTTCTCAAACCCTCCCATCGCACAGGCCTTGAGGCGTGGGGTACTCTCACAAGAGTGCAAAGTTTTGGAATATGCTGAGGGAGTACCTTGCTGACCGTATCAATGTCCTCCGTGATTACTCTGTGCCTTATAATTATTGGATATCCAAGCTGGACAAGTGGCATGAACTGGCTCTTTACGCCTTGGAGGTCCTGGCCTGCTCTGCTGCTAGCGTTTTTCTAGAGCGGGATTTAGTGCTGCTGGTGGAATTATAACTGATAAGCGCATCCGCCTGTCAACTGAAAATGCTGACAGGCTGACTCATAAAAATGAACAAGGGCTGGATTAGGCCAGACTTCTCAACACCACCGAATAAAAGCAGCAAAACATAAACTGTAATCCAGTGTCTTTTTTGGGAACTCTATTACCATGCACCTCTTCACTCCCACACATGAGTATACGCTTCCTGATTTTGCCTATTTGCTGTTGTCGTCCTCCTTCTCCTCATCCTCATCATACAGCACCAGTAGATCATCATGGTGACCGTGGTCCGTGGTGCAACAGCCACACAATTTTTTTAAAGGGTGTTTATTATGCCCGGAAAAAAAAATTGTTATACAGTATGTTCATGTATACTCCCTAGGGGTAAATGTTTTTCTCAGGCCATAAACTTAGTGCATGGGCATTACAAGTATAGGAGACCCGCTCCTTTCTAATGGGAATGTTTTTTATGAGGCCCTCCTCCACGTCTCTTCCAAGGGGCATTGAAGTGCCACCAAATTTTTGGCAGCCCTTGCATTCACTGCATAGGCAAACAGTATGGGAGACGCACTTCCTAATATTGGGAACATTTTTTCATGAGGCCCTCCTCTACGTCTCTTCAAAGGAGCATTGGAGTGCCTCCAAATTTTTGACAGCCCTTGCATTCACCGCATAGGCAAACAGTATGGGAGACCCACTTCCTAATATTGGGAACATTGTTTACAGGAGGCCCTCCTGTACATCTCTTCAAAAGGGGTATTAGGATGCATCCAAATTTTGGGCAGTCCTGCGCCTCATTGCATACACAATAACAATATAGGAGACCCACTGTTTAATAATGGGAATAACAAAGCATAGCCTACTGATGGCTCTCTAAGAATAGTGAGTGCTGACTGTTGACCCTTTCAGAATAGTAAAGGCCACCTGATGGCCCTATAAAAAGAGTCCCTCCTTCATAAATGAAACAGGATGTGTCTGATGATATGTCACACACCACATGGCCAAATAAGGTAGTAAAATTTTAAAATTACATTTCACAGTGAATGCATTTGTCTTGGTTGAAAGCAATGCTAAAATGCAAAACGCATCAAAAACGCTACTTGTGAACATAGCCCAAGGTGTGGAGGAGCATTTTTGTTTTTGGTTATTTATTTTGCCTTATATACAAGTCAGTACCCTGGAAAGGATGTTTCTTAACATATTTCCCAGGAAAATCCATTTTGGTTTCGTTTTTGTATGTTTTATTGTGAGTCTGTAAAAGTGGCGTAAGACTCTGACAACATTATTCACAGCAGTGATCTGGGAGTCAGAAATGCTTCCCGGTGTCTTCCTCATGCTGTTCCCATGTTATTTGAGCACTGTTCCCATCGATTTCCACTATTTCTAGTCCCTCTGCAGACCGCAGGGGGCAGCCGTAAAAATGCTCGAGTTTCCCATAGACTTACATTGGGCTCATTGCTCAGGTCGAGTACCCGAGCATTCCAATTTGCTCGACCCGAGCAACGAGCACCTAGGAATTTTATTGCTTACCCATCACTAACTATAACAATTAAAATGCCCCTAAGGCCTCATTCAGATGTCATGTTGCATGCACGTGTTGTATCAATTTTTTTCACGGACACAGCAAATTAATCTTGCTATTCATATCCCCATGTTTTTTCACTGACCATTAGTGTTGAGCATTCCGATACTGCAAATATCGGGTATCGGCCGATATTCGTTGTATCGGAATTCCGATTCTGAGATCCGATATTTTTGTCATATCGGATACCGGAATCTGAGTTTTCCTCTAAAGTCTATGGCGAGTTCCTGTGTCACAGAATGAAGTACGTGACACAGGAACTTCCCGAAAGTGTCACTGTCAGTGTCGGTCATGTCTGTCAGGAGTCAGGACTCAGCAGAGTTAGCACTTACCTGGCAGAAGATCCCCGGCGGTAATGTCCTGGACTCCTTGATGGCCGCCATTACCCTCTCCCTGGTGGTCACGTGCAGCATCTCGCGATAACTGCACGTGCTGCCGGGTACTGGGTAATCTCGGCCAGCTGTACTCTCGCGACAGCTGGCCGTAAACCAGTCCGATGACGTTACCGCCGGGAAATCTCCTCAGGTAAGCAGCTCTGCTACATCTGGATGCCATGCTCAGCCTAGCATGCAGATGTAGCAGAGCTGGACTCGTGGGACACTCGTGATTTTGGACTGCGTCGGACAGGGAGTATTTGTGTTGGTTTGTTATTTTTGTTTTTTTACAGGAGAATGATGGCGTCGCAGGATGAGCGTGAAATAAAAATAATGAAAACTGTGTTGTGTTTTATTTCATTAACAGACTTTTTTCTGGCTGTGTATTTTTTTTACAAATTTACAACCTTTATGATTAATAATGGATCGGTGTCTTATTGACGCCTCTCCAATGGAGAGTCTCCATTATTAACCGGGCTTATTGTCACCGTTCAATCAAAGGTGACTTCAACCCCTTATTGCCCCACTTGCCACCGCTACAGGACAAGTGGGAAGAGCCGGGTGAAGTGCCACAATTGGCGCATCTTTGGTTGCGCCAATTGTGGGGCTGCTGCAGCCTGGTATTTTTAGGCTGTTGAGGGCCAAAATCCATGGGCCTTGACAGTCTTTTAATACCAGGCCGAAGCAGTCTGCTTTCTACTTGGACTGGTTAACAAAAATAGGGGGACCCCCACGCCATTTTTTTTTTGAGGGGATCCCCTATTTTTGTTAACCAGCCAAGCTAAGCAGACTGCTGTGGCCTAGTATTATCAGGCTTGCAAGGTTCATGGATATTGGATCCTTACCAGCCTGAAAAACAAGGCCTCGGCAGTCTGCTTCATCTGGCTGGTTAACAAAAATAGGGGGGACCCCACGCCATTTTTTTTTCGAGGGGATCCCCTATTTTTGTTAATCAGTTCATTTCAGGTCAGCCGGGATTCCCTCTGACGTCACTGATGCAGTGCGGTGTCCCTGGCTGACCTGAAGTGAAAGTGGGAAGCAATCAATTATGCTAACCACTTCCTCTCCTGTCAGCCTGGAGAGGAGATGATTCAGTTGGGGGTTTACTGTGAGCTGTCAGCATTAGCTGCGGTCCCTGCAGTAAACATTAACCCTTTCAGAAGGATTACATCGGGGGACCTGACTGAACATCGGATAGGTAAGAATAATGTTGCTTTATTATTTTATTTTTATTACAGGTGAACAAGGGCTTCGCAAGGAATGGCAGTAAAATAAAATATGGTCAAAACTGTGTGTTTATTTCATTAAAATGATTTTTAATTAAAGTGTGTGTGTTTTATTTTCATTTCATACAATAGGATTAATAATTGATAGTTGTCTAATTGACAGCTCTCAATTATTAACCTGACTTAAAGTCACCTTTCAATAGCAAGGTGGCTTTAACCCCTTATTAACCCATTCGCCACCGCTACAGGGCAATGGGAATAGATGGGCAAAGTGCCAGAAAGGGCGAATCTAATTATAAATTTCTTTCGGGGTGTCTGGGGGCAGATGTTAGTAGCCAGTGGGGGGGCCAAGAATAATGTCCCTCTCTGGGCTATTATTATCTGCACCCACTCGCTGGCTTTGTCTGTCTGGTTGAGAAAATAGGGCGGGAGCCCACACTTTTTTTTCAACAATTTTACACCTCATATATATATATATATATATACATGTCATTGACTTTGTGACACACATATATATATATATATATATATATATATATTTATAGTACATACACTTCTGCATAGTATAATAGCCGCTAATTCAATTGACGGCTTTTTTGAAATTACAGACCCGACATGAAATGACACATGGTGTACATAGAGTTAACCATGTCATTTCATGTAGTTTGATATATGGTTTTCACTAACAAATTGTTAGTATTACAAATTGTAACAATTACATGAGTGTTAGTGTGCAAAATTTGACACATGTAGGGGTTAATTAAAGGTGTAAATTCGTAGCAAAAAAATGTGTTTTTTTTACAATGAATTTACACCATGTGTCATTTCATTTCGGGTGTTTCTGTAATTTCACAAAAGCCGGCATTGCCCGGCAATTGAATCAGAGGCTATTTTACTATGTAGAAGTGTATGAACTATAAATATATATATATGTCACAATGACATGTATATATATATATACATATATATATATATATATATATATATATATATTGTATTCTATGTGTGTATATCTAGTGTTTACAAGGCAAGAAAGGGTTTTTTTAATTACGATATTTCTGTCCCATTGACTTGCATTGGGTTTCCGGTATCGGATGCGATACCCGATACTTTTTGAGTATCGGGCCGATCCAATCCGATCCGATATTTCTGGATATCGGGCGGTATCGCTCAACACTACTGACCATGTGTCAATGTTAAAATCACGGAGACGTCCATTTTTTTCAGCATGACTGATGAAAAATACCAATATAAGTCTATGTGTCTGTGAAAAACACCTACAGCATATTTAACATTGAAAAGGATAGGAGAAGCTTTGTTATTTATTTATTTACTAGCTGAAGAGCCCGGCGCTGCCCAGGGATAGTAAATAACTATGGTTAGTTATAACAAATTATAATGATTATATCTTTATATATAAAGCTGAGTGTATAGCTCTGCCCACTCCGTATAGCCACATTCACTAAAATATCCCACACAAACCCGTCAGCCAGAGCTACCGGACTATTACCCCTAATATCCCACATTGTCCTGTCAGCCAGAGCCACAGGACTTCTAATATCCCTCATCGTCCCAGCAGCCAGAGCCACCGGACTACTACCTCTAATATCCCACATCGTCCCATCAGCCAGAGCCACCGGACTACTTATATCCCACATCATTCCGTCAAAGCCACCGGACTACTACCCCTAATATCCTCACATCATCTCGTCAACCAGAGCCACCGGACTACTCCCCCTAATATCCCACATCATCCCGTCAGCAAGAGCCACTGGACTACTACCCCCAATATCCCACATCATCCCATCAGCATGAGGTCAGAACCAGAGCGCTGAGTGGAATGGCCCTAATTTCTGTACCGGAGATCCCTTTAAGAGAGGCCTGGGGTCAGTACCAAAGCACAGAGTGGATTTGCCCTCACTTCCATTCCGGGGATCCCTTTAAGAGGGGCCTGGTGTCAGAACCACAGCGCTGTGTGGAATTGCCCTAACTTCCATACCAATGATCCCTTTAAAAAGGCCTGGGGTCAGAACCACAGAGCTGAGTGGAACGGTCCTAACTTTCATACTAGGTATCCCTTAAAGAGAGGCCTGGGGTCAAAACCAAAGTGCTGGATGGATTTGCCCTAACTTCCATACCAATGATCCCTTTAAGTGAGGCATGGGGACAGAACCAGAGCATTTGAAGGCAATTGCCCCGACTTCCATACCAGGGATCCCTTTTAGAGAACCTGGGGTCAGAACCAGAGTGCTGAGTGGATTTGCCTTGACTTCCATACCTATGATCCCTTTAATAGAAGCCTGTAGTGAGAATCAGAGCGCTGAGGGATTTGCCCTGACTTCAATACCGGAGATCCCTTTAAGAAAGGCCTGGGGTCAGTACCAAAGTGCAGAGTGGATTTGCCCTCACTTCTGTACCAGGGATCCCTTTAAGAGAGGCCTGGGGTCAGAACCAGAGCACTTAGTGGAATTGCCCTAACTTCCGTACCAATGATGCCTTTAAGAGACCCTGGGGTCAGAACCACAGCGCTGAGTGGAACGGTCCTAACTTCCATACCGGGGATCCCTTTAAGGCCCTATGCACACTTTGCGGTTTTTGATGCGGTTCCGCAGCGGTTTTTGCGCTGCGGAACCGCACACCATGTACAGTACAATGTTAGTGAAGGAGAAAAAAAAAGCTGTGCACACGCTGCGGAATTTTCCGCGCGGATTGGATGTGGTTTCAAAACCGCAGCACGTCAATTCTTTGTGTGGATTCCGCTGCGGTTTTACACCTATTCCATTATAGGTGAAAAACTGCAGGGCAATTCCGCACTAAAAACCGAGCCAAAACCGCAGTAAATCGGCGCTAAAACCGCAGTGCCGTTTACCTGCGGTTTTAGCAAAATCCGCGCGGAAACAAACGCAAGTGAATCCGCAAAGTGTGCATGGGGCCTAAGAGGGAAGATGTGCCTATAGGATGGAGGATGTGTGATGGGTATATGGGAATGGGAGGGGGATTCATTTCTGTCATGTGCTCTCTGCTCCTTTCTGAGGGGCAGACAATGGCTGGAGCTTATGTTCCTGGGGATGCTAGATTTCTCCCACCCAGTCACTGTCTGAGGTGTTGTCGTGAATTGAGAAAACTATTGCTCATAGCAACCAATCACAGCTCAGCTTCTTTTAAACAGCTCTGGTGAAATTAAAGATGCTTCTTTATTGGTTGCTGATACACGCACACATATTCAATTTTATATATATACGGTAGATTAATCCATCCATGAAAAACACTGATGACACAACAATGATAAAAACAGACACAGTGATGACACACTGATCCAAAACAATGATGACACCTTCACCATTTTTTCACGTGTTAAAAACAGATGTGTGAATGAGTGCTAAATGTAAGAGGTTCAGAAAACAATCAGCTAAACATATCACTGACATAGAAAACATGTTCGATCACAAGTCTATCCAAAGATTAGATTTATTGTCTCATAATTACACAGACACATAGAAACATAGCTAGGTGATCGGGTGTAGAGAATAAGGCCGGCGTCACACTGGCGACAAAATCGGACGACTGCAATGCGATGAAAAATCGTATTGCAGTCGGCCCTATGTTAATCTATGGAGCAGCTCTCAGTAGCCGTTTTTTTGTGGTCCGTTTTCAACGTCCGTGTACAATCGCAGCATGCTGCGATTGTCACCGATTGTGGGTCGACGATCGCCAATGCAAGTCTATGGCAGCGATGAAAAGTGGGATTACAAACGGAGCACACTGTGTGACTTGCGATAAAAAATCGGACCACTATCTTCAGGTGTCAGGAAATTGCATCTGGAGAAATGACAGGAAGGGCTGACATGCTAATTAGGCTAGGAAAAATCAAACGAAAACAGGAAACCGCCTCCACGGAGTCCACAAACATGGCCACACACATCAACGTTGAAATGTTAATTGTTCTGGTCCAGGAGAGGCCAGAACTTTGGGACCAGCGCGATGCAAACTATTCCAACCGGGCATTGAAGGACGCCTCTTGGAGGAGAATCTGTACCCAGATGTTCCCTGATTTTGGCGACAGGTCTAGGGAGGAGCAAGAACGCATTAGTAAGTACCGACTTGAAAATGCTTAAAATAATGCTGGACTATTCTGTATGTACCAACAACAATGTGTTATAATGTTCCTGTACCCTTATATGTGACCCCGAAATGTATTGAATACATCAGTTGAACCCCCAATGCTATGTTCCAAATCCAAACACATGTAATATTGAGCTCCTGTAATTGTCCAAACAGCCGCCTTAGAACAAAAAAAATTAATGCAAGTTGAAAAAGTGCTAACTGTTTGAAATGAAACAAAAAATAAAAAATTATGTAACGTTTCTACCCTGCATTGGTTGTTTGTGAAACTTTAATTAACAGAACTCAATAGTAACATAGGAGACCACTGTGGGATATGTTCTAACTTTAAAAAGGTCCATCCCATATATAGGGAAATCACACAGGGCAGGGATCAATTGAAGCTCCTGCTCTGATGAATGTTCATGTGCCGTCTGTGTATTTGGTATATTTATGTTCTACTACAATGGTGTAAAAAAAAATATTACAAATGTGGCCTGACACAATAAATGCGTCGGTGAATTACTTAATATGTGTCCCTTTTGTTTATTTGATTGCTGTGTGTCCACAAAATGCACATTATTGTGACACATATGTTCATACAGATTTCTACTTATGAAGCCTTCTAATATTTCATTTCAATTTTAATGAGATATACTTTGTATTGCTGTTTGACACCCCTATAACAAATTTTTCATAAAAACTATTTTTTTTCTTGCAAATATTTTAGCATTTTGCACAATTATAAAGGCACATAATGTTAAAATTATATTTGATGTGTTAATTTTTCAGTGGCAGATGTTACAAGACGATGGCGCAGCTGTAGAGACTCTTATCGAAGAGAGAGACAGCTGAGGGGCCGCAGTGGGGCAGCAGGAACCGCCAAACGAAAATACGTCTACTATGACCGTCTCAATTTTCTTGCTCCAGCTCTGGATTTGAGACCGTAAGTTTATGTCTGTACAAAATGTATATGTGTATTATTAATACATTTTAATAAATTGTTATTCTTCTATAGCACCGAATCAAACCTGACTGCCAGAGAGGCAGCTTCCGACTCGGAGCAAATTATTGATCCTGTGGGTGATGTTGAGGAGGCTGGTCCATCGTCAGCAGCAACAGCATCATCACCACCACCACCAACACCATCAGTGGAGACGGAGAGATTGCCTTCTCAAGCGCAAGACCCTCCCCTGAGCAGCAGCCCTGGTAGGCCCCTGGATGTGGGTTCGCCTACAGCTGCAGTTGCACGCAGACCCAGGCGTAGAAGAGAGGGAGTTGGTTCTGTCACAAGGAGGCAGGTGGACAGAGGAGTGCTGGACTATTTGTCCAGTGTTGCTCATGATGATGGTGAGGAGGCCTATTGCCGCAGTCTTGCCCCTTACCTCCGGGCAATTCCTAGCCAGCACAGACTGCTGATCAGAAATGCTCTGCATATTGTGTTGCATGCTGGGACACCACCAAATGATCCAACAAACCTGGTAAATTACCTACATACATGGGTGGCTGGTCCAGACAATGTATGTAGAGTGGTGTCTCAACATACAGCACAATCTGCAGCAGCCACTGATCCACCTCCTCATCATCATCCTCCTCCTCCACCTCCTCCTTGTGTCCAACAGAACCCAACTCCTCCTCTTCAGCCTACTGCGGCTTCTTTTTATGGAGATAACCAGCTCCAACACATGCCACATAGTGGCCACTCACAATATGCCCACTCGACCATACCCAATGTTCAAGGCTGGCCACAACATGGGTATGGTCGACATGGACATTTTGGGGGCTATAATGTAAGTGGGCAGTCATGTTATGACTACCCACAACAGTTCCCAAATTTCCCATACCCAAACCCACCTCAACAGCAAGCAGCAAGCATACAGCCAAGTTCCCAGTCAGCCACCACTCATGCTGACACAGTGGCTGGAGAGCAGTCTACACAGCCCTCCCAAGCTGCACTTCCACATTCACCACCACACACATACCAGCACTTATAGTTGTGTTTTGTATTTGTTTTGCTTTTGTTATCTGAATTTGGAAAATGTTCTTTGTTTTTGTTAATGTAATTTTATTTTTTAAAAAAAAACCTACAAATAAGGACAGATTAGTCCTTTGAGATAAGTTCAAAAGCCACTAATCCCTAAACCCAAGATAAAAATTTTTTTACGTGGCATTAATTGTATGTATTTATTTCAAAAGGTAATGCCCTGCTTAACTTACACACAGCATTACCAACACAACATAACAACATATAAAATAAATATTTACAAATTAGCTTTATGACAGAGCAACATAGCCACACTACATGTCTAATAATGCGTCCTCTTGCCAGGCAGTAGCACCCTCAGGGGAAACAAATATTGAGTGAACACATCACGTACTCTTATGCCTGAAGGTGGACGACGGGGATGGATGGGTGGTGACATAGGCAAAGACACATTCACAGATGATAATTGATCCACATGTTGAGAGGAGCATTCATGTATTCTACCAAAATTATGTAGGACCACACATGCTTGGAGGACCACATTAACATTGGCTTCACTAAGTTGAATTGCAGATTGAAGTACACGCCATTTAGCACAAAGAATTCCAAATGTGCACTCCACCAGACGCCGAGCACGTGACAGCCGACAATAAATATTCTCCTCCGATGGGTGAGATAGCGACGGGGATATGGCCTCATTACATTCCTGGTTAATTGAAAGGCCTCATCTGCAACTATAACATAAGGCACATGCTCTGGAATGGAGTCAGTAAGTTGACTTGCTGGAGGTAGGTCCAGTTGGTTATTGCGTAACCGCCTACCCATTATGGAAGTATTGAAGACTTCTTGAGTCTCCAGTCCTTCCATAGGCCCCAATGTCTACAATTATAAACATGTAGTTTGTGTCGACCAAGGCCAACAAAACAACAGAAAAATATTGTTTATAATTGAAGAATTGTGAGCCTGAGTTAGGAGGTTTACGAACACGTATGTGCTTGCCGTCCAGGGCTCCTATACGTGTGGAAACTGACAATTTTGCTCAAAACCCTCTGCTATCCTCAACCAGTCACTCATTTTTGGTTCAGGCATTACTTCTTCATGTAGTCGGTTCCAAATTTCCACACAAGTTGACCGAACAATGCCAGAAATTGTTGATCTGCCTATTAGGAACTCTAAGTGCAGAGCAGCGTAGGACATGCCAGTAGAAAGGAACCTGTAACAAACATAGAACATCCACAAATCAGTTTACAAATTTATCATAAAAAAGAAACAACACTTAATAATGCATGAGTTTGTTATAGCACACATGCTGTAAATGAGATTAAAATACATGGCTTCTGTACAATACACCATAGGCAATAATTGAGATACCTAAGGTTGAGAAATACAATACACACATTACAAGACTACAAGAAGTCTGCTCCTACACTTGCAAAGTGAGTATGTGGATAAAAAAATCATCAACATATCGTTAATACACTACCTTATTGTTAGAAGAAGACGTTCCTCGGCAGAAATGGATTTTCTCATCCTGGTGTCCTGAAATGTGATCCCAGGGCGCACAATGTCAAGCAGCTTATCAAACGTAGCTATGCTCATTCGACAATATAGGAAAAACTTATCTCCATTACTACGCAGTGACAAATATAGACGATGAAAATGTCCTTTAGTTAGCCTTCTTGTCAAAAGAGGATGTACCCACATCCTTCTGCCTCTTCTGTGATCTGATATTACAGGATATGGCTCTCCAAAACGTCTGGATATAACCCAATGGAACAGCACACGCTCAGTTGTCGAAAATCTCAGTGTGTCGCTCATGTTTGGATAATGCAGGTAGCAAGCACAAAGCAGAATGACCAAAATGAGACCAGTGCAAAGGTGGGAGGCTCACACCTGGATCAGATCACTTAAATATAGCTCTGCCTGATGATTTAAATTATTATCAGGCCTGAAATCCGTTACTTGTCAGTTTTGGTTTGCTGCGACTAAAAAACGGTGGTGGGATGAAAATCGGATGTTACAAGGTACACACACATGCGATTAAATCGCATCTTTGAAGGAAAATCGGATGCCAGAAGGATGTGTGATGTTTTTATTTTGATCCGATTGTCGACCGTCTAAAACGGACCGATTTTTTGTGGTTGTGTGTGACACCGGCCTAAGAAGGATTCATGCCGATGCAATAAAAAACAACAGATCATTACAAGATGTAGTATTAAATTGTATACAAAAGTTTTATACAGGCAGAAAAGTATACTCTATCAAGAAAATGTACATAAACACCCCAACAGTAAACCTGATGGAGCATGTATTCTAGCAGACTAAAGCTTGTTTACTAGCACTAATGATTTAAAATGTCGATACTAAAAAAAACATCAAGAGCCATGCATGCACCTACCTCTTGTTCACAAAAAAGAGTATAAGAAATAAAAATATTTACATGGAAAAATTATAGATTAACCCCTTAGTGACAGCCAATTTGCAGCTTAATTTGTACAATTCTGACCACTGTCACTTTATGAGGTTATAACTCTGGAACGCTTTAACAAATCCCGCTGATTCTGAGACTGTTTTTTAGTGACTTATTGTTCTTCACGTTAGTGGTCATTTTTTTTTTATATGACTTGCGTTTATTTATGAAATAAACGGAAATATGGCGAAAATTTTGAAAATTTAGCAAATTTTACATTTTTATGCCCTTTAATCAGAGAGATATGTCACACAAATTTCTTAATGAATAACATTTCCCACATGTCTACTTTACATCAGCACAATTTTGGAAACAATTTTTTATTGTTACGAAGTTATAAGGGTTAAAGTTGACCAACGATTTCTCATGTTTACAACACTATTTTTTTTTAAGGGACCACATCACATTTGAAGTCACTTTGAGGGGTCTATATGATAGAAAATACCCAAAAGTGACACCATTCTAAAAACTGCACCCCTCAAGGTGCTCAAAACCACATTCAAGAAGTTTATTAACCCTTTACTTACTTCACAGGAACTGAAGCAATGTGGAAGGAAAAAATTAACATTTAACTTATTTTGAAAAAAATTAACTTCAGAACCAATTTTTTAAATTTTTGCGAGTGTTAAAATAGAAAATGAACCATAAAATTTGTTGTCCAATTTCTCCTGAATACGCCGATACCCCATATGTGGGGGTAAACCACTTTTTGGGCGCACGGCAGAGGTCACAAGGGAAGGAGCGCCGTTTGACTTTTTCAACACAGAATTGGCTGGACGCCATGTCGCTTTTGGAAAGCCCCTGATGTGCCTAAACAGTGGAAACTCCCAACAAGTGACCCCATTTTGGAAACTAGACCCCCTAAGGAACTTTTCTAGATGTGTGGTGAGCACTTTGAACCTCCAAGTGCTTCACAAAAGTTTATAACATAGAGTCGTGAAAATCAAAATTCATTTTTTTCCTCAAAAATGATTTTTTTAGCCAGCTATTTTTTATTTTCCCAAGGGTAACAGGAGAAATTAGAAACCAAAATTGGTGTGCAATTTGTCCTGAGTATGCTGATACCCCATATGTTGGGGTAAACCACTGTTTGGGCGCACGGGAGGGCTCGGAAGGGAGTAAGAACCATTTGACTTTTGAAAGCCATGTCGTGTTTAGAGACACCTGGATGTGCCTAAATAGTGGAAACCCCTCAATTCTAGCTCCAACCCTAACCCCAACACACCCCTAACCCTAATCCCAACCATAACTCTAATCCTAACCCTAATTCCAACCCTAATTGTAAACCTAACCATAATTGAAACCATAACCCTAATTGTAATCCTAACTCTAATTCTAACCCTAACCCTAATCCTAACCCTAATTGTAACCCTAACCCTAACCCTAATGGAAAAATGAAAATAAATATATTTTCTATATTTTATTATATGTCCCTAACTAAGGGGGTGATGAAGGGGGGGGTTATTTACTATTTTTTTTATTTTGATCACTGTGATAGCATTTATCACAGTGATCAAAATGTTCCTGCACAGAATGAATGAATCTGCCGGCCGGCAGATTCAGAGCCCGCACTGCGAATGCGCCCACCATTTTCTTTCCAGGGATAAGACTGGGAGCTGTAGGAGCCCATGCGAGGATGGGGGGACACCGGGAGGTACCGGGGGGATCGGGAACCCTATTTTTTCCCCTCTGATGTGCGATCACATCAGAGAGGAGAGAAATTACATGAATCATTGTTTTTTTTTTGCGATCGCCGTTATAGGGTTAATAACGGCGATCGCAAATGTGGGGGACCCGAATCATGCGCATGCGTCCGCCATTTTCTTTTAAAGCAAGAAGACGCGGAGAGCTCGGAGAGCTTCGGGAGCCATGGGGGCACACCGGGAGGCATGGGGGACTGATTGGGGGTCCCGGGGACCCCATTTTTCTCCCCTCTGTCGTGCGATCACATCAGAGGAGGGAGAAATTTAATAGAGAATTGCGGCTTTTTTGCGTTCGCCATTATACGGTTAATAACGGCGATCGTAAAAGCGGGTCGGTAAAAACCAACCCGAATCATGTTCTCTGGGGTCTTGGCTCGGTAGCCGAGACCCCGGAGAAAATCTGAATCTGGGGGCGCTATATACTTTTTCCACAGCGCCGTTAATTAGCGGTGCTGTGGTTTAAGTACCCTTAACTACCGCCGTTAAAAGGCGTATCGGCGGTCGTTAAGGGGTTCAAAAGGACAGATATTAGTACATTGCATAGATGATTAGAACAAGTATATTCAGTATAATAATGTAAGCGAATAGTAAATGTGGTGAAAAAATAAATGGTAAAGGGACTTTGTCAACACAAAATGACAGTTCAAACCAAGCACAGACGTTCAGTGCTTCGTGGCGAGGCCAATCATTTAAATACACCTTCCCACTTGCATGTTTTCCCTCAATCTCCATCATCACTACCTCCTTAAATGAAAAAAAGGATGAATGAACGAATGTACTGAAAAATATTTAGACTTGAGAGTCCTCAGTGGTTGATACCTTTTAATGGCTAACTGAAAAGATGGTAACAAATTGCAAGCTTTCGAGACTACGCAGGTCTCTTCATCAGGCAAAGACTAAAACAAAAGCTGAAGAATCACATATTTATATACACAAAAGGACACAGGAATAATGCAATAGGTAAGACAAGTGACGTGAAGCAGAACTGTTATTATGGCAGAGGGATGAACATAAATATGACTAGTTCATAGATAAGGAGTGAAAGTTTTATTACTATGAATGAATGTACTGAGATATTCTTAATAAAAAATCTGCTGCCATCAACCAGGATGAAGATGAAATGAGGGTGGACATTTCAGCAAAACAATGATCTCAAACACAGAGCCAAGGAAACTCTCAGTTAGTTTCAGAGGAAGAAAATAAAGCTACTAGAATGGGCTAGCCAATCATCTCACCTGAATCCAATACAAAATTTATGGAAGGAACAAAAGCCCAAAGTTCATAGAAGGAGCCCACGTGATCTTCAGGATTTGAAAGGCGTGTGTGGAAGAATGGGTCAAAATCACACCTGAGCAATGCATGTGACTAGTTTCTCCATACAGGTAGGCATTTTGAAGCTGTCATTACCTACAAAGGCTTTTGTATGGAGTACTAAGCAAATTTCTGTATGAGCGTTCAATGCTTTTTCCCTGTGTCATTTCTCATTATTACACATAATTACACATATCTTAACTTATGGTCATCTATGATTAGATTTTTTTGTGGATTTGATGGGTTGTTACCGACTTCCGGTGATAATTTCATGTAAATAGCACCTTTAGAAATAAATTGTTCAATACTTATTTCACCCACCATATATACTGTATGTTTTTTGTTACAGACACTCACATAGTCATCATCATTATGACTAGCAAGTCTCTTGTCTCCCTGCCTTCGTTATCTTAATTGCTATCCAAGTTGAGAATATGCTGATTCGCCAACTTAAAATGCAGCTAGATTCATAGTCAAAATCTCATAACAACAAATTACTAAGCAAGGCTATGTTTAATTCCAATCCTACATTAATGATTAAACAACATAGCATTACTGCAATAATTAATATGACTTATTATAAATGCAATAATTAGCTGTAAAGGAACCAAATGAATAAGACTATGACAAAGCAATTCATAAGAAAATTGTTGATTTTGAAGTGTTCAGAATTTTACTTTATGTAGAACAGTGGTAGCAGTTGCTAGCTTTCTCTTCTGCCAAAGCAAAGCATTGTTTAACTGTTCTAATTCTGGACT
Source organism: Oophaga sylvatica (assembly GCA_033576555.1). NCBI lineage: Eukaryota > Metazoa > Chordata > Amphibia > Anura > Dendrobatidae > Oophaga > Oophaga sylvatica. Next base: position 159,168,083 of record JARQOD010000004.1, on the reverse strand, counting down.
ATTTTGATTTACGATATTATATTTTTTTTAGTAGCTTCTTATGATGGGTTTAATAAGGTCTGCTATTGAAACCCATATATCACTTCAATTCTGAGTGCCAACCTTGAACAGCACAATTTCAGTTCTATCCTTGTCTACAGTACAGACCAAAAGTTTGGACACACCTTCTCATTCAATGATTTTTCTGTATTTTCATGACTATGAAAATTGTAGAATCACACTGAAGGCATCAAAACTATGAATTAACACATGTGGAATTATACATTACAATTTACAAAAAAGTGTGAAACAACTGAAAATATGACTTATATTCTAGGTTATTCAAAGTAGCCACCTTTAGCTTTGATTACTGCTTTGCACGCAAAAAAGGTGAACGGATGGACTCTACATGCCTGGATCCCACCGTAAAGCATGGAGGAGGTGGTGTGATGATGTGGGGGTGCTTTGCTGGTGACACTGTTGGGGATTTATTCAAAATTGAAGGCATAGTGAACCAGCATGGCTACCACAGCATCTTGCAGCAGCATGCTATTCCATCCGGTTTGCGTTAAGTTGGACCATCATTTATTTTTCAACAGAACAATGACCCCAAACACACCTCCAGGCTGTGTAAGGGCTATTTGACCAAGAAGGAGAGTGTTGGGGTGCTACGCCAGATGACCTGGCCTCCACAGTCACCAGACCTGAACCCAATCGAGATGGTTTGGGGTGAGCTGGACCACTCACCGCTTCAATTTTGAATAAATCCCCAACGGTGTCACCAGCAAAGCACTCCCACACCATCACACCACCTCCTCCATGCTTCACGGTGGGAACCAGGCATGTAGAATCCATCCGTTCACCTTTTCTGCGTGCAAAGCAGTAATCAAAGCAAAAGGTGGCTACTTTGAAGAACCTAGAATATAAGACATATTTTCAGTTGTATCACACTTTTTTGTAAAGTGTAATGTATAATTCTACATGTGTTAATTCATAGTTTTGATGCCTTCAGTGTGATTCTACAATTTTCATAGTCATGAAAATACAGAAGAATCTTTGAATGAGGTGTGTCCAAACTTTTGGTCTGTACTGTATATCCCTGTCAGTCTTCTTCAAGTTGATTTCTTTTGGCTTGTTTCCCTGATATCTCTTGGCCTGATCTTGGACAACAATTATTTTACTCCTTAACTTCACCTTAACTAAGTCTTTGCCTCTTCCTATTAGTTTTGACTCTGCCTGCCAATGAATTCTGCCTCTGCCTTGCCATTTTGGTCTGACCAGTTTTGCTCCTGGACCCTGCCTCATTATCCTGATTTTGACCTGGTCCTTTCTATACTCTGCCTTTACTTCATCCTCCTGGTTGCAAATTATTCAACTCTTGCAGTCTGCTTTTACTTTTTTTGCTTGTTGTTATGTTCCAGATTATGACATTGGCTGACTTTGACGTATGGCTCCATTAGACTATGCTCCAGTCCAGTAATGTTGGTCCTGAATGGTAACCCCTTTGACAATGCTCCAGTCTGGGCTTTTTGCTTGGAGCCTACAGCACCTGTTTGACCAAACTGTTAAAATTGCTGTTATTGTGATCAGTTAAGCAAGCTGAAGATAAAATGGTTTCTAAAAGTCCTAGAGTTGAAGATGACATATTCCCTTTGTATTATAGGCAAAAAAATAGATATTCATATTTAATATTTTAAAAATTAAAAAAAATAAAAACGGACCGATGCAAAAGTTTGGGCACCCTGCTTAGTTAGAACTAAGTGAAGATGAGTGAACTTGTTCAGAAAATGTTTGACAGTCTCAAATTCAACATTAACGTTGCACATTTTAATTTGTGTTCAGAATCCCAAACATTTTCCTCAAAATCGGCAAAATTTGGTTAAAATTCAGTAAATGATCGAGTTTACACTGATGCTTTTTTTAGGACTTTGGTTAGGATAGTGGTGCTGTATGATGAGTGGAGGGATATGTTTGATGAGGGGAGAAAGAGGAGAGAGATCAGAGGAGCGGTGGACAGTAATTCTTTTTTTTATTAAATTAATTTATGGACATTTTGGCAGCCAATCAGGGCACAGAAACCATCCACAATGTCCAGACATAAGGGTTTGTGTCATTGGCTAATGAAGTCAAAGATTTTTTGTGCTAATTGTGTGTTTCAGCAAACAGTCCACATTTCAGCATCTAAATCCTTTGTGCTAATTGTGTGGTCCAGCCAGCAGTCCACATTTCAGCATCTAAATCCTTTATGCTAATTGTGTGTTCCAGCCAACAGTCCACATTTCAGCATCTACATCCTTTGTGCTAATTTTGTATTACAGACAACAGTTCACATTTCAGTATCTAAATCCTTTGTGCTAATTGTGTGGTTCATTCAGCAGTCCACTTTTCAGCATCTAAATCCTGTGTGCTAATTAAGTGTTCCAGCTAGCAGACCACATTTCAGCATCTAAATCCTTTGTGAAAATTGTGTAGTATAGTAAGCAGTCCACATTTCAACATCTAAATCCTTTGTGCTAATTGTGTGGTCCAGTCAGCAGTCCACATTTCAGCATCTAAATCTTTTGTGCCTATTTTGTATTACAGACATCAGTCCACATTTCAGTATCTAAATCCTTTGTGCTAATTGTGTGGTTCAGTCAGCAGTCCTCATTTCAGCATCTAAATCCTGTGTGAAAATTGTGTAGTATAGTAAGCAGTGCACATTTCAGCATCTAAATATTTTTTTCTAATTGTGTGGTCCAGACACCAGTCCATATTTCAGCATCTAAATCCTTTGTGATAATTGTGTGGTCCAGACACCAGTCTATATTTCAGCAACTTAAATCTTTTGTGGTTATTGGGTGTTCCAGCAAGCAGTCCATATTCCAGTATCTAAATCCTTCATGCTAATTGTGTGTTTCTGCAAACAGTCCACATTTCAGCATCTAAATCCTTTGTGTAACAACATAGTGAGGCTGCTGCTGCAGTAGTCAGATAGTGGGCTACGTGGTTTATTGTAAGCTAGTTCAGAGAAAAAGAATTCTGTATCAAACTGACATTCTAGCAGCTAAATTCTTTATGCTAACTGTGTGGTCGGGACATCAGTCCACATTCCAACATTTAAATCCTTTGTGCTAATTGTGTGTTCCAGCCAACAGTCCAATTTTTAGCATCTAAATCCTTTATGCTAATTGTGTGGTATAGTCAGCAGTCCACATTTCAGCATATGAATTCTTTGTGCTAATTGTTTGGTCCAGACACCAGTCCACATTTCAGCATCTTAAATCTTTTGCACTAATTGGGTGTTCCTGCCAGCAGTCCATATTCCAGCATCTAAATCCTTTGTGATAATTGTGTGTTTCAGCGAACAGTCCACATTTTAGCATCTAAATCCTTTGTGCTAATTTTTTGGTCAATCCAGCAGTCCACATTCCAACATCTATATACTTTGTGCTAATTGTGTATTCCAGCCAGCAGTCCACATTTCAGCAAAAAAAAAATTTGTGCTGATTGTGTGGCCAACAAACCAGTCCACATTTCAGCATTTAATCCTTTGTGCTATATGTGTGGTCCAGCCAGCAGTCCAGATTTCAGTTGTAATGTTACTGACAGCTCTGCTGAACAAACACTGGGTTGTCCTATCCAAAGACTACTGATAACTTATGTTACTGGATGGGCTACTCGACTGCCTTTATTTAGCAGCCGCAAAGCCATCTCCTACTCTTTCTAAACCTTAATATCCCACACAGTACAGTCCTCAGAGGTTGCAACCCGATTACACTTGTTTCCCCTGTGTCACAAGTCTCCAACCACCAACTGACTGTGAGGAACCACAGATGGATCTGTCTGCAGAGCTATTCACATATTCTATATTATGGGTATCAAAGGCGGAAAGTATGTGCACTGATGCCTAAATTTTTTTTCAGTTGCATCAGGGGCTGCACGAAGTAGGGTCTGAGCAGAATCCAGAACTTCATCACCAGACATTAACCCCCAGGGGTGAAGGTGATCCTGATGACACTCAGATACCTGAGGTGCATGTGGACTATACTGTGCTGTCAGAGCAGAAAGAAGATGAGGGTGACTCTCGTGGCGAGAAGTGGGGAAGCACAGAGGATGATGCTGAGGTTGTAGATCCCACTTGGTTTGAATCCAGAGGCACATAGCTGAGTATCTCAACAGAAAAAGTGGAGGAGGAGGAAGACAAGGAGATTATCTTGTGAGTTCCCGCACAGACACGGAGTGATTCAATGACAAGCACTGCATCCTCGGCCACAACTCTGGCTGTGGCAAGCAGTGGTGGCGGGTCTGAAAGGATGGCAAGGGTTGCATAGACTGGCTGAGGCAAGCAGTGGTGGTGGGTCTGAAAGGATGGCAAGGTTTGCATAGACTGGGTCTGTTTTGTGACCTCAAAGGATAACTCAAATCACGTTATCTGCCAACTTTGTAAAAAACTACTGAGTAGATGTAAAAATGACAATAATTTTACTACTAAATGGATGAACTGACACATGAGCAATCAACATGTGTTAGTCTGGGGAACTCACTACTCTAAAATTCTGCCTAGCAGGCTTTGCCAACCATAGGCTGCCCAATCAACCGCATCTGCAACTTCTAACTCCTCCGTTACTGTGACAAGTGTTCTTACACAGGTTACCGGCCGCAGAATCTCCACTTGTTTACCCGCTTTAGTCAGTATGAGTGACAGCCCATCAGCTGTTATGGAAGTGGGCATGCCTGCTGTTTTTGACTGATCTCACACAGCACTATTTAGCCAAAAAAAAACAAAATACATAACACAAATTTGTTGCAGTGGTATCTCCAGCTCATATCTGTGTATGCTGAAACTTTGGCCATTTTATGGCGGTTTTCTTTTTTTGTCCTGGGTGTCACCGTAATTATATACAGTAGTAGTTGTCAAATAAAAAATAAAAAAATCACACATTTGTTGTAATGGTATCGTGCCAGCTCAAATCTGTGAGTGCTCACAGTTTGGCCAGTTTACAGCGGTTTTCTTTTTTTTCCCTGGGTGTCACTGTACTTATATACAGCAGTATTTAGCCAAAAAATTAAAAAAAGGACAGGCCACACCTTTTTTTTGGTGTGGTATCTCCGTGCCAGCTGATATCTGTGCGTGCTCAAAGTTTGGCCATTTTAGGCCATGTTCCTTTTTTTGACTTGGGTGTCACTGTACTGATATACAGCATTATTTAGCCAAAAAATTAAAAAAGGACAGGCCACACATTTGTCATAGCGGTATCTCCGTGCCAGCTCATATCTGTACTTTCTGACAGTTTGGCCAGTTTACGGTGGTTTTCATTTTTGTTCTGGGTGTCACTGTAGTTAAATACAGCAGAATTTAGCACAAAAATAAAAAATACAGGCCACACATTTTTCGGTGTGGTATCTCCGTGCCAGAAAATTTCTGTGCATGCTCAAAGTTTGGCCAGTTTACGGTGCTTTTTTTGTGCTAGGTGTCAATGTACCTATATACAGCAGTAGTTAGCAAAAAAACAAAAAAGGAAAAAAAACACACATTTGTCGTAGTGGAATCTCCGTGCCAGCTCATATCTGTGCGTGTTCAAAGTTTGGCCAGTTTACGGCGGTTTTTTTTTTTGTCCTGTGTGTCACTGTACTTATATACAGGAGTATTAAGCCAAAAAATTAAAAAAAGGACAGGCCACACATTTTTCAGTATGGTATCTCCGTGCCAGCCGATATCTGTGCGTGCTCAAAGTTTGGCCATTTTAAGCCAGTTTTCCTTTTTTTGGCCTGGGTGTCACTGTACTTATATACAGCATTATTTAGCCAAAAAATTAATAAAAGGACAAGCAACACTTTTGGTGTGGTTTCTCAGTGAAAGCTCATATCTGTGTGTGCTCAAAGTTTGTCCAGTTTACGACGGGTTTTTTTTTTGTCCTGTGTGTCACTGTACTTATGTACAGGTACAGCACTATTTAGCCCAAAAAAATACAGGCCACACATTTGTCGTAATGGTATCTCTGTGCCAGCTCATATCTGTGCGTGCTGAAAGTTTGGCCTGTTTACGGCGGTTTTCTTTTTTGTCCTGGGTGTCACTGTACTTATATACAGGGTAGTTAGCAAAAAAAAGAAAAAAAAACACACATTTGTCATAGTGGTATCTACGTCTCACCTCATATCTGTGCGTGCTCAAAGTTTGACCAGTTTACGGTAGTTTTCTTTTTTTGTCCTGGGTGTCACTATATATACAGCAGTATTTAGCCCCCCAAAAAAAGGACAGGCCACACATTTTTCGGTGTGGTATCTCCATGCCAGCTAATATCTGTGCCTGCTCAAAATTTGGCCAGTTTACGGCGCTTTTCTTTTATTGTCCTGGGTGTCACTGTAGTTATATACAGCAGTAAATAGCAAAAAAAAAATACAGGCCACACATTTTTCGGTGTGGTATCTCCATGCCAGCTAATATCTGTGCCTGCCCATAGTTTGGCCAGTTTACGGCGCTTTTCTTGTTTTGTCCTGGGTGTCACTGTACTTAAATACAGCAGTAGTTAGCAAAAAAAGAAAAAAAACACATTTGTTGTAGTGGTATCTCCATGTTACCTCATATCTGTGCATGCTCAAAGTTTGGCCAGTTTACGGGGGTTTTCTTTTTTGTCCTGGGTGTCACTGTACTTATATACAGCAGTATTTAGCCAAAAAATAACAAAATACAGGCCACACATTTGTCGTAGTGGTATCTCCGTGGCAGCTCATATCTGTGTGTGCTGAAAGTTTTGCCAGTTTACGGCTGTTTTCTTTTTTGTCCTGGGTGTAACTGTAGTTATATACAGCAGTATTTAGCAAAAAAAAAAAATACAGGCCACACATTTTTCTGTGTGGTATCTCTGTGGCAGCTAATATCTGTGCGTGCTTAAAGTTTGACCAGTTTACTGCGCTTTTCTTTTTTTTGTCCTGGGTGTCACTGTACTTATATACAGCAGTAGTTAGCAAAAAAAAGAAAAAAACACACGTTTGTCGTAGTGGTATCTCTGTGCCAGCCCATATCTGTGCGAGCTCAAAGTTTGGCCAGTTTACGGCGGTTTTCATTTTTTTCCTGGGTGTCACTGTACTTATATACAGCAGTATTTAGCCAAAAAATTAATAAAAAGACAGGCCACACACTTTTAGGTGTGGTATCTTCGTGCCAGCTGATATCTGTGTGTGCTCAAAGTTTGACCATTTTAAGAGGTTTTCCTTTTTTTGGCCTGGGTATCACTGTATTTATATACAGCAGTAGTTAGCAAAAGAAAAAAAGAAAAAAAAACAAATTTGTCGTAGTGGTATCTCCGTGCCAGCTCATACCTGTGCGTGTTCAAAGTTTGGCCAGTTTTGGCCGGTTTTCCTCTGTTTGCCCTGGTTTTCACAGTACTTATATACAGCACTACTTAACCCAGAAATAAAAAAAATAGGTCACACATTTGTTGTTGTGGTATCTCCCTAACAGGCCTCATTTATCACTGTCAAAAATTTGGCCATTTTAGGCCTACACATTGCATTTGCTTTGCAGTCTGTTAACGTACTTATTAAACCTGATAAGGCAAAACACATTTTTACCTAAAGTGCAGATAGGTAAAATTTTGTTTTTCCAGCACACACATCGCATACAAATTGACTTCCAAATCACCATTTTGTAGTGAACGTGTATAATATTCTAGTCCATTTACAATGGGCAGGGTGCGTGGAAAGGGAGGTGGAAGTGGACGTAATGGTGCAGGCCGAGCCCTTGGCAAGCTGAAATTGGCGCACCAAAAACACCCACATCTTCTAGCTGGACCTTAGTGTCCAAAGTCCTAGGGGACCGCGGTAAGAGGGCACTATTGAAGCCCGAGCAATGTGAAAAGGTTGTTAGTTGGATAGCGAACAACACTTCCAGTTACTTATCCACCACCACCAGCACCCTGTCTTTAACACAGTCAAGTCACATTAGCCGTGATTCTGGGCTGCATATTCCTTACCCTGATCCTCCTTCCTCCCACCATTCTGAGTGCCCTGAGACAACTGATCCCACACTCGGACACTCCGAATAGTGTTGTGAACACACCGGATCTGACTTCTCAGTTCAGGCTCCCTCTGGTGGCTGCTGATAGTAATGAAGCTGCTTTGGCTAACAGAAGTCCTTCACCTGGTGGTGATGAGTGGCAATCAGGTGGGGCTGACTGGGGACATATAAGTGAGCTACCTTCCCATGATCCTCGCCAGTGATTTGTTGATTCCTGGTCTCTTTTGGAAGTGAGCTTGCTTCCTGCTTCTCCTGCAACTTTCAGATAAGTTATTTTCTGTTTACTTCTGTGGCATTAGTTTTAGTCTATCTCAGTTTTCTGCCCTTCTGGAGTTTGTACAGCCAGGTTCCCCTCCTGGGGCCTGCGCTGGCCTCTGTTTCTCATTTGCCATTGTTTATGTATTATTAGTTCCCTGTCATATTAGTATCTGCTTATTTGCTACCAGTTACACCTGAGTTCTGATCTAGCGTGGGAGAGATCGTGTAGTCTCAGTATTTTTGTATATCAGACTGGTTGGAGTTTTTCTTACAGTTTTTGCTGGATTGCAGACAGTATTCTTTCCTGTTAAACCAAATGCAGCCGCATTGGTAGAATATATGTGGGTCACACCACACATGTGTGTGACATGAAATCACCACTCATAATAGCAAAATGACATGAAGGAGAAAATAGGAGTCACTGGTGACAAAGGATTTTTTAGCAAAAAATTGTAAATATTTATTCATATAAATCGTATAAAAGGTAACACAAGATCATATGAAAAAGACATAAGAAACACATACATAGGACAGATGCATATGCAGGGGGAATGCGTTCCTGTTATTATCAAGTGACGTTAATAACAATGGCAGTGGAATAAACAAATGGTAGCCCCAAACAAGGAGTCATATGGAGCACCTCCCGCAATGGGAAAGAGAAATACGGTGCTGTAGCTACCTACTTGTTAACCACAAAGTGCCTGAACATGCTTCAAGAAATCACAAGCATTGGTATATATTCAGGTCAGCAATAGACTGTGCAGCGCTGCCTAATTCAACAAGAAGCCATGCTCACCAATACAAAAGTAACACAGGAACGCAGTCACCCCGCTCACAGATGTCACCCCAACGCACGTTTCGTGGCTAGCATGCCACTTTTTCAAGTTTTTTTTTAAAAAGTGGCATGCTAGCCACGAAACGTGCGTTGGGGTGACATCTGTGAGCGGGGTGACTGCGTTCCTGTGTTACTTTTGTATTGGTGAGCATGGCTTCTTGTTGAATTAGGCAGCGCTGCACAGTCTATTGCTGACCTGAATATATACCAATGCTTGTGATTTCTTGAAGCATGTTCAGGCACTTTGTGGTTAACAAGTAGGTAGCTACAGCACCGTATTTCTCTTTCCCATTGCGGGAGGTGCTCCATATGACTCCTTGTTTGGGGCTACCATTTGTTTATTCCACTGCCATTGTTATTAACGTCACTTGATATTAACAGGAACGCATTCCCCCTGCATATGCATCCATCCTATGTATGTGTTTCTTATGTCTTTTTCATATGATCTTGTGTTACCTTTTATACGATTTATATAAATAAATATTTAAAAATTTTTGCTAAAAAATCCTTTGTCACCAGTGACTCCTATTTTCTCCTTCATGTTGTCTTCTTTCCTGTTCTGTTCTATTTAGATAGTTTTGGCCTGTTACACCCGGTCCCAGCGCTGCCTCTGCACTCCGTTCTGCTCACTCACCTGTTCCTCGGGCTGTCCCTCTGCGGCGGTCTGTGCGTGGGCTGGGGTCTCCTGTCCCATCTGCTCTCCGGCGTCCTGAGTCCTTCTCCACTTCCTGGCACGCTGCTGGCAGGCCTCCAGACAGTCGGCTTAGGACGCGAGGCCGCGCCCACCGCCTCTCTTAAAGGGGCAGCGTGCATCTTTTGAAATAGCTAATTATCCAATGGCTGCGCACTCAGTACTATATCTGGTCACTCCATCATTAGGGGAGTGCCGGAGCAACGTGTTCTATCATTGCTACATCCGGTTCTGTGCCTGTTCTGTTTGCGCTGCGTCTGCAGTCTCTGTGCTTCGCTGATACTGTTTGTCTCCTCAGATAATTACTAACCCGTATCTGGCTAATCTGGACAATCTCGGCTATTACTGGCGCAAGTGTCATCCCGTTCCGCCATCAGCCATCCGTACCCGTGGACCGTGACAAGGTCACTGAAGCCAGCCTTCTACCATCCGTTCTGGACCAGGACCTTACCCTTCTCCGTCAAGAACTTTCCACGGACTCTGTTATACTTGTTACCCTTTTGGTCCCTCTGGGACAGCTGCCACGTGTCCGGGGTCTAACTGGAGGTAGCACCTGTGTCCTCCGGGTATTCCATTCTGGTCCTGTTCGAGGGGCCTTACTACGGGTACCCGGGGCTCACTAGTTACGCCCCCTTCGGAGCCCCCCGGACCGCGGTCTCGAGGTTCCACATTAAAAAATAAAAACGAATGTGAACTTCACCACCTATGCCTCCGCTTCCATTCGTTACAGATTGCTCCGGCCATGGAACCCGCTGGATCCCAGAGACCTCCGACCAGTGATCTGTGCCAGGAGGTGGCCCGTTTGGGAGTTCAACAGGACAAGATCACGACTTATCTACGCAGCTTGTCTACCCGCATGGATTCCCTAGGGTCCTCGTCTGCTCCTGACTCTTCTATCAATAATCAGGTACCAGTTCCCATGGCAAATCAAGGTCCCCGTCTGGCGGCTCCTACCCGTTTCCAGGGTGATCCTACTCTGTGTCAGGGTTTCCTCAATCAGTGCACTCTACACTTCGAAATCTTGGGGCATATGTTTGCTTCTGACCGAGCCAAGGTGGGCTTCATCATGTCACACCTGGGAGGAGAAGCTCTCACCTGGCTAAACCCGCTATGGGAGAGAGGGGATCCGGTGGTTAACGATCTTCAATCTTTCCTAGAGGCTTTTCGCAGGACTTTCGATGAACTTGTTCGTACCACTTCGACTGCATCAGCTCTGCTCCGCCTCCGCCAAGGTACTCTCACGGTAGCTCAGTATGCTGTTAAATTCCGCACCCTCTCGTCTGAATTATCGTGGAACAATGAGGCCCTGGTTGCTAACTTCTGGGAAGGCCTATCCGGAAGAATCAAGGATGAGCTGGCGGGACGGGACAGACCTACTCTCTTGGAAGACCTAATATCCTTGGCAACCCGAATTGACCTGCGTTTTCAGGAGCGCTCCATGGAGATCAAGCGGGACAAAAGGTCCTATCACCTGGACTCTAGTTTGTACAAAACAGGTACTTCACCCTCCGCCTCCGAGGCCATGGAGGTGGACCATGTAAGTTTGGCCACCCGCCGCCGGGAGGCACGTCGCAAGGAGGGAAGTTGTTACTACTGCGGTAGTTCTGAACATTTGATTCATATCTGTCCTAAAAAGTCGGGAAACTCCAGTGCCTAGGTCCGGTAGGAGGGGCCAACCTAGGTAAAGAGCAGTCTTCTCCCTCTTTACACATCTCTGTCACCGTGTCCTATGGAGCAATAAAATTCTCCGAACACTGTCTACTGGATTCTGGAGCTGCAGGGAACTTCATCCAGCAGGCGGTTGTGGATCATTACCGCTTACCAGTCCAGCGTCTTCCTGATCCGTTACAGGTGTCCGCCGTGGATGGCAAACCGCTGACCGAGCCCGTCCAGTTTCAAACCGAGTTGGTGGAACTCCGGGTAGGTCTAATGCATACTGAACGAATGCGATTTTATGTATATCCTGGTTTATCCCATTCCATTCTTCTAGGTTTACCTTGGCTCCAGATGCATGAACCAGTCCTTAATTGGAAAACTGGAGAAGTTCTGCGTTGGGGAGATACCTGCATGAATCGTTGCTTAACCCGGATTCAACCTGTTTCGCCTCCAGTCCAGCCTGATACCCTGCCAGGGTTGCCTTCCGCCTATTGGTCCTTCTCTGACGTCTTTGGGAAAAAAGAGGCTGAGAGACTACCTCCACACAGGTCGTATGACTGTCAGATAGAGTTTCTTCCAGGAGCATCACCCCCTCGCGGGAGAGTTTATCCTCTTTCACAGGCAGAGACTCAGGCCATGTCGGACTACATTCAAGAGAATTTGGCTAGAGGATTTATCCGAAAGTCATAATCACCGACAGGAGCTGGATTCTTCTTTGTGAAGAAAAAGGACGGATTCTTGCGGCCCTGCATTGACTATCGGGGTCTAAATAAAATCACGGTAAAAAACAGGTATCCATTGCCTCTTATTTCAGAGCTGTTTGATCGTCTCCGAGGGGCCAAGGTCTTCACCAAATTGGACCTCAGAGGGGCCTACAACCTGATCCGAATCAGAGAGGGAGACGAATGGAAAACAGCCTTCAACACCCGTGACTGCCACTATGAATACCTGGTAATGCCATTCGGCCTAAGCAATGCACCTGCGGTTTTTCAGGAATTTGTTAATGACATTTTCAGGGACTTGCTCTATACTTGTGTCGTGGTTTACCTGGACGATATTTTGATTTTTTCTGCTGACTTGACTTCACACCGGAGGCAAGTAACGCCTGGTCTTACAAAGACTGAGAGAGAACAGGCTCTATGCCAAATATGAGAAATGCCTCTTTGATCAGTCCTCTTTGCCTTTCCTTGGGTACATTGTATCTTCCACAGGATTAAAGATGGATCCGGAGAAGTTGTCTGCAGTTCTCAACTGGCCTCGTCCGTCTGGGCTAAAAGCCATACAAAGGTTCCTCGGATTCGCCAATTACTACCGGCAATTCATTCCACACTTTTCCACCCGAGTGGCTCCAATCACAGCCTTAAACCGGAAAGGTGTAAACTCTAAGGAATGGTCCTCCGAGGCAGAAGAGGCCTTTGTTTATCTCAAAAAAGCCTTCGCTTCCGCACCCGTTCTCCATCGTCCTAATTCAAGTGAGCAATTTTTTCTTGAAGTTGACGCTTCTTCCATAGGTGCAGGAGCAGTTCTGACCCAGAAGTCGTCTACCGGGCGGATGATCTCGTGTGTTTTTTTTCCAAGGTTTTTTCTCCTGCAGAAAGGAACTACTCTGTCGGTGATCTCGAACTGTTGGCCATCAAATTGGCTCTGGAGGAATGGAGACATCTTCTTGAAGGAGCTCATCACCAGGTAATCATATTCACCGACCATAAAAACCTTGCCTATCTCCAATCTGCTTTAAGACTGAATCCCCGTCAGGCCCGTTGGGCATTATTTCTTGCCCGTTTCAATTTTGTACTTCATTTCCGTCCAGCTGACAAGAACATCAAGGCAGACGCACTCTCTAGGGCCTTCTTGCCTCCCGAACTGGAGGAGGAACCTCAGCACATTATTGAACCTTCTAGGTTAGTCTCTGTTGCCTCCACTGATCTGGCCCGGCTTCCTCCTGGGAAGACTTTCGTGTCTGCTTCTGACCATACTCGTGTTCTGCGCTGGAGTCATTCTTCTAAGTTGGCTGGCCATGCTGGTCAGAAAAAGACACAGCAACTCATCTCCCGGTATTACTGGTGGCCTACCATGGTCAAGGATATCCAGGATTTGTCGCAGCATGTCCTTCATGTGCTCGTAACAAAACTGTTAAACATCTACCAGCCGGCAGGCTTCTGCCTCTTCCGATTCCGTCCGCTCCCTGGCAGCACATCGCGATGGATTTCATCACGGATCTTCCCATCTCTTCTGGCTGCTCAGTGGTATGGGTTGTGGTGGACAGCTTCTCTAAAATGGCTCACTTCGTTCCGCTATCTGGCCTCCCGTCTGCTCCAGAACTGGCCACTCACTTCATCCAGCACATCTTTCGTCTACATGGATTTCCTCTCCACATCGTGTCCGACAGGGGTGTCCAGTTCACCTCTAAGTTCTGGAGAGGACTCTGTAAAATGGTAAAAATTGAACTAGATTTTTCTTCTGCATATCATCCCCAGTCTAATGGGCAAGTGGAGAGGATCAATCAAATCCTGGCTGGATACCTGCGTCACTTCGTCAACGCTCATCATAATGACTGGGTAGAATTACTGCCCTGGGCGGAATTCTCCTACAACAATCAAGTAAGTGAATCTTCTGGAAAGTCTCCCTTTCAGATTGTGTTTGGACTGCAACCCGGAATTCCTCTTCCTGTCTCTGGATTGTCGGATGTTCCGGCAGTCGATACCTTGTCAAAGAATTTCTCGGACATTTGGAGAGAGACCAGGTCGGCTTTGGAGAAAGCTTCTCAACGTATGAAAACGCATGCGGACAAAAGACGTTTGGAGGCTCCCATCTTTCGTCCAGGAGACAAGGTATGGCTCTCCTCCAAGTACATCCGTCTGAAGTTACCATCGTACAAATTGGGTCCTCGTTTCATTGGCCCCTTTGAAGTTTTGAGACAGATCAACCCGGTCTCTTATAAACTGAAATTGCCTAATTCTCTAAGAGTACCTAACTCCTTTCATGTTTCCCTCCTCAAACCAGTAGTGTTGAGCTCCTTTTTTAAGGACCCGGGTACCACTCCTGATCCGGTCTCTGAGGATGATGTTTTTGAGGTGAAACATATCTTGGCCTCTAAGCGAGTAAGAGGTAGGTTCTATTGCCTGGTGGACTGGAAGGGTTTTGGTCCTGAGGAGAGGTCTTGGGAGCCTAAAGAGAACATCCAGGCCCCTCTTCTTCTTAAAAGATTTCACGCAGGCTTGAAAAAGAGGGGGAGTAAAGAGGGGGATACTGTTACACCCGGTCCCAGCGCTGCCTCTGCACTCCGTTCTGCTCACTCACCTGTTCCTCGGCTGTCCCTCTGCGGCGGTCTGTGCGTGGGCTGGGGTCTCCTGTCCCATCTGCTCTCCGGCGTCCTGAGTCCTTCTCCACTTCCTGGCACGCTGCTGGCAGGCCTCCAGACAGTCGGCTTAGGACGCGAGGCCGCGCCCACCGCCTCTCTTAAAGGGCAGCGTGCATCTTTTGAAATAGCTAATTATCCAATGGCTGCGCACTCAGTACTATATCTGGTCACTCCATCATTAGGGGAGTGCCGGAGCAACGTGTTCTATCATTGCTACATCCGGTTCTGTGCCTGTTCTGTTTGTGCTGCGTCTGCAGTCTCTGTGCTTCGCTGATACTGTTTGTCTCCTCAGATCATTACTAACCCGTATCTGGCTAATCTGGACAATCTCGGCTATTACTGGCGCAAGTGTCATCCCGTTCCGCCATCAGCCATCCGTACCCGTGGACCGTGACAAGGTCACTGAAGCCAGCCTTCTACCATCCGTTCTGGACCAGGACCTTACCCTTCTCCGTCAAGAACTTTCCACGGACTCTGTTATACTTGTTACCCTTTTGGTCCCTCTGGGACAGCTGCCACATTCTAACTGGAGGTAGCACCTGTGTCCTCCGGGTATTCCATTCTGGTCCTGTTCGAGGGGCCTTACTACGGGTACCCGGGGCTCACTTGTTACGCCCCCTTCGGAGCCCCCCGGACCGCGGTCTCGAGGTTCCACATTAAAAAATAAAAACGAATGTGAACTTCACCACCTCTGCCTCCGCTTCCATTCGTTACAGGGCCCCAGCATTTGCTCGCTCTATTTTCTATCTGTGTTTGTATTTCATCTTGTCTCACCGCCAATATATGTTTGGGGGCTACCTATTCCTTTGGTGGCTCTACTCCGGGGCAGTTAGCATTCCCTTTCTGTCTTTAGGCTTAGTTATCTCTCTGGCTGTGTCAAGGCGTCTAGGGCACCGTAGGCACATCCCACGGCTGCTTCTTGATGTGCTGTCAGTTCAGGGGTCTGCAATCCGCTAGTTACCAATCTATCTCTATGTCTGGTTGTCTTGGCTATTTTGGATACTGTCCTCCTCGGCTACCAAATCATAACAGAATCACCGGCCTGACTGTAATTCTATGGTACTCGAAAGAAGGAAAGAATAGTAAAAAAAAAAGTGTCAGAATTTTTTATATATTTTTTGCTCTTTTTCTCTGGGGGCCATAGGAGGATTTTTTCTTCAATGGAAATTAAGCAGTTGCATGATCGTGTTGAGCAGCTCGCTGCTACAGTTCGGAAAGTTTTCCATCTCACTCAGATGTCTACTGCAGAACCTAAGATCCGTATTCCTGATTTGTTTTTTGGGGATCAGTCTAAATTTTCGAATTTTAAGAATAATTGTAAATTGTTTTTTGCCTTGAAACCTAATTCCTCGGGGGACTCTGTACAGCAGATTAAAATTGTCATCTCCCTGTTGCGCGGCGACCCTCAGGATTGGACCTTTTCCCTGACACCTGGAGATCCTGTTTTGGCTGATGTTGATGCGGTTTTTCAGGCTCTGGGGTTGTTGTATGATGAACCTAATGTTATTGATCAAGTTCAGAAAACCTTGTTGGCATTGAACCAGGGAGAGGAAACGCAGAGTTATATTGTTAGAAATTCGAAAGTAGGCAGTCCTTACTAAATGGAACAATGATGCCTTAGCGGCTCTTTTTCGGAAGGGTCAGGCTAAAACCGTAAAAGATGTCATGGTGGGATTTCCTGTCCCCTCGGGTCTCAACGATTCTATGTCATTAGCCATTCAAGTTGACAGATGCTTGCGTGAACATAAAACTATGCGAGAGGTGGTGTTGCCTTTCGAACAGTCCTCTGAACACATGCAGTGTGATAGGGTTGTTTCAAGGGCTAAGCGTCGAGAATTTCGTAAGCATAATAAGTTGTGCTTCTATTGTGGGGACGCTTCTCATGCTATTTCCGTCTGCCCTAAGCGGGGGAGACGTTTTGCATGCTCTTTTGTTTTGGGCAATGTACAGCCTAAATTTCTCTTGACTGTTATCTTGATCTGCTCCTTGTCCTCATTTTCTGTTCAGGCTTTTGTCGATTCAGGAGCAGCCCTGAACCTGATGGATTTTGACTTTGCCAAACATTGTGGTTTTCCCATGGTACTCCTGTGGACTCCTATTCCTTTGCTGGGCATTGATTCTACCCCTTTGGTGGAGAATAATCCCCAGTTTTGGACCCAGGTGATAATACGGGTAGCCTCGGACCACCAAGAGAATTGTAAATGTTTGATGTTGCATAATCTACATGACATTATTGTACTAGGTTTTCCTGTGTTGCAGACCCATAATCCTGCTTTGGATTCGAAGTCTGTGTTCGTGGTGACACTTGTTTTTGCTACCTCTCCCCAGTCTCTGGATATCCCCGATTGTTTGGCTGATTTTTCTGATGTGTTTAGTGAGAGTAAGTCTGCATCCTTGCCTCCCCACAGGAGTTATGATTGCGCGATTGAGTTAGTGTCCGGTTGTAAATTTCCCAAGGGTCGGCTCTTCAATCTGTCTGTACCTGAGCATGAGGCTATGCGATCATATATCTAATAGTCATTGGAGAAAGGTCATATTGGATCGTCCTCTTCACCTTTAGGTGCTGGTTTTTTCTTTGTGGCCAAAAAGGATGGTTCATTGAGGCCATGTATTGACTATCACCTCCTTAATAATATCACTGTTAAATATCAGTATCCTTTATCCCTGATTTCCGATTTACTCTCCAGAGTTAAAGGTGCTAGTTGGTTTACCAAGCTTGACCTTAGGGGCATATAATCTTATTCGCATTAAGCACGGTGATGAATGGAAGAAGGCGTTTAATACCCCTGAGGGGCATTTTGAGTACCTAATGATGCCTTTTTGGCTCGTTAATGCCCCTTCTGTCTTCCAATCTTTCATGAACGATATTTTCCGGGATTTTGTGGATAAGTTTCTGATCGTTTATTTGGACGATATTTTGATTGTTTCCAATGACTGGGATTCTCATGTGGAACATGTTCAGATGGTTTTCCGGATTTTAAGAGAAAATGCTTTGTATGTTAAGGGATTAAAATGTCTCTTTGGCATACAGGTTTCGTTTTTGGGATTCATTTTGTCTCCGTCCACTTTTGAGATGGACCCTGTCAAGGATCAGGCCATTTGTGATTGGGTTCAGCCCACTTCATTGAGGGCTCTTCAGAAATTTTTGGGTTTTGCTAATTACTTAAATTTATAAGTAATTTCTCTGGTATTGTGAAACCACTGACTGATTTGACCAAAAAGGGTTCTGATGTAGTGAATTGGTCTCCAGAGGCAGTTTCGGCGTTTCAGGAGCTTAAGCAGAGATTCACTTCTGCTCCTGTTCTACGGCAACCTGATGTTTCTCTACCATTTCAGGTGGAGATAGATGCTTCTGAGATTGGTGCAGGAGCCGTTTTGTCCCAAAGGGATCCTGTAACCTCTAAGAGTAACCTATTATGTTTCAGCAGCTGAGGAGAAATAGCAAAAATAGCAAAGTAGCAATACACCAGAGAGGGTGGAAACTATTGGGTTGCAGAACCCTAAACTAACCGCAACACTAGAAGTAGCCGTGGAGCGTACCTACGGTGATCCTAGACGCCTCGTCACAGCCGGAGAGATAGCTACACCTAAAGGCAGAAAGATGAAAGCTAACTGCCCCGTAGCAGAACCCCATAAGAAATAGGAAGCCCCCAAACATGTAATGGCGGTTAGACAAGAAGAAAATACGAACACAGACAGAAAATAGAATGAACAAACGCTGGGGCCCAATTCTGTCTAGATAGAAAAGTATAGGAAAGAATTCTGACTGCAACCCAAAAAAACCCTGACAAAAATACCAACACTTCTGATTTACAAAAAACCTGAGATCACACGATCTCTACCACCTAAATCAGATCTCTGGTGTAACACACAGCAATTCAGCAAATGAGAGTGCCACAGGAACAGAGCAAAAGTGCAAACACAAACTGAGCACAAATTGCAGCGCCAGGCCCCAAAAGGGGACCAGGCTGAAGTCTACTGCAAGCAGCAAACCAGCAAGGAAAATCCAACCAGAGGAAAAAAAGCATCAAATCACTTATCTGAATGAGAGCAGTAATGCAAGCTGAGCTCCAAGCAAGCCCTGGAAGAACAATTGATTACCGGCAAGGCTGATGGGAGTTCAAGTCACTTATATCAGACTATTCGGACCCAGCTGAAGGCCAATTAGCAATTGGTTCATTACCCTCAGCAACCACCGGAGGAACCCCAGCTCAGAATTCGCCTCCAGAGTATTCACAACAGTAACCCTTGTGCCTTCTTCTCTCGAAAATTTTCCCCATCCGAACGTAATTATGATGATGTGGGGAATCGGGAATTATTGGCTATCAAGTGGGCTTTTGAAAAGTGGAGACATTGGTTAGAGGAAGCCAAACATCAAGTTGTGGTCCTCACTGACCACAAGAACCTGATCTATCTCGAATCAGCCAAGCGACTAAATCCTAGGCAGGCCAGGTGGGTCTTGTTTTTCAAGCGTTTTAATTTTGTGGTATCCTTTCTCCCGGGCACTAAGAATGTTAAGGCAGATGCCCTATCTGGGAGTTTCTTTGCGATTTCTCCTGATGTGACTGAGCCTACTGCCATTCTGAAGGAGGGTGTGGTTCTTTTCACTATCTCGCCCGATTTAAGACTGGTCTTGGAGGAATTTCAGGGAGATAAATCTGAACGTTGCCCTGTGGGGAAATTGTTTGTCCCAGACCAATGGAGAAAGTAATGTCTGAAATTCATTGCTCCGCATTGGCTGGTCATCCCGGTATTTTTTTTTACCAGAGATTTGGTGAGTCGGTCCTTTTGGTGGCCTATTTTATCTCGTGATGTCAGGAATTTTGTGCAGTCCTGTGGGACTTGTTCTCGGTCCAAACCTTGCTCTCGCTCTAGTGGATTGTTAATGCCACTGCCTGTGCCCAGGAGTCCATGGACCCATATCTCTATAGATTTTATTTCCGACCTCCCTGTCTCTCAGAGAATGACTTTTATCTGGGTGATCTGTGATAGATTTTCCAAGATGGTCCATCTTGTGCCACTGCTGAAGTTGCCATCCTCTTCCAAGTTGGTGCCCTTGTTTTTTTAGCAGGTGGTTCGTTTGCACGGCATTCCGGAGAACATTGTGTCTGACAGAGGAGTGCAATTTGTTTCCAGATTTTGGAGAGCCTTTTGTTTTAACTGGAAATTCAGTTGTCTTTCTCCTCTGCGTTTCACCCTCAGACCAATGGGCAGACTGAGAGAACAAACCAGACTTTGGAAACTTATTTGAGATGTTTTGTGTCTGCTGATCAAGATGATTGGGTTTCTTTTTTCCGTTAGCTGAATTCGCTCTAAATAATAGGGCCAGTTCTGCCACTTTGATGTCTCCTTTTTTCTGCAATTTCGGGTTTCATGCTCGGTTTTCTTCGGGGCATCAGGAGACTTCTGTCTGTCCGGGTGTGGACTCTATGGTAGAGAGAATGCAGCAGATTTTTGATCAAGTAGTGGATAAGTTGCCTCTCTCTCAGGAGAGGCACAATTATATCACACACTTGGTTAATGAATTTACAATATATAAAATGTATACCAAAATTATATTGTGTTTCAATAAATCCCACGTATAGTGTGATACACAAATTAGTGGAAACCACTCAAGAATAATAAGAAAAAAAAAAACCCAACCAGGACCACAGTAAAACCAGACAAAGAAAGTACAGAGAATTAAAAAATTATTACTATAATCATATGTCTTTATTAGATTTGGACATAATAATGATAAAACAAGGATATAATATGTACGTGTATCAAGATATTCAATAATAAAAAGCCATTATGGCAAGTGGAGGTAGATCAGGCAAATAAATATTTGCAATAACCGTGAACACAGCAAAAAAATAATACTATAATCAAGAGTGCAAAAATTGCATTAAGGTGCTATATAAGTAAAGTACAAGTGCCATCATACAAAACAAGTAATATTGCAATCAGAAATATAATACTCCAGGAACCTGAGTAAATAAACAAAAGTGCAAAGTGCTCAAAAACAGGACAAAATCCACTATACCTGATCACTGCCAAATCCTGATAACACGCACCCCGACGCGCGTTTCGGAAGCAAGTTTCTTCGTCAGGAATCAAATCATAGCAGAATAGCTTTTCAGTTTTCCATTTGGAAATTCGTGCCTCTAGCCCGGTCCACTTGAAGCGGGTCAAGATGATATTCCATGAAGCGATGCACAAAACTTTGAGCAGACATTGTCACAAGAGGTGGACGATGATGAGACACAATTGCCGGAAAGTCAGGAGGAGGACCAGGGTGGGGAAGTGGAAGATGAGGTGGTGGATGATGTAGCAAAAACCCAACCTGGCAGAAGGACATGCAGACCGAGGACAGCAGCACACAGGGGGAGGTGGGTGTCGTGCCACTTTAGGCAGGAAAAATCAATGTGGTGGCTGCAGACAGAAGGCGTGCAACCATTCCATGTAACACCAACCTGAGGTAAGTTGCTAGTACAACTGTTAGGTCTTCCCGATCTGGTTATTTTTTTAAAGACTCTACTGATAGCCCCAAACAGGCCATCTGCAACATCTCTCATGCCATCATCAGCAGGGTAGCAAAACTACCAGCCTTACCACCACCAGCATGATCAGGCACATGGCAGCAAAGCACCCAACTTTGTAGGCCCAACCCCATGCTGCAGGAACAGTGTCTGCAGGTGACACCACCGCTTCTTCCAGTGCATGCAAGCCAATCCCCTGTCCACGGTGCATGAGAAGATGCCTCCTGCACCATCATCAAGCATGTCCACGTCCTTGTCTCAGCGCAGCCTTCAGTTGTCCATACCCCAGTCAATGGAACGTAAGCGGAAATACGCAGCCAATGCCCCTCAGGTCACAGTACTGAATTCTCATATTTCTCCTCTGCTTGCAGACGAAATGTTGACTTTCAGGCTCATGGAGATGGAAGCTTTCCACAACCTGATGGCGGCGGTCATCCCAAGGTATTCTGTCCACAGCCACCTCTAATTCTCCCGCTGTGCAGTCCTGGCATTCACAAGCATGTGTCCCACAACATTACCCATGCCCTCAACAATGCAGTTACTGGGAAAGTACACCTAAGCACGGACACGTGGACAAGTGCTTGTGGCCAGGGACGGTCCATCTCGCTGACGGCACACTGGTTTAACATAGTGGAAGCCGGGACCCAGTTAGACCTTGGGATGGAACACGTCCTCCTGATGCCAAGGAATGCGGGCCCTACGTCAATAAGGGTTGTCCCCCACTGTGTACAGCTCCTGCACCTCCTCTTCCTCTTCAGCCTCCATGTCCGAAATGAGCACATCATTCAAAAGCTGGAAGCACTGCAGCACTACCAAAGCAAAGCAACAACAGGCTGTACTTAAGCTAATTTGCTTAGGTGACAAACCGCACAATGCTGAAGAGTTGTTGACAGTTCTGAAAGAGCAGGCAGATGTGTGACTGACAATGCTGAATCTCCAGCCAGTCATGGTTGTGTGTTACAATAGCAGGGACCTGGTGACGGCTTTGACGCAAGGCAAACTGACACACGTACCATGCCTGGCCCATGTGCTGAACATCGTTGTTCAACGCTTTCTAAAAAGCTATCCGGAGCAGCCAGATCTGCTGGTTAAAGTATGCCGCCTGTGTGCACATTTTAGAAAGTCAGCTACAGCTTCAGCCGCCCTTGCCATGCATCAGCAGCGATTGCAGATTCCGTCTCACCGACTGGAATGTGATGTCCCCAAGCATTGGAACGCTACACTGCATATGATAGAAAGGATTTGTGAGCAGAGTCGGGCAGTTGTTGAATACCAGCATCAACAACGCCATCATTTGTCAGTTTTGACTCCACACATAACACCTCAGGAGTGGACATGGATGTCAGACATATGTAGCATCCTCCAAAACTTTGAGGAGCCCACCAAGATGGCGAGCGGCGATGACGCCATAATTAGTATCACCAACCCACTCATCTACATTCTGAAAACCAGAGCATGAGGACATAGATCAAGGAACCATACCGGGTGATTACACACAGCCCAGCCTCGTGTCATCCCAATGTGGATTGGTTGACAATGAGAAAGAGGAGGAGGAGGAAAAAACAGCAGCTACTTTCATGCGCTATAGACGGGACTACAACCACAACTGTCATACTGTCTGTTCAGAGTGGATGGCCTGGGGACAGGGAAGAAGAGGAAGAGGGAAGGAAGGAGGAGGACACCTTGGTCAGTCGTCCTGTTGGTGAGGACACGGAAGGCTTGCCTGTTACCATTCTGGCACACATGGCTGACTTTATGTTGCGCTGCCTTTCCCGTGATCCTGTATTGTCAAAATATTGGGTACCAGTTATTTTTGGCTAGCGACACTTTTAGACCCACGGTACAAGGAAAACCTTCAATCTCTTGTTCCAGAGGCAGACAGGTGTACCAAAATGGTGCAGTACCATGCAGTACCATAGGACCATTGTTGCAGAATTAATAAAAAAAATTCCATCTCAAAACACTGGCAGCAGAGATAACAGTTTGTTGGCAAACCAAGCAGGACAGGTGAGACAGACACAAGTCCACACCAGCAGAGGCAAGGGAACACTGGCCAAGTTCTGGGACAGTTTTCTAAGACCCTCCCATCGCCCATGCACTGAGGTGCGGGGTAATCTCACAAGGAATGTAATCGTTTCTAAGATGTTGGGGGATTACCTTGCTGACCGTACTAACATCCTCCGTGATTCCTCTGTACCTTTTAATTATTGGGTATCCAAGCAGGACACGTGGCATGAGCTGGCTCTCTACGCGTTGGAGGTCCTGGCCCATTCTGCTGCTAGCATTTTTTCCGAGCGAGTTTTTAGTGCTGCTGGTGGCATTATCACAGATAATCACATTCACCTTTCTACGGAAAATGCTGACAGGCTAACTCTTATAAAAATGAGCAAGGAATGGATTGGGCCTGACTTCTCGACACCATCCAATGATGACAGCGAAGCCTAAACTCCAATGTAGTGGTTTTATGGGAAGTGTATTCCCATGCACCTCTTCACAACCAAACATGGATATACACTTCCTGATTTTGGCTATTTGGTGTCCTTCTCCTCCTTCTCCGTGATATTCGGTGCATACCTTAGCACCTGATGAAAACTGGAGTAGATAGCACTTGCGCTCAACACTAATGGCGACATATTCAATATGACAATCTAATGTTATCAAATTCTGCGTTGTACCTGTTTGTTCAAAATGCTCACTATACCCCATGATGAAATCCTTGAGGAGTCTAGTTTCCAAAATGGAGTCACTTGTGGGGAGTTTATACTGTGTTGGCACATCAAGTGCTCTCCAAACGTGACATGGCATCCACTAATTGTTCCAGCAAACTTTGCATTCAAAAAGTAAAATGGCGCTCCTTCGAGACCAAGCTCTGCCGTGCGCCCAAATAGAGGTTTTTCCCCACATATGAGGTATCGGCAACTCAGGAGAAATTGCACAACAAATTTTTGGGTTGATTTTTTTCCTGGTACCCTTGTGAAAATAAAATAAAATTGGTCTAAATTAAAAAGATAAATGTTTATTTTTTTTCAACATTACAAAAATTCCAGTACGCACCTGTAGGGTTAATAAACTTCTTGAATATGGTTTTGAGCACGTTGAGGGGTGATGTTTTTAGAATGGTGTCACTTTTTGGTTTTTTCTATTATATAGAGTACTCAAAGTCTCTTCAAATGCAAGGCGGTCCCTAAAAAAAATGATTTTGTAAATTTTGTTGGCGAAATGGGAAATCGCTGGTCAACTTTTAACCCTTTTAACTTCCTTAAAAAAATTGTTTAAAAAATTGTACTGATGTAAAGTAGACATGTGAAAAATGTTATTTTTTGTTAACTATTTTGTGTGACATTTGTCTCAGATATAAGGGCATAAGAATTCAAAGTTTGAAAATTGAATAACATTCCAAATTTTTGCCATATAAACACAAGATATTTTAAAGAAATTTTACCACTATCATGAAGTACTGTACAATATGTCACGAAAAAACAATCTCAGAATCAGTGTTGGATAAGTTGAAGCATTCCAGAGTTATAATCTCATAAATTGACACTGGTTAGAATTGTAAAATGTGCCTTGGTTATTAAGGTCAAAATTGGCCTGGTCATTAAAGGGATAATTCGGCTGTTCAACACTTTTGTATTCCAATAGCTTGCTAAGAGTGTTTTAAAAATCAAAATAAAAAAATCTAAATAACAGTAAACTCCACCACTGAATCAACTCCCCAATTTTTCCTCTGTATTGCTGTCTGGATCTCCCTTCTGATCTCCTGTCTTCTTCCAGTATGTTGGTGCATAAAAGCTGATCTAAATCTAATGTATGTGACATTGTCCAGATTGCCCCTGAAGGTAGAGGTTTACTCCCTTTCACTGGAGATAACATTAATTATGGTTATTTAGCACAATATAACTTATTGATTATTATAGTTCATCTAGTCAACTTATGATGAGCGAATTAATTGTTTTTTTGTAAATTGTAATTGTAATACACAAGCCTAAATATGTGGTTCATTGCATTATAATTCAGTATAAAACAGTTAAGTTGCTCTAATCGCCAAACTGCAAATTTAGACTTCAGAGGTATATGTATAAATTTCAATATTTAAGAGCGCTTAACTGAAATGTGTTAATTCTTGCATTTCATTAAAGCAAATTACATCTTTTTCCAAAGCACATTACCTTAACCCATCTTAGTCTTAATTAGACAGATTTTTACAGTTTCCCACTCAAGTTTTATCTCTCTGCGTTTTACACTTTTTAAAACCAAAAGTGAACATACTGATACAGAACAACTGATTTAATTGCTTTTTAATTTGGAATTAAATACATCAATCCCTGTTGGAGAAGCTAAACATAAATAATGTACATGAAATTTAATGAAGACATGTCAGGATTTTGAATGGCTGTAGTTTTACACTTCACTATAGGACTGTCCTCTTTATAAAGAATTAAATGATAATGAGGATCAAAGGTTTCATCCAGCTATTTAATGTAAAAAAGGACAGTGGATAAGAAGATGATCCCTGCCTGAATACATTACACATGCAGTTTAAGACAAAAACTGATCTTAGGAACCAAAATAAGAAGGATTCAAAGCAATACCAGACATATTTATACGATGTCACTTGACTGATGAGATTAGGAATTGGGTCAAATGTAAAATGGTACTAACAGGATGACAAGAAAAAAATTAGCATTTTAAGTCCAACCAGACATTTGAGTCTAACCAGAAAATTATATTATCAGCATTCAAAGAATAGATCGGACGGTTGTAAATCCATAAAAAAAGTTGCAACAAGATCATAGACTCCGTAAAAAAGTGATTTTAAGTATAATTCTGAGATGAAGTGGTATTTACAAACACTGAAAACAATTTCAGATATAATCTAATTATTGATGGGTAAAATTATTAGAAAGGATTTGAATTCTGCTTGAATTTTTTTAAAAATCCACATTTTGGAGATTTTTTGCCAATTCTGCAAATTAGCGGTCAGCTGCGTCCACCATTTAGCTGAACAGTAGGGTGCTGGCAAAAATTTTAAAAGAAGACCCCAGGACATAATTAGGGAAATTAAATCCACAGAAAATAACTTTTCTGTGAACTGAATTAAAATCCACATGAACAGACAAATTTGAATTTTGTCAAATCCGCTCATCTTTACTTAAAACAAATATCTGTATGAAACACTTGCAAGAAATAACAAAGCAGCCTGATTTACGACTAATGTCAAGTTGCCATCATAGGATCAGCAAATGCTTCCAAATTCTCTTGCAAAAATAGTCATGTTACATAATGAAATTATCATTTTATTACAGTAAAAGCATGACTTTTAAAAGGGTTATCTGGGACTTTTGCATTTTGTCTCACATGGTGCTAAGAATGTACTGGCAGGAAGTTGCTAACTACCTACCTTTCCTTCCCTGCAACATCTCTCCTGGCTCAGGAGGCAATTTTTCTGCTGAGCCGGAAAGGATCATCACTGGGCAGAATAGGCAGGTAGTTAACAACTATCTGCCTGTAAGTTCTTTGCCCCATTTGAGAAAAAAAACAAAAGTACTGGATATTCCCCCTTATACAGCAGTCCAGCAACATGTGCGTTAGGTGCCGGGATTCTCCCGCTGCTTGGGATTGATCCCAGGCACTGTCTGGCCCTGCGGTCCCTCATTCTGGTCCAGCTGCTGCAAGTCCTGCTCAGCATAGATGTCGGTCCCAGTGTCTTGCTCAGGCTCATAGTGTACCTTTGGTTACTGCTGGCTCTCCAGCCAAGTATATGGTAACTAGTGTTAAACATGTGCAGCCTCACTTCCTGGAGTCTAAATCCAGAGAACACCATACTGAGCATGTCCGTGATGTGGCGTCTTCTTATTGGTTGTGGGACGTCAGCTGCTCTGGTGATGTGGCAGCTCCAGATTGGCCCACGGGCAATGTCAGCATCTGTTCCCTGCATGTGTACGGTTAGCACAGTGGAGTTACAAAGCAAGATGCAGCCAAAGAGCTGTGCTTTCCTGTGAAGTCAACAGAGTTTTGTAGCTAGCATCACTTTTTGTTTTTTTCTCTTGACTCAGTATCTGTTTTGGCCACATGTGCAAACCCTTTAGCTCTACCTCTCAGTGAAGCTAACACAGCTGAGTACTGTGCATTCTGCTTATACTGCATGGAGTTAATATAGTCGTATTAAGGTGAACACTCGCAGTTTAGTTCCGTCATTGTTCACATTAGCAGCAGGTTACATCTCTGCATGGTGGACCGCGGGTTGCTATCGCACTTTATTATTTATTTTATTTAGTGCGATCCGCCAACCCTTACAATGTGTATGATCTCCCAATCACCCCAAAAAAACAAAGAGAAAACCTTGTATAATTGTCACATACTGCATGCTAATTGCAGTGATTTGTCCAATGAGCACCTCTTGTGCTCGGTGCCTCCTTTTTCGCCACAATAGCTTGCCTTCTTGCTTTGACGTATGTGGATGGCATATCCTACTGTATGTTATCCACCAGCCCTGATAATTTCAAGCCTGTGCCGGTGAGTTAGAGACCATCACAGTTGCACTTTGCTTTGACTTGCTAAGGGCAGTTCAAAGTAATGTAATGCACCTACTCCAGTGATGTCTTCTCTCCCAAGTCATCAGCTCTCTCAGAGGAGGACACAACATAAAAATTTAGACTCTGATTTATCATTTGCAGTTTATTTGAAGTCACTTTTCTGTTTTGGCTTGTGCTATTAATTGCTGTTTATTGCTCCATATTCCTCAAAATGGCATATGCAAATCAATAATATTGTGCTAAGTTAAAAATGTTAATTATCTTTAACCTTTTTTGTGATCTGTTAGAGCTAAAAATTGCATGTTTCAGTAAATAGCACAACAATTGTGCCAAAATATCTGCTGGACATAAAATAATTTTGTGGCCTTTTAAAAATTTGCAAATCATGAATCAGGCAAAAATATCTAGAAAGCTATATTTGATTACAATAGAGAATTTTAAAAAAAACAGGTGAACACATACAGTGACATGTAACAGTTTGGGCACCCCCAGTCAAAAATTGCTGTCATTGTGAACAGTCAAACAAATTGAAGATGAATTGATCTCTAAAAGGGCTAAATTTAAAGAAGACACATTTACATTGTTAATCAAAAAAATATATACATGGTCATTTCTATATTTTAAAAATTACAGAAAGCAAAGTCGTCCGATGCAAGTGCATGTACTGATATTTTGAGGTCTAGTGTTAGGGATCGAGTTCCCACTGCTGCACAAGGGGAATCTCGAGCCAGTCCCGCTGCGGTCCCCCATCCGTCTCCAGCCGCAGTGGAGCCTGCTCAGCAGAGACATCGGTCCCAGCATCTCGCCCAGTTTAACACTGTGCAGAGGTTAGTTGTGGTCTTTACTGGTTCCTCTATTATAACCAGTGCTGGAGCAGGCAGTTCGGGAACTAAGTCCCTGCTTTCTCCATCTGAGCATGCCCAGGGCAAGATCTCCCATTGGAGATCAGGGGTCACATGCTCGGTTACAGCAGCGACTCCCATTGGTCCGCCAGGATGGTCCTGAAACTACATGTGTTCTGGAATTGTTTCGCATTGGTCCTTTTCTGGTAGGTCCTGCAGTTGTTACTATAAAAGGGTGGCATGGCTGGGCCACCATGCGCTAGTATCAAATCCGTTATGTGCTTGCGCCAGTGTGGTCATGTATGCATGTGGTTAGGTCCAGCTGAAATAAGCCCCTAGAATACCGGCACCTCCGGTGAGGAGATTGAATGCACGTGCTCAGGGCTCGGCTGAAAACGCCATTAGAATACCGGCTACTCCGGTGAGGAGATTATTGCTTGTGTTCTGACTGCATGATCACGGACTGCTATCCGCACAGCAGTTAACCGTGTACCTGGACCCAGTAGGGTTACTCAGCGACTCTGTGACGCAACAGGGTTCACTTTAAAACGCTAGTCAGCGCCCTAGTGTTTTATTTTGTGGCTCACTGAAGCTAAGTGAGTTCGTACTTATCGCCATATAGCACTGTGGCATTCCCGCTAGCAGCTCTGTGGATTAACAGAGTTCGCACTAACTGCCACAGCGCGCTACGGCGTTTATTTTAGCGACTCTGCGGGATAACAGAGTTCGCTACTCACGCCATCTTACTAGCAGCAGGCTCTGCCTGCACAGTAGACTCCGGGCTGTGAACGCACCTCTCTACATTAGCTATTAGGTGCGTTCCGCAGACCATAACATCTAGTCACAGATTCTTACTGATGTTCAGCTCAGGGGACAGTGAGGACCATTGTAAAATCTTCAGCTTGCCTTTTGAGGTAGTCTATTATGTGTTTAGATATGTGTTTAGGATGATTATCCAGTTGTAGAAGTCATCATCTTTTCAACATCAGCTTTTTTACAGATAGTGTTATGTTTGCAACAAGAATTTGTTTAAATTTCATTGAACTCATTCTTCCCTCTACCTGTGAAAATTTCCCCATGCCATTGACTGCAGCACAACCCCAAATCATGATTGATCCACCCCCATGCTTAATGGTTAGTAGAATGTTCTTTTCCTGAAGTTTTGTGCCCTTTTTTCTCCACGTATACCTTTGGTCATTGTGACCGAAGAGTTCAAATTTAACCTCATAGGTGCACAGGACTTGTTTCCAAAATACATTAAGCTTGTTTAGATGTTCTTTTGCATACTTCTGACACTGATTATTATGGTGAGGATGCAAAAGAGATTTTCTTCTGATGACTCTTCAATGGAGGCCATATTAGTGCAGGTGTCTGATTAGTGAAGCAATGTACTACAACTCCAGAGTCTGGTTCTCTTCCTCTGCTAAATCTATGTAAGTCTGAAATTGTGTACATATTATGATATGAAGTGCCAGCTACTTACTTTATGGACAACTTTTGAGAAATTTTCTCCAAGTCTGGTAAATATTTCTGAAGGTCTTTTGCAGGCAAGCATATGTTCTGAATTTATTTTCTAGCCATCCTCCTTTTAGAATTTATCTTGATCTCCACTGTTAAATGCCATTTCTTATTTGCAAACTGAGGAAAGGGCAACTTGAAAACACTTTGGTATCTTCTTATAGCCTTCTCCTCCTTTGTGGGTCTCCACCATTTTCATTTTCAGAGTGCTAAACTGCTGATTACAAGAACCCAGGGCTGCTATTTTTTGGCAAAAGGTTAGAAAAGGCTGAGATTTCATAAGGCTGAGAAATTTGCATCACCTGGCCTTTCCTAACGATGATAATGAACAAGCCATAACCTTAACAGGCTAATTAAGGTCTGAAACCTTGGTCAAAATTATCTGAGTACACAAATCTCCAATGGTGCCCAAACTTTTGCATAGGCTAATTTGTCTTTTTGTAATTTTTAAAATGTAAAAATGACAACTTTTTTTGCCTAAAATACAAAGCAAATGTGTCATCTTTAACTTTAACCCTCTTAGAGATTATTTTATCTTCAACAATTAAGTTCACAATAACAGTAATTTTGACTAGGGGTTCACAAAGTTTTAAATGCAACTGTATAAAATAGATTTCTAAAGAGTTATAATTGGAAAGATGAACATGATACAAGAAATAAAAAATGAGCAAACCAATAAAAACTAGGTAACAAAACATGTGCAAATGCAATAATAAATTCGAGCCCTAAATGTGAAAAAATCAAAATTTATATCTAAGTTCTACTTAAGCTTTGCATCAAATGTAAAAACAGAAAAATATGAGGTAATCAAAATTACTGCATATATCTGCCAAAGTTTTACCTAAAATGTACCTAATAGAATCAACAGATATAGACAACAAAATTTATTATACTTTTTTTTTCTTTCTTTGTATCAAAGTGGTTAAATTTAAATGCTTTACTGGATTATCATGTGTCTCCTTTTTTGCTACCTTATTATGTAAACAAAATGTTATAAAATAAAAAACTCAGAATACCTGAACAAAAAACTTAAAGTGTTAAAGAGAATGTGCAATCAGAAATGACCCACTGTTTAACCTTTTCAACATCTTGTGGTTTTCAATCTTTGCGCTTTAGATTTTTGCTCCTCCACTTCTCCACTTCCCAGAGCCATAATTTTTTTTATATTTCCATTAATACAGCCATTTGAAGGCTCAATGTTTGCGGGATGAGTTTGTACATTGATTCACCACATCTTGTACTGGAAGACAGTAAAATGTTTCAAGTGCTCTGAAATTGCAAAACCAGTGTAACTCCACAATTGTTTTTTCTTATTTACCATTCTGACTAAATGCTAAAACTGATCAGCCAATATGATTCTCCAGGTAAGTACGAGAATGCATATACCAAATATGCACAGGTTCTTTTTTTATTTAAGTGGTGAAAAAAATCCACCGCAGGGACACAGAAGTGTCTGCATCCTCCATTGCGCCACCAATGAATCAAGCCCATACTCCCTGGAGACCGACTCCTCTTGAACCCATTGCATACACTGGGCATTGACTCTAAACTGGACCTGATAGTCATACTTCATTGCGGTGACACTACTTACCTGATTTTCCCATGATGCTTTTTTGAAAGGGCGACTATATGATAAAGGTCAATGATTGGCCGAAATGTTGTTTAAATTGTCGCTACACCTATCAGCATCAAATAAATACTCACCTGAAGCATTATTTTTCCTATACGTGTGCAGTGACTTTTTCTGAACTTATGCTTATGGGACCTCAGGTTCCTTTCATTAGCACCATTTCGCAAAAAGTCGAGTGCTAACCATTTTCTTCTTCTATTATAGAGCAATAGACTGAGACCAATTCTTTTGTATTCCAGAATCTAATGAGCATTTGCAAAGGTTATTTCAAGACAATAAAAGCAGTTGGAACTGTGACATCAACTATTGTAAATGGTGAATTCAGTTGCATAATCTTGTCATTGATGATAATGAAACTTATGAATAGTCTTCTAGTCTTCTAATAGTCTTAGAAGAACAGGACGCAGGAGTCTAAAATATCTCCAATGGCTAGTGTGAAAATGTCAAGATTTCTATTTTTTTTAATATAGATTGTGAGTAGTGTAGAGCGATACTGCCCGATATCCAGAAATATCGGATCGAATTGGATCGGCCCGATACTCAAAAAGTATCGGGTATCGCCGATCCGATACCGGAAACCCAATGCAAGTCAATGGGACAGAAATATCGTAATTAAAAAAAACCCTTTCTTTCCTTGTAAACACTAGATATACACACATAGAATATTATATATATATATATATATATATATATACATGTCATTGTGACATATATATACACATATTTATAGTTCATACACTTCTACACAATTGCCTGGCAATGCCGGCTTATGTGAAATAACAGAACCACCCGACATGAAATGACACATGGTTTACATAGAGTTAACCATGTCATTTCATGTAGTTTGATATATTGTTTTCACTAACAATTTCATGAGTGTATGTGTGCAAAATTTCACACATGTAGGGGTTAATTAAAGGTGTAAATTCATTGTAAAAAAAACGCATTTTTTTCTACGAATTTACACCTTTAATTAACCCCTACATGTGTGAAATTTTGCACACATACACTCATGTAATTGTTAGTGAAAACCATATATCAAACTACATGAAATGACATGGTTAACTCTATGTAAACCATGTGTCATTTCATGTCGGGTCTGTAATTTCCGCAAAGTTCCTATTTCTCTGCAAAAATGTGTCAAAAACTTTATTCATTATGTCTATTAGGTCCAATGTACTAAACATTATATTTTCTCTTATTCTCACAGGCGAATCAGTAATTCTTCTGTCACTGGTACTTAGCTGCACATCGTTTCAGCGGTACTTAGCCTCTACAGTATTCACAGTCACAGTGCACTGCCGTTTTGCGTTCCACAGAGCGTTCCACCGCCCTGAGGGTATGGATTATGACCTACTTCCGGTCTAGTCACTCTGGTTGCGCTCCACATGCGTTTCAGCAAACAGCTTCAGGAGATTGAGGTCACTTCCGGTCACATGGTAACGCCAGGAGTCTTATAAAACCACATGTATATCGGTCTTATACAGCGCCTTACTTTATAGCCAATCTGCTTTACTACTTTAGCGCTTTATCTCACCTACATAACCTAAGTGGACTTCACATGGTAAGACTTCTTTTTTTGCACCCCTTATGTTATATATTAGTTCCTGAAGGGACTCTTTGTTTTATAAGCTATGGTGACTACAGCGGTCTGTGTATATTTCTGTTCACAGTACTCACTTCACAGTTCTTTGCAATTCGGTAAGGAAATCATTCTTTGATTCTTGCACTATGCAGAGGCTTTATCATATTCTGCACTTACCTATACCATTATATGGTCATATGTTCTCTAAATATTACTCTGCTCAGATTAGACAATAAAGAGCATTGGAGGTATTTTTTATGTTGTTCTAATTTTGTTCATAATGGTTCATAATGTTACTGTAGGAGCCTATCTTTGTACAAAAGCCTGTAGTACTTCAATATAATCTGATATGTATGATTTAATACTGCCATATAGTGCATCTATGCCTAATTTTTAAATTTTTCTGTTTTTTGTTTTCTTGTGAATAACTTTCAGTATATTGCTCATTATGACGAGTATTATTGATTTGTTTGTTTGATTTATTTTATTTTATATTCCTTAGTCTGAAGAAGGTCAGATGCTTGACCGAAATGTTACACATGTTGAGGATTGCATAATTGAATTAAAAATACCCTTTTTCACCCTCATTTGAGTGCCGGATTTATCTTTGAATTATTGTAATTTCACAAAAGCCGGCAATTGAATTAGCGGCTATTACACTATGTAGAAGTGTATGTACTATAAATATTTATATATGTGTCACAAATTCAATGACAAGTATATATATATATATATATATATATATATATATATATATATATGAGGTGTAAAATTGTTGAAAAAAAATACGTGGGCTCCCGCCCTATTTTCTCAACCAGACAGACAAAGCCAGTGAGTGGGGGCAGATAATAATAGCCCAGAGAGGGACCATTATTTTTGCCCCCCCCGGCTACTAACATCTGCCCCCAGACACCCCAGAAAAGGCAAATCTATAATTAGATTCGCCCTTTCTGGTACTTTGGCCGTCTATTCCCATTGCCCTGTAGTGGTGGCGAATGGGTTAATAAGGCGTTAAAGCCACCTTGCTATTGAAAGGTGACTTTAAGCCAGGTTAATAATTGAGAGACAACTATCAATTATTAATCCTATTGTAGGAAATAAAAATAAAACACACACACTTTAATTCAAAATCATTTTAATGAAATAAACACACAGTTTTTGACTGAATCATCTCCTCTCCTGGCTGACAGGAGAGGAAGTGGTTAGCATAATTGATTGTTTGCCACTTTCACTTCAGGTCAGCCAGGGACACCGCACTGCATCAGTGACGTCAGAGGGAATCCTGGCTGACCTGAAGTGAACTGATTACCAAAAATAGGGGATCCCCTCGAAAAAAAAAATGGCGTGGGGTCCCCCCTATTTTTGTTAACCAGCCAGATGAAGCAGACTGCTGAGGCCTGGTTTTTCAGGCTGGTAAGGATCCAAGATCCATGAACCTTGCAAGCCTGATAATACCAGGCCACAGTAGTCTGCTTAGCTTGGCTGGTTAACAAAAATAGGGGATCCCCTCAAAAAAAAAAATGGTGTGGAGGTCCCCCTATTTTTGTTAACCAGCCAAGTAAAAAGCAGACTGCTGTGGCCTGGTATTAACCCCTTCATGACCCAGCCTATTTTGACCTAAATGACCTGGCCATTTTTTGCAATTCTGACCAATGTCCCTTTATGAGGTAATAACTCAGGAACGCTTCAACGAATCCTAGCGATTCTGAGATTGTTTTTTCGTGACATATTGGGCTTCATGTTAGTGGTAAATTTAGGTCGATAATTTTTGCGTTTATTTGTGAAAAAATGGAACTTTGGCCAAAATTTTGAAAATTTCGCAATTTTCAAATTTTGAATTTTTATTCTGTTAAACCAGAGAGTTATGTGACACAAAATAGTTAATAAATAACATTTCCTACATGTCTACTTTACATCAGCACAATTTTGGGAATAACATTATTTTTTTTGTTAGGAAGTTATAAGGGTTAAAAGTTGACCAGCGATTTCTCATTTTTACAGCAAAATTTACAAAACCATTTTTTTTAGGGACCACCTCACATTTGAAGTCACTTTGAGGGATCTATATGGCAGAAAATACCCAAAAGTGACACCATTATAAAAACTGCACCCCTCAAGCTACTCAAAACTACATTCAAGAAGATTATTAACCCTTCAGGTGCTTCACAGGATCTAAAGCAATGTGGAAGGAAAAAATGGACATTTTAATTTTTCCAACAAAATTTTTCTTTTAGCATCAATTTTTTCATTTTTGCATGGGCATCAGGATAAAATGGACCTAAAATTTGTTGGGCAATTTCTTCTGAGTATACAGATACCTCATATGTGGTCATAAACCACTGTTTGGGCGCACGGCAGGGCTCAGAAGGGAAGGAGCGCCATTTGACTTTTTGAATGGAAAATATGCTGGAATATTTAGCGGTTGCCATGTCGCATTTGGAGAGTCCCTGTGTGCCTAAACATTGGAGCTCCCCCACAAGTGACCCCATTTTTGAAACTAGACGCCCTAAGGAACTTATCTAGATGCAGAGTGAGCACTTTGAACCCCCAGGTGCTTCACAAATTGATCCGTAAAAAAAGAAAGTACTTTTTTTTTCACAAAAATTTTCTTTTAGCCTCAGTTTTTTCATTTTCACATGGCAACAGTATAAATTGGATCCTAAAATTTGTTGGGCAATTTCTCCTGAGTACACCGATACCTCATATGTGGTCATAAACCACTGTTTGGGCGCACGGCAGGGCTCAGAAGGGAAGGAGCGCCATTTGACTTTTTGAATGGAAAATATGCTGGAATATTTAGCGGATGCCATGTCGCATTTGGAGAGTCCCTGTGTGCCTAAACATTGGAGATCCCCCACAAGTGACCCCATTTTGGAAACTAGACCCCCCAAGGAACTTATCTAGATGCAGAGTGAGCACTTTGAACCCCCAAGTGCTTCACAAATTGATCCGTAAAAAAAAGAAAGTACTTTTTTTTCACAAAAATTTTCTTTTAGCCTCAGTTTTTTCATTTTCACATGGGCAACAGTATAAATTGGATCCTAAAATTTGTTGGGCAATTTCTCCTGAGTACACAGATACCTCATATGTGGTCATAAACCACTGTTTGGGCGCACGGCAGGGCTCAGAAGGGAAGGAGCGCCATTTGACTTTTTGAATGGAAAATATGCTGGAATATTTAGCGGTTGCCATGTCGCATTTGGAGAGTCCCTGTGTGCCTAAACATTGAAGCTCCCCCACAAATGACCCCATTTTTGAAACTAGACGCCCTAAGGAACTTATCTAGATGCAGAGTGAGCACTTTGAACCCCCAGGTGCTTCACAAATTGATCCGTAAAAAAAAGAAAGTACTTTTTTTTTCACAAAAATTTTCTTTAGCCTCAGTTTTTTCATTTTCACATGGGCAACAGGATAAAATGGATCCTAAAATTTGTTGGGCAATTTCTCCTGAGTACACCGATACCTCATATGTGGTCATAAACCACTGTTTGGGTGCACGGCAGGGCTCAGAAGGGAAGGAGCGCCATTTGACTTTTTGAATGGAAAATATGCTGGAATATTTAGCGGATGCCATGTCGCATTTGGAGAGTCCCTGTGTGCCTAAACATTGGAGCTCCCCCACAAGTGACCCCATTTTGGAAACTAGACCCCCCAAGGAACTTATCTAGATGCAGAGTGAGCACTTTGAACCCCCAGGTGCTTCACAAATTGGTCCGTAAAAAAAAGAAAGTACTTTTTTTTCACAAAAATTTTCTTTTAGCCTCAGTTTTTTCATTTTCACATGGGCAACAGTATAAATTGGATCCTAAAATTTGTTGGGCAATTTCTCCTGAGTACACAGATACCTCATATGTGGTCATAAACCACTGTTTGGGCGCACGGCAGGGCTCAGAAGGGAAGGAGCGCCATTTGACTTTTTGAATGGAAAATATGCTGGAATATTTAGCGGTTGCCATGTCGCATTTGGAGAGTCCCTGTGTGCCTAAACATTGAAGCTCCCCCACAATGACCCCATTTTTGAAACTAGACGCCCTAAGGAACTTATCTAGATGCAGAGTGAGCACTTTGAACCCCCAGGTGCTTCACAAATTGATCCGTAAAAAAAAGAAAGTACTTTTTTTTTCACAAAAATTTTCTTTTAGCCTCAGTTTTTTCATTTTCACATGGGCAACAGGATAAAATGGATCCTAAAATTTGTTGGGCAATTTCTCCTGAGTACACCGATACCTCATATGTGGTCATAAACCACTGTTTGGGTGCACGGCAGGGCTCAGAAGGGAAGGAGCGCCATTTGACTTTTTGAATGGAAAATATGCTGGAATATTTAGCGGATGCCATGTCGCATTTGGAGAGTCCCTGTGTGCCTAAACATTGGAGCTCCCCCACAAGTGACCCCATTTTGGAAACTAGACCCCCCAAGGAACTTATCTAGATGCAGAGTGAGCACTTTGAACCCCCAGGTGCTTCACAAATTGGTCCGTAA
Source organism: Oophaga sylvatica (assembly GCA_033576555.1). NCBI lineage: Eukaryota > Metazoa > Chordata > Amphibia > Anura > Dendrobatidae > Oophaga > Oophaga sylvatica. The sequence continues at coordinate 159,130,189 of JARQOD010000004.1, read as the reverse complement.
AAAAAAGAAAGTACTTTTTTTTTCACAAAAATTTTCTTTTAGCCTCAGTTTTTTCATTTTCACATGGGCAACAGTATAAATTGATCCTAAAATTTGTTGGGCAATTTCTCCTGAGTACACCGATACCTCATATGTGGTCATAAACCACTGTTTGGGCGCACGGCAGGGCTCAGAAGGGAAGGAGCGCCATTTGACTTTTTGAATGGAAAATATGCTGGAATATTTAGCGGATGCCATGTCGCATTTGGAGAGTCCCTGTGTGCCTAAACATTGGAGATCCCCCACAAGTGACCCCATTTTGGAAACTAGACCCCCCAAGGAACTTATCTAGATGCAGAGTGAGCACTTTGAACCCCCAAGTGCTTCACAAATTGATCCGTAAAAAAAAGAAAGTACTTTTTTTCACAAAAATTTTCTTTTAGCCTCAGTTTTTTCATTTTCACATGGGCAACAGTATAAATTGGATCCTAAAATTTGTTGGGCAATTTCTCCTGAGTACACAGATACCTCATATGTGGTCATAAACCACTGTTTGGGCGCACGGCAGGGCTCAGAAGGGAAGGAGCGCCATTTGACTTTTTGAATGGAAAATTAGCTCCAGTCGTTAGCGGACACCATGTCATGTTTGGAGAGCCCCTGTATGCCTAAACTTTGGAGCTCCTCCACAAATGACCCCATTTTGGAAACTAGACCCCCTAAGAAACTTATGCAGATGCACAGTGAGCACTTTGAACCCCCAGGTGCTTCACAAAACTTTATAACGCAGAGCCGTGAAAATAAAAAATCATTTTTTTTTCTCAAAAAATTATTATTTAGCCCCATATTTTTTATTTTCACAATGGTTACAGGAGAAATTGGACCCCAAAAGTTGTTGTCTAATTTGTCCTAAGTACGATAGTACCTCACATGTGGGGGAGAACCACTGTTTGGGCACACGTCAGGGCTTGGAAGGGATGTAGTGACGCTTTGAAATGCCGACTTGATGGAATGGTCTGCGGGCGGGCAGAGCCCCCGATGTGCCTAAACAGTAGAAACCCCCCACAAGTGACCACATTTTGTAAACTAGACCCCTCAAGGAACTTAACTAGATGTGTGGTGAGCACCTTGAACCCCCACGTGCTTCACAGAAGTTTGTAATGCAGAGCCGTGAAAATAAAAAATCATTTTTTTTCCTCAAAAACTGATTTTTTTAAACCCGCAATTTTTTATTTTCACAAGGTAACAGGAGAAATTGGACCACAAAAGTTGTTGTACAGTTTGTCCTGAGTACACTGGTACCCCATATGTGGGGGGGAACCACTGTTTTGGCGCATGGGAGAGCACAGAAGGGAAGGAGCGCCATTTTGGAATGCAGACTTGATGGAATGTTCTGTGGGCGTCATGTTGCCTTTGCAGAGCCCCTGATGTACCTAAACAGTAGAAACCCCCCACAAGTGACCCCATTTTGGAAACTAGACCCCCCAAAGAGCTTATCTAGATGTGTAGTGAGCACTTTGAACCCCCAAGGGCTACACAGAAGTTTATAACGCCGGGCCATGAAAATAAAAAAATCATATTTTTTCCACAAACATGATCTTTTAGTCCTCAATTTTTTTATTTTCCCAAGGGTAACAGGAGAAATTAGACCTCAAAAGTTGTTGTCCAATTTGTCCTGAGTACGCTGATATCCCATATGTGGGAGAAAACTACTGTATGGGCACACTTCGGGGCTCGGAAGGGAAGTAGTGACGTTTTGAATTGCTGACTTGATGGAATGGTCTGCGGGCGTCATGTTACGTTTGCAGAGTCCCTGATGTGCCTAAACAGTATAAACTCCCCACAAGTGACCCCATTTTGGAAACTAGACCCCGCAAGGAACTTATCTAGATGTGTGGTGAGCACTTTGAACCCCCAAGTTCTTCACAGAAGTTTATAACGCAGAGCCGTGAAAATAAAAAATCATTTTTTTTGCACAAAAATAACTTTTTTAGTCCCCAATTTTTTTCCCAACAGTAACAGGAGAAATTAGACCCCCAAAGTTGTTGTGCAATTTTTCCCGAGTACGCTGATACCCCATATGTGGGGGTAAACCACTGTTTGGGCACACGTCGGGGCTTGGAATAAAGGGAGCACTGTTTGACTTTTTGAACGCAAAATTTGCAGGAATCAATGGTGGCGCCATGTCGCGTATTGAGATCCCCTGATGTACCTAAATAGTGGAAACCCCTCAATTCTAACTCCAACCCTAACCCCAACACACCCCTAACCCCAACCCTAACCCCTACACACCCCTAACCCTAATACAAACCCTAACCATAACCCTAACCCCAACACACCCCTAACCCTAATCCCAACTCTAACCATAAACCTAACCACAAGCCTAACCCTAATCCCAACCCTAACCCCAAAACACCCCTAACGCTTATCCCAACCCTAACCCTAATCCCAACCTTAACCCTAATTCCAACCCTAACCCTAATTCCAACCCTAACCCTAGTTCTAACCCTTACCCTAGTTCTAACCCTTACCCTAGTTCTAACCCTAACCCTAGTTCTAACCCTAAGGCTGGGTTCATATTGCGTTTTACCAGCCCGTTCAACACGTAGCGTTGACGGGTAACGTTATAGCATAACGCGATCGCGTTATGCTATAACCCGCTAGTGCAGAGGAATCAGCGATGATTCATCTGTGCTAGCGGTGATGGAGCCCAGACGCTGCAGCCTGCGTCCAAGGCTCCGTCACTGAATGACGACACGTCGCGAACGCATGCCGCTTCATGGCATGCGTTGCGATGCGCACACAAATAGGGTGAATGGCAGCGTTAACGGACTGCGTTACACCGCGTTATACCACGGTGAAACGCAGTCCATCTAACGGACTGCCATAATGCAATATGAACCCAGCCTGACCCTAAGGCCCCGTGCACACGTTGCGGATTCACTTGCGGATTTTTCTAAAATCCGCAGGTAAAACGACCTGCCTTTTACCTGCGTATTTAGCGCGGATTTGCTGCGGTTTTTCTCTGCGGTTTTACGCCTATAATGGAATAGGTGTAAAATCGCTGCGGAATCCGCACAAAGAATTGACATGCTGCAGATTTAAAACCGCAGCAAATCCGCGCTGAAAAATCTGCAGCATGTGCACAGCGTTTTTTTACCATTTTTTGCATTGTACTGTACATGGTTTCTGGATCTGCTGTGAATCCGCAGCAAAATCCGCTGCTGATCCGCAGCAAAATCCGCTGCGGATTAGCAGCGAAATCCGCTGCGGATCAGCAGCGAAATCCGCTGCGGATCAGCAGCGAAATCAGCTGCGGATCAGCAGCGAAATCCGCTGCTGATCCGCAGCTGATTTCGCTGCTGATCCGCAGCTGATTTCGCTGCTGATTTCGCTGCTGTTACGCAGCGAAATCAGCAGTGGATCAGCAGCTAAATCAGCTGAGGATCAGCAGCGAAATCAGCTGCGGATCAGCAGCGAAATCCGCTGCGGATCAGCAGCGAAATCCGCTGCGGATCAGCAGCGAAATCAGCTGCGGATCAGCAGAGAAATCAGCTGCGGATCAGCAGAGAAATCAGCTGCGGATAAGCAGAGAAATCAGCTGCGGATAAGCAGAGAAATCAGCTGCGGATCCGCAGCAAAATCCGCAACGTGTGCACAGGGCCTAATAGGAAAAAAAAAAAATTCTTTATTATTTTTCCCTACCTATGACAGGGGGGGTTCACTTACTTTTTTTTATTTTGATCACTGTGACAGTTTATCACAGTGATCAAAATAAATTTTTTGACTATGCAGGGCGCACTGCGCATGCGCCGGCCGGCGGGCGCACTGCGCATGCGCCCGCCATTTTCCAAGATGGCGGCGCCCATGAAGAATCCCGGGCAGCCGCCGGGAAGGATCCAGGGACATCGGTGGACCGGGAGAGGTGAGTATGGGGGTCGGAAGTGAGGGGGGGGATCGGAAGGTGGGGGCAGCGGAGGCCAGGACGAGGGGAGCTTTTAGTGACGGCGGTGACCGACCGCTGCCATCTTTCGGTGGCGGCGGCCGATCGCCGCCGTGAATCCGTGTGGGGGGGTCAGGGCTCGGTGTCCAGCCATGGCAGATGCTATTGCAGCATCGGCCATGGCTGGATTGTAATATTTCACCAATTATATTGGTGAAATATTACAGATTGCTCTGATTGGCTGTTTCACTTTTAACAGCCAATCAGAGCGATCGTGGCCACGGGGGGGTTAAGCCAACCCCCCTGTGGTGAAGCACAAAGGGTCCTGTGCCGGCGGGTCGGGTGACCTTTCAGTGACCCCGGTCACCCGACCCGCAGGGACGCGATCCTTTCATGACGCCACATAGGCGTCATGGGTCGGATTGGCACTGATTTTCATGACGCCTACGTGGCGTCATGGGTCGGGAAGGTGTTAAAAGACTGTCAAGGCCCATTGATTTTGGCCCTCAACAGCCTAAAAATACCAGGCTGCAGCAGCCCCACAATTGGCGCATCCAAAGATGCGTCAATTGTGGCATTTTATCCGGCTCTTCCCACTTGCCCTGTAGCGGTGGCAAGCAGGGTAATAAGGGGTTAATGTCACCTTTGATTGAACGGTGACAATAAGCCCGGTTAATAATGGAGAGGCGTCAATAAGACATCGATCCATTATTAATCATAAAGGTTGAAAATTTTAAAAAAATACACAGCCAGAAAAAAGTCTTTTAATGAAATAAAACACAGCACAGTTTTCATTATTTTTATTTCACGCTCATCCTGCGACGCCATAGTTCTCCTGTAAAAAAACAAATATAACAAACCAACACAAATACTCCCTGTCCGACGCAGTCCAAAATCACGAGTGTCCCACGACGAGTCCGGCTCTGCTACATCTGGATGACAGCTGAGCCTGACATCCACATAGAGCAGAGCAGCTTACCAGTGCAGATTCCCTGGCGGTGAAGTTACCCGGACTGCTGTACTCTCGCTACTGCTGGCCGAGATTACCCAGTACCCGGCAGCACGTGCAGTTATCGTAAGAAGCTGCACGTGACTGCCAGGGAGAGGGTGATGGTGGCCATCAAGGAGTCCAGGACATGACCACCGGGTTCTTCTGCCAGGTAAGTGCTGCTGACTCCTGACAGACCCGACCGACACTGACAGTGAAGTTCAGGAAGTTCCTGTGTCACGTACTTTGTTCTGTGACACAGGAACTCCCCATAGACTTTAGAGGAAAACTCAGATTCTGGTATCTGATATGTAAAAAATATTAGATCTCAGAATCTGAATTCTGATACAGCGAATATCGGCCGATACCCGATATTTGCAGTATCGGAATGCTCAACACTAATTGTGAGATATAAAAAATCATTACTAACTTTATTTTCTTTAAAAATACATTAAACACAAAAATCTTATTTAACAGTAAGTAATATTCTGATGATGCATTCCCTTTATACGTTGTGGAAGGTTGGCTCACTTAGTTTCTCCTCGAGGTAGAAACAGAACTACTTTTGGTTAAAGTCTCTGGGTGGTATATTACTTCATAAACCAAAACCCCAAACTGGTTACAGAAAACAGCCTTTCTGGTTCAAAAGAAGGTAAACAGTTCATCACAGTCCTGCCCGTTGCCTCTGGGACAACACATATAGCAGCTCTCGCAGGAGCTAGCAGACTGGAGGCTTCCTTCCTCCACACAACACAGGCAGAGAAAAAAAAAACTTGCTGGACAATTAACTCCCTCCAGCCACACCCTGGAGGTGGAGATATGGTGGGAAGGCATCCCGCCCATCTCTGACCTACCCACCATAATAGCCATGCCCATATAGCAACTGGATTGCTCTCAGCACATATCATGCTGGAGAAAACACTTATGGCTTTCACGTCCGCAGGAATGCAACCTTTCTGACACATATATCCCCTCATATACGGCACCAGTGACCCTGTCACAACGTACACTGTAATGCAACAGAGAATAGTTTAATATTAGTGATGAGTGAATGTGCTCAGTGATTCTCAGATATCACTTGAGTATCTGGGTGCTCAGATGTGATCGACACTAGACGAGTATTGGCTGGTGCTTGATTTAAATCTCAAAACCCCGCTTCACATGTTTGGTGCCTGTTACACAGCCAATAAGCATGCAGGGAATGCCTGCGAGTCACTGTAATGCCATAGCTATCTTGGTAGGGGCATTACTGTGATTGGCTTGGCTGCATTACCTCATCAAAGGTTATAAAAATACTGGAGCCTCTGTGATCAACTCACTGGCGCAATTGCACAGCTCAGGGACAGTTCTGTTTTGGAGGGAGAGAGCAGTTATTCAGGCCTATGTGTGGACAGTTTAACTATTCAGAGTCCTCTAATGTTGATACTGGTGCTGATGCTGAACCAGTATACTAACAGTCCTACTAAGGGTTAATCTTGTGCTGTTTGTATCAGAAACATTCTGCATTTAACCTAGGGACAGTTGCAAGAGCAGGGAGAGTGTCAGAATACATAATCTAGGCAGGGTTTAGGGCTTTGCAGTCCATTGCTAAATATATAGCTCTTGCACATGACCACATTCCTTTTTTTATGAAAAAACTGACTACATTGTCATCCATAGAGTATTACGTGCTTTGTGTTACATTACAATGGTATAGAATACTCCATAAAAAGGTTAACTTTTTTTTCTGGATTCAATTGGTCATCCATACAGTATTTAGCGCATTGTTAAACATTTCGGTGGAATATACCACTCTAAAAAAGCGACATCATTTTTTTCTGGATTGAATTTGTAAACTTTAGAGTATTATATGCTTTGTATTACATTTCAGTGATATTTAACATTACAGAAAAGTGTAATTTTTTTTAACTTGATTCAATTAGTCACCCATGTAGTATTAGATGCTTTGCTGTACATTTCAGTGCTATATAACACTTCAAAAACAGTTCTAGATTGAATTAGTAATCCATAGAGTATTACGTGCTTTATGTTACATTTCAGTGGTAAATACCACTACAAAAAAGTGTTCAAAAGTTTTTCTGGATTTAATGTGTCATCCATAGAGAATTATGTACTTTGTTTTGCATTTTGGTGACATATAACACTGTAAAAAAGTGTTAAAAAATTATTCTGAATTCGATAAGTCATCCATAGAGCATTATGTGCTTTGTGTTACATTTGGATGGTATATAGATCTCCAAAACACTGTTCAAAAATGTTTGTAGTTTCTGACAGGCTTTGCACTGGGATTGGTGGCCTTTGTGACCCCATCTGTAAATGTGTTGATTTCTACTTAAAAACAATAGTGAAGACACTACCATCCTATATAAAAGACACAACGGATGTCCTTAGGAGGATTGACGGGGTCTCGGTGGAAGCCGGAACGCTATTGGTAACAGCTGATGTTGAAACATTATACACATGTATCAATCATGATGACGGCCTACGGGCAGTTCGCCACTTCCTCGAGGCCTCCGGCCTGGACGGTCCCCTCTGTGGATTTCTCCTCGAACTGCTGCACTTTTCATCAACGCATAACTTCTTTACATTTAAAGACGGTTTTTACCATCAAAGGCGCGGCGCAGCCATGGTGCGGCCTGCGCGCCCGCCTATGCCAACCTCTTTCTGGGCTACTGGGAGAGGTTGATTTTTGGCGAGGCGGGGGCGGGGGCCGCTGACCATGTGCTGTGTTGGCTACGCTATATTGATGATGTTCTATTACTTTGGCGCGGAACGGTGCAGCAGTTGGAGGACTTTATGGCTGAGCTGAATGACAACCATCTGAACATCAAACTTATATATAGGTATGACTATAAGCAGATAGATTTTTTGGACGTCAAACTGGAAGTTGACAATACTTTGTCCCTCCAGACGGACGTCTTTCGTAAGAGTACTTCTGTAAATGCTTTATTGCATACCAGCTCAGCACATAGTCGATCCACTGTGGGGGCCGTCCCGGTCGGACAGTTCTTGAGGATGCGTAGGATTTGTTCATCCGGCCAGAAATTTGAGCATCAAGCTCTGGACCTTAGGAAACGTTTTGAACAGCGTGGATATAGCAAACGTAGCATCAAAAAAGGCTACAATCGGGCCAAAATGACTTCACGTGATCATTTGCTTTATCATTCTGTTCCAAAACAAAATGAGGATAATAACATCCGTTTCATATCAGTGTTCAACCATGAGTGGGAGAGCATGAGAGAGATAATGACGAAACATTGGTCCATTTTGAAAACCGAGCCCATCCTGAGGTCCGTCCTCACAGAGAGACCTCTTATGACTCCTAGGAGATCCAAGAATTTGAGAGACATGTTGGTTCAAAGCCATTACATTGCACCCTCAACAAATCCATTTGGGAGTACCAGACGTTATAAAGGTGTTTCGAGTTGTGGCCATTGTGTGGCTTGCGCAAATATCTCTCGTAGTTCCAAGTTTAAATCTAGTGATGGAAGAAAGAGTATGACATTAGGGAATACATCTCCTGTAGTACGAACAATGTGATTTATTATGCGACATGCAGTTGTCCTTTAATTTATGTAGGCCTAACCTCACGTGAACTCAGAGTACGAGTACGAGAACATGTTAGAGATATTTGCGCTGCCACTAAAACGGAGGACATATCTAGCCTGAAGACCATCCCTAGACATTTTAGGGATAAACACAATTGCGATCCTGCTAATTTTATGGTCAAGGGCATAGACATTGTACATCCTGGTATTAGAGGGGCAATGTTAAGAAAATGTTGGCACAACGGGAGTTAAAATGGATCGTGACTAGTGTTGAGCATTCCGATACCGCAAGTATCGGGTATCGGCCGATATTCGCGTTATCGGAATTCCGATACTTAATTCCGATACTTTTTCCATATCGTATACCGGAATCGGAAGTTCCCATAATTCTTTGAGAGGCAATGTGATTTTAGTCAGCCAATGAGGAATCCTACGAAGTGTGGGCACATCCTGTAATGCTGCGGTCATCTTAACTAATGGCATGGCTGTGATTGGCTGCTGAAATGATGTCAGAATGCACTATAAAAGGCGCCGCCGCCATTTTAGCGTCACTGTGCTGTGAACTCAGTAAGGGACAGAACGCTACTCTGCTCACTCTGAGGGACAGTTAGATATTGCGATTTTGTGTACTACTGTGCTTGAGGCAGGCTAGTTTACCAACCGCTGTGTAAAGCTTCATTTTGCCAGTGTTGTTTTAACAGCTCTGTGCAAGGTGTGTGTGTGACAGTGCAGGTGACGCTGCAGTTTGCTCTGCATCCACCGCTGTTTGTAGGCATCTGCACGTGTCACTGACTCTTTTTTTTTTAATTTTATTTAGTGGAATTGGTGCAGCTCCATTATATTAGAAAAAAATCAAATCTATTAGTGTGACGTGCTTCCATCCGTATACAATACATTGGTTGCAAACACTATAGAAGTACACAAAGGAGCTTTTCACAGATAGTGAATAGTTGTGTTTCAGTGTTCACTGCAGTCTGTGAGGTTTTGATTTTTTGAGTGCAGATCACGCTCCAGTTAGTTCTTCAACCACTGCCGGTTGTAGTCTGCTGAGCGTGTGTCACTGCCTCATCCTTCACATTTTTCTCTAATTGGTGCTGCTCCATTTTAGTGGAAAAAAATCTAATCTATTAGTGTGACGCGCTTCCATCCGTATACAATACATTGGTTGCAAACACTATAGAAGTACACAAAGGAGCTTTTCACAGATAGTGAATAGTTGTGTTTCAGTGTTCACTGTAGTCTGTGAGCTTTTCATTTTGTGAGTGCAGATTACGCTCCAGTTTGTACTTCAACCACTGCCGGTTGTAGTCTGCTGAGCGTGTGTCACTGCCTCATCCTTCACATTTTTCTCTAATTGGTGCTGCTCCATTTTAGTGGAAAAAAATCTAATCTATTAGTGTGACGCGCTTCCATCCGTATACAATACATTGGTTGCAAACACTATAGAAGTACACAAAGGAGCTTTTCACAGATAGTGAATAGTTGTGTTTCAGTGTTCACTGTAGTCTGTGAGCTTTTCATTTTGTGAGTGCAGATTACGCTCCAGTTTGTACTTCAACCACTGCCGGTTGTAGTCTGCTGAGCGTGTGTCACTGCCTCATCCTTCACATTTTTCTCTAATTGGTGCTGCTCCATTTTAGTGGAAAAAAATCTAATCTATTAGTGTGACGCGCTTCCATCCGTATACAATACATTGGTTGCAAACACTATAGAAGTACACAAAGGAGCTTTTCACAGATAGTGAATAGTTGTGTTTCAGTGTTCACTGTAGTCTGTGAGCTTTTCATTTGTGAGTGCAGATTACGCTCCAGTTTGTACTTCAACCACTGCCGGTTGTAGTCTGCTGAGCGTGTGTCACTGCCTCATCCTTCACATTTTTCTCTAATTGGTGCTGCTCCATTTTAGTGGAAAAAAATCTAATCTATTAGTGTGACGCGCTTCCATCCGTATACAATACATTGGTTGCAAACACTATAGAAGTACACAAAGGAGCTTTTCACAGATAGTGAATAGTTGTGTTTCAGTGTTCACTGTAGTCTGTGAGCTTTTCATTTTGTGAGTGCAGATTACGCTCCAGTTTGTACTTCAACCACTGCCGGTTGTAGTCTGCTGAGCGTGTGTCACTGCCTCATCCTTCACATTTTTCTCTAATTGGTGCTGCTCCATTTTAGTGGAAAAAAATCTAATCTATTAGTGTGACGCGCTTCCATCCGTATACAATACATTGGTTGCAAACACTATAGAAGTACACAAAGGAGCTTTTCACAGATAGTGAATAGTTGTGTTTCAGTGTTCACTGTAGTCTGTGAGCTTTTCATTTTGTGAGTGCAGATTACGCTCCAGTTTGTACTTCAACCACTGCCGGTTGTAGTCTGCTGAGCGTGTGTCACTGCCTCATCCTTCACATTTTTCTCTAATTGGTGCTGCTCCATTTTAGTGGAAAAAAATCTAATCTATTAGTGTGACGCGCTTCCATCCGTATACAATACATTGGTTGCAAACACTATAGAAGTACACAAAGGGGCCTTTCACAGATACTGAACAGTTGTCTTCAGGGTTCACTGTAGTCTGTGAGGAATAACCACACTTAGGCCTTAACTTTTCTGACTTTCTTTATCAATCTACCAAGATGAAGAAGTCAGTGAGTAAGGCACGTGGTCGTGGTCGAGGCCGTGGATTTGCAGCAGGGAGAGGACGTGGGGATTCTGTGGCTGCTGCCGCACCCAGTGACACAGCATCCACCAGTTTTCCCCGTGAGGTTCCTTTATGCGCACTTTTGTAGGAGCTCAGCGTACCCCCTGCTGCGTGAAGAACAAATTGAAGCCGTGTTGGTTGGATGGCAGCCAATGCATCGACTTCAATACCTTCCACCTCCTCTCAGGACCACAGCACTGTTGAACAACCATCAGTCTCTTCACCGCCTGCCAAATTCCCCAGGCAGTCAGAGAGCTCTGTACAGGAGCCAGCTGAGTTCTTCTTCTGTTCTCAGAATCTGTTGGCTTGGAAACAGGGGCCCAGCCAAGCAGCATTCTGGAATGTGAGAAGAGGCAGTATGCAGTGATGCGCAACAGCTGTGTCTCTCTGAATCTGAAGAGGCGGGTGAGCCAGTGCCGATGGTCAGCACACCGCGAACGCATCTGATGATGATGAGACTCAGTTGCCAGTTTCTGTTGAGCATGGTGCTGGCCAGACCACCCAACAACAGCAGGTGTTGGAAGAGGGTAGTGGTGGAGATGATGAGGTCCAAGACCCAACATGGCGTGGGAACAGGAAGGTGGTGGGAGCAGCTCTGAGGAAGAGATTGCACCAACGGCCCCAAACCAGTAGGGAGAGGTAGGCTGCAGACTCGCTTGCCTGTAGCCTCCAGTTTGGCACCCGTTCGGAGCAGTTCTCTTACAACAGCCAAACCGGGCGCTCCCAGGACTTGCTCTGCGGGGTCCTTTTTTGATACAGTTGCAGATGATATTTGCTATGTCAAATGCAAGCTGTGTAATCAAAAAATTAAAAGAGGTAAAAGTGTCAGTAACCTTAATACAACAAATATGTGGAAACGTGCGGTCAAACACTTTGTTGAGTTACAAAGACACACTGGAGATGTAGGCCAACCTACAGCAGCACCTACATCTTCAGCTCCTGTTGGAGCCTCTTCCTCCAGTTCACACACAGCTGGAAAGGGCTTCTCAAAGGATCGCCTGGAAGAACCTCTGTCACTGTTGTCCAGAGACACAGTGTTATTCCACCCACAGGTGCAAGTTCCCTGTCATCCTCCCCCACCCAGGCCACAAAACAGCCATCGGTAGCACAGGCATGGGATAAAAGACGGCCATACTCGGCAAACCATCCACGAGCACAGGCTCTGAATGCTGTCATTGCAAAACTCCTGTCCCTTGAAATGCTGCCCATTCGGGCTGGTGGAGACTGACAGTTTCCGTGAATTAATGGCATTGGCAGTCCCACAATACAATGTGCCCAGCCGATTTTTTCAGCAGGCAAGCCGTCCCTGGTCTGCAAAAGCATTTTGAGGCAAAATTAAACATGGCTACTAAACGCCGTCAGTAGCAAGGTCCACCTGACCACCGATGCGTGGACCAGTACCCATGGCCAGGACGATACCTTTCACTCACTGCCCATTGGTGAATGTTGTGGAGCCGGGTACAGATCTTGCGAGTGGCGCTGTACTGTTCTGCCAACTCCAAGGATTGCCCGGAATCAAGTCTGTCCACCCTTGACTCCTCCTCCTACTCCAGTTCCTCAGAATCATCGCTGCGGAGCCGTCACGGTCTACCCCCACATGGACCCGTGGACGCTTACCTGATGCGACCGATATGAGCACAGCCGTGGCCAACGGCAACAGGGCCGTCCTGAAATTAATTCCCATGGGGAATCGAAGCCACACAGCGCAGGAGGTCTGGAATGCCCCAAGCGGAGAGGCGACGTGTGGTTTTTTGCCAGCGAATCTCCAGCCAGGCTTGGTAGTGTGTGACAATGGCCGAAATCTGGTGGCAGCTCTGGGCCTTGGCAACCTCACCACATACCATGTCTGGCACATGTGCTCAACTTGTTCGGCGAGTTTTTTGAGGGACTATCCGGATCTTTGATGCACTGCTGCACAAGGTCCGCCTAGAGTGCGCTCACTTGCGACGTTCCAGCATGGCCAGATCGCGCTTGCAGCTCTGCAAGCAGATTGCGCCTTCCTGAACATCGCATCAAATGTGACGTATCCACCAGGTGGAATTCAACGTTACATATGTTGGAGCGGTTGTGTGAGCAGCAGCCACAGTTATGGAGTATCAGCTGCATCAGCGCAATCAACAGCAATTTGCGCCGTCCACACTTCCCATAAATTATGGCCACTAGAAGGCAGTCCAGTTTGCGTGGTTTGATGAGTCAACGCGGATGGCGGTGCAGATGACCTATCACCACGTCCCCCTTATCTGCCGCTTCAAAAAACACTGCAGCAATAAGGATTGGTTTTGAAGAGGTGAGGATGGGAGTCACAAATTCCATCACCTTTGGAAAGTCACGCAACTGTTCCTCACAAAGGGCTGGGCAGGGCTCACTTTGTGAGGAGGATGGGAGGAGGGGGTCAATGGGGAGGAAGACATCGCCCAGGGGAGGTACACAACGCCATCTATGTAAGCGAGGGTGGGGTGTCAGAGCGGCAGAGATAACGCCTCGCAGAGACACGTTTCTTTGCATTGGGGCTGCAGCACATGGTTATTTCAGCTGCAGTGCCTAAGAAACGACCGCCGCATCGCCCCTTTTTTCACGACGTCGATTATGGTTTCACCCTCCTAGACCCTCGCTACCGAACAACGCAAAAGCCTCATCACACCGTTTAACCGGGAGCGTAAAATGCGGGATACCAAGACAAGGTGCAACCCTAATGTTT
>JARQOD010000004.1:159090301-159107106 GCA_033576555.1 Oophaga sylvatica | reverse complement strand
ATACCTTATCACTATTGAGATTTTGAATATTTTCTCATGTTTTCACGTTATCCCATTTATCTCTTACTCCTTTGGTTTCTTTTTATTATCCATCTGGATTTTAATAGTTATTTATTTTGCTTTACACGGTGTGTTAGTTTCAATTAGTTAATTATTTTTCATGTGTGTGTTGTTTAATTGCACCTGTGTATTTAACCCCTTTCTGCCATCTGACGTACTATCCCATCCATGTGCCCTGAGACTTAATTCCCAAGGACGGGAAAGTACGTCATACGCGATCAGCTGCGCTCACGGTTATTATCACAGCTGACACCCGGCACTAAGTGCCAGAAGTGATCACGGACAGCTTCCGTCACTTTACCCCCAGCACACTGCAATCAAACATGATTGCATTGTTCCGGCAATATAGGGAAGCATCCCGCATGGAGGGGGCTCCCTGCATGCTTCACTGAGACCCTCAGAGCAGCGCGATGTGATCGTGCTGTTCCGAGGGCCTCCTTCCTGCAGGACACTGGATCCAAGATGGCCACGGGGTCCTTTCGCGTCCTGCAGGGAGGTGGCTTCTCAGTGCCTGCTGAGAGCAGGCACTGGCAAGCTTCCTGCACTGCAGTCAGATCGCTGATCTGACAGAGTGCTAAGCAAACTGTCAGATTAGCCATCTGACACTATACAGTGATGTCCCACCCTGGGACAAAGTAAAAATGTAAAAAAAAGAAATATTAACAAGTTAAAAAAAAATTCACAAATAAAGAAGAAAAAATATTCCCCAATAAATTAATTTCTTTATGTAAATAATAAAAAGAAAAAACAATAAAAGTACACATATTTAGTATCCCCGCATCCTTAATGACCTGCCCTATAAAACTGTCCCACTATTTAACCCCTTTAGTGAACCCCTTAAAAACAAACAAGGCAAAAAACAATGCTTTATCATCATACCGCCAAACAAAAAGTGGAATAACACGCGATCAAAAAGACAAATATAAATAAACATGGTACTGATGAAAACATCATCTTGTCCCGCAAAAAACGAACCGCCACATACCATCATCAGCAAAAAACTAAAAAAGTTATAGCTCGCAGAATAAAACGATGCAAAAATAATTAATTTTTATATATAACTTTTTTTATAGTATAAAAGCGCCAAAACATAAAAAAATGATATAAATGAGGTATCGCCATAATCGTACAAACCCGAAGACTAAAACTGCTTTATCAATTTTACCAGAAGCGGAACGGTAAAAACGCCCCCCCCCCAAAATAAATTCATGAATTGCTGGTTTTTGTTCATTCTGCCTCCCAAAAATCTTAATAAAAAGCGATCAAAAGATGTAATGTGTCCAAAAATGGTACTCATTAAAACGTCAAATTGTCCCGCAAATAAATATAACCTCATATGACTCTGTGGGTCAAAATATGGAAAAATTATTGCTCTCAAGATGTGGTGATGCAAAAACTATTTTTTGCAATAAAAAGCGTCTTTTAGCGTGTGACAGCTGCCAAACATAAAAACTGCTATAAATAGTACATCAAACCCCCCTTTATCACACCCTTAGTTAGGGAAAAATAATAAAATTAAAAAAATGTATTTATTTCCATTTTCCCGTTAGGGTTAGGGTTGGGGCTAAAGTTAGGATCAGGGTTAGGGTTGGGATTAGGGTTAGGGGTGTGTTAGGGTTAGATTTGTGGTTAGAGTTATGGTTAGGGTTGAGACTAGGGTTAGGGGTGTGTTGGGGTTAGGATTGGAGTTAGAATTGGGGGGTTTCCACTGTTTGGGCACATCAGGGGCTCTCCAAACGTGACATGGCATCTGATCTCAATTCCAGCCAATTCTGCGTTGAAAAAGTCAAACAGTGCTCCTTCCCTTCTGAGCTCTGCCATGCGCCCAAACAGTAGTTTACCACCACATATGGGGTGTCAGTGTACTCAGGACAAATTGCACAATAACTCTTTGGGTCCAATTTACTCTGTTAACCCTTGGGAAAATAAAAAATTGGGGGCAAAAATATCATTTTTGTGGAAAAAAAATGATTTTTTATTTTTATGTCTCTACGTTATAAACTTCTGTGAAGCGCTTGGGGGTTCAAAGTTCTCACCAGACATCTAGATAAGTTCCTTGTAGGGTCTAGTTTCCAAAATTGGGTCACTTGTGGGGGTTTCCACTGTTTAGGCACATCAGGGGCTCTCCAAACACAACATGACACCCGCAGACTATTCCATCAAAGTTTGCAATGCAAAACATCACTACTTCCATTCCAAGCCCCGACGTGTGCCCATTCAGTAGTTTTCTCCCACATATAGGGTATCAGCATACTCAGGACAAATTGATCAAAAACTTTTTGTGTCCAATTTCTCCTGTTACCATTGGGAAATTAAAAAACTGGGGACTAAAAGCTCATATTTGTGGAAAAAATATGATTTTTTATTTTCACGCCCCGGCGTTATAAACTTCTGTGAAGCACTTGGGGGTTCAAAGCGCTCACCACACATCTAGATAAGTTCATTTGGGGGTCAAGTTTCCAAAATGGTGTCACTTGTGGGGGTTTCCACTGATTAGGCACATCAGGGGCTCTGCAAACTGAACATGACACCCATCAAAGTCTGCATTCCAAAACGTCATTACTTCCTTTCCGAGCCCGGCTGTGTGCCCAAACAGTATTTCCCCCCACATATGGGGTATCAGCATACTCAGGACAAATTGGTCAACTTTTGGGGTCCAATTTCCTTGGGAAAAATCAAAAATATGCGTACTAAAAATATCATTTTTTTCGAAAAAAAAAATGTTCACACCCAAGCATTATAAACTTTAGTGAAACATTTGGGGTTCAAAGTGCTCACAACAGATCTAGATAAGTTCCTTAGGGGGTCTAGTTTCCAAAATGGTGTCAATTGTGGGGGGTTTCCACTGTTTAGGCACATCAGGGGCTCTCCAAACGCGACATGGCGTCCAGCTAATTCTAGATTGAAAAAGTCAAATGGCGCTCCTTCCCTTCCGAGCTCTGCCATGCACCAAAACAGTGGTTTACCCTCACATATTGAGTATCAGCGTCCTCAGGACAAATTGCAAAAAAAATTTTGAGGTCTTGTTACCCTTGGGAAGATAAAAATTGGGGTGAAAAATTTTTGTGGAAAAAATATGATTTTTAAATTTTACGGCTCTACGTTATAAACTTGTATGAAGCACTTGGGTGTTCAAAGTGCTCACCACAGATCTAGATCAGTTCCTTAGAGGGTCTAGATTCTAAAATGGGGTCACTTGTGGGGGGTTTCCACTGTTTCGGCACATCAGGGCTAGCCAAATGCGATATGGCGCCTAATCTCGATTCCAGCCAATTTTGGTTTGAAAAAGTCAAATAGCATTCCTCCCATTCTGAGCTCTACCGTGCGTCCAAATAGTGGTTCCCCCCCACATGTCAGGTATCAGCGTACTCAGGGCAAATTGGACAACAACTTTTGTGGTCCAATTTCTCCTGTTACCCTTGGGAAAATAAAAAAATTGTGACTACAATATTATTTTTGTGAGAAAAAATTAAGATTTTTTATTTTCATGCACAGGCATTATAAACTTGTGTGAAGCACTTGGGGGCTCAAAGTGCTCACCACAGATCTAGATAAGTTCCTTAGGGGGGTCTAGTTTTCAAAATCGGGTCACTTGTGGGGGGTTTCCACTGTTTTGGCACATCAGAGGCTCTCCAAATGTGACATGGCATCCAATCTCAATTGCAGCCAATTTTGGTTGAAAAAGTCAAACGGCGCTCCTTCCCTTCCGAGCCCTGCCGTACGCCCAGACAGTGGTTTTCCCCCACATATGGGGTATCGGCGTGCTTGGGAGAAATTGCTCAACAACTTTATCTGTCCATTTTCTCCTTATACTCTTGTTAAAATAAAAAAATTGTTTGTAAAATACATTTTTGTGACTAAAAAGTTAAATGTTCATTTTTTTATTCCATGTTGCTTCAGCTCCTGTGAAGCACCCGAAGGGTTAATAAACTTCTTGAATGTGGTTTTGAGTACCTTGAGGGGTGCAGTTTTTAGAATGGTGTCACTTTTGGGCATTTTCTGCAATATAGACCCCTCAAAGTGACTTCAAATATGAGGTGGTCCCTAAAAAAATGGCTTTGTAAATTTTGTTGTAAAAATGAGAAATCGCTGGTCAACTTTTAACCCTTATAATTTCCTAAGAAAAAATAATTTTGATTCCAAAATTGTGCTGATGTAAAGTAGACATGTGGGAAATGTTATTTAGTAACTATTTTGTGTGACATATTTCTCTGTTTTAAGGGAATAAAAATTCAAAATTTGAAAATTGCAAAATTTTCAAAATTTTCGCCATGTTTGCGTTTTTTTCAAAAATAAACGCAAGTTATATCAAAGCAATTTTACCACTAACGTGAAGTACAATATGTCACAAGAAAACATTCTCAGAATCGCGAAGATCCGTTGAAGCGTTCCAGAGTTATAACCTCATAAAGAGACAGTGGTCAGAATTGTAAAAATTGGCCCGGTCATTAACGTGCAAACCACCCTTGGGGTGAAGGGGTTAATAAAGTATGCAACTCGTCTGAACTCTGTGATTCCCTTGCCTGATTTTGGAGGAACGCGGAATTGTCGGCATCTTGAATATCCTATCCAGAATTTCCCATAAAATATGGTATTCATCGCAGCCGCCAATATACAATACGAGAGGCACCACAGACCCCCACGCACTGTTATGTCTACCACAGGCCCCTATATAAAGTGTGATGTCCACTAACGTCCTCTGTAAAGTTTGAGGACCCCACAGTCAATCCACACAGTATAAGGTTCACCACAACCACCCTAAACAGTAAGATGGTCAACCCACAGCCACCCCACACAGTATGACATATCCCACATACACTATGAAGATCCCCCAGAGCTCCAATACTGTATGATGGTCTACCCAAAGCCCCCTACATAGTTTGATGTTCCATATCACAGCCCCCTATATAGTATGATGGTCCACCTGACAGCCCCTTATAGTATGATGATCTCTTGCTCCAACAGCCCCTATATAGTATGTTGGTCTCCCCAACATCACCTCACATGGAATGATGGTACACCTCATAGATCCTTATATATTATAATACACTACACAGCTCCTATGTAGTACTTTGAGAACCCAAACAGCAATGCATATAGCGTGATGATCCACATCATAGCCCTCTATATAATATTTTGGTACACCTCACTGTCCCCCTGTCATGAGCGTGTCACATCCTCCTGGGAGATCTGGGGTTAGGTGATCTTTACATACTGTGAATCGCAGGTCTTCCATTTAGCCTCTGTGTTTTGTTCCTCATATTAAATGGACTTAATTTCCTTTGGCTCTGAAGAGGTTAAAGACTCTTTCTTGCTAGTTAGAGACCTGCAGCTCCATCTCACAGCTGCTAATGACCTGCTCATTTTCTCTCTCTATAAAATCTGGCCAAACCTTTTCATCTCTGCCTGTTAAAGTTTTAATTCCTGGCTTGCTGGAGTTGGTGTGCTGAAGTTAGAGTTCATGATTGCTGCTGGAGATTGTTGATTGCTGCTTTTGGGTGCATGCTTTCTTCATGATCCTATTCTGATTCTGTTTGTACCTTCCTATACTTCCCTTTATTCCTCTCTACCCTTGGTGAGTGTTTTGCATGTAAGTTGCTTTGTGTTATCCTTGTCTGTCTTATGTGTATATACACTAATATATCTGTCCCAGGCTTAGTGTGGAACAGGACAGCTTAGGAGCATAGTAAGGTTGGAGACTCAGGTCTCTCTATCTTTAACAGTACCCCCGAGACAGGGATAGTAAAGGTCCCAGTTCCAAGGACAGTTTGAGGCCCCCCTTCCTTACTGAGAAGACTGTGACACACCTTTATAGTATGATGGTCCTCCCAACAGTCCCTTATACACTGTGATAGTCCAACTCACAGAACCCTATATAGTGTGATGGTCTCCCACAAGCCCCCAAAAATAAAAAAAATCCCTATACCTTCCTAGTCCAGACACCTCATTCTCTGTAGCATTTGACTTCTCTTCTATCCATTCTCACAATAAATGCTAGCGGCGCGATGCAGAGACACCATTGCACTTCCACAGTTCTCAGTTGACGCTGGCCTCCAGCAAGTCACAGGCAGAAGGGATGCCTGCGGCTTGCTGTGATAAGTTTGTGCTCTGTCGCAACTTGTAACAGTATGGAGTCTTGAAGGTGCAGATTCTGATATCAATATAACAAACAAGGCGTACCACTACCAGACAAGCCCTTCTGGCATTTGCCAGAATTGGAAAATTGCCAGTCCGGCCCTGTCGATGGAAGTAGTAGTCCCACCAGCCAAAGCCAATGACAGGAGGCAAATTTTTTACCTCTGGTCACAGCTGCAGGCTCACATGCTGTCATCTGATAGCATGAGAACTGCAGCGCTCTGACCGGTGGTATTAATCTTACCGCTGAACAGGGCTGCTGGTGACAGCACGAGAAACACCCATGTTCAGGTGCTGAACCAAAACTGTAAAATGGACTTTCTGGTGAAATCCATGTTCAGGCTCTGTGCCCAAACCATAGGTGTTTGGTATGGTCTCCAAACTTTACTAGTTCACCCATCTCTAATTGCAATTTATGCACTGCAACTTAAATTTTTGGGAAAAATTTTCCTTACAATGAAAAGTTGTATTTTAAAAGGTTTGATCATCTCTAATAAACAAGGAATAGAGATTTTATTTAATATATCAATATTATCAAAACCATACATGTTTCGTGTCTCCATTATAGAAACAATCTGTACATTAAAATAAATGTTGATAAAAAGACTTGTGTCACCAGTTGCTCAAACCAAAAGGGAATGGTTAAGACAAGATGCTAAGACTTGCACCATTTCAAGGTGCAAAACATTAGTGTGAGCAAATGCAAGCCATTATGTGGCATAGGAACATGAAGTATGTTTAGTGTACCTCATTAATTGCACCAATTTATAAGATAAATTAGTATAAAATAATCTAAGATGTAAAAAGTTACAACAAAATGGTTATATTTTCAATGGGTGGATGCTACTTATAATGCTCTTTGGGATTAAGCATATTCCAATGTTATTGGTTAATTGTCATACATGAATGAGTTTATTCTATTGAAAGCTACCGTAGATTATATCATTGATAATGAAATGCTTAAGGCATACATTTCCATACTTGTAAAGAACAGGTTTATTTTAATCAGTTTCAATGGACAGGGCTGTTGAAGCAAATATGTTATGCAAAAGTACATTTTACATTTTAAATAGTTATTTCAAAGGTTGCATGAAATGAAGCTTCTCTTCTGATCTGCATCAATTAATAAAGGCACTGTAGGCAAGCTAGTCTGCCTTATCAAATATGTTCTCACAGAGCATAATAAAATCCAATTTACTAGTGAAATCCATTTAATTTAAAATCAAAGAAAGTAATCTCTGTGCTTTTCTCATCTTGGGTCATACTATTGAAAAGAGATTAGGTGCTTTAACACTTATTAAAGTTGGAACAAGCTGTTCAAACAAGTTTAGAAACTTGCACACTGTTTGAAAACACATATTTTCACACTACTTGCTTTCTAGGATCAATGTGAAGTAGAAACAGTACAGTTTTGAACCAAATTATATTATTTACAGGAGTACTATGTGGTGAACATTTCTATAATATACTGTATAGCACCATACTATATGGAAAACATTTCTATAATATACTGTATAGCACCATACTATATGGAGAACATTTCTATAATATATTGTATAACACAATTTCTCTAATATATTGTATATCACTATATATATATGTTAGGATTTCACTCATAAATATTTCTGTTTCATGGGTACTGTATCCATTCGCTTGCTCATTTATGCAATGCAAATCAAGCAATTTTATGAGAGTCACTTATAGAAGACCTGTGACTTGCTATAAATAATTGAGTTAAATATGTTATATAGATCCTTGATCTACCCTGATTCTCCTGCTTTTTTCTGTTTTGCGCTGTATCGCTTCATTGTAGAGATATATCGTTTGTTGCTTTTGAAGTACAGTATGTGAAATCTCTGCTTGTAGTAGTGTGGCACCCCTGAGGGTTCAGCCGCCACAGAGGTACTGCATCTCATCCAGAGGTGTGGTACCCCACTCTCAGGTAAGGAGGAAGCACCACCCAGGACTCTAACACCTGCACCCAACACAGACTATTGCAGCAGGGCACCCTGGACATACCCTAAAAGAGGATGGTCTCATCCCAGGCTGGGTAGTAAAGGGTGTTGGAAGAGTAGGTGGAGAAGGTAGGAAGAGAGAGAGGAGGAGCTAACAGAGCGGGAAAGGAACAGTGCAGAGAGAGTGAGTTAAACATCAGGAGAAAGTGAAAGTAACCAGATTTACTGTGAGACAGCTCCCTGTCACAAAGAGCTGCAGAGAGAAAGCTGAAAGGGAAAGACAGAAAGAAGCTCCCAGAAGAGAGAAGGGGTACTAGGGCACGGATAGTGAGTAATCCATCCGTGGGGCCCGATCCAGTAGTGGAAGGACCAGGTCGCAGTGGGGTACCAGCCCCTGAGACTAGTGGAGAAATCACCAGACTCAGCGAAACAAGCCAGAAGCAGGGGCACCTCTAGGTGCTTCAGCTACAAGCCACAGTTATCTTCTCAGAAAAGGCAGACATAAGGGAGCAAGGGGACTTAGAGAACGTCGCCCGACAAGGTCCTCGGCTGCTGGCTTGGGACACTGACTGTGAGGTGTTGGACAGGAAGGGCGGAAAGTCAGCACAGTGAGATGGCCTGCAAAGGAACATACTGAAGGGAGTCCTTGAAAGGTGTATCCTGAACTACCTGGGAGTTTTCTGGACCCCTCACCTGGAGGACACGGCACCAAACGGGCATCTGCGCATAAGAGAATTGTGAGTAAAGCATTGGAAACTGCACCCAGCTGTGTCCTCTGAATTATTCCTGCGTCACCTGCCCTGCACCACATTCACCTCCAACATAATATTTAATATCCTAACTGCCCTGGGACATAGCCCTGCATGTGGAGGGCTGAACCAACTCTGCTGCATCAACAACTGTCCCAGTGGACTAAATCTGCACATCTTTATTGCCGAGTATCACAGGTGACGTCACAAACACTTTGTTACAAACTCTTTATTTTTTCCCTTTTTCATCATCATCCCCATTTATTAGATGCCCAGGGCCATGGACTGGGTCACTGCTGCTGAGACACTGCCCCTTTAAGAAGCGGCCCGGTACCGAGTATTCCCACTGCCCTGGCGGGCACTCCAGTAGGGTTTCTGCATTTTCTGCATAGTTTTCTCTGGGTTTATGCACTTTCACTATTCCCACCCATCTGTTTATTATACCAAGGTATAATTAGCAGCATCTGGGAGCAATGGGTGAAAGTATCCCCCCAGAAAAATTCTACATAAGCCCAGTTGGATTGCAAGCTGCGATTTTACATACTGAGCTCCAAAATCAACAATTGTGAGTATCTCTACAATGACATGACACAACACAAAATTTATATAAAAGTGTCAGGATCAAGGAATTTTACAAGGTATATAACTCATTTTTTTTAGCAAGTCATGAGATCTCTTTCAAAGGATTTGGAATCGAATTGATTGATGTTGGATCCTGTACCTGGACCATCAGCTTGTCAGAATAGAACCTCTGTCTGTGTGCCCCTACTTTGGTCCTACATGATGCTCCATCTGTAGTTCGCCATGTTTCTCTGGGTCTACTACTATTATTTCATTAGCTTGCATAATAAAACTGTGCTTCACTACCTTTGGTTTATCTTACTTTGGGTTATTCTCACTTGTTAAGGATATGTATTTAATTGTGAAGATATCCATTATGGACGCTTTGCTGAATAAACTGTATATATATATAGGAATCACAGAAACGGAATAATGTAGAAGTGACCAAGTATGACTGTACCACGCTGTACTACTCACCTCATGTTGGTCAAAGATCGACATGCTATGTGCAACTGTGCAAATGGGAAAACCCTAATGAATCTGATTCTTTTATTATTAAACTTTATAGCTGACCATACCGATTGACTTTGAAGATTATGTACAAGGCAGATGTCAGCTTAACCTTAAGGCAATGAGGTGATGTGTGGCAAAGATCCTTATTTTTCCCTATAAAATGTTGTAAATTTCAACCAATAAATCAGAATTCATTTGAGACATGACTCACTGTCTGTGTCTTGTGATTTCTCCGGCCTCAAACCTCCACTGTACAATTTGGAGGCAGACAACTAAAACAAGAACACACATATTTTGTGTACGCTAACAAACTATCTACTTCATAAAAAACTCCCCATTGGGCTACCTAAAATTTCTGGTTGCCACCTGGGCCACTATGGCTATTTCATGCAACTAGAACCTGCCATTTTTGTCAGTCCATTCTTACTTCTGGACTTTTATGCAAAACTACTGTTGCTGCTTTTGACTTAATTTATTATTTTTATGTTAGTTTGTCCTTGGGTGTTGGACACCTGTGCAACACTCATATTGTTACTTTCTATTCAATAATCTTATCTCATAATCATATAATTTTATTTCAGATGTGGGCTTATAGATGACTATTCACACTGTGCTGGAGTTCTGCCCCTTCTTTAGGTCCTTACAGTGTCTGTTTGCCCAGGTCCTACTCCCTCCTATGCTCAAAAAAATCTACTTCTACCTTTACACATGTACCATGAGTCTCCCGGGAGCTGCGCATGCGCTATACTACCCTTTTTATCCTTGTGCTCTCTTCTGACTTCATTCTGCACCTTTGATGCTGCTGGCTCTGTATTATCATAGAATCATAGAATCATAGATTGGTAGAGTTGGAAATGACCTCCTGGGTCATCTTGCTCAATCCCCTGCTCAAAGCAGGATTCACTAAATCATCCCAGACAGATGTCTGTCCAGCCTCTGTTTGAAGACTTCCATTGAAGGAGAACTCACCACCTCTCGTGGCAGCCTGTTCCACTCATTGATCATCCTAACTGTCAAAATCTTTTTTCTAATATCTAATCTGTGTCTCCTCCCTTTCAGTTTTATCCCTTTGCTTCTAGTCTTTCTTTGTGCAAATGAGAATTCAGATTATCCTTCTACAATGTGACAACCCTTGAGATATTTGTAGACCAGTGGAAATCTATGCTTTGGTCTGTTGAGTCCAAATTTGAGATCTTTGGTTCCAACCACCATGTCTTTGTGCGACGCAGAAATGGTGAAGGGATGGACTCTACATGCCTGGTTCCCACCGTGAAGCATGGAGGAGGAGGTGTGATGGTGTGGGGGTGCTTTGCTGGTGACACTGTTGGGGATTTATTCAAAATTGAAGGCATACTGAACCAGCATGGCTACCACAGCATCTTGCAGCGGCATGCTATTCCATCCGGTTTGCGTTTAGTTGGACCATCATTTATTTTTTAACAGGACAATGACCTCAAACACACCTCCAGGCTGTGTAAGGGCTATTTGACCAAGGAGAGTGATGGGGTGCTACGCCAAATGACCTGGCCTCCACAGTCACCAGACCTGAAACCAATTGAGATGGTTTGGGGTGATGGACCACAGAGTGAAGGCAAAAAGGCCAACAAGTGCTAAGCATCTCTGGGAACTCCTTCAAGATTGTTGGAAGACCATTTCCAGTGACTACCTCTTGAAGCTCATCAAGAGAATGACAAGGTCATCAAAGCAAAAGGTGGCTACTTTGAAGAATCTAGAATTTAAGACATAATTTCAGTTGTTACACACTTTTTTGTTAAGTATATAATTCCACATATGTTAATTCATAGTTTTGATGCCTTCAGTGTGAATGTACAATTTTCATTGTCATGAAAATACAGAAAAATCTTTAAATGAGAAGGTGTGTCCAAACTTTTGGTCTGTTCTGTATATGGATACACCTAAATAAAATAGGAATGGTTGGTGATATCAACTTCCTGTTTGTGGCTCATTAGTATATGGGAGGGGGAAACTTTTTAAGATGGGTGGTGACCATGGTGGCCATTTTGAAGTCGGCAATTTTGGATCCAACTTTATTTTTTTCAATGTGAAGAAGGTCATGTGACACATCAAACTTATTGAGAATTTCACAAGAAAAACAATGGTGTACTTGGTTTTAATGTAACTTTATTCTTTCATGAGTTATTTACAAGTTTCTCTTTGTTTACAGCCATTGACATGTCGCTGAGGTTAACACGAGAGGAGTGGATAGAAATTGTGTTGATGTCTTGTGAACACAGTACCCGGGTCATTGCAGCAGATTTCAATGCAAGACACCCTATGAGACCACCCATCTCCAATGCTACAGTTAGCAAACTGCTTGCCAAATTTCATGAAACAAGTTCAGTGTTGGATTTGCCAAAATGTGGATGCAAGAAAACTATCACTAATGAAGAAACATCAGTGTCTGTTCTAGCTTCATTCAGCAAGACTCTACAGTGTAGCACTCGCTGCATGTCACTGGAGAGTGGCATCATTTGAACATCCCTTTCGGCGGATTTTAGCTACTCACAAATGACACCCTTTGTAAGGTTCTATGTATATATTCCTGAAACTCAGTTTGTTCGTCAGCCATTTTACTTTCTGTCTTGCTGCAGCTATCTTGCCCTCAGTCAAAATGGAGTTTCCAGCTTGCATGTTCCCGCCCTGATTCTCTCCTTTGCTTCTTAAGCAGCCACAGCTGAGCAATCAGTGCTTCAGAACCTAGCCTGCAGTGAACCTGTGACTTGACTCCTGTAAGCCTTGGACCTTGTGCTCCAGCTATTCCTACTGGGGAACTCTGAAGCACTTGTGGACTCTGAACCCTGCTCTTTGAAAGACCCACGTTTGCATGGACTTACGGTAACAGAGAAGAAGATCCTGAATCTGTATTGGAGAGTGATTGCTGAGCTTGGATTACTCTGGCCTGCTGTGTCTCCTGTTTCTGTGTCTGCAAACTGTGTGACTATTTCTGCAAACTTGTATGAAGTAATACAGGACTTTTCTATATCAAACCTGTGACTCCTGTGTTTTCATCGCACCCAAGCACAAGACGCTATATGAACTGTACTACATACATTACAAGATTCTGAAGCCAAAACGTTAGTGTCTGCTGGGTCTGGAAGGCTGTTTCTGCTGTACTGTGGATATCAGACGTCCGGTTGTACTTTCTGTGATGACAGTGGTTGTGACTTCTCACAACCATTCCAGGTGAGCAATTCCCTTAAGTTTTTTCTTTTTGCAGTGTTACCACAGGTAAACACTATTGTTTTTTTTTTCTCTCCTCTTCTTCCAGTAATCCTGTCTTAAAAGATCTGGAAAATGGAGGCCCGCATAAAGGAACTTTGCGGAGTGACTGATAATATCCTTGCAGATTTGCAGAATATAAAGACCCGTTTTACAAATCTACAGGACCTCAATAATCACAATTTGCAAGTGGTTGGACAGACTACCCAGGATTTGCGAGCCAGGATTGAGGTTCTAGAGGGGCGAGTCCAGGCTCCTGCCGTAGCCCCGAGTGCTGGGATTCCCAAGTTGCCCCCTTTTCGTTTTGGCGGTGAACGTGAGAAATTCAGGGGATTTATTAATCAATGCAATCTTTTTTTTTCTGCACATGCTTCACAATTTCCCACTGAACGATCTAAGGTGCTTACTATAATTATGTTGCTTACCAACAAGGCTTTAATGTGGGCAAACCCTCTGATTGAGACTGAGGATGATTGTTTGAATCACCTTGATGATTTTATTTCAGCCATGGGGCAGGTGTTTGATGACCCCAATCGAGGTGCAACAGCTGAAGCAGCCATGTTAGCTTTGCGCCAAGGTAAGCACTCGGTAGCTGAATATGCCTTGGATTTCAGGAGATGGGCCCTTGATACCACCTGGTACAGTTCCGCCAAAAAATCTATTTTTCGAAAGGGGTTATCTCCACTGATTAAGGATGAACTTGCTCGTGCCGACCCTCCCACTGCGTTAGGTGACTTTATTAACTACTGCATCCGTATTGATACTCGTCTGACTGAACGCAGGCAAGAGAGATGGTTCGAAAGCAATCGTACTAACCTTTTCCTACCTTCCTCTCCAGCTAAGGAACCTTTGAGTAGGATTACACAGGAACCTGAACCTGAACCCATGCAGGTAGACTCTTTACAACGACGGGTTAGTGATGCACGCAAGGAACATCGTTTTAAGGAGAATCTATGTTTCTATTGTGGTAAGTCAGGGCACTTCATTATAAACTGCCCCAGCCGTTCTCGTAAGACTACTGCAGCACTCATTCATTGTGAGTGTTGCGAGAGGGGATCTGTCAGGTCCGAGCCTCAGGCTCCAGAGAGATCTGCAGCAACAGATCTTGATTTCTCGGACTTAAACTCCGTTACCTCTGAGGACGTTGACTGTGTAAACGCTGCCATTTTTCAAGTTTCCTCAGCGGTGTCCCAGCTGAGTTGTAAGAAAAACAATTCTCATTGCTTTCTTTCCATCAAACTCTGGGTTGACTCAGCTTGGGTGTCTAGCTCTGCTATGATCGACTCAGGGGCAAGTGGAAATTTTATGGATGTCTCCTTTGCTCTGAAACAGGGAATACGTTCAGTGAAGAAGGCTACTCCAGTACAGATGGAAACTGTGGATGGCTCCCTGCTGACCTCTGGACCAGTGGATCAGGAAACAGAGCCTTTGAGGGTTCTTATGGGTAAAGATCATCAAGAGAAACTGTCCTTTATGCTTATCTCTTCTCCCCACTTTCCCATTATTCTAGGGCTACCATGGCGCAGGCTCAGAATCCTACCATTAACTGGGAGACCAAGGAATTACACTTTCCAGAGAAACAGATGAGTCCAAAAGTTTCAGTTTGCTCTGTTCCTAAAGGAATCATGTCAGTCCCTGAACTACCAGCTGTATACCAGGACTATTGGATTTATGTGACAAGAAGAACGCTGACCAGCTTCCTCCTCACCGTCCATATGATTGTCCAATTGAATTATTGCCTGGAGCAGAGATACCTTTTGGTAAGATCTACCCCCTGGCGGGGCCCGAGCTAAAGGCTTTAAAGGATTACATAGATGAAAATCTAGCCAAGGGCTTCATACGCCCCTCTTCATCTCCTGCAGGTGCACCCATCTTCTTTGTAAAGAAGAAAGATGGATCTCTGAGACCATGCGTAGACTATAGGGAACTCAATAAGGTTACTATTAGAAACCGTTATCCATTGCCTTTAATCCCTGAGTTATTGGAGAGAGTGCGACATGCCAAAATTTTTTCTAAACTAGATCTTCGTGGGGCCTATAACTTAGTCCGTATTAGACCTGGGGATGAATGGAAGACTGCATTCAGGTCACGCTATGGACACTTTGAATATCTAGTTATGCCTTTTGGTCTGAGTACCCGCCCCAGCCACTTTCCAACACTTGGTGAATGACATCTTCAGGATCTCCTAGATACATTCGTGGTAATTTATTTGGATGATATTTTAATTTTTTCTAACTCCACAAGGAACATCATGGACATGTGAGAATGGTCTTGGAACGTCTAAGACAAAATCATCTTTACATCAAACTTGAAAAGTGTGAATTCCATAGGACCGAAATTCAATTTCTGGGTATGTACTGTCTACACAAGGAATTAGTATGGATGGAAGCAAAACCCAAGCCATCAAGGATTGGCCAAGTCCTAGAAATGTGAAGGAGGTACAGCGCTTCATCGGGTTTTGCCAACTTATATAGACGTTTCATTAGAAATTTCTCTGAGGTAGTGTCACCTATCACTCAACTTACCCGGAAAGAGTCTAGGTTTTCCTGGACTCCCCAAGCCCAGGAAGCATTTTCCCGTCTAAAAGATAAATTTACCACTGCACCTATCCTAGTACATCCCAACCCCGAGCTTGCCTTCATAATAGAGGTGGATGCTTCAGACTGTGCCGTTGGAGCTATACTCTCTCAGAGAACAGGTGAGAAGAATGTCTTGCATCCCTGTGCCTTCTTTTCCCAGCAGTTGTCTTCGGCTGAGAGGAACTATGATGTGGGCAATAGAGAGTTGTTTGGCCATTATTGCCGCCTTCAAAGAATGGAGACACCTTCTTCAGGGAGCTGCACAGCAAATAGTCGTCCTGACAGACCATCGTAACCTTGATTTATCAGGTCGGCTAAGTGCCTGACTCCTCGCCAGGATCGCTGAAATCTTTCTTATACCAAATTTTAATTTTATCATCTCTTAAGACCAGGATCGCGCAATGGAAAGGCTGATGCACTCTCTAGGATTTACTCACAGAGACACGTCCAATACTCCTCCTAAGACTATTCTTCCTGACTCTAGATTCCTAGGAGTAATTCATAATCAAGACCTACTTAAGGACATCAAGGAAGCATACCATGCGGATTCCTTTTTGGCACAACCCCCAAGGACGTAAGTCTTGTCTTTAAGAATGGTGTGTGGATTCAGGGACAACGTCTGTATATTCCTGAAACAGTCAGATTAAGAGTATTGCAACTCATTCACGATTCCAAATAGCTGGGCATAGAGGAATTCTAAAGACACAGGAATTTCTTTCTCGTTTCTTTTGGTGGCCCACTTGCAGGAAGGATGTTTTGAATTATGTCACTTCATGTGAGGTCTGTGCAAGATGCAAAACACCTCGCTCCTCACCAACTGTCTTTTTAAGCCTCTTCCCCCCCCCGTCCCCCCCCGTGGGATCCATTTCTATGGACTTCATTGTGGAGTTACCAACCTCTCAGGGAAGAACACCATTCTAGTGGTGGTTGACCGTCTAACAAAGGCAGCTCATTTTATCCCTTGTGTCGGCTTACCCACTGCAAAACAGACATCAATTTGAGATTAAAGATTT
>JARQOD010000004.1:159073080-159090201 GCA_033576555.1 Oophaga sylvatica | reverse complement strand
AAATATTATACTCCATTTATACTGCAGCAGTTGTGCATCAAAATAAAAAAGCAAGAGTTGGTTTATTAGAAATGGCATTGTTATATCTCTCTGCTTCTCTAACAAGTCCATGTGAGGTGGAAAAATTTGTGTTCTAGTATTCCTGTCATTTTTTTCAGCATACAAATATTGTAATAAAAACTTGATTCCAGCTCACCCAGTTGCTCCATGCTCTTCCACCTGGGGCTCAGACACTGGCCTCGCCCTGGCCTCCCATCAAGGACAATAGGAAAATTGGAGTCCGGTTCAACAGGACTGGATTTTTCAAAAGAAAATAAAGTGCGTACAAAAGAAAATTTCATGGTCGACATGACCCTGTTGACTCGTTTCGACTGCACAAAGCAGGCTTACTCGTGACATGACATGAACATTTTCTTTTGTATGCACTTTATTTTCTTTTGAAAAATAAAAAAAAGAAAAATCTAGTCCTGTTGAGCCGGACTCCAATTTTTTCTGTTGTTCTAGACAAATATTGTATGCCATTTATATTGCGTCAGTTGTGTATCAAAATAAAAAAGCCAGAGTTGATTTTTTTGTAGAAATAGCATCGCTGTATTGCTACTGCACAGTAACAAGTCCGTGTAAGGTGGGAAAAAAATTTATGTGCTAGTATTCCTGCCTATTTTTTTTAGCAAACAAATATTATACACCATTTATACTGCGCCAGTTATGCATCAAAATAAAAATCCAGAATTAGTTGGTTAGAAATAGCATCACTATATTGATACAGCAGTCCAGCTGAGGTGGGCCAATTTTCTTGCAGTAGTAATATTGAAAATTTGTTTCCACAGTGAAATATTATACTCCATTTATACTTCTCCAGGTGTGCATCAAAACAAAAAAGCCAGACTTGGTTGGTTAGAAATATCATCATTATATTGATATTGCAGTGTAAGAAGTCTATCTCAAGTGGGCATATTTACCTGTGATAGTAATACTGAAAAGTTCTTTCAGCAGTGAAATATTTTACAGAATTTACACTGCTCCAGTTGTGCATGAAAACAAACAAAAAAGCCAGACATGGTTGGTTAAAAATAGCATCGTTATATTGATACTGCAGTGTAAAAAGTCCATCTTAGGTGGGCAAATTTTCCTGCAACAGTAACACTGAAAAGATCTTTCAGCAGTGAAATATTACACCCCTTTATACTGCTCCAGTTGTGCATCAAGACAAAAAACAGACTTGGTTGGTTAGAAATAGCATCGCTTTATTGTTACTGCAATGTGAGAAGTACATCTGAGATGAGGAAACTTTCCTGTGATAGCAATACTGCAAAGTTTTCTCAACAGGGATATAACATACGTAATTTAAAATGGACAAGGCTTATGGTAAGGGACATGAGAATGGACGTGGCACTGATGGTGAGCGCAGAGGCCGAGGCTGCGGGCAAGGTGAAACTGTGCCAGCTTTAGGAGCACAATAAAAACACACATGTTGACCTAGCTTCCTATCTCACTTTGTAGGGGGGTGCGGAACACCACTCTTGAAGCCAGACCAGTGTGAAAAGGTTGTTGATAGCCTATAATGCATCCAATCACTATGCCAGCACTACCCTGTTTTCTACCCAGTCTCAGTAGCCATGCTTCTGGACCACAAAATCCTAAAGCTGATCCACCTTCCTCCCACCATGCTGTGTGCTAGAGACAAGTGATCCCACTCTTGTACATTCCAAAGAGCTGTTCACATTTCCATTTATTGAGTCTGGCCTCTCATCCTGCCCGTTTCAAGAGGGACATGAGGAGATTGCAATGCAAATGCAATTACTGTCGCAAGAGGTGGATGATGATGAGACACAATAGCCAATAAGTGATGTTGTTATGTCAGCAAGTCAGAAGGAGGACCAGGGTGCAGAAGTGGAACATGAGGTGGTGGCCGATGAAGTCCCTGAACTAACCTGGGAAGGCGACATGCAGAGCGAGGATAGCAGAAAAGAAGGGGAAGGATGAGCAGCATCATTCAACATTCAGAAAGAGGCACTGGGGTGGCCTGAGACACAATGTGGGCAAGTGTTCCCCAGAGCACCAACACAGGTGAAATTGCTAGGCCAACACAGGCCAACATCTCCCATGTCAGCGTCATCATGGGCAGCACAACTACCAGCCTAACTACCACTATCATGCTCAGGCTCATGGTAGCAAAGCACTAGACTAGTTGGGCCGAGCCTCAGCGTACAGAAAAAGTGTCTGTGGGTGAAACCACTACCTCTTCTTCTGTTCTGGGTTCACACCAATCCCCTCGTCCATGACACAGTTGGAGATGCCTTCCACCTTGCACCTGTCATTGCACACTTGCAACCACTGTAAGCAACAACGTCCACATCCTTCCCCCAGCACAGCGTTCAGTTGCCTGTACCCCAGTCCTTGGAAGTCAAGACTGCTGGCCCTGGAAATGTTGCTATTCAGGTAAGTAGAGACAAATGTTTTCCGCAACCTGGTGGCAGCTGCCGTCCTTCTGTACTCGGTATCCAGCCACCACCATTTCTACCGGTATACCGACCCTGACTTACACAAGCATGTGTCCCATAACATCAGCTGTGCTCTGACCAATGCTATTACTGGAAAGGTCCACTTAACCATAGACAATTGGACAATGATTATGGCCAGGAACACTACATTTCAATAATGGCACACTGGGTGAATATTGTGGAAGCTGGGACCGAGTCGGACTCTGAAAAGGAACACGAGCAAAAAACTTTGAGGACTCAAGCAAGACAGTAAGCAGCAATGATGCCATAATCAGTGTCAACATTAATCTTCTCTGTCTACTGAAATACTCAATTCTAAGAATTAAAAAGAAGACTTTGTAGGCAGAGCAAGTTGAGATTTAGCAATAAACTATACAGGGTGATGCTACACAGCCCAACTTCATCTCATCTTCTCAATGCAGATTGGGTAATAATGAGGAGGAGAAGGAAGAGCAGGAGCTGCTTGCCTGCTCTACAGATGGTACTACCCACACCAACTTCATCCCGTCTGTTTAGCGTGGATGGCCTGAAGATGAGGAGAAGAGAGAGGAAGAGGAGGTGGATGAGGAGGAGAACATGGACATTCATCCTCTTAGTTGGAACAGGGAAGTCTTGGCGGTTGGCAGTCTGACACACATGGCTGAGCACAAGTTACACTGCCTGTCTTGTGAACATTGAGTACTTAATTTTTCAACACTAATTACTGGTTGGCCACCCTTTTAAATTCATGCTACATGGAGAACTTTACACCTCTCGTTCCCATGGCAGAGAGGTCTAATAATATGTTACACTACCATAAAGCCTTAGTTAAAGAATTATTAAAAAAAAATCCCATCTGACAATGCTGGCTGCAGAGGTCACAGTTTCTTGGACAACCAAGCAGTAAAAATGAGGTTGACCCACACCAGAGGTAGGGGAAACACTTTGAAATGTCTGAGACAGTTTGCTCAGACCCTCCCACCATCCAGGCTCTGATGCACGGGTACTCAGACAAGGAGGCAAAAATTTTGGAAGACACTGAATGAGTACCTTGCTGACTGTACGAGCTTTCGCTGTGATTCCTCTGTGCCTTACAACTATTGAGTATCTAAGCTAGACATGTGGCATGAACTGTCTCTCTATGCCTTGGAAGTCCTGGGCTGCCCTGCTGATAGCATTTTGTCAGAGAGGGTTTTTAGTGCTGTCAGGGGTATTATAATCCTTGCCAACTGAAAAAGCTGACAGGCTGAGTCTTATTAAAATGAACAAGGGCTGGATTGGCCCACATTTCTCAACACAAGTGGATGACAGCAGCGAAACATAAATTGAAATCCAGAGGGTTTTTTTTTTCTTTGGAGTCTATTCCCATACACCCCTTCCCACCCAAACATGGGTATACGCTTCAGGATTTCGTATTCTTTGTGTTGTCCTTCTCTACCACAATATCAACAGGTATGCTACCCTCACTATAAACTTTTTTAAGAGTGTTCATGATGCCTGCATTAACAATTTTAGAGACCTACTTCAAACATTCTGAGGACCTAATTTAAAGCATCCCTTGCACTTAATGTATACACTTTACCAGTATAGGACACTCACTCCTTAGTAATGGGAAAGAATGCTTTTCTGAGGCTCCAACTTCTAGTTGAGGGAACATTTTTGGAAACCAAATGAGCTGATGAGTTCTATTAGTATATGATCCAGTGCCTTGTTGTGGGCTGTAAGTATAGAAGATTCTGGTATCCTCCATATCACGTTGATTAGATGTGAAATGCTCCACTATTTTCCCGAGCAGGGTTGATGAACTAACAGTCCTGGATGCTGCTACGTTAAACTAATTGCTTTTTTCAGAGCTAATTCAAATAGATTCTATTTGTTATAATAATACTGCTCTTATCTGCAATTTGTGTAAGGTCAGGTGTGGCAGTAGGTATAGCGTATGACCGGCATCTAGTCAGGGATAATTGCCCTATAAATTCTAACCTTTGCTGCTGCTTATTTTCATGCACTCAATAATTCACTTTTTCACGGTGA
This sequence comes from Oophaga sylvatica, assembly GCA_033576555.1. Taxonomy (NCBI): domain Eukaryota; kingdom Metazoa; phylum Chordata; class Amphibia; order Anura; family Dendrobatidae; genus Oophaga; species Oophaga sylvatica. The sequence continues at coordinate 159,085,684 of JARQOD010000004.1, read as the reverse complement.
TCTGTACTGAGAAATTCATCAAAGCAGGCAAATTTAACTGATTTAATGTGTCCATTCACAGTTTCTGGTGGTAGAATTACCACTTCTGAACTCTCCAGTGCTTTGTTTCCATCAATTTCTGTGTGATTCTCGAAGTATGTTTGGAGTTATTGCCGGCTAGAAGACCCATGGTCTGGGATGCAAACCCAGCTTTCTGACCCCAGGCTCTTCATTGCGACCCAACATCTTTTGGGAATCTAAACATTTCATGATGCTTTGCACACAATCAAGCCACCCAGGGCCAGATGCACAAAAACAACCCCAAAAAGACGCATAGAAGCTCCAGCAAGGCGTGAAACATACGTAGTGAGGCAGGTCTTACTTTTCATGAAACAACTCCCCTGACACCTGCACTTCTGCTAATATTAACGTAACCAATTTTAAGGATTAAAATCACATCTTGAAAGAAGGATCGGGTGAGTACTGCTTTTCTTGCTACTTTTTCTAATATAATACATGTTCTTTATGCAAGCACCACCCAGAAGAGATCCGACGAGGCTATTTCTGAGGATTTGGGTTGAAATAACACACAGAGAAAAAAAGTGACTTGGTGCCTGGAATAACCCTTCCTTTTTTTAAATAAATAAAATGATGTGCTTTACCAAAAAACTATATTTTGGAATCATCTGTCCACAAGATGCCTGCTGGCCCTCTAAAAATAATGGGGCCGCCTGCTGACCCTCTATAAATTGTGAGGGCCGGCTGCTGGTCTTCCAAGTTTCAGACTTTACCGAATTCATGCAGAAAAGAAAATTTGCCCGCCTCAGATGGACAAATTATATTGCAGTAGCAATATACGGCTATGCAAAGCATAGCATCTGCTGACCCTCCAAAAATGCTTAGTAAAAGATGGATGCTGACCCTCTAAAATTAAAGTGAAGGCCAACTGATGGCCCTCTAAGGCGGCGTCACACTGGCGAGTTTGATGCGAGTAAGTCGCACAACTTTCTCGCATCAACACCGGCACGGCCCCCAACTCTCGGAGCCGAGTGTGCGGCTGCATGTATTTCTATGCAGCCGCACACTCGGCTCCGAGAGCGGGCGGCCATGCAGGGTGTTGATGCGAGAAAGTCTTGCGACTTACACGCATCAAACTCCCAGTATGACGCCGGCCTAACAATAGTAAAGGCTGGCTGATGGCCCTCTCAAATAGTTTAGGCTCCTGTTGTCCATGATAAAAAAATATGTGACTTTCAGTATTCCTCCGTCGTAAATTAAAAAGGATGTATCTGATCATGTCTCACTCATCACAAGGTCAGATAAAGTAATTACATTTCCTGGTGAATGTTTTTTTCATGAGTGGCGGGATTCACTTTTGAAATTGAGCACAGGCTGATGCTTGACGAGGACATCCGAGCACCCAGATACTAGAATGATATCCGAGTATCACTGAGCACATCCGCTCATCCCTAGTTTTCACTGATGATACAATCCCTTGAAAGAGGAAGAAGGAGAAAGCAATACTCAATGCTGTGCACACTGGAAGGCAAATAAAAAAAGAATAACTTTTTATCAGCATACAGGTTACAACATTTTAAAAAACAAGTAAAACCATGTTAGTCCCATCACTCAAAACCTGTAATATACAGGGAGGGTCATTTATATGGATAAACCTAAAAAAAGGGGAAAGGTTGATGATATCAACTTCCTGTTTGAGGCACATTAGTATATGGGAGGGGGAAAAACTTTCAAGATGGGTGGTGACCATGGCGTCCATTTTGGAAATCTGCCTTTTTTGGTTTAAAAATTTTTTTTTTCCCAAAAGGGAAGGGGGTCATGTGAACATAAAAATTTTTGGGAAAATTTTAAAAGAAAAATAGGGGATGTTTGGGTTTTTAACATAAATGTATTCTTTCTTGAGTTATTTACAATTTTTTGGGCCACTTATAAAATGGTTCAAAAGGCTCCCTTTTTTTGGGGGTTGTAAAAGAACCCTTTTTCCCCCCCTTCTTGATACACGAAACAACCCCGAAAAAGAAATGGTACCCAAAGGCTTCCAATACCTTTTGTTTCGATGCTCCCAATTTTTGGGAAATTTCACAGCATCGAAAATTTCCTTCAAGCCCCCAAAAGAAAAAGTCAAAAGGGGTAAATTAAGGGCCTTGGCCATTAAAAATGGGGCATACCGTTGAGATCCCGCAGCGCGGGGTTTTTTTAAGGGTGCCATTTGGAGGCAAAAATCCGCCAAAAGGGGATGTTCAAATGATGCCCCCCTCCGTGAAATCAAAAGGGCCCTACCTGGGGAGTCTTGCTGAAGAAGCTAGAAAAGACATTTGGTTTTTTTCTTTAGTGATGTTTTTTTTTCATCCACTTTTTGGCAAATCCAACACTGAATTGTTTCATGAAATTTGGCAAGCTTTTTCTAACTGTTTGCATTGGGATGGGGGGCTCCCCTAGGGTGGGGCTTGCATTGAAATCTGCTGCAATGACCCGGGGACTGTGTTTTTCAAGAACAACAAAAATTTTTATCCCTCCCCTTGGGGTTTTAAACCCCCGGACTTTTCAATGGGGGGGGAAACAAACTGAAACTTGTAAAAACTCATGAAAAAAAATAAAGTTTCATTAAAACCCCAATACACCAAATTTTTTTTTTTTGAAAATTTTAAAAAAATTTTATGTGTACATACCTTTTTTCACATTGAAAAAAAAAAGTTGGAAACCAAAAATTTCCCCCTTTAAAAGGGCCCCCGGGCACCCCCCCCTCTTTAAAAAAAACCCCCCCCCTATACTAAGAGCCACAAACAGGGAAATTTATTTCACCAACCATTCCTTTTTTTTTAGGTTATCCATAACAGAAAAAGACCAAAGTTTGGGCCCCCCTTCTTTATTTTAAAAAAATTTTTTTGTATTTTCTTTACAATTAAAATTATTTTCACCTGAAAGGGGGCAAAAATTTGAATTTTAAAATTTTGTGGAAATTTTTTAATTTTAAAAAAAAATGTTTTAAAACTGAAAAATTTTTTTTTTAAATTTTTTGATTCTTCAAAGTAGCCCCCTTTGCTTTGAGGGGGCCCCCCTTTTCATTTCTTGTTTAGCTTTAAAAGGTGCACTGGAAAAGGGTTTTCCAAAAATCTTGAAGGGTTCCCAAAATGCTTCATTTTTGGTTTTTTTCCCCTTTACTTGGGGGCCAAACCCCCAAAACCAAAAACGTTTTTTTTAGGGGGGTACTGTGGGGCCAGGGCATTTGGGGTTTCACCCCATTCCCCTCTCCTTGGGGGCAAAACCCTTCCACCGGAGGTGTTTTTGGGGCATTGCCGTTAAAAATAAAGATGGTTTCCCAAAAAAACCAAAAAACCGGGTGGAATTAAAGCCGCGCAAGTGCTGTGGGAGCCATGCTGGTTCGTAAACCTTTAAAAATTTTAAAAAAAACCCCCAAAAAGTGTCACCAAAAACCCCCCCCACCATCAAAAACCCCTCCCCCAGCTTCCGGTGGGGAAACCCGGGTGTGAGTCCTCCCCTTTACCATTTCTGCGTCGCCAAAAAATGGGGGGGGAAACCCCAAAAATCTAAAATTTTGGGTCCAAAAGCCCCAAAAATAGTTTTTTCCCCTGGGTTTAAAAAATTTTTAAAAGGGGTGTAAATTGGGGGGGAAAGGGAAAACTAAAATTTTCCTTTTTCACAAAAAAAACTAAAGGGGAAGGGGGGAAAATAAAAGGGGGGGAGACGCCGATTTGATATTAAAAAAAGATTTTGGGCAGGTTGGGGTGATCAATGAGTGGAACAGGCTTTCCCGAGGGGTGGGAGTTCTCCTTCATGGGGAACTTCAAACAGAGGCTAAGACATTGTTTGGGATGATTTATGAAAGGTTTTTAGAGGGGGGTTGGGCAAAAGCCCCGGAGGTTTTCCAAATTACCAATTGTTTTTTATTCTATGAAAATACAAGCCCGCAAAATCAAAGGTGCAAAATAAGTCAAAGAGAGACAAATATAAAAAGGGGATATAGCGCATGCGCAGCTCCCCGGGGGACTATGGTTTAAATTTTTAAAAGGGGAAAAAAAAATTTTTTTGAGATAAAGGGGGGGGAGGCCTGGGGAAACAAATGTAAAGGGCCCCCAAAAGGGGGAGAACCCGAAAAATGTGAAAAGTCATCTATAAACCCCCCCCTGAAATAAAAAATTTTTTAAAATTAGGAAAAGATTATTGTAAAAGTAACAAAAAGAGGGGTTTTTCACAGGGGTCCCCAAAACCCAAAGGGCAAATAACATAAAAAAATAAATTAAGTCAAAAAACCAACATTTTTTTGCATAAAAATCCGAAGTAAAAATGGAAAAGACAAAAAGCGGGGTTCTATTGCATGAAAACCCTAGTGGCCAGGTGGCAAACCCGAAATTTTTGGTAGCCCAAGGGAGTTTTTTTTGAATAGATAGTTTTTTGCGTACCGAAATAGGTGTTCTTTTTTTAGTGGGCTGCCCCAAATTGTACATGGAGTTTGAGGCGGGGGAAAATCACAAACTGGTTGAGCGAACTTTCCCCATACCAAAAGTATCAATCGGAATGGTAAAACGCCCATACACAAAAAAAATCGGCGATACCCCATACCGATACCGGGAAACCATGAAATCTATGGGGAAAAATATCGAAATAAAAAAAAAACCCCCTTTTGCCTTGTAGGTTAATTAAAATGAAGGGAAAAAAACAAAGATAATGTAAATGAAATTGGGGGGGGTTGAGGGACATTAAAGGATGATGTTTAACCCAATCCAAGGGAAAAGCATTAATTTTTTTTTTTTTAGGAAATACGTTCGGATTGACGAAGAAATTGACAAAGTTGTTAACCTTTTTTTTATTTTGTCAAATAGTCTTTTTACAACTTCCATGGTCTTTCCCTTTTTAAATTTTCAAACACTTTCTCCTTCATAACTTCAGCGCACCTTTCTCATCAAATTATTCTTCATCTTCACCTTCTTAATCTTCTAAAACTTCTTGCTATTCATCTTTTGTTAAAAATTTCTTATATTGTTTTTTTAACAGTTATTATTTTTCATATTCAACTTCTTTACTTCTTTTTTCATCCTTTTTCATATTCTTATTTTGACAGACATTCCTGTACTTTAATCTGTAAAAACCCGAATTTTCATCCTTCCGTTTTTGCTGTCACGAAAGATTTTAATTACAACAGTATTTGCCCCGGGTTTAGTTTAGCCGCCCGCAGCATCAGGCATTTTCCCGGGGGACCACAGGAGGGAAAGGCTCCCCCCATACACTGCTTATCTTTTTCTCTTAGAATTTAGAGCATAATTTGCTCTTCATTTTGGGTTTTTTTTCTTAAGTTCTTCTGCTTTTTTTATCTTTTCTTATTTTTCTTCTGTCCCCCTTTTTCTGTTCTTTTAGTTTGTCTTAACCTTCTTTTGCCGTTGTGATGGTACAAAAAAACCCAAAGGAATAACGAGGACCAGCTACTGTGCTGGAACCCGGAGGGTCAGCGAAGGAAAAGAGCCAATGGCCAACCCAGGGCCACTGACGTTAAGGACACGGTTACTAAGCAGGGGGTACCGTGCTCCAAACACTACCAAGGGGAGCAGACGTTGCTGGAACCGGATACCCACATGGAGGCACCGGCCAAAGGGACTGGGAGAACCCGCTGACGGGACTGGAAACCCGGGTGGGGACAGAAGGGACAAGAGCCAAAGAAAGTAACGAGGGCCACGACGTGCTGGAACCCGGAGGGTCAGCAGAAGGAAAGAGCCAATGGCAAACCGAGGACCCCTGACGTTTTTGGGGCACGGTTTCTAAGCAGGGTCCCGGCCCAAAGCACTACCCAAAGGCCGCAACTTTTCTGGAACTCGGATACCGACATGGAGGGCCCCCGGGGCCCAAAAGGGAAGCGGGGAACCCCGGGCGGTTGGAACCCGTATGGGTAGCAAAGGTACAAGACCAATGAAAAAAACGAGGACCAGCTGACGTGCTGGAACCCGGGGGGTCGCAGAAGGAAAAGAGCCAATGGCACAACCCAGGACCAGCGACGTACTGGACACGGTTTTCAAGCAGGAGGTACCGTGCTCCCAAAGCACCCAAGACCCAACGTTGTGGAAATCGGATACCGACATGGAGGCACCTAGGCAAAGGCACTGCGGAGAACCAGCTGCGGTATGGGAAACCCCGGATGGGTCAAAGGTACCCCTGGAAATTAAAGTTTAGGGAGCAGGCTTTTTTTTCCGTTAAACCCGCAGGGGAACAGGGCATTCCGAACCCCAGTAACCCCCGGAGCAAGTGAACGTGCTAACACACTTCCGAGAAACAATGGGGGTGTTTTAACCCCCGGGAAGAGAAAGAACAGGGGGGAGCAGCAGGACTTTTTGCCGTTCACACGCAGGGGAACACTGACATTACTAACCCCAGTAACACAGGAGCAAATGTAAATGGCTAAAAAAGCACTTTTCCCAGAAAAAACTGGCGGGGTTTTAACCCAGGGGGAAAAAAGAACAGGGGGGAGGCGCAGGACTTTTTGCCGTTCACACAGCAGGGGAACACTGCATTACTGAACCCCCCGTAAAACAGGACAAGGTAGACGTGCAAAGCACTTCCGAGAAACAAATGGCGGGTTGAAACCCCGGGTGAAAGGCAGGGTGGAGGCGCAGGACTTTTTGCCGTTCACAAGCAGGGGGCAGCTGACATTACTGAACCCCAGAAAAACCGGGGGCAGTGTAGACTGTCTAAAAGCACTTTCCGAAAACAAATGGGGGTGTTGTAAACCCCGGGGTGAGAAGAGAACAGGGTGGAGGCAGCAGGACTTTTTTTCCGTTCACACAGCAGGGAACAGCTACAATTTCTAACCCCCTAACACGGGAGCAAAGGGGAACTGTGCTAACGCACTTCCGAGAAACAACTGGGGGTGTTGAACCCCCGGGGTGAGAAAAGAACAGGGGGGAGGCAGCAGGACTTTTTGCCGTTTAACAGCAGGGGGAAAAGCTACATTATGAACCCCCGTAACACGGGAGCAAGTGTAGACTGTGCTAACAGCACTTTCCAGAAACAAGGCGGTGTTTTTACCCAGGGGTGAGAAGAAACAGGGTGGAGGGGCAGGGCTTTTTGCCGTTCACACAGCGGGGGAAAGCTACATTTCTGAAACCCCCAAAAAACCGGGGGCAAGTGTAGACTGTGCTAACAGCACTTTTCCCAGAAACAAATGGCGGTGTTGTAACCCAGGGGTGAAAGAGAAAAGGGTGGAGGCAGCAGGCTTTTTGCCTTCCCCAAAAGCAGGGGGCAGCTGCATTACTGAACCCCAGTAACCGGGAAAGTGTAGACTTGCTAACAGCACTTCCGAGAAACAACGGGGGGTGTTGTAAACCCGGGATGAAAGGAACAGGGTGGGCAGCAGGACTTTTTTTCCCTTCACACAGAGGGGGAAAACTACAATACTGAACCCCAGTAACACGGGGCAAGTTGACTGGCTAACAGCACTTCCGGAAAAAAGGCGGTGTTGAACCCCGGGAGAGAAGAAAACAGGGGAGAAGATTTTTGGCGTCACAAGCAAAACAGGGAAAAACTGAACCCCAGGAAAAAAAATGTAGATGTCCAAAAAGCATTTCCGAAAACAATGGCTGTTTAACCCAGGGATGAGAAGAAACAGGGGGGACAAATTTGCCGTTACACACGGGGAACACTACATTTTAACCCCTAACACGAACAATGTAATGTGCCAACAAATTTCCAAAACAACTGGCGGTTTTAACCCGGATGAAAAAAAACGGGGGAGGAGGATTTTGCCGTACACAGAGGGAAAGCTGAATTCTGAAACCCCCCTAAAGGGGACAAGTTAAAGTTCTAAAACCTTAAAACAAAATGGCGGGTTTTTCCCGGGTTTTAAAGAAACGGGGGGGAGGACTTTTTGGCTTTCACAAAAGGGGAACACTACTTTACGCCCCCAGTAACACAGACAAGTTGACGGCTAACAGCACTTCCAAGCAAAATGGGGGTGGGACCCGGGGTCAAGGGGGGAGTTTAAAACTAATAAGTTTTTTCCCTTGTTACTGTCAATTAAAAATGTCTATACCCAAAACAAGAGAAATTTTAATTTTTTAGTACCATAAGAGATGATTTTTATTTAAAAAAATAATGTAAATAAAAATTGACAAAACAAAAAACCAACATTAACATGTTGAAAAGCAATGCAAACCAAAATAAAAATAGGTTAAATAATCTCTATACTTTTTTAAATAAAAGCATAAAAGTACATACAGAATCCTTAAATGAGGGAAAAAGAAACCCGATGTACACCTTTTTCTTTGTGAATAATTCACAAAAAGTTTTTAAAAATATCAAAAAATTTCCATCATGTAATACGATAAATGTCCCAAATCATTTATATTAACAAAAAAAACCTTTTAAAAAAGTGCATAGGAAAACGCTATTTATCCTGACGTGGACTTGCAAGCATGAAACGGATAGATAAGGATAAATAGATACACGCATACCACAAGGTGAAGGGCGATGAAATTTCTGACCTCAAAAAAGTGTGTTTTACAAAAAGTACTACATCCTTATTTTATATACTTTCTAAAAGGGTACGTGCAGTTTGCTTGCCCTTTGTTTGGACGCACAGACTGGCTTCTCTGTGCGCTTTGGGGTTTTGGGAGCGTCTTGGCTCTTTGACGCAGACTAAAAATTCACTGTGCCATCGTTTCACGCAACGACGACAAACAAAGTTTTTGTCATGACTGCTTAAATCAGTAAAATGCACATGATGAAACATACCGAATTTCCCTATTACAAAAAATACAAGAAAAATGCGTGTGGGGTGTGACAAAAGCTTTTTGTTAAGGTCAGAAAAATCGACATTGTACAGGTTCGCTATAGTTGAAATGTACATTCACCTATTCATCAGTTTCGTTCTTTCAGAAACCCCTTACGGTAAAAATTTTTCTTTGGACTATGCACATTGATTTTCCAAGGTAATGCTGATTTTTTTTAGCGATTACATGTTTACATGAAGGGCCTTTTTGATATGGGGGGTTAACTTTCTAAAAATTGTATTTTTTAAAAAGACACAAATATAAATAATGTTTAAGCACTATTCCCCACGCTTGTTTGCACAATATTAAGGGGTACACACGTCCTTAAACAACATTGGGATTTTATTTACTTTATTTCTTTTATTTTAAAGGAAGAACCGAAATATAACCTTCGCACTGCGCAGTTGTCAAAGTTCAACCCCCATTATGCACTTCCCAAAATTCAGTATTTGGTCATCATGATGTGGTTTTGGGTTTTAATTGGAGTGAAAGGTGACCACAGTATCCCTTTGCATAAGAGGCTTTTTTGTTTGCATTTTTTTTCGAATGTGCAATCTGTAATAATATTCACAATTATTTTGTTACAGATTTGTGACAAAGACAAAATCATTTTAGGTTTGAAAGTTTACGTTTCAATGTTTACAGCTTTGAAATCATGGTGTAGCCTCAATCTATGGTTAGCACTAGACCTTTGAGATGTCATTTTTTTTTTCCCATGATTAGGGAGTAGCAGTAAATTTTTTCCGAAAACAGCAGGGGAACAGCGGCGTTACGAACCCCAAAAAACACACACGATTGTTTTCATTGTGATCTAACACTTCTGACAGCAACGGCGTGTTAAGCCCCGGGTCAAGGAGGGGTAGGCAAAGGGCCCAGTATAGACGTTTGAAGTTGAAGTTGTAGTTAGCAGCAGTAATTTTTGCCAGACACACGCAGGGGGAAAAGAGGCGTTACTAACCCCCCAAAAACCCTCACGATTGTTTTCATCGAGCAATTTAAAACTTCTGACACAACTGGCGCTGTTAAACCCCGGGGCAAGGGGGTGTAGGGAGAGGCCAGTATGGACGTTTTAAGTTAAGTTTAGTTTTGCGCATAATTTTTTTCCAGACACACAGCGTGGGAAAAGCAGGGGGTTACTGAACCCCCAAACACATCAGCGATTGTTTTCTCTGTGCATCTAAAACTTTTAGCACAACTGGGGCCGTTGAAGCCCCGGGTCAAGGAGGGGAGGAAAAGGCCAGTATGAGACGTTTGAAGTTGAAGTTGTAGTTGCGCAGTAATTTTTGCCAGAACACGCAGGGGGAAAAGCAGGCGTTACTGAACCCCCAAAAAACCATCAGCGATTTTTTCATCTGAGCACTAACACTTCTGAGCAGCAACTGGCGCGTTGAAGCCCAGGGTCAAGAGGGGGTAGGAAGCCTAGTATGAGACTTTGAAGTTAAGTTGTGTTAGCACTAATTTTTTCCGACACACAGCAGGGGAACAGCAGGCGTTTTAACCCCACAAACCATCAGCGATTTTTTCATCTTGCATCTAACACTTTGAGCAGCAACGGGCGTGTTGAACCCCGGGGTCAAGGAGGGTGTAGGCTAAAATTTTGAGTTTTTTGCCTTTTTACGGGGCCATTGCAAAGTATGTACTTCAAACAAGAAAAAATAAATTTTACACAAAAATTAAATGAAAAAATTTCAATTCAAGAAAGAAAAATATTTATATTTGCAGTCCTCTGGGTTAAACGTTTAATGGCAACTGAAAAAAAGGTAAAAAAATTCAAAGCTTCGGACTACTCGGGTGCTTCATGGGTAAGAGTAAAGCCAAAAATAAAGAATCAATATTTCTACACACAACGGGACACAGGAATAGCAAAAAAGTGAGGGAGGGACAAGTGAGGGAACCGGCAACAAAAAGGAGAAAAGGTAATTATCAGCGCCACCAATCACAGTAAATTAATGAAATTTTCCTGTGGCAAAAGACTTTGTATGCCCGGGCGCACAGGGTTGGGAAAACGGGATTTAAAAATAAATTTTAAATATGAAAACGTACAAAGGTTTTGAAAAAGCTCACAGACCTTTGACACGTTAGTGAGAATGAATAGATCACATGGATTTATGTCTTCTATATCAAATTTAAAGGGAAACGCGTCATGCCCTTCCGGGTCTGAAAACCCAAAAAAAATACGCCAAAGAGGGGAATCAAAATTTCTATTTATCTAGAACTGTTTCCCTTTTTATTTCTCCCCTTGAGATAATGCGTTTTTGATACAGTCACTTACTTGTCTTACCTATTTCATATTCCTTTTTGTTTTGAAAAAATATGGAGCTTATTTTTTTAGTTTGCTTTCCGATGAAAAGACGGGGTAGCCTAAAGCTTCAATTTGTTTCCATCTTTTCGTTATCCATTAAAAGGTATCAACCCACTGCTGACCTCTGAATCTAAATATTTTTCACTATGGTACAGGGTAAAAAAGATACAATTTTTCTAATTTAAAAAGGGAAAAAAAAAAAAATACAAATATAAACCATATATACATCCCAAAAAAAAATGGAAAAAACAAACCCCCAAAAAAATTTGGGTAACAAAATTTTGTTTGAAAATTTAAGAATAAAAGCCCATTTTTTTTTTTTATGAATAATTTTTTAAGGAACGCTATGTTAAACCAAACAAGTGAAGCAAGGGATTTTGTAATATCACTCATCTCATCATCGAAAAATTTTATTGACAGTCCAGACATTTAAAATTTTTTTAATTCAAAAAATCGTAACTTTCATGCTGAAGACAGCCCACATGGACTCATAAATGTGATTGATGCAAAAATAAGTACAATAAAAAAACCATTAAAAAAAACATTAGGCATTGTTTTCAAAATTTAAGTTTGCCTGCAAGTGTGGGAAAAAAAGGGCTCGGATACAAAGTAATTCTATGTCTGTATCAGACAGGGAGCCTTTATGGGTAATGCCGATTTTTTACTGTACGCTTTAAAATCGCGGCGAAATCATCATTTTTTTCTTGTAGAGTGTTAAGAGGGTAAAAGAATTCGTTGCGCAAAAACTTTCCCCTCAACATACCTTCCTACTGCACGCGTAGGGGAGGGTCGTGTGGGAATTACTACTTCAAATGTGAGGTTTGGCTGCGTTTGCGCCTAGGGACCAAAAAAAAATACAGCTTTTAATTTTAAAAGTTAATACCCACCTATGACAAACAAAAAAATTAGTTCCCTCTTTAACAATTAAAAAGACTAACAAACCTAATGGTTTACGCGACTTTTTGGATAAGTATTACATAACATTGTCCATAGTAACTATGCACTGTGATACCTAAACCAGTATTAATTTTTACTCTTGGTTGTTTCAACAGCACTTGCAGGTATAACTACCTATTGTCATATGCAGATGCACTTTCTAATGTAATAAATTTTTTATTGGACATTATTACCCTGTTTACATGCTGGCCATTTCAAATATGGGGTTTGAAGTTACAGTTGGCATCATATGTGTATTTTTAATGTCTTCATAAAAAAATCTGATGATGATGAGAGGATTTAATGATTCGTACACCCTTGACGCATTATCTTACGGTAAGAAAAAATTCCCTTTAAAAAAACTTAATTTATAATCTGAAAAAAAACTTTTATGCATAAAAATTTAAAATGTGAAATAGACAGTTTTTTTTTGTTTCCATTTCTAATAGACAGTGCAGAAAATGGGTGGATGACAAATTTTTTTTGCCAATTTTCATAAAAATTATCATTTTAAAACCCCGCAAAACTTTACAAATTTTATGTTTTCAGCATAACAAGCGGGGGACGGCTCTTTCCCATTTGGGCTTTGGTCATG
>JARQOD010000004.1:158996098-159072980 GCA_033576555.1 Oophaga sylvatica | reverse complement strand
CAAGATGTGGGACATGTGTCTGTAATGGCTACTCAAGGTGACCTTGTCTCTGATGATGTAAAAAAAGATGGTGGAAATGTGGGAGAGACTTCAGAACTAATGTAGGAGGAAACATGGGAGGAGACTTCAGAACTAATGGAGATGACGTACGAGGGACGGATGTACAAAGGCCACCAAAAATAGAAGACAATTCAGAGGCCCAACTCCAAATTAAAGTTAGGAAAAATTTGTTAAAACTATGCAAAATCATTCCTGCATATGATAACATATCCATGTGTGCAGAAATTCTGAAATTTTTGAAAGTTTTGTTGATAAGCTTGATTTAAGTAATGCTGAGAAAAATCAATTATTTAAATTGTGGCTTCCTGCAACCTTTTCCAGACGTTTAACATTAAAATTGTCTTGTGATAACGACTTACATGTAGATCTAAATGATAAAGACAGATTGAAAATTCTGATTTTCTGTGCATTAAATGAAAATTGTCCAGATATTGATATTCTTCAAAAATTAAGGATTGGTCGGAAAGAATGTACTTTTACATTCATGTCCATATTTGAAAGGTTGTACAAAACTCTAATTACCAATGTCAAAACAATATCAATGATAAAGTATTTTGTGGACAAATTTGGATTCCTAAATTCTGTATCTCGTGTTATTGCGTCACAACAAGATACTTTATTTGAATGTGCGCAATTCCTTGATTTTGCTAGGAAACATGAGAATCATGAAAGGAAAAAGCCAGTGTCAAAATCTCCTAAACTGAGTCATCCCCGTAATCAAATCTATGACATACGAAGAAAATTACATATTTGTTATAAGCCTTACGAAATGATCCAAGGGTCCACTTTGCAGAAAGAGTTAAAAATTCAAAGTTCAGACCGCTCTGTAAAGAGACAAATGGCGGACATTGATAGACAGAAACAGGTGACTTCTCAGAGTGACATAACTGAGTCTTCAGTTTACAGCTCATTATAGGAGCTGCTCAAACAATCATTAAAAAAAAGAATGATAAAAAGATCTTTTCAGGACATTTTTGACAAAGAAATAAGATTTGGTTTAGGAATTGACTGAAAAAAAATATATATTGTGTAAAAGTGATAAACAATATATTATTCAGTTATTTGTAATTATTTTATAAATATAATTCTGTAGTTCTACAGTTTTTGTAGTATATATATATTCATACAGTATATATAGTATACTTGTATAAGTAGAGATTGTATAACTGTATATCTATATCTATAGTGATATAATTAAAATAAACTACAGTAATATTTAGAATTACAATAAAGCCAATACATATATATGTATAAGACATTGCAATTGTTTTATTTCTGAATGAATATGATATTTATCCTTATCTCTTATTTATCCTTAGAATTTTAACTTCAAAGTAGGACTTAATCGGGAAAAATTCTCTTACATGGATTTATGCCTTTATTTACACAGGAATTTGTAATAACTGCATGATTATATATATTTAACACTTAAAAGGAAATACTATATAACTAACTGAATCTAAATTTAGTTTTTGTGTGTTGTTAACATTTTGAAGTTATTTATTTGCATGGCAATATGTTCTTACTGCATGACAGTCAAAGTATGTGACATTTAAACTGTTCTAATAATAAGGCTACCATATACCCCTATTTCAGTGTTTGCTGTAACTTAAAGCTCTTGTAGCTTCAGTGAAAAGAATTTTTGAGAGCTCAGCCTTTGCAAGGAGATTTTTTAGGCCTCTTAAGTTCCAGGGTTCAATTTCAGTTGCAAACCTTGCACCAAGTATATAGCTATACAGCTCATGCCTAATTTTCTTATGAGTCTTTCTATTTATAGAATGGTTTACAAAGCTTATGTTATGTGTATTTGGGGAATATTCAAAGAAATATTAAGATATTAAATTTAATAGTTTACAATGCGCATTGATAATTAGGATACAATTATTTGGGTTAATATACATGTATTCCTACCTTTTGTATGTGGAATCTGTCGTGTGTACTGTATATCCGTGTCACAGTCTGAGTGACAGATGACAGATGCGTGTATGAGCAGCTGCTAAGAGTGAATATAAGCTAAGAGAAAATGTATGTGTGATGTATGAAAGGAGAGGTTTCACAATTCATGGTATGCTAAGAGAAAACAAAAAAACCTTGTTTTTAAGAGAAATAATACAAATTAGTTCAATTATTAGAATATTAAGATACATAATGAATATTATCTACTCAACATATATTCCTTTAGTAATTATTTTTTAGTTAATAGTAGATAAGTGTAATCACACATCAATATGGTTTATCAAGAAAATCTACATTTAGATTATTATTTTTTTTTCCTTTTTCCCAAAAGATAATTTTATGACATTCAATGTTATTTTTATTTTGAATGGTTACATAGATGGCACACATCTTCAGACAAATATATGGTATAAAGCTAAAACAGAAGTTACATAAATAATTTATAAAACAATTATTTTTTTTTAAATTTTGGTTTTGATAAATCAATTATTTCACAAAATAATATTTTTTGGTATTAAGGGGAAATGTGTTTTGATCCTGAATACATCATCACATTTCATCAACACCTCTTCTTCACACATTTTAAAGAATATAAAAAGGTACAATGGTATAACTACTAGAGATAATAACATTAAGTATTATAAAGAGTCATTTCTTTACACTAAGAAGGGGATTACATGCAAAGTTGCATAATATGAATATTTTGGTACCACAAGGTTATGACAAATATGAAATCATCCAGATAATGGAAATATTAAGGGTATGTGTTACTGAGAACATAACTACTCAGCATTTGTCATAAACATATAAAAGCCTTATTTCATTTTTATTTTTATCTTTGTTTTTATTCTTATTTTTCATTTTTTAATTTTTATTCTTACTTTATCTCTATTTTTTGATTCTTAATTTTTATTTTTTTATCTCAATTAAGAAAACAAAAACCATCAATATTTAATAAAGTGATGTCTAGTATGAGAATATTGCTTCATTAAATATAGTGAAGATATCGTTTCATTAAAAGAAAATGTTTTAATTCTGAGTAAATACAATAATTCTTTCATTCATTCATTCCCTCATATTCACATTTTGGTTCATGGCTATACATTCTTACCTATTATTGGTCTAATAAATATATTCCATTAATAAAGTTTTAGTAATAAAGATGGAAACACTTGTTACATAAAAAAACACACTGACTCCTATGGGTTGGAAAGGTAATTACACCTATGACATAAAATGTTCTATCTCATGAAGAATATGGTTAATAATGCATTATCATTTATTATTGTTTTACTACACAAACATGAATTCCATATTACTATTCTGATAATAATTCTATGGATATTACTGATTGCTATGGTACGCTGTGATATTATAGGTTAGGAAAATTACCAGATTTGGTATAGAATAGGGAATGAAGACTTCAAGCAAGATATTGAATTTACGTTAATAAAGACTTTTCATATTTCTAAATTCAAGTAATTTTGACAAGTTGCAAGAAGAAAAAGCCGAAGTCCCAGAAGGTAACAAGGCTATACGATGTCTGAGTAATAAAGAACTGTGTCAATTACAATTCATTTCATCACTGACAACAACTGCAGTATTCACCACTGACAACAACTGCAGTATTCACCACTGACAACCATGATCGCAGTATCTAACCTGACAACCACAATGGCAGAGGACGATGATCCTATGATGCTAATATGAACTGTGTTATCATGTTTTTATCACGTTCCAGTGGTTTCCTATCACCTATGAAGCTTCAATGAAAGCTGGTGAACAATAAGGTAATTGTCAGGAAGCTACAACCCTGAATGAGTCCTGTGCATTAGGACTAAAGGTACTGCCACACTTAGTGATCTCGTTAGCGATCTCAATAACGACGCAAGCTAATGCGATCGTTTTTGTGATCATTTTAATGTCGCTAGTAGCTGCCACACTTAGCGATCTCGTTAACGACGCATAAGCGGTTAGCGATCTCATTAACGACTTTAACGGTCATTGCGATGTAAAAAACAGCGCACATCGCTCACAAAGGTGCCAGACACAGCGATATAGGCTCACCAGCGGGACGCCAACGATCTAAATACGGTCCAGAACTCTAGTGAACGATCAGCGAGATCACAGCAGGGGCCACGTCGTTGCTACATGCCACACAATTAGCGTCACAAACGAGATCGCTAAATAGTGACGTATTTTAGCGATCTCGTTAGCGACGCTGTTTAGTGTGGCATACCCTTAAGGACTGGTTATGATGCTATCTTTAGCAAGGAAGAGTCATTTTAACCCTTGCTTTGCTGACCAAAGACGTCACACCTGTTCCAAGACCATTGCGGATGGCATGGAGGATTCCAGAAATATTCAAGGAGAGCCGATGTAAGTCCAGGTCTTTAAAGGTGACACTGCTCAGATATTAAAGCTTCATTTCATCAATGGACTTTGTTTTCTTATCAACATTTGAATTTATGGACTTTGATGGACACATGACACACAGATCTACAATACATGTTATTTCAAAGGAATTATCGTATAAAGACTGTGTTTTAAAAGAATCAAGAACAAGACGTCAAGACGAAGACCAGATTACATCAGATGATGATGACTGGACCGGAGATGCTTCGATTTAGGTTTAGGGAAGTATATTAATATGCTTTATATATATTTTATATGAATATTAGTCACGGCTTACCATAACATGAATTCCCATCATTATGTTATTGAGTGCATATAACAATAATCTGATATTATTATTATGGAAATCAAATTATTTTGTCAAAGAAGAAGAAAAGAAGAAAGAAAATCTGATTATCCTAAAGATAAACTTCTCTACTTTGAGGGTTCCAATTAATGTCTGTCACCCTCAAAAGGGGGAATTGTTAAATATTAATTATTGGTTATGGATTTATTCTTTACACTCAATTCTGTACCGAGTACATTGACTTTCAGCTGACATTACACATGCTATTTCTGTATGGTAAAGTGTCATCTCCATATATAGAGACCACATGATCTAAGGGACATATATATAATGACTACACGAAGGGAGGGGCTCTTTTTCACTCTCTTCAGACACACTCCATGGACACTTTACTCTGACACTACGATGAATGAACAGCTGCTATGTAACCACGTGTTGCTTCCTTAGACCGTGCTGCTGACAAGAGACAGATGTCATTTTATCATTCAGGATACCAAGGAAGAAGTGTACAAGCTTTGCTATGGACAAATGGACAATCTCTTCGTAACTATTTCACTCATTTTATGTTTTCCTGCAATGATGTTTTTTGATGGACAGTCCAATAAACCACTAAATTTTTTTATAAGAAACATTGTGACAATTTCCTCATAGTATCGCATCTGGTAACAAGTCTTGGTAAAAATATATGAAATTAAGCATTTTTAACATAATGCAACTTACATTTTAAAATTAATCAGTTTCTTGCTCTTCATGTTCTTCATTTTACTAATGCTCCCCACGATAACAGTGGGAAAAAAGATACTGTAATTAGTAGTTAGTTAATGCATATCAGATGAGGAATACTTTGTAGCTTCTTTAATTATAATACAAAATGCTTTGTGATAAATCTTTCTTATCTTTTGAGCTGGAAGGAAAAGTTCTAGCTCTCACGCACAGTAAACTTAGTAAAGTTTCTTAATAGATGATTGTAATCTACACTATTGCAGTATAAGATAATACATTGTAGACAAAAGCCATGGCATTTATACCAGTCAACATGATCATATAATTACATATTGCTCGTCAAATAGGCACAAGATAAAGCAAATTAATTAAATGTAGAAAGAGATATGACACGCACATGTTTGGAAAGTTTCCAACTATCTCTTTAGTTATCTGATCTATATTAACTCTATTCTGAAAAGTAAAAAGTATGTTGTTCTACTCTCTGTATAATAACATTGACCAAACTATTTATCTTTGTTGACTTTCATTAAATCAAGTCAAGATACAGAAAAGTCATATTAAAAAAGCAATAATAATACTGGAATGGAACTTCTTAAATGGAAAGAGCTATCTATCCAGTTATCTATCTCATTCTATCTACAGTATCCATCTATATATCTGGAAAAAAGAACAAAAATCAACACCAACAATAGTAGGGGTACAGGGCCTTCCAGGTACATACCAGTCCTTGTAAATATATATAAAAAATACAGACAGCACACCAAATAAGTGAAAATCAGGTGCTATTTAATTGCCCATATAGCGACGCTTCGGCCCAGAGATAGTTACATAGAACTTGTCCATAGGAGGAAGACATCATCTATCACACAATGTTTTCCATAACTTCCTAAATGATCTCAGTGAGAATATTAAATTTACCCTTATATATTCAGAGACAGAAATACTATTTCTCGATGTGCTGGCTAAATATGACAACAATCAATTTACAACTGAATTTTTTGTTAACCCCTTAGTGACAGAGCCAATTTGCAGCTTAATGACCAGGCCAATTTTACAATTCTGAGCACTGTCACTTTATGAGGTTATAACCCTGGAATCCTTTAATGGATCCCGCTGATTCTGAGAATGTTTTCTCGTGACATATTTTAATTCATATAAATGGTAAAATTTCTTTGATATGACTTGTGTTTATTTATGAAAGAAGCGGAAATATGGAGAAAATTTTGCAATTTTCACAAATTTGCATTTTTATTCCCTTAAATAAGAGAAATATGTCACACACATTGTTAGGGTCTGCGGAACGCACCAAATATATGAGGTAGAGAGGTGCGTTCGCAGCCCGGGGTCCACCGTGCAGGCGGAGCCTGCTGCTACTAAAATGGCGCAAGGAGCAAACTATGTTATCCCGCAGAGTCGCCAAAATAAACGCCGCAATGCGCTGTGGCAATATGTGCGAACTCTGTTATTTCACAGAGCCAAAGGAGTGCCGCAGCGCTATATGGCGATGTGTGCAAACTCACTTAACACCACTGAGTCGCAAAATAAACACGCTAGGGCGCTGTCTAGCGTTGAAAGCGAACCCTGTTACGTCACAGAGCCGCTGAGAAAAAGTTCTGTGTCCTGTCAGGCACCCAGGTACACAGTTAAGTGCTAAGCGAACATAGAACGTGATCATGCGCTAATGTCCTCGCGGGAGTCACCCGCAATCTATGGCGTCTGGACGCCAGGCCCTGAATACGGCAATCAAACTCCTCACCGGTAATGCCGGTAATCTAGGGCATCTAGGACACCGACCCTGACCAGCTAGCATACCAAACTCCTCACCGATTAAGTCGGTATTCTAGGGGCTTATTTCAGCCGGGCCCTAACCACACAGATGCATGACCACACTGGCGCAAAGCATATAATGGTTGATACTAGCGCATGGCGGCTCAGCATTGCCACTCTTTTATAATAACAGCTACAGGACCTGCCAGAAACAAGGACCAATGAAACTTGTTCCAGAACACCAGTAGTCACAGGACCTTCCTGGCAGACCAATAGGAGCTGCTGAAGTACCTGAGCATGTGACCCCTGATCTCCAATGAGAGATATCACCCTGGGCATGCTCAGAAGGGAAAAACAAGGACTTTGCCCTAAAGACGGCTGCTCGCCGCTAACCAGTACTGGCCACAATAGCAGAGTCTGGAGGAGCAGCAGTAATCCTCTGCACACTGCCAGACTGGGCGAGACGCTGGGACCGACATCTAAGCTGAGCAGAGTCCACTGTGGCTGGAGACGACTGGGAGACCGCAGCCGGAATGGCTCAAGACTCCAGTTGTTCAAAAGCAGCGATGAGCTGCGGAGCATGAACGTGCTCGGCATGCTCCCAGGACCTATCCTCAGGCCCGTAACCCCTCCAATCCACCAAATAAAATCTTTTTACCCGTACCACCTTACACCCTACGATGGCGTTCACCTCATGGTCATCCATAGACGAACCAGATGTCCCGGCAGATGACTCGGAAAACCGGGACATGAGCACGGGTTTCAAGAGGGATACGTGAAAGGTGTTGGTAATACCCAGGCGTGGTGGAAGAGCCAAACGGTATACCACAGGGTTAACCTGCTCGAGGACCTTGAAAGGACCCAGGTGGCGGGGTGCCAACTTAGTGGACTCAACTCGCAGCCTAATGTTATGGGCGGAGAGCCACACCAAGTCCCCAGGAGCAAATGTTGGATCGGGGCGCCGATGTGCGTCGGCGGAGGACCTCATCCTCTCCTTGGACGCCTGAATGGCATCCTGGGTACGGTCCCAAATGTCCCGTGCCTCCACAGCCCAGTCTGCCACCCTGGAGTCAGCGGAAGACACGGGCATGGGTACCGGAACCCGCGGATGCTGACCGTAGTTTAGGAGGAATGGAGTCTGTCCGATGGAGTCAGCCACAGCATTGTTTAGTGCAAACTCAGCCCATGGAAGCAAGGATACCCAGTCATCCTGCCTGGCTGAGACAAAATGTCGTAGATAGGTGACCAAGGTCTGGTTGGCCCTCTCTACCAACCCATTCGTCTCAGGATGGTACGCTGAAGAGAGATTTAACTCAATACTGAGTAGACGACAAAGCTCTCTCCAGAACCGAGACGCAAACTGGGGACCTCGGTCACTGACAATTTTGTCCGGCATGCCGTGTATACGGTAGATGTGCCTAACGAACAACGCTGCCAGAGCCCGTGCAGAAGGTAACCGTGGTAGCGGCACCAGATGCACCATTTTGGAAAAATGGTCGGTGATTACCCAAATGATGGTGCAACCCCGAGACTTGGGCAAGCCCACCACAAAGTCCATCCCAACCATCTCCCAGGGCCTGTCTGCCACCGGCAAAGGGTAAAGTAACCCAGCTGGCCGTTGTCGTGGAGACTTATTCTTGGCGCAGGAGACACACGCTCGAACATAGTCCCCAACGTCACGGACCATATGCGGCCACCAGTATGTCCTCGCCAGCAATTCAGATGTCCTCTTTGCCCCAAAGTGTCCACCCGCCCTGGACGAATGTGCCCAAGAGAGTACCTCCGTGTAATGTATGTAGTACAGTTCATATAGCGTCTTGTGCTTGGGTGCGATGAAAATACATGAGACACAGGTTTGATATAGAAAGTCTTGTATTACTTCATACAAGTTGGCAAAAATAGTCACACAGTTTTCAGACACAGAAGCAGGAGACACAGCAGGCCAGAGTAATCTAAGCTCAGCAATCACTCTCCACAACAGGTTCAGGATCTTCTTCTCTGTTACCGTAAGTCCATGCAAACGTGGGTCTTTCAAAGAGCAGGGTTCAGAGTCCACAAGTGCTTCAGAGTTCCTCAGTAGGAATAGCTGGAGTACAAGGTCCAAGGCTTCAGGAGTCAGGTCACAGGTTCACTGCAGGCTAGATTCTGAAGCACTGATTGCTCAGCTGTGGCTGCTTAAGAAGCAAAAGGAGAGAATCAGGGCGGGAACATGCAAGCTGGAAACTCCATTTTGACTGAGGGCAAGATAGCTGCAGCAAGACAGAAAGTAAAATGGCTGACGAACAAACTGAGTTTCAGGAACATGTACACAGAACCTTACATTACTCCCCCTTAGGGACAACCTCCGGATGACCTCAGACCAGGCTTGTGTGGGTACCTCTGATGAAACTGACGGAGCAAGCGAGGAGCATTAACGTTATTGACTGGTTCCCATGAGTTGTCCTCCACTGGGTAGCCCTGCCATTTAATCAGATATTGTAACTGATTTCTATACAACCTGGAATCTAAAATCCTTTCCACACAAATTCTTCCTGACCATCGACTAGCACTTGGTCAGGGCAAGGAGAAGAACGTCCAGGAAACGTATTGGGTGTCGCAGCCTTTAGTAGGGATACATGAAAGACAGGGTGGATTCTCATAGTTCTGGGCAGTTGAAGACGACAAGCAACGGCACTTATAATTTTACTGATTTTATAGGGTCCAATGTACTTATGTCCCAACTTAGACGATGGAATCCTTAACTTAAGATTTCTGGTTGACAGCCAGACCAAGTCTCCTACCTTGAAAGCTGGTGCAGGTTTACGAAATTTATCTGCTGCTTTCTTGTACCTTTCCTGAGCCGATTCCAGATTCTCCTTTAGAAGATCCATATTCTTCTGTAAAGACGTGATTCTTTCAGCCACTGCTGGTAAAGGCGTTTCTATGGGAAATCGTGGTAGAATGTTAGGATGATAACCTAGATTAGAGTAAAAAGGAGACTGCTTAGTGGAGGCACTGTGAGAGTTGTTATACGAGAACTCAGCTAATGGAAGTAAATCCACCCAATCATCCTGTAGGTGGCAGATAAAGCAGCGGAGATACTGCTCCAGGGTTTGATTGGTTCGTTCGGTCTGTCCATTAGTCTGGGGATGAAAAGCAGAAGAAAGGTTTACTTTAATGTCCAATGCTGCACAGAAATTTTGCCAAAACCTAGAAGTGAATTGCACCCCTCGATCCGAAATAACCTCATCCGGTACTCCATGTAAGCGAAACACATCTTTAATCATCAGATCTGATGTCTGTTTTGCAGTGGGTAAGCCGACACAAGGGATAAAATGAGCTGCCTTTGTTAGACGGTCAACCACCACTAGAATGGTGTTCTTCCCTTGAGAGGTTGGTAACTCCACAATGAAGTCCATAGAAATAGATCCCCACGGGCGGGACGGGGTGGGAAGAGGCTGTAACAGACCAGTTGGTGAGGGGCGAGGTGTTTTGCATCTTGCACAGACTTCACATGAAGTGACATAGTTTAAAACATCCTTCCTGCAAGTGGGCCACCAAAAGAAACGAGAAAGAAATTCCTGTGTCTTTAGAATTCCTCTATGCCCAGCTATCTTGGAATCGTGAATGAGTTGCAATACTCTCAATCTGACTGTTTCAGGAATATACAGGCGTTGTCCCTGAATCCACACACCATTCTTAAAGACAAGACTTACGTCCCTTGGGGGTTGTGCCAAAAAGGAATCCGCATGGTATGCTTCCTTGATGTCCTTAAGTAGGTCTTGATTATGAATTACTCCTAGGAATCTAGAGTCAGGAAGAATAGTCTTAGGAGGAGTAATTGGACGTGTCTCTGCTGAGTAAATCCTAGAGAGTGCATCAGCCTTTCCATTGCGCGATCCTGGTCTATAAGAAATGATAAAATTAAATTGGTTTAAGAAAAGATTCCAGCGAGCCTGGCGAGGAGTCAGGCACTTAGCCGACCTGATAAACTCAAGGTTACGATGGTCTGTCAGGACGACTATTTGCTGTGCAGCTCCCTGAAGAAGGTGTCTCCATTCTTTGAAGGCGGCAATAATGGCCAACAACTCTCTATTGCCCACATCGTAGTTCCTCTCAGCCGAAGACAACTGCTGGGAAAAGAAGGCACAGGGATGCAAGACATTCTTCTCACCTGTTCTCTGAGAGAGTATAGCTCCAACGGCACAGTCTGAAGCATCCACCTCTATTATGAAGGCAAGCTCGGGGTTGGGATGTACTAGGATAGGTGCAGTGGTAAATTTATCTTTTAGACGGGAAAATGCTTCCTGGGCTTGGGGAGTCCAGGAGAACCTAGACTCTTTCCGGGTAAGTTGGGTGATAGGTGACACTACCTCAGAGAAATTTCTAATGAAACGTCTATAGAAGTTGGCAAACCCGATGAAGCGCTGTACCTCCTTCACATTTCTAGGACTTGGCCAATCCTTGATGGCTTGGGTTTTGCTTCCATCCATACTAATTCCTTGTGTAGACAGTACATACCCCAGAAATTGAATTTCGGTCCTATGGAATTCACACTTTTCAAGTTTGATGTAAAGATGATTTTGTCTTAGACGTTCCAAGACCATTCTCACATGTCCATGATGTTCCTCTGTGGAGTTAGAAAAAATTAGAATATCATCCAAATAAATTACCACGAATGTATCTAGGAGATCCCTGAAGATGTCATTCACCAAGTGTTGGAAAGTGGCTGGGGCGGTACTCAGACCAAAAGGCATAACTAGATATTCAAAGTGTCCATAGCGTGACCTGAATGCAGTCTTCCATTCATCCCCAGGTCTAATACGGACTAAGTTATAGGCCCCACGAAGATCTAGTTTAGAGAAAATTTTGGCATGTCGCACTCTCTCCAATAACTCAGGGATTAAAGGCAATGGATAACGGTTTCTAACAGTAACCTTATTGAGTTCCCTATAGTCTACGCATGGTCTCAGAGATCCATCTTTCTTCTTTACAAAGAAGATGGGTGCACCTGCAGGAGATGAAGAGGGGCGTATGAAGCCCTTGGCTAGATTTTCATCTATGTAATCCTTTAAAGCCTTTAGCTCGGACCCCGCCAGGGGGTAGATCTTACCAAAAGGTATCTCTGCTCCAGGCAATAATTCAATTGGACAATCATATGGACGGTGAGGAGGAAGCTGGTCAGCGTTCTTCTTGTCACATAAATCCACATAGTCCTGGTATACAGCTGGTAGTTCAGGGACTGACATGGTTCCTTTAGGAACAGAGCAAGCTGAAACTTTTGGACTCATCTGTTTCTCTAGGTCTCCCAGTTAATGGTAGGATTCTGAGCCTGCAGCCATGGTAGCCCTAGAATAATGGGGAAGTGGGGAGAAGAGATAAGCATAAAGGACAGTTTCTCTTGATGATCTTTACACATAAGAACCCTCAAAGGCTCTGTTTCCTGATCCACTGGTCCAGAGGTCAGCAGGGAGCCATCCACAGTTTCCATCTGTACTGGAGTAGCCTTCTTCACTGAACGTATCCCCTGTTTCAGAGCAAAGGAGACATCCATAAAATTTCCACTTGCCCCTGAGTCGATCATAGCAGAGCTAGACACCCAAGCTGAGTCAACCCAGAGTTTGATGGAAAGAAAGCAATGAGAATAGTTTTTCTTACAACTCAGCTGGGACACCGCTGAGGAAACTTGAAAAATGGCAGCGTTTACACAGTCAACGTCCTCAGAGGTAACGGAGTTTAAGTCCGAGAAATCAAGATCGGTTGCTGCAGATCTCTCTGGAGCCTGAGGCTCGGACCTGACAGATCCCCTCTCGCAACACTCACAATGAATGAGTGCTGCAGTAGTCTTACGAGAATGGCTGGGGCAGTTTATAATGAAGTGCCCTGACTTACCACAATAGAAACATAGATTCTCCTTAAAACGATGTTCCTTGCGTGCATCACTAACCCGTCGTTGTAAAGAGTCTACCTGCATGGGTTCAGGTTCAGGTTCCCGTGTAATCCTACTCAAAGGTTCCTTAGCTGGAGAGGAAGGTAGGAAAAGGTTAGTGCGATTGCTTTCGAACCATCTCTCTTGCCTGCGTTCAGTCAGACGAGTATCAATACGGATTCAGTAGTTAATATAGTCACCTAACGCAGTGGGAGGGTCGGCACGAGCAAGTTCATCCTTAATCAGTGGAGATAACCCCTTTTGAAAAATAGATTTTTTGGCGGAACTGTCCCAGGTGGTATCAAGGGCCCATCTCCTGAAATCCAAGGCATATTCAGCTACCGAGTGCTTACCTTGGCGCAAAGCTAACATGGCTGCTTCAGCTGTTGCACCTCGATTGGGGTCATCAAACACCTGCCCCATGGCTGAAATAAAAGCATCAAGGTGATTCAAACAATCATCCTCAGTCTCAATCAGAGGGTTTGCCCACATCAAAGCCTTGTTGGTAAGCAACATAATTATAGTAAGCACCTTAGATCGTTCAGTGGGAAATTGTGAAGCATGTGCAGAAAAAAAAGATTGCATTGATTAATAAATCCCCTGAATTTCTCACGTTCATCGCCAAAACGAAAAGGGGGCAACTTGGGAATCCCAGAACTCGGGGCTACGGCAGGAGCCTGGACTCGCTCCTCTAGAACCTCAATCCTGGCTCGCAAATCCTGGGCAGTCTGTCCAAACACTTGCAAATTGTGATTAGTGAGGTCCTGTAGGCTTGAAAAACGGGTCTTTATATTCTGCAAATCTGCAAGGATATTATCAGTCACTCCGCAAAGTTCCTTTATGCGGGCCTCCATTTTCCAGATCTTTTAAGACAGGAGTACTGGAAGAAGAGGAGAGGAGAAAAAAAAAAAAAACAATAGTGTTTACTGTGGTAACACTGCAGAGAGAAAAAAAAAATTAAGGGAACTGCTCACCTGAAATGGTTGTGAGAAGTCACAACCACTATCATCACAGAAAGTTCACCCGGACATCTGATATCCACAGTTACAGCAGACAAAAAAGAGAAAAAAAAAAAACCAATAGTGTTTACCTGTGGTAACACTGCAGAAAAAAAAACACTTAAGGGAATTGCTCACCTGGAATGGTTGTGAGAAGTCACAACCACTGTCATCACAGAAAGTACAACCGGACATCCGATATCCAAAGTTGCATCAGACACAGCCTTTCCAGACCCAGCAGACACTAACGTTTGGCTTCAGAATCTTGTAATGTATGTAGTACAGTTCATATAGCGTCTTGTGCTTGGGTGCGATGAAAATACATGAGACACAGGTTTGATATAGAAAGTTTTGTATTACTTCATACAAGTTGGCAAAAATAGTCACACAGTTTGCAGACACAGAAGCAGGAGACACAGCAGGCCAGAGTAATCTAAGCTCAGCAATCACTCTCCACAACAGGTTCAGGATCTTCTTCTCTGTTACCGTAAGTCCATGCAAACATGGGTCTTTCAAAGAGCAGGGTTCAGAGTCCACAGGTGCTTCAGAGTTCCTCAGTAGGAATAGCTGGAGTACAAGGTCCAAGGCTTCAGGAGTCAGGTCACAGGTTCACTGCAGGCTAGATTCTGAAGCACTGATTGCTCAGCTGTGGCTGCTTAAGAAGCAAAAGGAGAGAATCAGGGCGGGAACATGCAAGCTGGAAACTCCATTTTGACTGAGGGCAAGATAGCTGCAGCAAGACAGAAAGTAAAATGGCTGACGAACAAACTGAGTTTCAGGAACATGTACACGGAACCTTACACTCCGGTCGCAAATTGGTACGCACAAAAGTCTTGCCCGGGGGCACAGACTCTAGCGAAACCGGGGCCGCTGTTCTCAGGCTCTCTGTGGGGACAATAAGCCGAGGTTCCTCCACCTCCTCCTCAGAGGACACCACAGAGCGAGAGAGAGCGTCGGCACAAATGTTCTTCTCTCCCGAGAGGAAATGGAGTGTGAAATGAAACCGGGAGAAGAACAAGGACCATCTGGCCTGGCGAGAGTTAAGCCGCTGGGCTGTCTGCAGATACACCAAATTTTTGTGGTCGGTGAAGACTTGGAAGGGAAAGCGGGCCCCCTCCAACAGATGTCTCCACTCAGAGAAGGCCAACTTCATGGCTAGCTGCTCCCTATCCCCGATGGAATAATTCCTCTCCGCTGATGTGAAGGTCTTAGAGAAGAAGAAGCAAGGATGCTTCCGACCTTGAGCATCCTTTTGGAAGAGGACTGCTCCAGCACCAACGGATGAGGCATCCACCTCCAATAAAAATGGCTTATCAACATTGGGGCGATGTAGGATGGGAGCGCTAGCAAAATGAGACTTAATAGAAGTGAAAGCCTTGGAGACCTCTTGCGACCACAATTTGGGATTTGCTCCTTCTTGGTGAGTGCTACCAAGGGAGCGACCAAGGTAGAGAAATGGGGAATGATAGTAATTAATGAACCCCATAAAGCGCTGCACCGCTTTAAGAGAGTGGGGTTCCTGCCAGTCCATCACAGCCTGTAGTTTGGCCGGATCCATAGCCAATCCCTGGGTTGAGATGATATAACCAAGGAAAGGTAAAGACTCCAGCTCAA
Source organism: Oophaga sylvatica (assembly GCA_033576555.1). Taxonomy (NCBI): domain Eukaryota; kingdom Metazoa; phylum Chordata; class Amphibia; order Anura; family Dendrobatidae; genus Oophaga; species Oophaga sylvatica. The sequence continues at coordinate 159,057,250 of JARQOD010000004.1, read as the reverse complement.
ACATACATTTCTCTAACTTAGCATAAAGGGAATTAGCCCGTAAGAGGTCGAAGACTCTGCAGACATCTCTCCGGTGGGAGTCAATATCTGGACAGAAGATGAGTATATTGTCCAGCTAGACTACGACCGAGGTGGAGAGCATATCCCGGAAGATGTCATTGACAAAGTCTTGGAAAACGGCTGGGGCATTACGGAGCCCAAAGGGCATCACCAGATATTCGTAATACCCATCCCTGGTATTAAAAGCTGTCTTCCATTCGTCCCCCTCACGGATGCGAATCAGGTTATAAGCACCACGCACATCTAGTTTACTGAATACCCTTGCTCCCCGAAGCCTATCAAAGAGCTCAGAAATCAGGGGCAACGGGAACTTGTTTTTAACGGTGATGGCGTTAAGACCCCTGTAATCAATACACGGACGTAATTCTCCGTTCTTCTTCTGTACGAAGAAGAATCCCGCCCCTGCCGGTGACACCGACTTCCTAATAAACCCTCTTGCCAGGTTCTCCTGAATATATTGCGACATGGCCTCTGTCTCAGGAAGAGAGAGGGGATAGACCCTTCCCCGTGGAGGTTCTGCGCCAGGCAAGAGGTCGATAGGACAGTCATAAGGGCGATGAGGCGGAAGAGTCTCCGCAGCCTTCTTGGAGAACACGTCTGCATATGACCAGTAGCACTTGGGAAGTGGAGTAAGATCTGCGGGTAACTCAGTAGTGGTAACCTGAACGCAACTCCTGACACATCTGCCTCTACATGCATCACTCCAACCCAGTATCCTACCCGAAGTCCACTCTATATGTGGGGAGTGGAAACGGAGCCAAGGTATACCTAGTAGGATCTCGTCTATTCCCTCGGGAAGGACGAGTAGGGAAATAAGATCCTGATGGGAAGGAGATACAAACAATGCAAGTGGAACAGTCTGGTATGTAATTTGTGAGGGCAATGTCGACCCATTCACTACCCGGACAGTCACTGATTTGTCAAGCGCCACCAGAGGTATTGCGAGACGGCGAGCAAAGTTAGAGGACATGAATTTCCCCTCTACTCCTGAGTCCACGCAAAAGTCGGCTGTGAGAGTGGAAGTGCCTACAGTGATTGTCCCTTTAAGTGTCATCTTGGAGGAAAATGCCGCTGTCTCTAGTGAGCCTCCAACCCAGGGTCACTAGACGCGATCGCCGCTGCGATCGCTGTGGACATATAGTGTCCTGCCTGTTGGCAAAAATTACAGACCACCGTTGCTCGAGCAGTCCGGGACTTAGGTCCAGCTCGAGAAACCTCCATGGCTTCGGAGGAATCGGACGCCTGAACGGAAGATTCCAGAGGTTTGGCGAAGGTGGGAGCCAACCGAAACCTCTGCCTGCACTGGGTCCGCTCTAACCTCGCTCGTTAAAACGGAGATCAATGCGTGTGGATAGGGAAATGAGTTCCTCCAGTTTGGCGGGAATCTCCCTGGTGGCCAAGGCATCCTTCACATGATGCGCCAGTCCTCTCCAGTACACTGGAATGAGGACTTTATCCGGCCACTCTAGCTCAGAGACCAGAGTCCGAAATTGGATGGCGAACTGACTGACCATGGATGAATCCTGTGATATTGCCAGCAGTTGGAGCGCTGTATCGTGGGTGATGTGCCTCCAGGAAGAGAGAAGCACTCTGTACCACACGATCGTCGCGCTCCCACAGCGGCGTTGCCCACTCCAACGTCTTGCCCGACAGGAGGGATAAGACAAAACCCACCTTTGCCCGTTCCGTGGGAAAACGTGCAGCCAGAAGCTCAAGATGAATGGAGTACTGACTCACGAATCCCCGACATTGCTTGCTGTCACCAGCAAACTTGTCTGGAAGCGGGAGACGGGATAAAGTCGGAGCAGGGGTGGTAGAGGACAAACTGGCTGCAGCCACGCTAGCAGCCTGAAACAGCGACAGCTGAGGTTGTGCACTCTAGAGCCGCCAACCTACCCTCCAGCTGCTGGATGTACTGCTGTAGAGGCTGGTCATCCGCCATTTTATTAGCCAGACCCTGGCGCTAGTATTATGCTAGGGTCAGCGGAACGCACCAAATATATGAGGTAGAGAGGTACGTTCGCAGCCCGGGGTCCACGTGCAGGCGGAGCCTGCTGCTAGTAAAATGGCGCAAGACGCAAACTCTGTTATCCCGCAGAGTCGCCAAAATAAACGCCGCAATGCGCTGTGGCAATATGTGTGAACTCTGTTATTTCACAGAGCCGCTAGAAGGAGTGCCGCAGCGCTTTATGGCGATGTGTGCGAACTCACTTAACACCACTGAGTCGCAAAATAAACACGCTAGGGCGCTGTCTAGCGTTGAAAGCGAACCCTGTTACGTCACAGAGCCGCTGAGAAAAAGTTCTGTGTCCTGTCAGGCACCCAGGTACACAGTTAAGTGCTAAGGGAACATAGAACGTGATCATGCGCTAATGTCCTCGCGGGAGTCACCCGCAATCTCTGGCATCTGAACGCCAGGCCCTGAATACGGCAATCAAGCTCCTCACCGGTTATGCCGGTAACCTAGGGCATCTAGGACACCGACCCTGATCAGCTAGCATACCAAACTCCTCACCGATTAAGTTGGTATTCTAGGGGCTTATTTCAGCTGGGCCCTAACCACACAGATGCATGACCACACTGGCGCAAAGCAAATACTAGCGCATGGCGGCTCAGCATTGCCACCCTTTTATAATAACAGCTACAGGACCTGCCAGAAACAAGGACCAATGAAACTTGTTCCAGAACACCAGTAGTCACAGGACCTTCCTGGCAGACCATAGGAGCTGCTGAAGTACCTGAGCATGTGACCCCTGATCTCTAATGAGAGATCTCACCCTGGGCATGCTCACAAGGGAAAAACAAGGACTTTGTCCTATAGACGTCTGCTCGCCGCTAACCAGTACTGGCCACAATAGCAGAGTCTGGAGGAGCAGCAGTAATCCTCTGCACACTGCCAGACTGGGCGAGACGCTGGGACTGACGTCTAAGCTGAGCAGAGTCCACTGCAGCCGTAGACGAATGGGAGACCGCAGCCGGAATGGCTCGAGACTCCCGTTGTGCAGAAGCGGGAACTCAACCCCTAACGCACATTTCTTAATAAATAACATTTCCCATATGTCTACTTTACATCAGCACAATTTTGGAAACAGATTTTTTTTGTTAGGAAGTTAAAAGGGTTAAAAGTTGACCAGCAATTTCTCATTTTTGCAACAAAATTTATAAAGCCATTATTTTTAGGGACCACATCATATTTAAAGTCATTTTGAGGGGTGTACATGACAGAAAATACCTAAAAGTGACACCTTTCTAAAAAAAGAACCCCTCAAGGGGCTCAAAACCACATTTAAGAAGTTTATTAACTCTTTACGTGCTTCACAGGAACTGAAGCAATGTGGAAGGAAAAAAATAACATTTAACTTTTTTTTTTTAAAAAAAAAATTGGCTTCAGAACCAATTTTTTTTCATTTTCACAAGTATTAAAAGAGTAAATGAACCACAAAATTTGTTTTGCAATTTCTCCTGAATGCGCTGATAACCAATTGTGGGGGTAAACCACTTTTTGGATGCACGGCAGAGCTCGCAAGGGAAGGAGCGCCGTTTGACGTTTTCAACGCAGAATTACAGTGCCTTGCGTAAGTATTCGGCCCCCTGGAACTTTTCAACCTTTTCCCACATATCATGCTTCAAACATAAAGATACCAAATGTAAATTTTTGGTGAAGAATCAACAACAAGTGGGACACAATTGTGAAGTCGAACAAAATTTACTGTTTTTTTTTAATTTTTGTGGAAATACAAAAACTGAAAATGGGGCGTGCAATATTATTTGGCCCCTTTAACTTAATACATTGTTGCGCCACCTTTTGCTGCGATTACTGCTGCAAGTCGCTTGGGGTATGTCTATCAGTTTTGCACATCGAGAGACTGAAATTCTTGCCCATTCTTCTTGGCAAACAGCTCGAGCTCAGTGATGTTGGATGGAGATCTGTTGTGAATGTGTTAGAAATGAATTCTGAGCAGAAGCTCCCTCTGGTGGTTACAAACAGTACTGAACCATTCAATAAGGATTGGCAATCAGGAGTTACAGACTGGTCTTATATAAGGGAGGTTCCCTCCCATCATGGTTGCCGGTGATCAATTGTTCTTGTCTCAACTGTGGTTCCTGGTTCACTTGGAAACTTGCTGAGTCTTGCCTCTTCTCCTGCTCTCAGATAAGATATTTTCTGTTTTTATTTTTGTGCTTGCTTTTTGCATTGTTCCCTGCACTTCTGTGGAGGTCAGCCAGGTCCCCTCCGGGGGCTTGTGCTCCTCTCAGTTTATCTGAGCCACTGTTATTTGTTCATTTGCCTTTTCCAGTTTTTTCAGTGGCTGCGGCTTAGTTTTGTGACACCAGAGAACTAATTTAGGTGGTAGAGGTCGTGTGATCTCAGGTGTTTTTGCAATTAGTAGAGTTGGTATTTTTTAGGGTTTTTTGGATTGCAGTAAGTGTCCTTCCTATCCTTTTTCTTTCTAGGCAGATTGGGCCCCAACGTTTGCACTTACTATTTTCTGTCTGTGTCTGTATTTCCTCTTGTCTAACCGCCATTACATGTTTGGGGGCTTCCTATGTTCTTTGGGGATCTGCTCCGGGCAGATAGCTTTCCTCTTTCTATCTTTAGGTGTAGTTAACCTCTCAGGCTGTGACGAGGCATCTAGGACCAACGTAGGTATGCTCCACGGCTGCCTTTAGTTGTGGTGGTTAGTCAGGGTACTGCAATCCAGTAGATTCCAACCTCTCTGGTGTATTGCCATTTTTGCCTGCTCTCCTCAGCTACCAAATCATAACAGTATCACCGGCCAAACTGAAAATTATATGGTACTCAACAGAAGGGAAAAATAGTAAAAGGAAAAAGAAAAAGGGAAGTTGTCAGAAATGTATTTTTTTTTTTTTCTCTGTTGCATTTTTTCCCTCTTTCTCTGGGTGCTGAGGAGGATTTTTTTTTCTCTCAATGGAGTTTGCACAGTTGTCTGGCCATGTGGATCAGCTTGCCACTGAAGTTCGGAGTATTGCTACCTATCTTGCAGGGTTGCCGCTTGTGGAACCTAGGATCCCCATGCCAGATTTATTTTTGGGGGATCGAGCTAAATTTCTGAATTTCAAAAATAACTAAGTTGTTTTTTGCCTTAAAACCTAAGTCCTCAGGGAACGCAGCACAGCAGGTTCAAATTGTCATCTCTCTCCTGCGCGGTGATCCTCAGGATTGGGCTTTTTCCCTGACACCTGGGGACCCTGTTTTGAGTAATGTTTATGCATTTTTTCTGGCTCTGGGGTTATTGTACGATGAACCTAATGTCACTGATCAAGCTGAAAAAACCTTATTGGCATTACATCAGGGGCTTGAGGACGCTGAGTTGTACTGTCAGAAATTCCGAAAGTGGGCAGTCCTGACCAAATGGAATGACGATGCTATGGCAGCCCTTTTTCGGAAGGGTCTGTCAGAGAATGTAAAAGATGTTATGGTGGGTTTCCCTGCTCCCTCTGGTCTCAATGATTCTATGTCATTAGCGATTCAAATTGACAGACGTTTGCGTGAGCGTAGAGGTATGCGTGGAATAGTGTTGCCTTGTGAACCAGCTTCTGAACCCATGCAGTGTGATAGAGTGGCTTCTGGGGCACAGCGTCATGAGTTTCGAAAACGCAATGGGTTATGTTTCTACTGTGGTGACGCCTCTCATGCTATTTCCATCTGCCCTAAGCGGGGAAGACGTTTTGCACGCTCAGTTGTCTTGGGTAGTGTTCGACTAAATTTCTGTTGACTGTTACCCTGATTTGCTCCCTGTCCACATTTTCTGCTCAGGCTTTTGTTGATTCGGGAGCAGCTATTAACCTGATGGATTTTGATTTTGCTAAACGTTGTGGGTTTCCCTTGATACCCCTACGGAAGTCTATTCCCTACTGGGGATTGATTCTACCCTTTGGTTGAGAATAAACCCCAGTTCTCTGCTCAGGTGATAATGAGGGTTGAACCTGATCATCAGGAGAGTTGCAAATTTTTGGTGCTGTATAATCTGCATACATTATTGTACTAGGTTTCCCTTGGTTACAGTCTCATAATCCTGTTTTGGATTGGAAATCTGTGTCTGTAACCAGTTGGGGCTGCCAATGTGTTAATGCAACACTCCTGTTTTTTTCTGCCTCTCCCCAGGCTCAGGATGTTCCTGACTTTTTGACTGATTTTTCTGATGTGTTTAGCGAAAGTAAATCTGCATCATTGCCCCCCCATAGGAGCTATGACTGCGCTATTGAATTAGTGCCTGGTAGTAAATTCCCTAAAGGTCGCCTTTTTAACTTGTCTGTACCTGAACATGACGCTATCGGTCTTATATCAAGGAGTCATTGGAGAAGGGTCATATCAGACCATCCTCTTCACCCTTGGGTGCCGGTTTTTTCTTTGTGGCCAAAAAGGATGGTTCATTAAGACCGTGTATTGATTATCGTCTCTTGAACAATATTACTGTGAAATATCAATATCCGTTACCCTTGATTTCTGACCTGTTTTCCAGGGTGAAAAGTACTACTTGGTTTACCAAGCTTGACCTCAGGGGGGCGTATAACCTTATTCGCATTAAGCACGGGGATGAATGGAAGACAGCGTTTAATACCCCAGAGGGGCATTTTGAGTACCTAATGATGCCCTTTGGGCTCACTAATGCTCCTTCCGTCTTCCAGTCCTTCATGAATGACATTTTCAGGGATTTTGTGGATAAATTTCTGATTGTTTATTTGGATGATATCTTGATTTTTTTCAGATTGGGCCCCAACGTTTGCTCTTACTATTTTCTGTCTGTGTCTGTATTGCCTCTTGTCTAACCGCCATTACATGTTTGGGAGCTTCCTATGTTTTTTGGGGATATGCTCCGGGGCAGATAGGTTTCCTCTTTCTATCTTTAGGTGTAGTTAACCTCTCAGGCTGTGACGAGGCGTCTAGGACCAAGGTAGGTACGCTCCACGGCTGCCTTTAGTTGTGGTGGTTAGTCAGGGTACTGCAATCCAGTAGATTCCATCCTCTCTGGTGTATTGCCGTTTTTGCTGCTCTCCTCAGCTACCAAATCATAAGAGAGATCGTTTGTGAACAGCAGTTTTCAGCTCTTTCCACAGATTCTTGATTGGATTCAGGTCTGGACTTTGACTTGGCCATTCTAACACCTGGATACGTTTATTTGTGAACCATTCCATTGTAGATTTTGCTTTATGCTTGGGATCATTGTCTTGTTGGAAACAAATCTCCGTCCCAGTCTCAGGTCTTTTACAGACTCCAACAGGTTTTCTTCAAGAATGGTCCTGTATTTGGCTCCATCCACCTTCATCAATTTTAACCATCTTCCCTGTCCCTGCTGAAGAAAAGCAGGCACAAACCATGATGCTGCCACCACCATGTTTGACAGTGGGGATGGTGTGTTCAGGGTGATGAGTTGTTTTGCCTTTACGCCAAACATATCGTTTGGCATTGTTACCAAAAAGTTTGATTTTGGTTTCATCTGACCAGAGCACCTTCTTCCACATGTTTGGTGTGTCTCCCAGGTGGCTTGTTGCAAACTTTAAACAACACTTTTTATGGATATCTTAAAAAAAACTTTCTTCTTGCCACTCTTCCATGAAGGCCAGATTTGAGCAGTGTATGACTGATTGTTGTCCTAGGGACAGACTGTCCCACCTCAGCTGTAGATCTCTGCAGTTCAGCCAGAGTGATCATGGGCCTCATGGCTGCATCTCTGATCAGTCTTCTCCTTGTTTGAGATGAAAGTCTAGAGGGACGGCCGGGTCCTGGTAGATTTGCAGTGGTATGATACTCCTTTCATTTCAATATGATCGCTTGCACAGTGCTCCTTGGGATGTTTAAAGTTTTGGAAATCATTTTGTATCCAAATTTGGCGTTAAACTTCTCCACAACAGTATCACAGACCTGCCTGTTGTGTTCCTTGGTCTTCTTGAAGCTCTCTGTGCTTCAAACATAACCCTGAGACTATCACAGAGCTGGTGCATTTATACGGACACTTGATTACACATAGGTGGATTATATTTATCATCAGTAGTCATTTAAGACAACATTGAATCATTCAGAGATCCACAATGAACTTCTGGAGTGAGTTTGCTGCACTGAAAGTAAAAGGGCCGAATAATATTGCATGCCCCACTTTTCAGTTTTTGTATTTACACAAAAATTTAAAATAACCAATAAATTTCGTTCAACTTCACAATTGTGTCCCACTTGTTGATTCTTCACCAAAAATTTACATTTGGTATCTTTATGTTTGAAGCATGATATGTGGGAAAAGGTTGAAAAGTTACAGTGGGCCGAATACTTTCGCAAGGCACTGTAGCTGGAATTGAGATCAGACGCCATGTTGCGTTTCGAGAGTCCCTGATGTGCCTAAACAGTGAAAAAAACCACAAGTGACACCATTTTGGAAACTAGACCCCTTAAGGAACTTATCTAGATGTGTGGTGAGCACTTTGAACCCCCAAGTGCTTCACAGAAGGTTATAACGCAGAGAAGTGAAAATAAAAAATCATTTTTTTTCTTCAAAAATGATTTTTTTAGCCCGCTACTTTTTATTTATTTTCCCAAGAGTAACTTGAGAAATTGGACCACAAAAGTTGTTGTGCAATTTGCCCTGAGTATGCTGATACCCAATATAAGGGGAAAATACTGTTTGGGCACATGGGAGAGCTCGGAAGAGAAGGAGCGCCATTTTGGAATGCAGACTTTGATGGATGTTCTGCGGGCTTCATTCTACGTTTGCAGAGCCCCTGATGTACCTAAACAGTAGAAACCCCCACAAATTACCCCATTTTGTAAACTAGACCCCCAAAGGAGCTTATCTAGATTTGTGGTGAGCACTTTGAGCCCCCAAGTGCTTCACAGAAGTTTATAAATGCAGAGCCATGAAAATAAAAAATCATTTTTTTCCTCAAAAATGATATTTTAGTCCACTATTTTTTATTTTCACAATGGTAATAGGAAAAATTGGACCACAAATTTTGTTGTGCAATCTGTCCTGAGTATGCTGATACCCTATATGTGGGGGGAACCACTGTTTGGGCACATGGGAGAGCTTAGAAGTGAAGGAGAACCGTTTTGGAAAGCAGACTTTGATGGAATGTTCTGTGGGCGTCATGTTGCGTTTGTAGATCCCTGATGTGCCTAAATAGTGGAAACCCCTCAATTATAGCTCCAACCCTGACCCCAACACACCCCTAACCCTAATCCCAACTCTAACCCTAATCATAACCCTAACTGTTATGTTTTGGTAGCTGAGGAGAGCAGGCAAAAACGGCAATACACCAGAGAGGTTGGAATCTACTGGATTGCAGTACCCTGACTAACCACCACAACTAAAGGCAGCCGTGGAGTATTCCTACGTTGGTCCTAGACGCCTCGTCACAGTCTGAGAGGATAACTACACCTAAAGATAGAAAGAGGAAAGCTATCTGCCCTGGAGCAGATCCCCAAAGAACATAGGAAGCCCACAAACATGTAATGGCGGTTAGACAAGAGGAAATACAGACACAGACAGAAAATAGTATGAGCAAACGCTGTGGCCCAATCTGCCTAGACAGAAAAGGATAGGAAGGATACTTACTGCAATCCCAAAAAACCCTAAAAAAAAACCAACGCTACTAATTGCAAAAACAACTGAGATCACACAACCTCTACCACCTAAATTAGTTCTCTGGTGTAACAAAATAAGCCGCAGCCACTGAAAAAACTGGAAAAGGCAAATGAACAAATAACAGTGGCTCCAGAGGAACCGAGAGGAGCCCAAGCCCCCCGGGGAGGGGAACCTGGCCAACCTCACAGAAATGCAGATAAATATGCAAATGAGAAGCACAAAAACAAAAAACAGAAAATATCTTATCTGAGAGCAGGAGAAGAGGCAAGACTCAGCAAGCTTCCAAGTGAACCAGGAAACAACGTTGAGACAAGAACAATTGATCACCGGCAACCATGATGGGGGGAAACCTCCCTTATATCCAGCCAGTCTGTGATTCCTGATTGCCAATCCTCATTGAATGGCTCAGTACCGTTTGTAACCACCAGAGGGAGCTTCTGCTCAGAATTAATTTCTAAAACATTCATAACACCTAACCTTAATCCCTAACCCTAATCCTAACCCTAACCCTAATTCCAACGCTAGCCCTAATTCTAACCCTAACCCTAATTCTAACCCTAACCATAATTCTAGCCCTAACCCTAATTCTAACCCTAAGCCTAATTCTAACCTTAACCATAAATCTAACCCTAATGGAAAAATGAAAAGAAATTATTTTCTTTATTTCATTATATTTCTTTAACTAAGGGGGTGATAAAGGGGGGTTATTTACTATTTTTTTTTATTTTTATCACTGTGATAGGGTTTATCGCAGTGATCAAAATTTACATTGAATGAATGAATGGAATCTGCCCGGGCCAGCAGATTCGGCGGGTGCACTGAGCATGCGCCCGCCATTTTTTTTACACAAAGAAGATGCCAGGAGCTGCGGGAGCTGTTGGAGGACGGGGGGACACCAGGAGGTACAGGGGACAGATCGGGGTCCCGGGGACTCTATTTCTCTCCTCTCTGATGTGCGATCACATCAGAGGAGAGAGAAATTAAATGCGAAATCCCTGCTTTTTTTGTTGCAGTCGCCGTTCTAGGGTTAAAAACGACGATTACAACACCGGGGTCGGTAAATTCCGACCTGAATCATGCTCTCTGTGAATTTCCGACTCTGGGGAGCGCTATAGGCTTTTTCCACAGCGCCGTTAATTAACTCCGAAAGGCGTATCGACGGTCGTTAAGGGGTTACACCAAATAACAAAAATAATCATCTTTGTTACGATAGTCACCATCAAGGCTCAATGGAGACAGCCATTGCGGATACTTGGCATGGACAAAAGAAAAAGTTTGAACGGGCAACATCCACTCTTATAGAGAGGGCGGAATCACCAGATGCATTTAATTTAGACAAACCAGAAAGAAAAGTGCATGCATCAAAAATCGGGATCACCACACTAATAATTTCAGTACAAATATAACAATTTTTATTGTAAACACCACACAAGACAATATTAAAAACATTTAAAAAGTCCTAAACAAGGCACATACATAGAGGATTCGGGTCTAAATTCGTAAAAAACTCAAAAAAACACCTCACAGTTAAGTCTCATGATACATAACACTTAGGAGCAAATGAATATAATATAATAAAATATTACTAAATGGCTAGTATATGCATGCTGTTAATAGAAATACCAATACACAGTAACCCCTAGAACAATATGTAATATGTGCACTTGGCAATATTAAATATCCTCCACCAGTCTATACAAATAAGGAATAAAGCAGTATATCACCAGAGTCATGGCAAAAAAAAGCCAATTGTTAGAAAAATAGCAAAATACAAGTTCTCAAGGGGCCATAACAATGGTCTTTATATCTTACCCCACTATACTAAATTAGTCACCCCTAGGTCAAGTATATAATGGACTGTGCAGGTACTGTGACCCACGCATATCGACACCCGAAGTGTCTTACTCAAGGTCAGCAGTTGTATGGTAGTGTATTACTAGTTTTTATATATATGCAATAAGTATCATTAATTCATACCAGCTGTACAGACAATGACGGTAGCAACTCATGGATGCGGCTGAATGGCGTGGTACAACTCCTATTGCGCAGGTCTAAGATTCTCCCCATCACAGGGAGTATAACACAGGAGTCTAACCTGAAGATAGTACGCATGCGCAGTACGATCGTGTTACCATGACGACATGACGCACATAAGTGAAAAAATGAACACAGTTAAAAATAACCATGTCCAAAGTAATCATAAGCATAAATCTTTTCAATATAGGTGCAACAACGCCCCATATAAGATGTAAAGGTGTAATCAAACGTTACACCGCATATGGCAAACAGATCCCGAAGGCTTAGTTGAACGGCAAAAAACTGCTACTGCGCATGTCAAACTCGGACACTATAGGAGATGTAATACAAAAGTCCTTCAAAAAGGGAAACTTGCAAGCGCTCAATGTTGATGGAACTAAAATAGCGGGCGCGGTATATATAAAAAAACAAAGAGTGAGTAAGATAAAACAAACTGGACTCAGTAGGCTAGTGCGCATCATTACAAACATATTGGCAAAAACTGGCATTTGTTATTAGTAAGCTTAGTCAACAAGTACAACACCTTGTACAATGCATTGATTTAAATACTATTGTCCCCCATACAGATGCCCCATATGCGCAACACAAAATATATATTAAAAAATAAAAATATAGAAAAAAACCACAAATATGCAAAAACATACCAAAATTCTCCCAAAATAGTAGGACTCCAAATAGAGCAAAACAAACCAAAAGAGGGAATTGTAAATGGAAGGTATAAATACATTTATAATCCATTATTATATCATTTTGTCTCTTTGACGAATAGTCCAATATACAATATCTCAGATCATGAAAATACACAGTACTAAAGATCCAAAGGAAAAAACAAAAAGATGTAATAATGTTCAAAATCAGAGCAGCATGAATATAAATAATAGCCACATTACTGTACATATACGTGATGATTCACAAGTGTCCAAAGAATTCACTTTTGATGGTTAATATAGTTCCTCTTCTATCATAATAAAATTCTTGTCATACTGGTCACATGAATAAACATTGAGATAGTAATTCAGTGGTCCCCAGCGGTTGATGAATTTCCAAATCCATGCTCTTATAATTCTTGTAATTATATTTTCCTATCCAGATAGAGTCTTCCATCCACCACCTTTTGTGTCACTGTAAAAAAAAAAGAAAAAGGGAAACAAGGAAAAAAGGGGGAAATTAAAAAAAAATATATATAAACCCAAAAGCAAGTGCTTGGTAACACCTTGAGAACTGCACACAGGGTGATCCACAAAAGGGGACAAGGCCAGTCGGCTACATCCTTTTATAGAAGCCCGTATACAATAATTCTTCATTTAGGCCACCCGGTATTAAACTTTTTAACTCAAAAATACAACGGGCTTCTCTTCTCAGAAGCTCGTCAGTCAGTTTACCACCCCTAATATTCAAAGTAACCCCCTCCAATCCCATAACCTGGAGATGCCTGGAGCTACCAGTATGCCTATCCAAAAAATGAGCTGCTACTGTGGTAATCTGCTTACCCTTACCTCTGTCACGGTACGAAGATACACATCTTTCCTATACCCTTACCTCTGTCATTCTTAGATGTGTAAATGTTTGATATGTGTTGTTGGATCCTCCGGCATAATTCCTGAGTGGTTTGTCCTTTGTACACCTTATTGCAACCACTAATCAATGCATAAACCAGGTTGCGTGTGCGGCAATTAAAGAAGGATTTCAATTTGACCTGAAAGGGTTAAGATGGCAATGAGACTGCAACATCCGATATCATAAATGGGCATATCGAACAACCACCACATGGGTAGGACCCTATAATTGGGTTATCTGACTGAATCCTGAAAATTGGTCATTTGAAATGACTATTAGTGAGGCAGTCCTTTAAATTTTTAGCTCTCCTGGCTACTACCGTGGGTCTATTCACAATGAATGGCCTTAACTTCGCCTCACTCAACAGGATCCCCCAATAGTTTTCTAAGATCCACTGAATGTCACCCCTTTGGTTGTTGTATTGCGTTATTAAGCTAAGTGTATTTGATTTGGGTCTCACCCATGATCTCAAAACTTCTACCCTCGTATTGTGGAGAGTGTTTATGAAAGCTCTTGAAATAACTTTCTGTGGGTAACCTCGTTCCTGAAAGCGATCCGTGAGCAACCTTGACTCTTGAAAATCCGATAACATGCCACAATTCCTTCTGAGACGTAAGAACTGTCCTTTAAATATGCTGTTGCGGAGATGACCCGGATGGAAGCTTGAGTAATGTAATAGATTATTCGTGGTGGTACTTTTCCGATATATTATTAAATGGCTAGTATATGCATGCTGTTAATAGCAATACCAATACACAGTAACCCCTAGAACAATAAGTAATATGTGCACTTGGCACTATTAAATATCCTCCACCAGTATATACAAATAAGGAATAAAGCTGTGCAGACAATGGCGACAGCAACTCATGGATGCGGCTAAATGGCGTGGTACAACTCCTATTGCGCAGGTCTAAGATTCTCCCCGTCACAGGAAGTATAACACAGGAGTCTAACCTGAAGATAGTATGGCAGACCAATGAATGCTGCTGGCCACTGACAGAGTTAGGGATGAGGATGCATTTCTTGTGGATGCATCACTCTGTGTCTGCCGGAAGGGGCAATGAAACCTCCTTGTCTTCCTCAGCTACTCAGATGCATGCCTCTAGGTTTACACCAAGTGGGATCTACTACCTCATCATCATCATCTCTGTTCTCCCACTCCTCGCCCTGAGAGTCACCCTCCTCCTCTTACTGCCACTAAATACAGTACAGTCCGCATGCGCCTGAAGTATCTGAGTCTCATCAGGATCATCTCCACTCCCCTGGGTTAACGTCTGTTGACGAAGGTTTAGATTCTGCTCGGACCCTACTTTGTTCGGCTCTAGATCAAACTGAAAAAAATTTAGCCATTGGTGCAGATGATTTCCTACCCTTGACTCTGTGAATCTTTGAAGTACACTTCCGATGCCCATGGCATACAATGTGTGAACAGATCTGCAGACTCAGCCATCTGTGGTTCCCTACAGTCAGTTGGGTGGTTGGAGAGTTGTGGCGTAGGGGAAAACAAGAGTAATTGGGATGCCACCTCTGAGGACTGTACTGTGAGGGATATTAAGTTGGAGGAAGAGGAGTAGAGGCCATTTGATGCAGCTCTTGCCATCTACTGGAGCACATGTTTTTTCTGGCCCTCATCTACAAAGCATATAGCAGTGCAGCTCCCAAAGAAAGGCAGTGGAGTAGCTCGTCGAGTAACAAAAGTTGTAAAAATGCTGCGCAATTGCTCACTGCAGCAAAACAAACCTACATCTCATCTCTCATATCATACCTGTCTCACAACTCTAAATAGCTATTCAGTACTTTCAATTCTCTCCTCCGTCCATCAGCTCCCTCCCTCTCCTCTCAACTCAGCTAAACTTTGCCTCATTTTTCAAGCAGAAGATTATCAAAGTAAGGCAAAGGTTTTGCTTCAAGTCCCCACAGTCCCTCCTCATAAGTACTCAACTCTCCTCCTCCAAAACCAACTTCACCATCACGGAACATCAACTTTCCTCTTTACTCTCCAAATCACATCCCACCAAATGTGAACTTGACTGAATAACGTCCCACCTCATTAAAACCTTACCACAGTCTTCATCCCAAGCCTAACCCTCCTCTTCAACCTGTTACTAACAATTGGTGTCTTCCCTTTCTCATTCAAGCAATCATTGATCACACCCATCCCCAAAAAACCCTCCCTTGAACCATCCTCTGTGTCTAGCTATCGCCCCATCTCACTTCTTCTCTATGCCTCCAAACTAATGAAACAACACTTCCACTTTGAACTGTCCTCCCACTTCTCCTCTTGCTCCCTGTTTGACCGCTTACAATCTGACTTCTGATTGCACCATTCCACTAAAACTGCCTGACTAAAGTCACCAATGACCTACCAACTGCCAAATCCAAGCGATGCTAGTTTGTCCTCCTCCTTCTCCTAGAGCTGGCATCTGCCTTTGACACAGTGGACCATTCCCTCCTACTACAGACTTTCTGATCTCTTGGCATAACAGATTTGGCACTTTGTTGGATCTCCTCGCACCTAACAGACAGGACATTCAGTGTGTCCCACTGACACACAACCTCCTCATCTCGCCCTCTATTTGTCATTGTCCCCCAAGGTTCAGTTGTAGGCCTGGGCACTATGCTTAAAGGGACTGCTCGCATCGCCCTAAGGTGTCCACAGCGAATAGCTGGGCGGGACCTTTCATTTAAGGCTCCTTCTCCAATATGGAGGTGCCAGAGCAATGTTGCTAGTTTGCCTTGCATGCTTGTTATTTGTCTGGTTCCCCAGGTCTGCCCATCTGCTTGTCTACCCTGTACCTGTCTGAGCTCTTCTGTCTATCAGACGTTCCAGCCTGCACCTGTCATTGCTCCTCTGTCTAACACCTGGTTCATCCCACACCTGACAGCACCCATCTGTCTAACACCCAGTCCATCCCGCACTTTCCAGTGCCCACCTGTCTTATACCCAGTCCATCCTGCACCTGCCAGTGCTCTCCTGTTCCTTAGCTGGTCCAGCCTGCACCTACCAGTGCCGATCTGTCTAACAGCCGGTCCAGTCCACATCTGCCAGTTCTTTTCTGCTCCTTAGCCGGTCCCGTCTACACCTGTGGTCCAGTGTCCCTACAGTGTTTTCCTGCATTCTTCATCCCTCCTTCAGACTTTACCAGTCTATCCACTCTAGGGGGTAAGCTGCCACCCTCTGAAGGTCAGCCCTGGAATAGCACCTGGTGACACCGCTTTGTCCCTCCTTGTGTCGCAGTTTTCACCTGCTGCCGCTTATCCACTGTCGGATAAGGCCTCAAAGCAGTTTAAGCTGTTGCATATGGTGTCAGGGCTCCCAGCACAGCAGGGCTACCCTGATTCGTCACCTCATCTTAAAACTGAAGTTCAATTTAAAGCTGTAAATGCTGGCACAGACCCTGATATCTCATGCTTGGCTGATTGCTGCGTTACATTCTAAAATTTGTACTGTGGGTGAATTGAGGCCAATTTCCTGGTGTCTGCTCCTAATTTGATGTGCTTTGGCAGATTTTGGGCCTGTTTGAAGGTGTTGTGTATGCGTTTCTTTTGCCTCCCATTGACTCCAATGACGTTCAGCGAATATTCAACTAATAAATCAGCGAACATTGCAAAATCGCTCATGTTCAGTCGCCATTACTTGGGAGCTTGATTCCATGTAATGAAGGTGTACTCAGAAATTAAAGGTGTCTCTGAACCTAAATTTGGAAAATGTGTACAGAACAAAAATCTCCATTCCACATAGTCAAATGCTTTGGAGACATCAAGGAACAAAATTGCCCTGGACACAATCTGGCAGTGAGTCTCTTGAAGCCTACATATATTGAAAGTCTTTGTGCACCTAGAAATAAAACTCAGGGTGTACTAATGAACAAATCACTGAATTTACTTTTCTAATTAAAATTTTGGCCAAGATTAGTATTCTATTGCAGTAGAGAAACTAGCCTGTAGGAATCATAAAGTTTAGAGTCCTTTCAAGGCTTGGAAATAACTTTTATCATTGCTTCCCTCATCGAGGCTGGCAAAGCCAAAACCTCATAGGCGGAGTTACAGACCTAAAGAAGAATTGGGGCCCTAAACTGTATTATAAAATAACAAATGGCGCCCTTTGCTTCCTGGCATTTTTATGATCTGGAAAGCCATAATGGTGTCATGAAAATGGATGGGTGGACCTGTGGATGTTTGGGTCTGTCGGGTTTGGTCAAACTTTAGAAAAAAAGTTTGGTTTAGGTACCAGAACGGTACCTAAACTTGATCCCAAACCGGGGCCTGAAAATCCTGCAGTTCCCACGCTGTTCTTTGTATGACAGCGTGGGAAACTCTGGCTCTGACCAACAGTAACCTTGCTGAACTAACTGTCGGACACAGCCTCTCATTATAGCGGACCACTGTGGGTTCCCACACTGTCACATAGATGACAGCATGTGAAACAGCCAATATCAGCAAGAGCAGGCAACGCGGATGAGAGTTTCACCAGCCGGTGTCTGTTCATAGTAAAAAATATGCAAGTGACAGATATAAGTGCATTTATATGTTGCTTGCTGTACATGTATTTAGTAGAGATGATCGACTTTGGCTCCGGGAGGTTCAACTCGGGTTTGGAACCATCCGACTTTCCCAAAAGTCGAGTTGAACGAAGTCGGCCGACTAACGGAAAAGGTTGAGTAGGAGTCGAAAATCCGACCCCAATGCAAGTCAATGGGAATAAAAGTCGGCAGGGAGTGGAGGATAGTAAACACACCTACAGTGCCTATTTCAATGCCAACGACATCAATTCTTATTACTTACGCCTGTCAACCTTAATTTACTTTATAATAATAGTAACGCATTGAAAACTGGGGTTATTTGGCTAAAGTTGTGGGGGGGTAGGGCTGGCTCCATGTTTTCGTGTGCCCCGGGCCAAAGGGTCTCATTGGGCCCCTTTAACACATACCACAATTCATGATGCTCCGATACGACAGAGAAATATAGGTATAGTACAATGTCAAATACTTTACTTCTTACATTACATGAGTGATATCTATTGTAATTCTACAATAGCTCAAAAAACAAACAGTATAGTCCTCCAAATAGTATTATGGGCACCACATAGTGCGCCATACAGAATGAGCTCCATATAATGCTCCATACAGAATAGGCCCCATATGTGCTCCATATGATGCTCTATATATAAAGGGCCCTATATGATGCTCCATAAATAATGAACCCCATAAGATGCTCTAGTATATGATGGGCCCCATATATGATGCTCCAGTGTATGATGAGCCCCATATAATGCTCCAAATATAATTTGTCCCATATAATATTCCATACAGTATATGATGAGCTCCACATAATGCTCCAGTATATGATGGGCCCATGGATGATGCTCCAGTGTATGATGGGCCTATATAATGCTCCATATATAATGTGCCCCATATGATGCTCCAGTATATGATGGGCCCCATGGATGATGCTCAGGGTATGATGGGCCTATATAATGCTCCATATATAATGGGCCCCATATAATGCTCCAGTGTATAATGGGCCACGTATATGACTCTCCAGTGTATGATTGGCCCCATTTATAATGCTCCAGTGTATGAAGTGCCCCATATATAATTCTCCAGTGTATAATGCTTCCTATATATTGCTCCAAACGTTAAAAAAAAGTGAAATACCTCTCCTCGCTGGGCACTGCTGTACTCTGGACTCCTCAGCTTCGCCATCTTCCAGCTCTCTGCACTGTAACTGTTCAGGCAGAGGGCGCACAGACGTGACATCATTGCGCTCTCTGACCTGAATGTCACTGTCAGGAAACGCAGAAGATGTCACAGCGGTGGAGCAGGGAGAGGAAAGTATTGCAAGTGCTGAGGCCCTGAGCAAGCAGGGGGGGCCCACTTGTGTGCGACGGCACTGGCACAAGGCCCCTCATAGTACGCCGGTGTCTCTGACGGCGAGTAGGTCCCCCACCGTCAGAGACAATGGCATACTATGAGGGGCCCTGTGACAGTGCCGTCGCCCACGAGTGGGCACCCTCACCTGCTCAGGGCCCCGGCACTTGCCCGGGTGCGCCAGGTGCTGACGCCGGCCCTGGTGTAGGGTACAGCCCAGTTAGGGAGGTGGAAAAACGAGCATATGTTGAGGTGTAGGCTGGACGTTCAGCAGCTGCAAATGGAGGAATTGGAGAAGTCGGAGGAAGAGGAGGACAAAGCGAGTCATTTTGCTGGCAACTAGTGTTGAGCGATACTGCTCGATATCTAAAAATATCGGATCGGAATGGTATCGCCGATATCACTAAATATCGTCGATATCCGATTCCGATACCGGAAGTCCCATGTAAGTCTATGGGAACCAAATATCAACATTAAAAAAACCCATTCTTGCCTTGTTGGTTAATTGTACATGAAGGAAAACAACAAAGACTAATGTAGAATGTATTGGGGGAGGTTGAGGAGACAATAAAGGCATACATGTTTAACCCAATGCATTGGAATAGCATTAATATATATTTTTTTGGAAATACGTTTGGATTGACGAAGAAATTGACAATGTTGTTAACCTTTTTTCTATTTTGGCAAATATGTATGTTTCACAACTTCCATGCTCTTCACCTTTTTAACTTTTGCCAGTGCCACACTTTCTCCTTCATAATCTTCAGCAGCATCATCTTTCTCATCAAATTATTCTTCATCTTCACCTTCTTAATCTTCTTCTTAAACTTCTTGCTATTCATGTTTTTGTTTACATTACTCATATTGTTATTATTAAACTAATTAATCTTCTTCATATTCAAATTCTTCATCTTCTTCCTCTTCATCTTCTTCATCATATTCTTATTTGTGACAGAGATTCCTGTACTTGTAATCTGTAAAAGTATGAATTGTTCATCCTTCCGTTCTTGCTGTCACAAAAGATTTAAATTACAACAGTATTTGTCCGTGTTCAGTTTAGCCTGCAGCAGCAGGCATTTTCCAGGGGCACCACGAGGAGAACGGACTCACCCCCATACACTGCTTAGTCTTCTTCTGCTTAGAATTTAGAGCATATATTTTGCTCTTCATTTTGGTCTTATACTTCATGTTCTTCTGCTTTTTGATCTTCTGCTTATTGTTCTTCTGTCTCTTGTTCTGTATCTTGTAGTTTGTCTTAACCTTTGTCCTGTTGGTGATCTTCTTCTGGGTAATCTTTTATTTTTTCTTTGTGACGGTGTTCAGGCTGGTTGGCTTCATGCTCGTCGTCCTTGTTGTCGTCATCTTCTTCTGGGTGGTCTTTAAGGTCGTCTAATTTCCGAGAACCAGCTGACGTTACTGGAACCCTGATGGGTATCAGATGGAGCAAGAGACAATGGAAGTAACGAGGACCAGC
Source organism: Oophaga sylvatica (assembly GCA_033576555.1). Classification (NCBI taxonomy): domain Eukaryota; kingdom Metazoa; phylum Chordata; class Amphibia; order Anura; family Dendrobatidae; genus Oophaga; species Oophaga sylvatica. The sequence continues at coordinate 159,036,656 of JARQOD010000004.1, read as the reverse complement.
TGACTGTGCTGGAACCCGGAGGGGCAGCAGAAGGAAAAGAGGCAATGTCACAACCGAGTACCAGCTGACGTTACTGTGACACGGTTACTAAGCAGGAGGTACCTGTGCTCCAAAGCACTACCAAGGACCAGCAGACGTTGGTGGAACTCGGATACGGAGATGGAGGCACCTAGGCCAAAGGCACTGGGGAGAACCAGTTGACGGTACTGGACCCCGGACGGGTAGCAGAAGGAAAAGAGGCAATGTCACAACCGAGTACCAGCTGACGTTACTGTGACACGGTTACTAAGCAGGAGGTACCTGTGCTCCAAAGCACTACCAAGGACCAGCAGACGTTGGTGGAACTCGGATACGGAGATGGAGGCACCTAGGCCAAAGGCACTGGGGAGAACCAGTTGACGGTACTGGACCCCGGACGGGTAGCAGAAGGAAAAGAGGCAATGTCACAACCGAGTACCAGCTGACGTTACTGTGACACGGTTACTAAGCAGGAGGTACCTGTGCTCCAAAGCACTACCAAGGACCAGCAGACGTTGGTGGAACTCGGATACGGAGATGGAGGCACCTAGGCCAAAGGCACTGGGGAGAACCAGTTGACGGTACTGGACCCCGGACGGGTAGCAGAACGCACCCATGAAAATGTAAGTTGACAGGACGCAAGCCGTCCGCAGTTACCGAATCACACAGTCCTACAGTGGGTGCTTGTCCTATTGTCACAATGGAAACAGCCTTTATTTACATATCCCACAGCACACATAGGAATCACCTAAACTGCAGGCACCATAGAGTCGGCTAACCCGAATGCAACACGACAGCTCAACTTATTGGAGGATAATTGACGTTCACACTGCCAGGAAACAGCTGTCGTGCTGTAACCAGGCTGGCCAGGAGTCAGTACCCCTGCCAATTACTTACGAGCAACAAATGGCGGTGTTGTAGCCCAGGGAGTAGAGTTCAGGTGGTATAAAGATGAACATAGCAGGAGACATGGAAAACGTTGCCAAACAGTTATTTAATCTGAAAACGGACAGGCAAATTCAGGTGAGATCCATGCCTTGTTCATTTTCAGAAAAGTAAGCCGGTCTACATTCTCTGAGGATAGTCGCATGCGACGGTCTGTTACTACACCACCTGCAGCACTAAAGACGCACTCAGATAATACACTGGCAGCAGGGCAAGCCAGCACCTCCAATGCATACTGGCTAAGCTCTGGCCATGTATCCAACTTAGAGACCCAAAATTTGAAAGGGGAAGAGGCATCTGGGAGTACACTTAGAGGGAACGCCAAGTAGTCTGTCACCATCTTACGGAAACGTTTCTTCCTGGTGACTGGAGCCGTCTCGGATGGTGTAGACCTTGCTGGCGCTGTCACAAAACTTCGCCACATTTGTAACATACAGCTCTTGCCCTGTGCAGAGGCGCTGCTTGTGCTCCCTCTTGTTGTAGAGGTGTCTACACTGCCTCGACGCACAGAGCTGCTTTGTAAAGCAGTAGCAGCAGCAGCAGCTCTCTCGGCTGGAATGTACAACAGTATGGATTGCACCAGTGTGTCTTGGTACTACTGCATTTTACGGTCCCGGTTCACCGGTGTGATGAGGGTTTGTAAGTTGTCCCGGTAGCGAGGGTCTAGGAGGGTGTACACCCAATAATCTGACGTGGTGAGAATGTGGGCGATGCGGCGGTCGTTTCTCAGGCACTGAAGCATGAAATCAACCATGTGCTGCAGACTCCCAACTGGCCAACAAAGGCTGTCCTCTGGAAGAGGCGTCATGTCTGCCTCCTCTGCATCACCCCACCCTCGCTCTACATACTGACTAGAGCGTTGTGTACCTCCTCTGTAGGGATTTCTTCCTCCTCCATTGACTCCTCCTCCTCCTCCTCATCCTCCTCACAAAGTGAGCCCTGCCCAGCCCTTTGTGAGGAACCACGTTGCGATGACTTGAAGGTAATTGAATTTGTGACTCCTCATCCTCCACCTCTTCCAAAACCTCTTCCTTTAGTGCTTTCAGTGATTTCTGAAGCAGGCAGATAAGGGGGACAGTCATGCTGACTAGTGCATCATCTGCACTCGCCATCCGCGTTGAGACATCAAACGCACGCAAAACGTCGCAGATGTCCTTCATAGAGGCCCACTCAGTAGTGGTGAAGTGTGAACGGCGCAAATTGTGAGTTGATTACGCCTGTTGCAGCTGATACTCCATTACTGCTGGCTGCTGCTCACACAACCGCTCCAACATATGTAACGTGGAATTCCACCTGGTGGGTACGTCACATATGATGCGATGTTCAGGAAGGCGAAATCTGCGTTGCAGAGCTGCAATGCGCGATCTGGCCATGCTGGAACGTCGCAAGTGAGCGCACTCTAGGCGGACCTTGTGCAGCAGTGCATCAAGATCCGGATAGTCCCTCAAAAAACTCTGCACGACCAAGTTGAGCACATGTGCCAGACATGGTATGTGAGTGAGGTTGCCAAGGCCCAGAGCTGCCACCAGATTTCGGCCATTGTCACACACTACCAAGCCTGGCTGGAGATTAGCTGACAAAAACCACACGTCGCTCTCCTGCTTGATGGCATCCCAGAGCTCCTGCGCTGTGTGGCTTCGATTCCCCATGGAAATAAATTTCAGGACGGCCTGTTGACGTTTGGCCACGGCTGTGCTCATATCGGTCGCAACAGGTAAGCGTTCACGGGTCCATGTGGAGGTATACCGTGACGGCTCGTGCAGCGATGATTCTGAGGAACTGGAGTAGGAGGAGGAATCAATGTGTACAGACTGGATTCCTGCAATCCTTGGAGTTGGCAGAACACGTACAGCGCCACTGGCAAGATCTGTACCCGGCTCCACAACATTGACCCAATGGGCAGTGAGGGAAAGGTATCGTCCCTGGCCATGGGTACTGGTCCACGCATCGGTGGTCAGGTGGACCCTGCTACTGACGGCGTTTAGTAGCGCATGTTTAATGTTTCCCTCGACATGTTTTTGCAGAGCAGGGATGGCTTGCCTGCTGAAATAAAATCGGCTTGGCACATTATATTGTGGGACTGCCAATGCCATAAAGTTCCTGAAACTGTCAGTCTCCACCAGCCTGAATGACAGCATTTCAAGGGACAGGAGTTTTGCAATGCCAGCATTCAGAGCCTGTGCTCGTGGATGGTTTGCCGAGTATGGCCGTCTTTTATCCCATGCCTGTGGTACCGATGGCTGTTTTGTGGTCTGGGAGTGTGACGATGACTGTGAACTTGCTGCTGTGGGTGGAATAACAGTTTGTCTATGGACAACAGTGACCGAGGTTCTTCCATGGAGATCCTGTGAGGAAGCCGAACCAGGTGTGTGTGAGCTGGAGGTAGAGGCTCCAACACGACCTGAAGATGTAGGTGCTGCTGTAGGTTGGCCTACATCTCCAGTGTGTCTTTGTAACTCAGCTACGTGCTTTGTCCGTACATGTTTTCACATATTTGTGGTATTCAGGTTACTGATATTTTTACCTCTTTTAACTTTTTGCTTACACAGCTTGCATTGAACATAGCAAATATCATCTACAAGTCTGTCAAAAAAGGACCACGCAGTGCAAGTCATTGGAGCGCCAATTTTGACATTTCTAAGAGAAACTGCTCCCAACAGGTGCCAAACTGGAGGCTACAGGCAAGCGAGTCTGCAGCCTACCTCTCCCTCCTCTTTGTACCGTTGGGACAATCTCTTCCTCAGAGCTGCTCCCACCACCTTCCTGTTGCTCACGCCATGTTGGGTCTCGGACTTCATCATCTCCACTACCCTCTTCCAACACCTGCTGCTGTTGGATGGTCTGGGCAGCACCATGCTCCACAAAACCTGGCACCTGAGTCTCATCATCATCATAAGATGCGTTCTGCGGTGTGCTGTCCATCGGCACTGGCTCACCCGCCTCTTCAGATTGAGAGAGACACAGCTGTTGCGCATCACTGCATACTCCCTCTTCTTCAAATTGCAGAATGCTGCTTGCCTGTGCCCGTGTTTGCGAGCCAACAGATTCTGAGAACAGAAGCAGAGACTCAGCTGGCTCCTGTACAGAACTCTCTGACTGCCTGGGCAATTTGACAGGCGGTGAACAGACAGATGGTTGCTTAACAGTGTTGTGTTCCTGAGAGGAGGTGGAAGGAATTGAAGTCGATGCATTGGCTGCCATCCAACCAACAACGGCTTCAATTTGTTCTTCCCACAGCAGGGGGCACGCCGAGCTCCTACCAAACTGCGCATAAAGGAACGCTCATGGGTAAAACTGGTGGATGCTGTGTCACTGAGGGTGGCAGCAGCCACAGAATCCCCACGTCCTCTCCCTGCTGAAACTCCACGGCCACGACCACGTGCCTTCCTCCCTGCCTTCTTCATCTTGGTAGATTGATAAAGAAAGTCAGAAAAGTTATAAGGCCTAAGTGTGGTTATTACGCAGAGACTGAAGTGAACACTGAAACACAACTGTTCACAATCTGTGAAAGGCTACTCCTTTGTCTACTTCTATAGTGTTTGCAACCAATGTATTGGATACGGATGGAAGCGCGTCACACTAATAGTTAAATTGCATGGAGCAGCAAGAATTACACTGAAGAAAAAAAAAAGGGTCTGTGAGTGACACGTGCAGATGCCTACAGACAGCGTTGCATGCAGAGCAAACTGCAGCGTCACCTGCACTCACACACACCTTGCAGAGCTGTTAAAACAACACTGCAGGCAAAAGGAAGCTTTACACAGCGGTTGGTGCTAGCCTGCCTACAGCACAGTACACTAAATCGCAATCTCTAACTGTCCCTCAGAGTCAGCACAGCAGCGTTCTGTCCCTTACTGAATTCACAGCACAGTGACGCTAAAATGGCGGCGGCGCCTTTTATAGTGCATTCTGACATAATTTCAGCATCCAATCACAGCCATGCCATTAGTTAACATGACCGCAGCAGTACAGGATGTGCCCACACTTCTTAGGATTCCTCATTGGCTGACTAAAATCACATTGCCTCTCAAAGAATTATGGGAACTTCCGATTCCAGTATACGATATATGGAAAATATCGGAACTAAGTATCGAAAGGCCGAAACAGCTAATATCGGCCGATACCCGATACTTGCGGTATCGTATCGCTCAACACTACTGGCAACCTATCTGTCTGTAATGTATGTAGTACAGTTCATATAGCGTCTTGTGCTTGGGTGCGATGAAAATACATGAGACACAGGTTTGATATAGAAAGTCTTGTATTACTTCATACAAGTTGGCAAAAATAGTCACACAGTTTGCAGACACAGAAGCAGGAGACACAGCAGGCCAGAGTAATCTAAGCTCAGCAATCACTCTCCACAACAGGTTCAGGATCTTCTTCTCTGTTACCGTAAGTCCATGCAAACGTGGGTCTTTCAAAGAGCAGGGTTCAGAGTCCACAAGTGCTTCAGAGTTCCTCAGTAGGAATAGTTGGAGTACAAGGTCCAAGGCTTTAGGAGTCAGGTCACAGGTTCACTGCAGGCTAGATTCTGAAGCACTGATTGCTCAGCTGTGGCTGCTTAAGAAGCAAAAGGAGAGAATCAGGCGGGAACATGCAAGCTGGAAACTCCATTTTGACTGAGGGCAAGATAGCTGCAGCAAGACAGAAAGTAAAATGGCTGACGAACAAACTGAGTTTCAGGAACATGTACACAGAACCTTACATTACTCCCCCCTTAGGGACAACCTCCGGATGACCTCAGGCCAGGCTTGTGTGGGTACCTCTGATGAAACTGACGGAGCAAGCGAGGAGCATTAACGTTATTGACTGGTTCCCATGAGTTGTCCTCCACTGGGTAGCCCTGCCATTTAATCAGATATTGTAACTGATTTCTATACAACCTGGAATCTAAAATCCTTTCCACCACAAATTCTTCCTGACCATCGACTAGCACTGGGTCAGGGCAAGGAGAAGAACGTCCAGGAAACGTATTGGGTGTCGCAGCCTTTAGTAGGGATACATGAAAGACAGGGTGAATTCTCATAGTTCTGGGCAGTTGAAGACGACAAGCAACGGCACTTATAATTTTACTGATTTTATAGGGTCCAATGTACTTATGTCCCAACTTAGACGATGGAATCCTTAACTTAAGATTTCTGGTTGACAGCCAGACCAAGTCTCCTACCTTGAAAGCTGGTGCAGGTTTACGAAATTTATCTGCTGCTCTCTTGTACCTTTCCTGAGCCGATTCCAGATTCTCCTTTAGAAGATCCATATTCTTCTGTAAAGACGTGATTCTTTCAGCCACTGCTGGTAAAGGCGTTTCTATGGGAAATCGTGGTAGAATGTTAGGATGATAACCTAGATTAGAGTAAAAAGGAGACTGCTTAGTGGAGGCACTCTGAGAGTTGTTATACGAGAACTCAGCTAATGGAAGTAGATCCACCCAATCATCCTGTAGGTGGCAGAAAAAGCAGCGGAGATACTGCTCCAGGGTTTGATTGGTTCGTTCGGTCTGTCCATTAGTCTGGGGATGAAAAGCAGAAGAAAGGTTTACTTTAATGTCCAATGCTGCACAGAAATGATAAAATTAAATTGGTTTAAGAAAAGATTCCAGCGAGCCTGGCGAGGAGTCAGGCACTTAGCCGACCTGATAAACTCAAGGTTACGATGGTCTGTCAGGATGACTATTTGCTGTGCAGCCCCCTGAAGAAGGTGTCTCCATTCTTTGAAGGCGGCAATAATGGCCAACAACTCTCTATTGCCCACATCGTAGTTCCTCTCAGCCGAAGACAACTGCTGGGAAAAGAAGGCACAGGGATGCAAGACATTCTTCTCACCTGTTCTCTGAGAGAGTATAGCTCCAACGGCACAGTCTGTAGCATCCACCTCTATTATGAAGGCAAGCTCGGGGTTGGGATGTACTAGGATAGGTGCAGTGGTAAATTTATCTTTTAGATGGGAAAATGCTTCCTGGGCTTGGGAGTCCAGGAGAACCTAGACTCTTTCTGGGTAAGTTGGGTGATAGGTGACACTACCTCAGAGAAATTTCTAATGAAACGTCTATAGAAGTTGGCAAACCCGATGAAGCGCTGTACCTCCTTCACATTTCTAGGACTTGGCCAATCCTTGATGGCTTGGGTTTTGCTTCCATCCATACTAATTCCTTGTGTAGACAGTACATACCCCAGAAATTGAATTTCGGTCCTAAGGAATTCACACTTTTCAAGTTTGATGTAAAGATGATTTTGTCTTAGACGTTCCAAGACCATTCTCACATGTCCATGATGTTCCTCTGTGGAGTTAGAAAAAATTAGAATATCATCCAATAAATTACCACGAATGTATCTAGGAGATCCCTGAAGATGTCATTCACCAAATGTTGGAAAGTGGCTGGGGCGGTACTCAGACCAAAAGGCATAACTAGATATTCAAAGTGTCCATAGCGTGACCTGAATGCAGTCTTCCATTCATCCCCAGGTCTAATACGGACTAAGTTATAGGCCCCACAAAGATCTAGTTTAGAGAAAATTTTGGCATGTCGCACTCTCTCCAATAACTCAGGGATTAAAGGCAATGGATAACGGTTTCTAATAGTAACCTTATTGAGTTCCCTATAGTCTACGCATGGTCTCAGAGATCCATCTTTCTTCTTTACAAAGAAGATGGGTGCACCTGCAGGAGATGAAGAGGGGCGTATGAAGCCCTTGGCTAGATTTTCGTCTATGTAATCCTTTAAAGCCTTTAGCTCGGGCCCCGCCAGGGGGTAGATCTTACCAAAAGGTATCTCTGCTCCAGGCAATAATTCAATTGGACAATCATATGGACGGTGAGGAGGAAGCTGGTCAGCGTTCTTCTTGTCACATAAATCCACATAGTCCTGGTATACAGCTGGTAGTTCAGGGACTGACATGGTTCCTTTAGGAACAGAGCAAGCTGAAACTTTTGGACTCATCTGTTTCTCTGGAAAGTGTAATTCCTTGGTCTCCCAGTTAATGGTAGGATTCTGAGCCTGCAGCCATGGTAGCCCTAGAATAATGGGAAAGTGGGGAGAAGAGATAAGCATAAAGGACAGTTTCTCTTGATGATCTTTACCCATAAGAACCCTCAAAGGCTCTGTTTCCTGATCCACTGGTCCAGAGGTCAGCAGGGAGCCATCCACAGTTTCCATCTGTACTGGAGTAGCCTTCTTCACTGAACGTATCCCCTGTTTCAGAGCAAAGGAGACATCCATAAAATTTCCACTTGCCCCTGAGTCGATCATAGCAGAGCTAGACACCCAAGCTGAATCAACCCAGAGTTTGATGGAAAGAAAGCAATGAGAATTGTTTTTCTTACAACTCAGCTGGGACACCGCTGAGGAAACTTGAAAAATGGCAGCGTTTACACAGTCAACGTCCTCAGAGGTAACGGAGTTTAAGTCCGAGAAATCAAGATCTGTTGCTGCAGATCTCTCTGGAGCCTGAGGCTCGGACCTGACAGATCCCCTCTCGCAACACTCACAATGAATGAGTGCTGCAGTAGTCTTACGAGAACGGCTGGGGCAGTTTATAATGAAGTGCCCTGACTTACCACAATAGAAACATAGATTCTCCTTAAAACGATGTTCCTTGCGTGCATCACTAACCCGTCGTTGTAAAGAGTCTACCTGCATGGGTTCAGGTTCAGGTTCCCGTGTAATCCTACTCAAAGGTTCCTTAGCTGGAGAGGAAGGTAGGAAAAGGTTAGTGCGATTGCTTTCGAACCATCTCTCTTGCCTGCGTTCAGTCAGACGAGTATCAATACGGATGCAGTAGTTAATAAAGTCACCTAACGCAGTGGGAGGGTCGGCACGAGCAAGATCATCCTTAATCAGTGGAGATAACCCCTTTCGAAAAATAGATTTTTTGGCGGAACTGTCCCAGGTGGTATCAAGGGCCCATCTCCTGAAATCCAAGGCATATTCAGCTACCGAGTGCTTACCTTGGCGCAAAGCTAACATGGCTGCTTCAGCTGTTGCACCTCGATTGGGGTCATCAAACACCTGCCCCATGGCTGAAATAAAAGCATCAAGGTGATTCAAACAATCATCCTCAGTCTCAATCAGAGGGTTTGCCCACATCAAAGCCTTGTTGGTAAGCAACATAATTATAGTAAGCACCTTAGATCGTTCAGTGGGAAATTGTGAAGCATGTGCAGAAAAAAAAGATTGCATTGATTAATAAATCCCCTGAATTTCTCACGTTCACCGCCAACACGAAAAGGGGGCAACTTGAGAATCCCAGAACTCGGGGCTACGGCAGGAGCCTGGACTCGCTCTTCTAGAACCTCAATCCTGGCTCGCAAATCCTGGGCAGTCTGTCCAAACACTTGCAAATTGTGATTAGTGAGGTCCGGTAGGCTTGAAAAACGGGTCTTTATATTCTGCAAATCTGCAAGGATATTATCAGTCACTCCGCAAAGTTCCTTTATGCGGGCCTCCATTTTCCAGATCTTTTAAGACAGGAGTACTGGAAGAAGAGGAGAGGAGAAAAAAAAAAAAAAAAAACAATAGTGTTTACCTGTGGTAACACTGCAGAGAAAAAAAAAAATTAAGGGAACTGCTCACCTGGAATGGTTGTGAGAAGTCACAACCACTATCATCACAGAAAGTTCACCCGGACATCTGATATCCACAGTTACAGCAGACAAAAAAGAGAAAAGAGAAGAAAAAAAAAAAAAAAAAACAATAGTGTTTACCTGTGGTAACACTGCAGAAAAAAAAACACTTAAGGGAATTGCTCACCTGGAATGGTTGTGAGAAGTCACAACCACTGTCATCACAGAAAGTACAACCGGACATCCGATATCCACAGTTACAGCAGACACAGCCTTTCCAGACCCAGCAGACACTAACGTTTTAGCTTCAGAATCTTGTAATGTATGTAGTACAGTTCATATAGCGTCTTGTGCTTGGGTGCAATGAAAATATATGAGACACAGGTTTGATATAGAAAGTTTTGTATTACTTCATACAAGTTGGCAAAAATAGTCACACAGTTTGCAGACACAGAAGCAGGAGACACAGCAGGCCAGAGTAATCTAAGCTCAGCAATCACTCTCCACAACAGGTTAAGGATCTTCTTCTCTGTTACCGTAAGTCCATGCAAACGTGGGTCTTTCAAAGAGCAGGGTTCAGAGTCCACAAGTGCTTCAGAGTTCCTCAGTAGGAATAGTTGGAGTACAAGGTCCAAGTCTTTAGGAGTCAGGTCACAGGTTCACTGCAGGCCAGATTCTGAAGCACTGATTGCTCAGCTGTGGCTGCTTAAGAAGCAAAAGGAGAGAATCAGGGCGGGAACATGCAAGCTGGAAACTCCATTTTGACTGAGGGCAAGATAGCTGCAGCAAGACAGAAAGTAAAATGGCTGACGAACAAACTGAGTTTCAGGAACATGTACACAGAACCTTACACTGTCATAAGGGGAAGATGGTACAAAATCTTTTGAAACCCAGGCATGGTTCATTTTAATGAATGTGAGATCACCAACATTTTGGGTTGACAGCCGGGTCCTTCTTTCTGTCAGGATTGATCCAGCAGCACTGAAGACTCTTTCTGATAGCACACTACAAGCAGGGCAAGCGAGCTCCTGTAAGGCATATTGTGCCAATTCAGGCCAGGTGTCCAGTTTACAGGCCCAGTAGTCAAAGGGGAATGAACTGTGAGGGAGAACATCGATAGGGGAGGAGAGATAATTTTGAACCATAGCTGACAACTACTGTCTCCTGTCTGTTGCAATCGATTCAGTATTAACAGTCGTGTGAGCGGTACTCGAGAAATCAGTCCACAACATGTTCATGAAACCCCTGTCTCCAACGCCACTTCAGCTATGTGCAACACGAACACCTCTTCCATGTTGTACAGTATGGCTCGTGGTAGAACCTGCACCGCTGCTGTGTGCTGGGAATGCCTCTAACAAATGGTTTACCAGAGTTGTTTGTTTGTTAGCCAATATTAGCTCTAGGTTCTCCTGTGGCATGATGTTCTGTGATTTGCCTTTATAGCGTGGATCGAGTATGCTGGCCAACCAGAACTCGTCATCCATCATTTTGGCAATGCGGGGGTCCCTTTTTAGGATCCACAAGACATAATCACACATGTGGGCCAATGTTCCAGGTGTCAATGTTGCACTGCCAGTGGTGGGTGGAGGAGCACTTTCTGCCAAATCCACATCCCTCCAGTCGTGCACAAACCCTGTACCTGACCTTGGCAAGCCAACATTTTCTCTTGTCCCCTGAGAAGAATCCTCCTCCCCAAAAAAATCATCCCCCTCATCCTCCTCCTCTTCTTCCTCCAACTCATCCAAGACAGTTCCCTGAGCAGACAATGGCTGACTGTCATCAAGACTTCCCTCCTCCTCCTCTGCAGACGCCTGATCCTTAATGTGTGTCAAAGTTTGCATGAGTAGACACATAAGTGGGATGCTCATGCTTATGATGGTGTCGTCTGCGCTTACCAGCCGTGTGCATTCCTCAAAACACTGAAGGACTTTACAGAGGTCTTTCAGCTTTGACCACTGGAGACCTGACAACTTTATGTCTACCCTCAAACTGCATGCCCGTGTATCCTCCCACAAATGCATTACAGCCTGACTCTGTTCGCACAGCCTCTCAATCATGTGCATGGTGGAGTTCCACCTTGTTGCAACGTCTATGATTAGGCGGTACTTAGAGAGGTGGAGCGATTGCTGGAGCCTCTGCATACGACTGGAGTCTACAGGCGAGAGACGGATGTGCGAGCACAGTCTTCGCACCTTATGGAGCAGGGCTGTTAACTCCGGATAATTATTCATGAAGTGCATTAGTGCTTTTTTGGAAGTGCATTAGAGCAGCAGGGTGATTTGCTGCTGAAGGGAAAAAAAAAAAAATCTCTCTTTAAATCTTCTGCTTCAGCGAGTGTGAGCGAGCTGAGTGTGACCGGTGCGCAAGTGTGAACGGTGGTAAGTGTGACTTGAGATTCAGTGAAGAAGTATTTGAAAAACCTTTAATCAAATACCTGTGTGAATTGGTGTGAGTGGCTGAATTGTGGATTGCTGAGTGCCTTTCTACCTGTTCTATCTTTTGGGGACTTTTTTAACCTATTTTTTCTCTCTAAAGGATTAATCTCTTATTTTACTATCTGTGTGTTTAAAGGTTTAAAGGTTAACTATATTGCATTTAAACCTTGGTGTAGTTATATTCACAAGGGGTTAATTAAGGGTGGGGGTTCATAATTAAGGGTTTATAAGGGCCAGCTGGTTGGGACTCAAGTCTTTTTGGAAGTGCATTAGAGCAGCAGGGTGATTTGCTGCTGAAGGAGAAAAAAAAAAATCTCTCTTTAAATCTTCTGTTTCAGCGAGTGTGAGCGAGCTGAGTGTGACCGATGCGCAAGTGTGAACGGTGGTAAGTGTGACTTGAGATTCAGTGACTTTGGATTCAGGGAGTTTCCAAGGGAGGATTTACTGAATTGCTGTTACTGTATATTTTATTAATACTTTTTATTTATTTTTACTTATCTTTGCTGTCTGGTGAAATCCCCATTAGATATGTGCTCCACTATTGCCAATGCCATCCAGTGTACATCTTGCCACATGTATGCAGTCCTTGAACAGCCGGTCGAGGGTGCATACTGCTGTGTGAGATGTGAGCATGTTGTGCATTTGGAAGCCCAAATCTTGGATCTAAATGTGCAGCTGGCAACACTGAGATCCATAGACAATATGGAAAGGAGTCTTCTGCTCACTGAGCAGACGCTCAATGGGATAGATGAGGGGGGGATGCTAGGGTGGAGCTGCAGGACACTGAAGTAGGAAGCTGGGTGACAGTTAGAAAGCGGGGTAGAGGGAAGAGCGCCAGGGAGGCTAGTCCTGATCTGGCACACCCCAATAAGTTTGCAAAGTTGGCAGATGAGGGGGTTGTCAGTACAGGGGTAGCACTGCTGCAGCCAGGCATGTCCTCTGAAAGCCGGGGGAGTGTCTGCTCCAGTAAGGGGGGAATTAGGAGAGCAGGGCAGGCCAGACAGGTGCTGGTAGTGGGGGACTCAATTATTAGGGGAACAGATAGGGCAATCTGTCACAAAGACAGGGATCGTCGAACAGTGTGCTGCCTACCTGGCGCTCGAGTCCGACACATCGCTGATCGGGTTGACAGATTACTGGGAGGGGCTGGTGAGGACCCAGCGGTCATGGTGCACATTGGCACAAATGACAAAGTTAGAGGCAGGTGGAAGGTCCTTAAAGATGATTTCAGGGAATTAGGCTGCAAGCTTAAAGCAAGGACCTCCAACGTGGTATTTTCTGAAATACTGCCGGTACCACGTGCCACACCAGAGAGGCAACGGGAGATTAGGGAGGTTAATAAGTGGCTCAAGAATTGGTGTAGGAAGGAGGGGTTTGGGTTCCTGGAGAACTGGGCCGACTTCTCAGTTGGCTACAGGTTCTATGCTAGGGATGGGCTGCACCTCAATGGGGAGGGTGCAGCTGTGCTGGGGGAGAAAATGGCTAGAAGGTTGGAGGAGTCTTTAAACTAGGGACTGGGGGGGAGGGTATTCATTTTATAGGAGGGGAAGGCAGTACAGATAGAGACCTGGGCACAAATAATGAAATTGGGGGGGGGGTGGCATGGGGGGTGGGGTTAGAACAGTTAATAATTTAAGAAAGAATAGAGGTTCAGAGAGATACATAAAGTGCATGTATACTAATGCTAGAAGCCTCACCAACAAAATGGCGGAATTAGAATTAATTTTGTTGGAACATAATTATGACATGGTGGGGATATCTGAGACTTGGCTGGATGAGAGCCACGACTGGGCGGTTAATTTACAGGGCTATAGTCTGTTTAGAAATGACCGTAAAAATAAGCGAGGTGGGTGTGTGTGTTTATATGTAAAATCATCCTTAAAACCCATCCTGCGTGATATCTGTGAATCTAATGAAGATGTAGAGTCTCTGTGGGTGGAGATTAGGGGAGGGGGGAAAAATAATAAATTATTGATAGGGGTTTGTTATAAGTCTCCTAAAATAATGGAAGCAACAGAGAATATCCTCGTAAAGCAAATAGATGAAGCAGCAACTCAAGGAGAAGTCATTATTATGGGGGACTTCAACTACCCTGAAATACATTGGGGAACAGAAACCTGCAGTTCCAGCAAAGGTAATAAGTTTTTGGCAACTATGAGAGACAATTACCTTTCACAACTAGTTCAGGACCCAACAAGAGTGGGGGCACTGCTAGACCTAATATTATCCAACAGGCCAGACCGCATATCAAATATAAGGGTTGGGGGTCACTTGGGTAATAGTGATCACAAAATAATAAGCTTTCATGTATCCTTTAATAAGATGTGTAGTCGAGGGGTTACAAGTAGGGTTGAGCGATACTTTCCGATATCCAAAAGTATCGGAATCGGAATGGTATCGCCGATATCCAAAAATATCGGCGATAACCGATACCGATACCGGGAATCAAATGTAAGTCTATGGGAACAAAATATCGGAATTAAAAAAAAACCATTCTTGCCTTGTTGGTTAATTGTACATGAAGGAAAACAACAAAGAGTAATGTACAATGTATTGTGGAAGGTTGAGGAGACATTAAAGGCATAGATGTTTAACCCAATCAAATGGAATAGCATAAATATTTTTTTTTTAAAAGATGTTCGGATTGACGAAGAAATTGACAATGTTGTTAACGTTTTTTCTATTTTGGCAAATATGTATATTTCACAACTTCCATGCTCTTCACCTTTTTAACTTTTCACACACTTTCTCCTTCATAATCTTCAGCAGCATCATCTTTTTCATCAAATTATTCTTCATCTTCACCTTCTTTATCTTCTTCTTAAACTTCTTGCTATTCATCTTTTTGTTAACATTACTCAGATTCTTCTTATTAAACTATTATTCTTATTCATATTGTACTTCATCTTCTTCATCATATTCTTATTTGTGACAGAGAATCCTGTACTTGTAATCTGTCAAAGTATGAATTTTTCATCCTTCCGTTCTTGCTGTCACAAAAGATTTAAATTACAACAGTATTTGTCCGTGTTCAGTTTAGCCTGCAGCAGCAGGCATTTTCCAGGGGCACCACGAGGAGGAACGGACTCACCCCCATACACTCCTTAGTCTTCTTCTGCTTAGAATTTAGAGCATATATTTTGCTCTTCATTTTGGTCTTATACTTCATGTTCTTCTGCTTTTTGATCTTCTGCTTATTGTTCTTAAGTCTCTTGTTCTGTATCTTGTAGTTTGTCTTAACCTTCTTAGTCCTGTTTGGTAATCTTTTATTTCTTCTTTGTGATGGTGTTTAGGCTGGTTGGCTTGATGCTCGTCGTCCTTGTGGTCGTCATCTTCTTCGGGGTGGTCACCAGGGTCGTCGTCTTCATTGTTGGAGATCCAGAGTGATTACCCAAAAAAGCATTGAAAAAATCTTCAATTTGTAAATGTTGCAGAAGGTACAAGAGTCAATGCAAGTAATGAGGACCAGCTGACTGTGCTGGAACCGGAGGGGCAGCAGAAGGAAAAGAGCCAATGGCACAACCGAGGACCAGCTGACGTTACTGGGACACGGTTACTAAGCAGGAGGTACCTGTGCTCCAAAGCACTACCAAGGACCAGCAGACATTGCTGGAACTCGGATACCGAGATGGAGGCACCTAGGCCAAAGGCACTGCGGAGAACCAGCTGACGGTATTGGAACCCGGACGGGTAGCAGAAGGTACAAGAGCCAATCCAAGTAACGAGGACCAGCTGACTGTGCTGGAACCCGGAGGGGCAGCAGAAGGAAAAGAGCCAATGGCACAACCGAGGACCAGCTGATGTTACTGGGACACGGTTACTAAGCAGGAGGTACCTGTGCTCCAAAGCACTACCAAGGACCAGCAGACATTGCTGGAACTCGGATACCGAGATGGAGGCACCTAGGCCAAAGGCACTGCAGAGAACCAGCTGACGGTACTGGAACCCGGACGGGTAGCAGAAGGTACAAGAGCCAATCCAAGTAACGAGGAACAGCTGACTGTGCTGGAACCCGGAGGAGCAGCAGAAGGAAAAGAGCCAATGGCACAACCGAGGACCAGCTGACGTTACTGGGACACGGTTACTAAGCAGGAGGTACCTGTGCTCCAAAGCACTACCAAGGACCAGCAGACATTGCTGGAACTCGGATACCGAGATGGAGGCACCTAGGCCAAAGGCACTGCGGAGAACCAGCTGACGGTACTGGAACCCGGACGGGTAGCAGAAGGTACCCATGGAAATTTAAGATGACAGGCCGCGAGCCGGCCGCAGTTACCGAATCCCACAGTACTACAGTGGGTGATTGTGCTATTGTCACAACGGAAACAGCCTTTATTTGCATATCCCGCAGCACACATAGGAAGCACCTAAACTCCAAGCACCATAGAGTCGGCTAACCCGACCGCAACACGACAGGACAACTTATTGGAGGCTAAGTGACGTTTACACTGACAGGAAACAGATGGCGTGCTGTAACCAGTCTGGGCAGGAGTGAGTACCCGTGCCAATGACACTTCCGAGCAACAACTGTCGGTGTTGGAGCCCAGGGATGAGAAGAGAACAGGGTGGAGGCAGCAGGACTTTTTGCCGTTCACACAGCAGGGGAACAGCTGACATTACTGAACCCCAGTAACACAGGAGCAAGTGTTGACTGTGCTAACAGCACTTCCGAGCAACAACTGGCGGTGTTGGAGCCCAGGGATGAGAAGAGAACAGGTTGGAGGCAGCAGGACTTTTTGCCGTTCACACAGCAGGGGAAGAGCTGACATTACTGAACCCCAGTAACAAGGGAGCAAGTGTTAACTGTGCTAACAGCACTTCCGAGCAACAACTGGCGGTGTTGGAGCCCAGGGATGAGAAGAGAACAGGGTGGAGGCAGCAGGACTTTCTGCCGTTCACACAGCAGGGGAACAGCTGACATTACTGAACCCCAGTAACACAGGAGCAAGTGTTGACTGTGCTAACAGCACTTCCGAGCAACAACTGGCGGTGTTGGAGCCCAGGGATGAGAAGAGAACAGGGTGGAGGCAGCAGGACTTTTTTCCGTTCACACAGCAGGGGAACAGCTGACATTACTGAACCCCAGTAACACAGGAGCAAGTGTTGACTGTGCTAACAGCACTTCCGAGCAACAACTGGTGGTGTTGGAGCCCAGGGATGAGAAGGAACAGGGTGGAGGCAGCAGGACTTTTTGCCGTTCACACAGCAGGGGAACAGCTGACATTACTGAACCCCAGTAACACAGGAGCAAGTGTTGACTGTGCTAACAGCACTTCCGAGCAACAACTGGCAGTGTTGGAGCCCAGGGATGAGAAGAGAACAGGGTGGAGGCAGCAGGACTTTTTGCCGTTCACACAGCAGGGAACAGCTGACATTACTGAACCCCAGTAACACAGCAGCAAGTGTTGACTGTGCTAACAGCACTTTCGAGCAACAACTGGCGGTGTTGGAGCCCAGGGATGAGAAGAGAACAGGGTGGAGGCAGCAGGACTTTTTGCCGTTCACACAGCAGGGTAACAGCTGACATTACTGAACCCCAGTAACACAGGAGCAAGTGTTGACTGTGCTAACAGCACTTCCGAGCAACAACTGGTGGTGTTGGAGCCCAGGGATGAGAAGAGAACAGGGTGGAGGCAGCAGGACTTTTTGCCGTTCACACAGCAGGGGAACAGCTGACATTACTGAACCCAGTAACAGAGGAGCAAGTGTTGACTGTGCTAACAGCACTTCCGAGCAACAACTGGCGGTGTTGGAGCCCAGGGTTGAGAAGAGAACAGGGTGGAGGCAGCAGGACTTTTTGCCGTTCACACAGCAGGGGAACAGCTGACATTACTGAACCCCAGTAACACAGGAGCAAGTGTTGACTGTGCTAACAGCACTTTCGAGCAACAACTGGCGGTGTTGGAGCCCAGGGATGAGAAGAGAACAGGGTGGAGGCAGCAGGACTTTTTGCCGTTCACACAGCAGGGGAACAGCTGACATTACTGAACCCCAGTAACACAGGAGCAAGTGTTGACTGTGCTAACAGCACTTCCGAGCAACAACTGGCGGTGTTGGAGCCCAGGGTTGAGAAGAGAACAGGGTGGAGGCAGCAGGACTTTTTGCCGTTCACACAGCGGGGGAACAGCTGACATTACTGAACCCCAGTAACACAGGAGCAAGTGTTGACTGTGCTAATAGCACTTCCGAGCAACAACTGGGGGTGTTGGACCCCAGGGATGAGAAGAAAACAGGGTGAAGGCAGCAGGACTTTTTGCCGTTCAACAGCAGGGGAACAGCGGGAATTACTGAACCCCAGTAACACAGGAGCAAGTGTTGACTGTGCTAACAGCACTTCCGAGCAAAAAACTGGCGGTGTTGGAGCCCAGGGATAGAAGAGAACAGGGTGGAGGAAAGCAGGATTTTTTGCCTTCACACGCAGGGGAACAGCGACATTACTGAACCCCAGTAACACAGGAGAAGGTTGACTGGCTAACAGCACTTCCGAGCAACAACTGGCGGGTTGGAGCCCAGGGATAGAAGAAACAGGGTGTAGGCGCGGACTTTTTGCGTTCACCAGCGGGAACAGTGACATTTGAACCCCATAACACAGGGCAATGTTGACTGTGCTAATAGCACTTCCGAGAAACAAACTGGTGGTGTTGGACCCCCAGGGATGAGAAGAGAACAGGGTGAAGGCACAAGATTTTTGCCGTTTCACACAGCAGGGGAACAGCGCTTACTGAACCCAGTAAACACAGTAGCAAGTTTGACTGTGTAACACACTTCCGAGCAAAACGGCGGTGTTGTAGCCCGGGATGAGAAGAGCGGGGGAGGCAGCGGACTTTTTGCCGTTCACACAGCAGGGGAAAGCTGACTTACTAACCCCATAACCAGGGCAAGTGTTGACTGTGCTAACAGCACTTCCGAGCAACAACGGCGGGTGGAGCCCAGGGATGAAAAGAACGGGTGGAGGCAGCAGGATTTTTCCCTTTTTTTCCCCAAAAGCAGGGGAACAGCTGACATTACTGAACCCCAGTAAACGGAGAAGTGTTGACTGTGCAAACAGCACTCCGACAACAACTGGCGGTGTGGAGCCCGGAATGAGAAAGAAAACAGGTGGAGGCAGCAGGACTTTTTGCCATTCAACAACAGGGGAACAGCTGACATTACTGAACCCAGAACACAGGAGCAAGTGTTCTGTGCTAACACACCCGAGCAACAATGGCGATGTTGGAGCCCAGGGATGAGAAGGAACGGGTGGGGGCAGAGGACTTTTTGCCGTTACACGTAGGGGAACAGTGACATTACGAACCCCGTAAAACGGAGCAAGTGTTATGTGCTAAAGCACTTCCGAGCAACAACTGGCGGTTTTGGGGCCCGGGATGAGAGAGAACAGAGTGGAGGCAGCAGGACTTTTTGCCGTTCACACGCGGGGAACAGTGACATTACTGAACCCCAGTAACAACAGGAGCAAGTGTTGACTGTGCAACAGCACTTCCGAGCAACAACTGGCGGTGTTGGAGCCCGGGTCAAGGAGGATGTTTAAATACTAGATCAAGTTTTTCCTTTTACGTGTAATTAAAAATGTCTATATCCAAACAAGAGAAATATAACCTTTAGTACCAAAGATATTATTTTACTTTAAAAAATAATGTAAATTAAAATTGACAAACATAAAGCATACTTAACATGTTGAAAAGCAGTCAAACCACAATAAAATAGGTTAAATAATCTGCTATACGGTTTTAAATAAAAGCTCAAGACATTCAGAATTCATTAATGATGGAAGAACATATGTACACCATTTTTTTGTATAACAATGAATGGTGACTTAAAAACATTTCAGCATTACAAGTTATCGGACATTCATAAAATTACATTTGCTGAATAATATCACTAAAAAGTTTTTAAAAATATCTAAAATTTCCACAGGAATTGAAAATGTGCCAATCTTTTTTATTAAAAAAAAAAACCTTTAAAAAGTGCAAGTGCATAGTTGAAAAAAGCTTTTATGCCTATGTGGAGCAAGCATGACAACGGATAGTTAAGGTTATTGATAGACCTAGCCACAGAGGTGAAGGCGATGAATACTGTCCTCAATAAAGTTTGGGGTTACTACTACATCCTTTTTTTTATATCTTTATAAAAGGGTAGTGCATGTTGCGTGCCTTTGTTTGGACGCACAGCTGGCTTCCTGCTGGAGCGTTGGGTTTTGGAGCGTCTGTCGTCTTAGAGCAGACTAACATTCCGGTGGCACGTTCATCACGCAAGCGGCCGACAACACAAAGGCGTTGTCTGACTGCTTTACTCGTAAACAGCACCATGATGAAAACATACAGCATGTGCCCTATTAATAACAAGCACAAGAAAAAGCGGGTTTTTGGGTGTGACACAGCTGTTTTGTTAAGGTTACAGTAAAATCGCATTGACGGTGTCGTATTCAGTCTGTAAATAGATATCATTCACCTATTCTATCAGTTGTCGTTCTTTCAGCACACTTACAGGTTATATTTTGCTATTGTGACTATGACTATTGACTTTAAAAAAGGTAATGCATGTTTTGTTACCGATTTTTCTGTTTTTCAGAAGGACCTTTATGATATGGGCTGTTAATTTTCTAATTAAATATGTATTTTTTAAAATGACACAAATTAAAGTAATGTTGAAGAGGATTTCCTACATCATTGTTTGCACAATATTACAGTGTACAAATCACGTCCCTTAATCAACATGGATTATTATATTTACTTGTATGCTTTTATTTAAAGCCAAGAAAAACTGAAGTCAACCTTCGCACTGCATTGTTGTCAAATTTCAACCCACTTACACTTCCAACATTTCAGCATTTGAGTCATGATGTGAGTTGGATTTGTCTAAGTATGGAGTGACAAGGTTGACCATCAGTTCCTTGCATAAGTGGGCTTTTGTTTAGCATTTGTTTTCGACATGGAATATCTGAAATAATATTCACAATATTTTGTTCAGTTTGTGACAAATTAACATTTTATGGTTTTAAAGCTGCGTTTCAATTTTTACAGTTAAAATCAGGTGAGCCTCATATCATGTGTAGCATAGACACTTTGACATGTCTGTTTTTTTCACCTGGTTTTGGTAGCTAGCAGAATTTTTGCCGGAACCCCCACAGGGAAACAGCAGGCGTTATGAAAACCCACAAACACATCAGCGATTGTTTTCATCTGTGTCTAACACTTCTGAGCAGCAAATGGCGGGTTGAAGCCCCAGGCAAGGAGGGTGTAGGCGAGGCCTGTATGAGATTTTGAAGTTGAATTTGTAGTTTAGCAGCATAATTTTTGCCGAACACCAGCGGGGAACAGCGGGTTACTGAACCCCACAAACACATACGATTTTTTAATCTTGAAACAAACACTTTGAGCAGCAATGGCGTGTTGAAGCCCAGGGTCAAGGAGGGTGTAGGCAGAGGCCTATAGAGATGTTTGAAGTTGAATTTGAGTTGCAGCAGTTTTTTGCCAGACACACGCGGGGAACAGCAGGCGTTATGAACCCACAAACCTCGCGATTGTTTTTTCTGTGCTCTAACACTTCTGACGCAACTGGCGGTGTGAAGCCAGGGTCAAGGAGGGTTTTGAAATAAAATATTGAGTTATTGCCTTGTTTGTGGCCATTGCAAATGTATGTATTTCAAACAAGAATAAATGAAGTTTTACTAAGACAATAAAATGATGAATTTCAATTCAAGAATGAAAAAATTTATATTGAGAGTCCTCAGTGGTTGATACCGTTTAATGGCTAACTGAAAAGATGGTAACAAATTCCAAGCTTTCGAGACTATCAGGTCTCTTCATCCGGCAAGAGTAAAAAAAAAAAATGAAGAATCACAATTTTCTACAACAACAGGCACAGGAATGTGCAATGGTAAGACAAGTGAGTGAAGCAGAACTGCATTATGGCGAGGGATGATCAAAAATATTAAACAGTTCAAAATAAGGAGAGAAAGTTTTATTGCCCTCTGATTGGGGTCTGGTGTTCTGTTTTGATGCCCCAGAAGTCGGATGCAGATTCCTTAATTGATTAGAATGACATGAATCCGTGTGATCTATTCATTACGAAAGAGTGTCAAAGTCATCATGAGATTATTTTCCCAAACCTTTCTATCTTTCTAGTTTGAAGTTAATTTTAATACCAGTAATTCCATATCCATCATGTAGGAC
Organism: Oophaga sylvatica; assembly: GCA_033576555.1. Classification (NCBI taxonomy): domain Eukaryota; kingdom Metazoa; phylum Chordata; class Amphibia; order Anura; family Dendrobatidae; genus Oophaga; species Oophaga sylvatica. The sequence goes on along the minus strand of JARQOD010000004.1, from coordinate 159,014,524 downwards.
CGGGCATACAAAGTGTTTTGCCACAGTAAATCCATTATTTTTTCTCTAAATGTGTGGCGTGAAATTCATTCCTGTTCTCGTTTTTGGCCGGTCCCCCCACATAAGACCCCCAGTTGGACATTTTTTACTATAATTAGGTACACCACTAGATGTGATGCAGCTGAAAGAACTTTGATCTTGTATCCTGAGGGGTAGGGGATCTTTTCTGTCCGTGGTATTATAGATGCACTTTTTACATTTCTTATGGTTGCAAGGAAAGGTTCCTGCGCTGTTGGGGAGGCAGGGAGCTTCTGACAATGTCTTCTTAGATTTGGGGGCTGCCTAAAACCAGTAGTGGGGGGTCCCTGGGACTTTTTTTGAACCCGGGGGGTACCATCCAAGAACAACTGAAAACCAAATTTCAAGAGCCAACAGAATATCAAGGAATCCCTGTACATTACAAAGGAAAGAAGAAAAAAAACCCGGGTGCCCTAGTGGCACCTAAATCCAAATCTGGAGGTGCTAAGGGGACTAAAGGAAACTAAACCTTTACTACAAAAAGATGCCGATATTACAATCCAATTCCAGACCCCCCACTCTGTGTTTTAGGCAGCCCCCCCAAAAGTAAGAAGCTCATTGTCAAAGTCCCGTCCTCCCCACCTGCAGGAACCCCTTTCCTTAACCAGAAGAAATGTAAAACCTGTGCACTTAATGACCACGAAAGATAAAGATCCCCAACTCCCACACGACACAAGATCCCGCTATTTCAGCTGCTCCATCTAATGTTGTGTACCTAATTATATTACTAAAGTCCAAATGGGGGTCTTTTATGGGGGGAGACCGGCAAAAACTGAGAACAAGGATGATTTATCATCGCCACACAATAAGAGAAAAAAATGGATTTACCTGGGCAAAAAATTTGGTAGCCCGGTCATAGCAAGTGGATTGGAATACTGGTTTAAAAGTAACTTCAAATCTGAAAAGATAGAAGGTTTCGGAATATAAGCTCTCAGACTTTGACATCTTAGTGCTGGAATGAATAGATCACACGGTTCATTCTTCTTATCAATTAAGAATCTGCGTCTCGCCCTTCCAGGGGCATGAAAACACAAAACCAGACCCCAATCAGAGGGCAAAAAACTTTTATCCTTATTAGGAAAAGTTCCAATATTTTTTGTTCTCCCTCTTGCATAATGACAGTTCTGCGCACGTCACTTGTCTTACCTATTCACTTTCCTGTGTCCTGTTGTGATAGAAATATTGATTCTTCATTTTTGTTTTTGTCTTTGCCTGATGAAGAGAGTAGTCCTCGAAAGCTTGAATTTGTTACCATTTTTCAGTAATCCATTAAAGGATCACCAGAGGACTCTCAAGTTAAAATTTTCTATCTACGGCTAAGACGGCGAAGATACAATCTTTCTAAAATTTTAAGAATAAAAAAAGGACCCCAAAAAAACGCATATATTCACATGGCAACAAAAAGGAACAACACACCACCCAAAATTTGTTAAAAAATATAGTTTGTAAATTTAAGAATAAAAGCCATTTTTGTATTTTGAATAATGTTAAGAACGCTATGTTAAACCAAAACATAGTGAAGACAAGGATTTTGAAATAGTACTCATCTCACTTGCAATTTATATTTGGGACGTCACAGACATTTCAATTATTTAAGTTAATAAAATCGTTATTTGTACAGCATGTAGACATGTCCCGCTGGACTCACAATGTATGACGCAATAATGTCCGATAAAAAAATAACATTAAAAAAACATTATGCATTGTCACAATTTAAGTGTGTGCTGCAAGTGTAGGTGAAACAAAGGCTACGGATAGCAAAGGTATATCTATTCTGTTCAGACATGGACAGCCTCTGAGGGTAATGGGATGTTATACTGTACGTATTAAAGTCTGCGATGCAATCATGCATTTTTTGCTTGTACGTGTTGAAGAGGGGTAAAAGCATGTCTGGTTGGCAAGGTTTATCCGTCAACACTCCCTTTTCCCCACTGTCACGGAGGGTAGGGTAGCGTGGTCTATTATCCCATAAAAGTGACCTTACGCGGTTTAATGCCCAGGGACGCCAAAAATAAGACAGCATAATCATTTATGTCAAAGACTCCACCTGCCAACAAAAAAAAGCACGTTCCCTCTTTAACAATCTACAAACTAACAAGCATAATGGTTGACGCTGACTTTATTGAGGTACAGTATTACATCGACATTGTCCATGAGAACTAGCACGTTACCTAATACCTTTATTTTTTTTTTAAAATCTGTTGTGGTTGTTTCAACGCACTTCGGGTTTAAACTACCTATTGTAGTATGCATAGCATTTTTTTCTAGATGTAATAATTTATTTTGCACTTATTACCAGGTTTAGATGCTGGCCATTTCATATATGGTTGTTAATTCAGTTGGCATCAGTTTTGTATTTTATAATGTCTGTCATAAATAAACTGGATGATGATGATGAGGATGTTTATATTGTACATCCATTGACTGCATTATTTACAGGTACGATAAATTTCCTTAAAAGCCTTAATTGATAAGTAGAAATGTCTTTTATGCTTAATTTCAAAAAGTGAACACATGTTTTGTTTTTTGTTACCATTTCTAATAGACTTGGGCAGATTGCGCTGTGATACAAATTATTATTTGTCCATATTTGTTTTAAAAAATTTATCATTCTAGGCCTGGAAAACTTCACAATTTCCGTTTTAACATAACAATCAGGGTGACGGCTCTTCCCTATTTGAGCATGTTCGACTGGGTTTTTCTGTGCATGGTAGGGAACAGGGACTTCTTGCCGACACCAGCAGGGGGAACAGCTGGCGTTTACTAACCCATAACACATAGCTTGGTTTGGTCTGTGGACACGACACTTCTGGCAGCACTGGCGTGTTGTAGCCCAGGGAGTGAGTTCAGGTGGTAGGAAGATGAACATAACAGGAGACATGGATAACGTTGCGAGCCAGTTATTTAATCTGAAAACGGCAACAAATTCGGCAGATCCATGTCTTGTCATTTTTTTAGAAAAGTAACCGGTCACATTATCGGAGGATAGCGCTGCGACTGTCGTTAGACACCCTGCGCACTAAAGACGCGCTCCGAAAACACTGGCGCAGGGCAACCGCACCTCCAATGCATACGGCAAGCTCCGCCATTATCCCGCTTGAAACCCAAAACTTGAATGGGGAAGAGCCATCTGGGAGTACACTGAGAGGGAAAGACATGTAGTCGCCCATCTTACGGAAACGTTGCTCCTCTGACTGGAGCCTTCGGATGGTGTAGACATTTGTGGCGCTGCCCAAAACTTCGCCACTTTGGAAATACGGTCTTGCCCTGTGCAGAGGCGCTGCTTGGCCCCTCTTGTTCAGAGCTGTTCCACTGCCTCAACGCCAGGCTGCTTTGTAAAGCAGTAGAGAGCGTGCTCTCGGCTGGAATGGGAACTTTATGGATTGCACCTGTGTCTTTGGTACCCCGATTTTACCTCCCGGTTCAAAGGTTGTGATGAGGCTTTGTAAGTTGTCCCGGTAGCGGGGTCTAGGAGGGTGTAACCCAATAATCAGACTGGTGAAATGTGGGCGATGCGGCGGTCGTTTCTAGGCACTGCACATGAAATCAAACCATGTGCGCAGACTCCAACGGCCAGAAAGCTGTCCCCTGAAGAAGGTCATCTCTGTGCTTGCATCACCCACCCTCGTCTAATAATGACTAGGCGTTGTGTACCTCCCCGGAGCGATGTCTTCCTCCTCCATTGACCCTCCCTCATCCTCCTCACAAAGTGAGCCCGCCCAGCCCCTTTGTGGGGGAACCACGTTGTGCTGACTGTCCAAAGGTGATGGAATTTGTGACTCCTATCCTCCACTTCTTCCAAAATCCACCCTTAGTGCTTGCATGTTTTTGAAGCAGGCAGATAAGGGGGCATCAGGCGCATGAACACTGCACTCGCCCATCCGCGTTACTCATCAAACCATGCAAAACGTGGCAGATGTCCTTTCAAGAGGCCCCACTCAGTAGTGGTGAAGGTGAACGGCGCAAATTGCGAGTTGATTGAGCCTGATGCATGTACCCATTACTGCTGGCTGCTGTCACACAACCGCTCCAACATATGTAACGGGAATTCCACCTGGTGGGTTGTCACATAGATGCATGTTCAGGAAGGCGAAAATCTGCGTTGCAGAGCTGCAATGCCGATTGGCCGCTGGAACGTCGCAAGTGACGCACTCTAGGCGGACCTTGTGCAGAGTGCATCAAGATCCGGATAACCCTCAAAAAACTCTGCACGACCAATGAGCACATGTGCCAGACATGGTATGTGAGTGAGGTTGCCAAGGCCCAAGCTGCCAAATTTCGGCCATTGTCAACACTACCAGCCTGGCTAGGATTCGCTGGCAAAACCACACGTCGCTCTCTGCTTATGGCATTCCGGGGAGCTCCTGGCTGTGTGGCTTCGATTCCCCATGGAAAAAAAATTTTCAGGACGGCCTTTGACGTTGGCCCGGCTGGCTCATTCGGTTGCAACAGGTAAGGTTCCACGGGTCCATGTGGAGGTAGACTGTGACGGCTCCTGCGCGATTATTCTGAGGAACTGGGGTGGGGAGGAGGAGTCAATGTGGACAGCTTGATTCTGCAATCCTTGGAGTTGGCAGAACACTAAAGCGCCACTCGCAAGTCTTACCGGCTCCAAAAACATTGACCCAATGGGCAGTGAGGGAAAGGTTCGTCCCTGGCCAGGGACTGGTCCAACGTCGGTGGTAGGTGGACGCACTGCGGCGTTTAGTAGCCATGTTTAATTTTTCCCTCAACATGTTTTGCAGACCAGGGCGGCTTGCCCTGCTGAAAAAAATCGGCTGGGCACATTGTATTGTGGGATGCCATGCATTAATTTAGGGGAAACGTCGTCTCCACCAGCCTGAATGAAGATTTCAAGGGCAGGAGTTTTGCAATCCAGCATTCAGAGCCTGTGCTCGTGGAGGTTTGCCGAGTATGGCCGTCTTTTATCCACCTGTGTACCGATGGCTGTTTTGTGGCCTGGGAGTGTGAGGAGACGGGAACTTGCAGCTGTGGGGGAATAACACGGGTCTCTGGACAACGTGACAGAGGTTCTTCCATGGCGCCTGTTGAAGCCAAACAGCTGGTTGAGCTGGAGGAAGAGGTCCAACCGAGCTAAGATGTAGGTGCTGCTGTAGGTTGGCTGTGGTTGAGTCTTTGTAACTCAACCACGTGCTTTGTCCGCACATGTTTCCACATATTTGTGGTTTAAGGTTCTGACACTTTTACCTCTTTTTACTTTTTGATTACCAGCTTGCTTTGCCCCATAGCAAATATCTCTGCAAGGGAGTCAAAAAAGGCCACGAGTGCAAGTCCTGGGGGGCGCCCGTTTTGGGTTGAAAGCTGCTACGAACAGGTGCCAAACGGAGGCTACATAAGAGGATTCACCGCACACAGAGATGTAATATGCAAAAAAAGGTTTGTTTTTATTAAAAAAATATCCAATCCAAAAAGAAAAAAATAGGGTGACAGTCCATATAATAGTTGTAAATATACTGTCCCAACGTTTCGGCCCTCCCGGGCCTTACTCATGGGTAACTAAAAGAAACAAAAAATATAGTGTGGATAATATATAAGTGACAAGGTATATACAACATGTACAATTTAATTTAGAGGGATTAGATTCAAGAGATATCGGATATCGATCTTGATATGTAAAAACCAGAAAATAGAATCTAGTTGAGAATATCGCTTGGAAAACAGTATTAGCAATTGATGTTTAGTTCAAAGTTAGGGCACACTCTTTAAAAAACACAAAAGATCCTTGTAGATTTACCTTAATAGATAGGTACAAAGAGAGGACTGTCACAAAAGAGCATAGAAGTTCCTGCAAGCGTCCCTTGTGACACAATCAATTGTGTTGATAATATTGAGAACAGATGTTTAACATAGAAACAAAATAACAAATTTTGTATAACACAAAATTCTGTTTTACCTGATTGTGACAAAGGGGAGAATGGACGGTCCTGATTGGCAGGGATTACCTGGGTGAGATGACAATAGCCTATTTATGAGATGTATTTGTTATGGTGGTATGGACTGAAGGGGAAAAGACGGACAGGGGAGTGGTCATACCATTAAATTTGCGTGGCGGCGTTCCAATATCCCTCTAATAAAGCAGCCTAATAGGTACAGCCTGTGAGGTGATATTAGGAGTCTAAAAGTTTGAATAAGCGCTGACAGAGCCTGGTACAGAAAACACAAAAAGAATACCCAGAGAGGTTGCTGTGGTTGAATTAAGGCGGCGCCCCGCGCCCTGCCTTGTGCTGAATGGTCCAGACCGTCTGGGGGTTGTTTGGGGGGGGGTTTTGTAACGGCCCGTGGTGACGCTGGACCGGTTGTGCGTCATCCGGCCGAAGTGACCGGCGTCATTGTAGACATGCCAATGGTGATGGAAATCGCCATTTTGTTGGTGGAATAAAATGAACACATCGTGTGAATTTGGGCAGACATGGCTGGTCGCTCAAAAGCTGTCTTATTGTTATGCTTAGCTAGGGACAGACCGCTAGAGATGGTTCCAATGGAATGACAGGTTAAGAATCACACAGGTTGAAAGGGGAAAGGAGAGGGGACAGAAGGAAGGCTATAGGGAAAAAAAGGGGGCATGTGTGAAATTTATATAGCCAAGTGATGGGCATAGGGAGATTATTGTTATATAATTGATGAGAACAAAGAAAAAATAAAAAAAAAAAATAAAATAAAAATAAAAACTAGAAATAAAAACGAAAAAATTTTTGTATGATGGAACAAGATTGAGACTAAAATGCAAAGAATTTGCAAAGAAAGGAAACCTTTCTTGCAAAAATAATCAAAATGCAAGTAGGCAAAATTATGAAAATTGAAAATAAGAAAATAATAATAAAGAAAAAAAAGAAAAAAAAAAAAAAATAAAAATAAAGACAAAAATTCTTCAAAATAAAAAATTTTTTGAAAAAAGGGGAAAAGATTACCAATATAAAGGGAGTAGGTTCTGTAAGAAAATAGTAAATAATTAAAAAATTAGTGTATTATAGGAGCAATCCATCTCCCATTGAGACCCCGGGAGATAATTATCCAACTTGTGGATCCAGTAATTTTCGTAATTTTAAGGTCTTACCGATCCCCTCCCCTCCGGACCTAGGAAGGTTTAATAATTTGGAATTTAAATTGAGCCCGGTGTGTTTGAATTGGAGAAGTGATCCGGTAGTGGTTACCCCAGTTTTTGCCACTTAATCGTCGATTTAGACACGATTCTGTCTTTTCAGTTGGGTTGTCTCACCCACGTGTGGAGGCCCACATGGGCATTTAATTAGTATACGACAAAAATTTGAATTACAGGGTGGTATCCCTGAATCGGAAAGGATTTGCCCGTACTGGGTGATGACCATCAGCTTTGTGACGTTCGAAAGCATGCAAAATTCAAACAGGGAAAGTGCCTTGGGACGAGTGGCAAGTTGGCTCTGTATTGAAGTGGGGCGCGCCCAAAAGTCAGCACGTCCAATTTATCTTTTATGTTAGGAGCTGTCACTGCAATCAAGGGGGTGCCTTGAATGCTCAATCGAGGGAATGCCCTGATCAAGACCAATGTTTCCGTAATTACGAAAGTTCTTAACATTTAAAGGATGGTACTGTGTACGAAGGGTACTCTCTCGTCTTGGTCAAGGAAGGATTATTTAATGGTGGGTTAAGGGTACGAATTTTCCCAGTTCCAAAAGTTGGTCGGGTAGCTCGTTCCTAAATTTTGAATTGTTTCATCCAAAACGTGTCGGGAGTATGTTGGATTTGTGACAACTAGAGATACGAGTGAACTGGACCGAGGAAGGCTCTCCTTGGTTGTCCTGGGATGGCTACAGAGTATGGAGCGGCTGTTGCAGTCAGTTGGTTTACTGATAGATCTGTTGTTAGGTTGCCCACCGAATCTTTTTGTACAAGAGTGTGAAAAGGGGATACCTTTTACGTATATTGCATAGTAAATTGTAGGTCCGCTCGAGAGAATTTAAATATGAGTGGAATGCATTTAATGATTCGTGTACCTGACCAGTAAAAAAGATGTCGTCAATGTATCGTAATAACATTGTATTGATCCAAGTATGCGTGGTTGGATATTGAAGTAATTCAAAAGCATCAATACGATTTGCGTAGGCGGCGCCCGTCTGCCCGGCGGTCCCCCGCAGTTGTAGATAGAAGGTGTCCTCGAATAAGAAGTAATTGTCATGTAATACCATAGTGAGGAGATCAACATAAAATTGAATGGCCCCCTGTGACATGGAAGAAGTCTCCAGTATGCTTTGGGTTGATGTTTGTTGTGAGAGATAGAAGTATACGACATTAATTCCATGGTTACCGTATGCTGCTGGCGAGGGATTTTAAGGTTCCGATGTTCTAAAAAATGCCCAGTGTCCAATAAAAGGAAGGAGTTTGTCTCACTAAGGTGTTAAAAACCTCTCGAGGAAGATGAGAGTGGAAAGTATAGAGTCTGTAGACGCTACATTGGTCTTTCCCCGGGGGATTGTGGAGATTTGTGTATTTTTGGTAGGATGTAAAATACCGGTATGTTGGGATGTGAGTTGGTTAGAAAGGTCGCTGTTTTTTTATTAAATAAGTTTGTCAGGTCTATGAGAAAGGGATTGGACTTACGATTGATCTCAAGAGGGGGTCCCCTGGAAGTATTCGGAGGTGTTAGAATTTGATAGTTGGCGCCTAACCTCACAACGTAGAGGGAGGTTCCATGACCGGTAGTCCCCTTTGTCACGGGTTTCACAACATTTCCTTTTCTTACGAATGCCGATAAGCCTGATTCAGAGGATGTCATTATTACATGGGGAAAAAAACCTAGCCGTTGTTCATGTATCAAGGACTTTACATCGCAATCTACAAAAAGATAAATGTTTCGGCGGCATGCGCATCTGAGGGGTTGAACGAGCTAGGGTTTCGTAGACCCGGTTATCAATGGAACATTTGCCAATGAGATGTCCTCATTGGGGATGTTCTGTATCGGCGGTATCCGCCTTTGTTCCAAAGTACGTTTTGAGTCTTATGGTAGGTAGAAACGTTGGAGACTTTCTCCAAAATTTAAGCGTCTCAGTTGGGGGTGGACAGAAGGTAGCCCTTTCTGTAATACACTAAGTTCCGCTGGAGAAAGTGTGGGTTAGAGATGTTAATTACCAAGTTCGATGCGGTCCACCGCGACCTTGTCGCCATTCTTTCGCCTCGATCGTCTCGTCGGTCGTTGCGATTTTGTCCCCCCTGCGGCCTTGTCCTAAAAAAGAATGCGTGGGGAAAACCCGTGGAAGAGCGCTTTTCCGCTGAAAGTCTTGCTCCGATTTGGTTGACGACGCCCGTTGTTGGACCGGAGTAGCGCTCCTCGATTACTTGTTGTTTGTATAATCGTCAGCGTCTCTCGGAATTTTTTTTCCGTTTCCTTCTTGTAGGAATTTTGCTGGTTGATATGATTTTTTCGTTTTTTTCTTTCAGGTTCAACCAATCGGATGATGAGAGTGTAGAGGAAAGTTGAGTTTCCACCGCTTTGATTTTTTCTTTGGTCTCGTTTAGCCTTCTGAAAATATTCAATAGTAAGGATTATAATATTAAAAATTTGTTCAAATTCTCTTTATATTTTCACAAAACTCCTCTTTCTTTTGAACAGGTGGTTGTGATTGCATCTCGGCCCTAGGAATCCCCCGGCTTGTGTTATTCGGCCAGTGTAAGCAGGTAAATCTTAAAAAGTAATTTTCGCTTTTTTCCCATAGTCTTTGTTCTTAATTCATGTGCAGGGGTTAATAAGAACCCGTTGTTAACAGGATTGTGAAAATCCTGTATGGTAGAGGTGTCTTTGCAAACGTATCTATAAATTGGGTAACCCGGTGCTGAACCAACAAAATCAAAATTTAAAGAAAATGGTGGCCAAGGGCTGGGAAATTTGGGACCAGAATGGTGAATCAATTAAAATAGAGTAGGATTCACCGCACCGAGACTGATAATCATGCAAAAAGAGGTTTGTTTTATTAAAACAATATCCAATCCAAAAGAAAAAATAGGTGACAGTGCCATATGAATGTTGTACATATACTATCCCAACGTTTCGGCCCCCTCCCGGCCTTATCATGGGTAACTAAAAGAAACAAAAAAATAAGGTGAGATACAATATACAGTGACAAGGTATATACAACTGAAATATAATTTAGAGCGGATTGATATCAGAGAGATACGGATGATCGATCTTGATATGAAAAAGAACCAAAAATTAAATCAGGTAGAGAATATCGCTTGGAAACAGTAAAGCAAATTGTGTGCTGTTCAAAGTAAGGGCACCTCTTTAATACACAAAGAGATCCTATGTAATTTACCTTAATAGTAAAGGTACAAAAGAGGATGGACAAAAGAGCAAAAGAGAGTTCTCAAGGTCCCTTGTGCACAATCAATGCGTTGATAATATGAAACGATGTTTTAACATAGAACAAAAAACAAATTAGTATAACATCAAAAGTTCTGTTTTACCTGAGTGTGACCAAGGGAGAGAATGGACTGTGTCCTGAATGTAGGGGCGGGATTAGCCTGGGTGGAGACAATAGCCTATTTATGAGTGTATTGTTTATGGTGGTAGAGACATACAGGGGGAAAAAGATGAGCAGGGGAGTGAGCATACCTAGTTAAATTTTGCGTGGCGGCGTTCCAATATCCCTTTAAAATAAAGCACCTAATAGGTACAGCCTGTAAGGTGATATTAGGATCTGATAAGTAGAATAAGCGCTGACAGAGCCTGGTCAGAGGAAACACAAAAAGACATACCCAGGAGGTTTTATCTACCGCTCTAAATTTTTATTGTACATGTTGTATATCCTTGTACGTATATTGTATCCACACTTTTTTTTTGTTTTTTTAGTTCCCCCATGAGTAAGGCCCGGGAGGGGCCGAAACGTTGGGTACAGTTATTGTACAATATTTTTATATGGCACTGTCCCTATTTTTTTTTTTTGGATTGGATATTGTTTAATAAAACAAACTCTTTTTGCATATTTCATCTCTGTGTGCGGTGGAATCCTACTCTATTTAGATTGATTGGACCATTTGGTCCAATTCACCAGCACCTTATCCTATTCCCGAGTGCACACCATTTCTCTATAGTAAACTGGAGGTAAGGCAAACGAGTCTGCAGCCTACCTCCCCCCTACTGTTTTGGACCGTTGGGGCAATCTCTTCCTCAGGCTGCTCCCACCACCTTTCTGTTCCTCACGCCATGTTGGGTTCTTGGCCTCATCAATCTCCATACCCCTTCCAACACCCTTTCTGCTGTTTGGGGGGTCTGGCCGCACCATGCTCAACAGAAACTGGCACCTGAGTTCATCATCTCCGATGGTTCTGCGGGTCTGACCATCGGCACTGGCTCACCCTCCCTTCAGATTTGGAGAACAGTGTTTGCATCACTGCATACTCCCTCTTCTTCACATTCCAGAATGCGCTTGGTGGGGGCCCCCGTTTGCAAGCGAACAGATTCTGAGAACAGAAGCAGAGACTCAGCTGGCTCCTTTACAGAGCCTCGACTGCCTGGGCAATTTGGCAGGCGGTGAAGAGAAGATGGTTGTTCAACGTGCTTGGCCTGAGAGGGGTGGAAGCAATTGAAGTCGATGCATTGGCTGCTCCAACCAACAAGGCTTCAATTTGTTCTTCCCGCAGCAGGGGGGGGACGCCGGACCTCGTACAAAAAGTGTCATAAAGGAACGCTCACGGGAAAACTGGTGGATGCTGTGTACTGGGTGGGGCGCAGCCACAGAATCCCCCGCCTCTCCCTGCTGAAACCCCCGGCCACGATCACGTGCCTTACCCCTGCCTTCTTATCTGGTAGATTGATAAAGAAAGTCAGAAAAGTTATAAGGACTAAGGTGGGGTTTTTCCTCAAGACTGCATGAACACTGCAGACAACTGTTCACTAGCTGTGAAAGGCCCCTTTGTGTACTTCTTAGTGTTTGCAACCAATGTATTGTATAGGATGGAAGCGCGTCACACAATAGATTAATTTTTTTTTAAAAAAGAAGGAGCAGACCTTAGAGAAAAATGTGAAGGATGGGCAGTGACCACCGCTCAGCGACTCCAACCCGCAGTGGTTGAAGAACTACTGGAGCGTATCGCACACAAAAAATGAAAAGCTCCAGACTACAGTGAACACTGCAGAAAACTGTTCAGTAGCTGTAAAGGGCCCCTGTACGGTTCTATGGATATATTCCAGAAACTCGTTTGTTCGTTGCCATTTTATTTCTGTCTTGCTGCAGCTATCTTGCCCTCAGTCAAAATGGAGTTTCCAGCTTGCATGTTCCCGCCGATTTCTCCTTGCTTCTTAAGCAGCCACAGTGGCAATCAGGCTTCAGAACCAGCCGCAGTGAACCTGTGACTTGACTCCTGAAGCCTTGGACCTTGTACTCCAGCTATTCCAATGAGGAACTTGAAGCACTTGGGGACTTTGAACCCTGCCCTTTGAAAGACCCACGTTTGCATGGACTTCGGTAACAAGAAGAAGATCCTGAATCTGATTGGGAGTATTTGAGCTTGGATTACTTGGCCTGCGTTCCCTGTTTCTGTGTCTGAAACTGTGTGACTATTCTGCCAATTATATAAGTAATACAGGCTTTTTATATCAAACCTGGGGGACTCCTGTGTTTTCATCGCACCCAAGCCAAGACGCTATATGAACGTACTACATACATTACAAGATTCTGAAGCCAAACGTTAGTGTTGCTGGGTCTGGAAGGCTGGTCTGCTGTATGGGATATCAGAGTCCGGTTGACTTTCTGGATGACAGTGGCTGTGATTTCACAAACCATTCCGGGAGCAATTCCTTAAGTTTTTTCTTTTTGCATGTTACCCAGGTAAAACACTATTTTTTTTTTTTTTTTCTTTCTTTTCTCTTTTTTGTCTGCTGTAACTCTGGTATAGATGTTGGTTGAAACTTTCTGTGATTGATAGGGTTGTGACTTCTCACAACCATTCCAGGTGAGCAGTTCCCTTATTTTTTTTTCTCTCTGCAGTGTTGCAAGGGACACTTTGTTTTTTTTTCTCTCCTCTTCTTCCAGTAATCCTGTTTAAAAGATCTGGAAAATGGAGGCCCGCATAAAGGAATTTGCGGGAGTGACTATAATATCCTTGCAGATTTGCAGGAAATTTAAAGGACCCGTTTTACAAATCTCAGGACTCAAAATCACAATTTTCAATGGTGGGCAGACTACCCAGGATTTGCGACCCCGATTGAGGGTTTTTAGAGGGGCGAGTCAGGCCCTGCCGTAGCCCGAGTGCTGGGATTCCCAAGTTGCCCCCTTTTCGGTTTTTGGCGGTGTGAACGTGGAAATTCAGGGATTTATTAATAATGCAATCTTTTTTTTTCTGCCTGCTTCACAATTTCCCACTGAACGATTAAGGTGCTTACTATAATTATGTTCTTACCAACAAGGCTTTAATGGGGCAAACCCTCTGATTGAGATGAGGTATTGTTTGAATACCTTGATGATTTTATTTCGCCATGGGCAGGTGTTTTGTGACCCCAACGAGGTGCAACAGGAGCGCCATGTTAGCTTTGCGCCAAGTAAGCACTCGGTAGCGAAATGCCTTGGATTTCAGGGAGATGGGCCCTTGATACCACCTGGGACAGTTCCCAAAAAATCTTTTTTCGAAAGGGGTTATCTCCACTGTTAAGGATGAACTTGCTCGTGCCGACCCTCCCCTGCCTTAGGTGACTTTATTAAACTGCTCCGTTTGTACTCGTCGATGAAGCAGGCAAAGAGTGGTTCGAAAGCAACGTACAACCTTTTCCTACCTTCCTCTGCTAAGGAACCTTTGAGTGGATTACACGGGAACCTGAACTAAACCCCCATGCAGGTAGACTCTTTACAAGACGGGTTAGTGTGCACGCAAGGAACATGTTTTAAGGAACTATGTTTTATTGTGGTAAGTCAGGGCCTTCATTATAAACTGCCCCAGCCGTTTCGAAGACTACTGAGACTCATTCATTGGGTGTTGCGAGAGGGATCTGTCAGGTCCGAGCCTCGGCTCCAGAGAGATTGCGCAACAGATTTGTTTCTCGGACTTAAACTCCGTTACCTCTGAGGGTTGCGTGCGTGCCATTTTTTCAAGTTTCCTCAGCGGTGTCCCAGCGAGTTGTAAGAAAAACAATTCTCATTGCTTTCTTTCCTCAAACCTGGGTTGACTCGCTTGGGGTCAGCTCTGCTTGACGACTCGGGGCAAGTGGACATTTTATGGATGTCTCCTTTGCTCTGAAACAGGGAATACTTCAGTGAAGAAGGCTACTCCGTACAGATGGAAACTGTGGAGGCTCCCTGTACCTTGGACCAGGGAAAGGAAAAGAGCCTTTGGGGTTCTTATGGGTAAAGACTCAAGAGAAACTGCCTTTAGCTTACTCTTCTCCCCCTTTCCCATTATTTTAGGGCTCCATGGCTGCAGGCTCAGAATCACCTTAACTGGGAGACCAAGGAAATTACACTTTCCAGAGAAAACAGGAGTCCAAAAGTTTAATTGCTTGTTCCTAAAGGAACATGTCAGTCCCTGAACTACCAGCTTATACCAGGACTATGTGGATTTAGTGACAAGAAGAACGCTGCAGCTTCCTCCTCACCGTTTCCTTTATGATTGTCCCATTGAATTATTGCCTGGAGCAGAGATACCTTTTGGTAAGATCTCCCCTGGCGGGGCCCGAGCTAAAGGCTTTAAAGGATTAATAGATGAAAATTAGCCAGGGCTTCATACGCCCCTCTCACTCCTGCAGGTGCACCCATCTTCTTTGTAAAGAAGAAAAAATGGTCTCTGAGACCTGGTAGACTATGGGAATCAATAAGGTTACTATTAGAAAACGATATCCATTGCCCTTTAACCTGGTTATTGGAGAGAGTGGACATGCCAAAATTTTTTCTAAACTAGATCTTCGTGGGGCCTATAACTTGTCCGTATTGACCTGGGGAAATGGAAGACTGCATTCAGGTCAGCTATGGACACTTTGAATATTAGTTATCCTTTTGGTTGAGTACCCCCCCCAGCCACTTTTCCAACCTTGGTGAAGCATTTCAGGGATCTCCTAGATACTTGTGGTAATTTATTTGGATATATTCTAATTTTTTCTAACTCCACAGAGGAAATCATGGACATTGAGAATGGTCTTGGAACTCTAAGACAAACATCTTTACATCAAACTTTTAAAAAGTAATTCCATGACCGAAATTCAATTTCTGGGGTATGTATGCCTACACAAGGAATTAGTATGGATGGAAGCAAAACCCAAAGCCATCAAGGATTGGCCAAGTCCTAAAAAAGGAGGTACAGCGCTTCATCGGGTTTTTTCCAATTTATAGGACGTTTCATTAGAAATTTCTCTGAGGAGTGTACCTATCATAACTTACCCGGAAAAAGGTCTTGGTTTTCCTGGACTCCCCAAGCCCAAAGCATTTTCCCGTTTAAAAGATAAATTTACCATGCACCTTTCCTAGTAATCCCAACCCGGCTTGCATTCAAATAGGGTGGATGTTCAGATGTGCCGTTGGAGTTATATCCCAGAGAAACGGTGAGAAGAAGTTCTTGATCCCGTGCTTCTTTTCCAGCAGTTGTTTCGCTGAGAGGAACTACATGGGGCAATAGAGAGTTGTTGGCCTTATTGCCGCCTTAAAGAATGGAACACCTTCTTAGGGAGCTGCACAGCAAATAGTGTCCTACAGACCATCGTAACTTGAGTTATCAGGTCGGCTAAGTGCCTGACTCCTCGCCAGGCTCGCTGGAATCTTTCTTAAACCATTTTTAATTTTATCATCTTTATAGACCAGGACGCGCAATGGAAAGGCGTGACTCTCTAGGTTTACTCAGCAGAGACAGTCCAATTACTCCTCCTAAGAATTCTTCCTGACTCTAATTCTAGGAGTAATTCATAATCAAGACCTACTTAAGGACATCAAGGAAGCATCCATGCGGATTCCTTTTTGGCAAACCCCCAAGGGACGTAAGTCTTTCTTTAAGAATGGGTGTGGATTCAGGGACAAAGTCGTATATTCCGAGACAGCAGATTGAATATTGAACTCATTCCATTCCAAGATAGCGGGCATAGAGGAATTCTAAAACACAGGAATTTTTTCCGTTTTTTTTTGTTGGCCCACTTGCAGGAAGGATTTTTTGAATTATGTCACTTTTGTGAGGTCTGTGCAAGATGCAAAAACCGCTCCTACCAATTCTGTTACAGCCCTTCCCACCCCGTCCCGCCCGTGGGGATCCATTTCTATGGCTTCTTGTGGAGTTACCAACCTCCAGGGGAGAACACCATTCTAGTGGTGGTTGACCGTCTAACAAAGGCAGCTCATTTTATCCCTTGTTTCGGTTACCCACGCAAAAACAGACATCAGATTTGATGATTAAAGATGTGTTTCGTTACATGGAGTACCGGATGAGGTTATTTCGGTCGAGGGGGCAATTCACTCTAGGTTTTGGCAAAATTTTGTGCAGATTGGACATTAAAGTAACCTTTCTTCGCTTTTCATCCCAGATAAGGACAACCGAACGAACCAATCAAACCCTGGAGCAGTTCTCCGCTGCTTTATCGCCACCTACAGGAGATTGGGTGGACTACTTCCATTAGCTGAGTTCTGTTAAACCCAACTTCAGAGTGCCTCCACTAAAACAGTTCCTTTTTACTCTAATCTGGTTATCATCCTAAATTCTTCCACGATTTCCCAAGAAACGCCTTTACCAGAGTGGCTGAAAGAATCACGTCTTTACAGAAGAATATGGATCTTAAAGAAAATCTGGATCGGCTCAAGAAAGGTACAAGAAAAGCAGCAGATAAATTTCGTAACCTGCACCAGTTTAAGGAGGAGACTTGGTCTGGCTTCAACCAAAATCTTAATTAAGGATTCCATCGTCTAAGTTGGGAATAAGTACATTGACCATAAAATCAGTAAAATTTATGTCCGTTGCTTTCGTTTCAACTGCCCCAAACTATGAGAATCCCCCCTGTTTTCTGAACCTACTAAAGGCTGCGCCCAATACGTTTCCTGGACGTTCTTCCTTGCCCGACCCCAGTGTGGTGTGGCAGGAAGAATTTGTGGTGGAAAGGATTTTAGATTCCAGGTTGTTAGAAATCGTTACAATTTGATTAAAATGGCAGGGCTACCCGTGGAGGACAACTCATGGGAACCCGGTCAATAACGTTATGCTCCTCGCTTGTCCGTCAGTTTCAAAGAGGTCCACAAAGCCTGGTGGGGAGGTCATCGGAGGTTGTCTTAAGGGGGGGGGTAATGTAAGGTTCTTGTATATATTCCTGAAACTCGTTTGTTTCGTCTGCCATTTTACTTTTGTCTTGTTGCGGCTATCTTGCCCTCCCGTCAAAATGGTTTCCACTTGCATGTTCCCGCCCGATTCTCTCTTTGCTTTTAAGCACCACGCGGCAATCATGTTCAGAATAACTGCAGTGAACCGTGACTTGACCCTGTAAGCCTTGGACCTTGTACTCCACTTTCCTCTGAGGAATCTAAGCCTTGTGGATCTGAACCCTTTTCTTTGAAAGGACCCAGTTTCAGGAATTCGGTAACAGAGAAGAAGATCCTGAATCTTATTGGAGAGTGTTGCTGAGCTTGGATTATTGGCCTGCTGTGTTCCTGTTTTGTGTCTGTAAACTGTTTGGGGCTATTTCTGCCAACTTATAGAAGTAATACGGCTTTTCTAATCAAACCTGTGACTCCTGTGTTTTCATCCACCCAACAAAGGCTATATGAAACTGTATACTACATTAAGCCCCTTTGTGTATTCTATAGTTTTGCAACCAAGTATTGTATAACGGATGGAAGGCGCCACTAATAGATTAGATTTTTTTAAAATAGAATGGAGCCCAATTAGAGAAAAATGTGAAGGATGAAGCGGACACACGCTCGCGCACAACCAGCAGTGGTTGAGAACTAAATGGAGCTTAATCTGCACTCAAAAAATTAAAAGCTCACAGATACAGTGAACACTGCGAAACTGTTCAGTACTGTAAAGGCCCCTTTGTGTACTTTATAGTGTTGCAACCAATGTATTGATAGGATGGAAGGGTCACATAATAGATTAGATTTTTTTTAAATATAATGGGGCAGCAAAATAAGAAAAATGTGAAGGATGAGGCGTGACAGCTAGCAGACTAAACCAGCAGTGGTTGAAGAAAAATGGAGCGAATCTGATAAAAATAAAAGCTCACAGGAAAGTGAACACTGCAGACAAAGTTTAGTGCTGTAAAGGCCCTTTGTGTACTTCTTTGTGTTTGCAAAATATTGTTACGGGGAAGGCGTCCACTATAGTTCTTTTTTTAAAATAAATGGAGCGCACCAAATTAGAGAAAAATGTGAAGGATGGGCAATGACCAGTCAAGATACAACCACAGTGGTTGAAGAATAATGGGAG
>JARQOD010000004.1:158934584-158995998 GCA_033576555.1 Oophaga sylvatica | reverse complement strand
CCTAGTTACCCCCTGGTTGGGGATATCACTGAAAGACATTTTTGACTATTTTAAGTGCTTAGTGAGAAGGAGAATATGCAGTGAACCTAGTTTATATCTCACAATTTTGAAGATGTATTAAACTACCATAGAGTACATGTAATATAGAATCATTAGAGGAGCTGTCACATCACTACACTCTATTTTTTTCTGGCCAGATAGATTACTGGGGTACTCTTGTCATTGAATTACCCTGAGAAGGCAGTTACACTCCATGAAGTTTTTTCTTGAACAAGTATATCAGTGCCACTCAAGCTATGTGCAACCCCATGTTGCCAATTTGGCATTACAGGTCTATGGTGTGCACAGATATATAGAATATGAAAAAATAAACTATTACAATTTAATGGCACTATAAGCCCAACAATGTTTTTGCAATTATACACTTTCCTAATTGTAAATAATGTGAAATTATGTTAAATATAATTGTTATTATTTCTATTTATTTTCATAATAGATATCCTAAAAAAACATTTCAGACAAAATGTTTCAGAAATGTGGATACCTTGGATTTTTCAGGCATTTCTATTTGATTGTGAGAAAGAAATTGAAAAAAAATGATTCACTTTAGGAGAAATAGAAATGAAATTGGGATTTTTGGATAAATGCAAGACTTGTTCTGACCTCTCAAATGCATTTATTTTATGCATACAAAACACCAGATAAATAGAAATTGTTCCTCTGGAGTGCAGACAGATTCTAGAATAGAATGCTACAACATTGTGACTTTTGTTTTCATGAAAGGTAAAAAAAGAGTGAAAAAAATAAACACAAATAATCCCTTCTTAAAGAAAATGAACCCCTTCTTGACATACGACATACTGGTACATCATATTTTCCAGTGCGTTCCTGAAAATGGTTGTAATTGTATGTCATGGAGATTACGTGGGCACAGCAGCTGTGCCCACAGAATCACCATCAAGAGCTCAGTTTAAACGACAGTCAAATTTCCTGCTGTAGCAGCCATGGCCAGTGCCCACACCAGCTCTGGCTATTAACCCTCTAAATGCTACAAGCAATAGCGATTGCAGCATTTGGGGGGATAGGAGACGGATGGGGCTCATGAATCACTGTATCTGTGCCAAGTGACGCAATTGCCTGAAAATGGTTGTCATGACAGCAGGAAGTCAAATAATGAACTTCCAGTCTGCTACCTACTGCTATAAGCAGGGTCTGTAATGCGTTTTATCAGTGTGAAACTGACAGCTCTAATGCATTGCAATGTGTGTGTAGTGCAATGCATTACAGCAGTGATCAGAGAAATAAAAGTTAAAGTTCCATAAGGGGACTAAGTAAAAAAGTAAAATAAAAGAAGTAAAAATAAACACGGAAAAATCTGAATAACCTACAAAATTAAGATTGAAAAAATTGGTGAAAAAAGTTCACACCAATAAGTAAAACAAAAGTAAACACATTTGCTATCATCGTGTCCAGATCAACTTGATCCTAAAAGTCACACTTTTTAACCGCTACAGTGAACACTGTATAAAAAATAAAGAACAATTTAAAAAATACTTCTTTTTATCACATCGCTAATAAAAATGTGGACTAAAACATGCTCAAAAATTTCTATGTACCGTATATACTCGTGTATAAGCCGAGATTTTCAGCACCTTTTTTAGTGCTGAAAATGCCCCCTCGGCTTATACACGAGTCATTGGGCAGAAACCAGCAGGGAGGGGTGCGGCGGCAGGAGCCGGTGGCTGGGACATCATACTCACCCTCCCCGTGCCATCGCTGAACGTCCCTGCAATCCTGCGTTTCCCGCTTCCTGCAGCTCTCCTGTGCTGAGCGGTGACGTAATACCGCTCATTAAGGTCATGTAATATGGACGCGACGCCATCCCATAGCGTGGCGTCCATATTCATGGCCTTAATGAGCGGTATTAGTCACCGCTCAGCACAAGAGCTGCAGGAAGCCGGGTACAACGGAGGATTGCCAGGACTGTTCAGCGATGGCACGGGGAGGATGAGTATGATGGGGGAGAACGGAGGACGGGGGAAGCATGGAGGAGGACAATGAGCACGGAGCAGGATGGGTGGAGGATGGAGAGCACAGAGGAGCACGGAGCAGGACGGGGGAGGATGGAGGGCACAGAGGAGCACGGAGCAGGACGGGGGGGCGAGAGACGAGAGCAGGAGCAGGACGGGTGGGAGGATGGAGGGCACAGAGGAGCATGGAGCAGGAAGGGGGGAGCACAGTGGAGGACGGATCAGGAGGGGGTTGCACAGAGGAGAATGGGGGAGCACAGAGCTGGATGGGGGAGCAAGGAGCTAGGACGGGGGCAGCACAGAGCAGGACGGCAGTTTATACACCCGGCTTATACGCGAGTCAATACGTTTTCTCAGTTTTTTGTGGCAAAATAAGGGGGGTCGGCTTATACACGGGTCGGCTTATACATGAGTAATACGGTAAGTAAAAATGGTATCCCTGAAGTCATCTTCTCTCGCAAAAAACATGTCCCCCTGTTAGAACATCAGTGAAAAATCAAATGTTTAGCTCTCAGAATATTTTTTTTCTATAAAATGTTTTTTACTGAGTAAATGCAGCACAAAATTAAAAACCTACATAAATGTGGTATTACTAAAATCATATTGCTATGAAGAACAAAGCTGTCTTATCTCTTTGCCACACGGCTAACGGCATTAATAACAACAAAAGATAATTACTAAATTCTTGATTTTTGTTCACTCTGTCTCCCAAAAGTCAGAGTAGAAAGCGATCAAAAAATGTGCACCCAAATACTAATAAAATATAAAACTCCTGCAACAAACAAGTCCTCACATGACTATTGGTAGAAAAATGAAACATTTTAGCTTTCTTATTGTGTAAAAGTCTAAAAAAAAATCAATTTGGCATCGCTGTATCCGATGCCAGAAAAATATAATAACATGAACAGAAAAAAAAAGAAAGTCTACTATCACTTTATATAGCCTACATTATTTGAAACTAATGCATAATAATAAAATAATAATTCTTTATAGCCGCTGTTGACTTTAGTTAACATTTCAAACACAACAAGAATTGCAATAATAAGGCTACTGTTTACCAATTTTTCTGTGCAACCCACACTGAACCTTTATGACAACAGGGTTAACACTAAACTAAGAGATAATAGCTGTTTATTATTATACGCGGCCGACCAATACGCAGCATGTTCTCATGGTTAACCAGTTTCCAATAACATCAAAACCCCATAGAGTAACATATGCGTTTCCAGCACAGCCCAAACAATTTTAAGGAACACAAAAAAGATAGACCCTGCTCGTGAGAGCTTACAATCTACAATGAGGTGGGGGAGATACAAAGTACAGGTGTGTATATACAATGGTGTATTTACAATGATGGTTCAGCCATCTTGAGGGAGTGAGGGATGGATGGAGATAGTGAATGGGCTACACACACACACTTACACATAGAATGACTTTGATTAGTGAACGTGATAGGCCACTCTGAACAAATGTGTTTTGAGGGAGCTCCTGAAACCATGCAAATTGTAGATAGTCCTGATTTCTTGGGGTAGAGTATTCCAGAGGATTGGTGCAGCGCGGGAGAAGTCTTAGAGTCAGGAGTGGGAGGTACGGATTAGTGCAGAGTTTAGTCGAAAGTCGTTTGCAGAGCGCAGCAGTCAGTTAGGCCGATAAATAGAAATGAGGGAGGAGATGTAGGGGGGTGCTGCACTGTGGAGAGCTTTGTGGGTGAGAACAAGTACTTTGAATTGGATCCTATAATAAATGGGCAGCCAGTGTAAGGACTGGCGAAGAGCAGACGCATCCGAGTACCATTAGCCAGATGGATGACCCTGGCTGCGCACTAAGGATGGACTGGAGAGGGGATAGTCGAGTAATGGGCAGGCCAAGTAATAGAGCGTTGCAGTAGTCCAGGCAGGAATGGATCAATGCTACAGTGAGGGTTTTTGTTGTTTCCATAGTGAGAAAAGGGCAGATTCTAGAGATATTCTTTAGGTGTAGGCGGCAAGAGCGGGCAAGAGATTGTATATGGGAGGTGAAGGAGAGATTGGTGTCAAACATAACACCCAGACAGCGAGCCTGCTGCCTGGGTGTTAATATGGTGCCGCCCATGGAGAGGGAAATGTCAAATTTAGGGAGGTTAGTAGACGGCGGAGCAGAAGAAGTTCAATTTTGGAGAGGTTGAGTTTCAGATAGAGAGCGGACATGATGTTGGAGACTGCGGACAGACAGTCACTGGCATTCTGTAGTACAGGGGGGTAAGGTCGGGGGATGACGTGTATAGTTGTGTGTCATCAGCATAAAGATGGTACTGAAAGCCAAATCTGCTGATGGTCTGTCCAATTGGGGCCATGTAGAGAGAGAAGAGAAGGGTGCCAAGGACTGAGCCCTGGGGTACCCCGACAGCGAGAGGAAGAGGAGATGACGTGGAGCCAGAGAAAAAAACACTGAAGGAGCGGTCAGAAAGATAGGAAGAGAGCCAAGAGAGCAGTGTCCTTAATACCTAGTGACTGGAGCCTAGACAGTAGGAGACGGTGGTCAACCGTGTCAAAAGCTGCAGAAAGGTAGAGAAGAATGAGCAGAAAGTGGTCACCGTTACGTTTTGCTGTCAGAAGGTCATTGGTCACTTTGATGAGTGCAGTTTCAGTCGAATGTAGAGGTCGGAAGCCAGACTTTGAAGGGTCTAGAAGGGAGTGAGTGGAGAGATAACGGGTAAGGCGGGAGTAGACTAGGCCTCTAAAAGTTTAGAGATGAAGGAGTGATTGGAGACCGGCTGTAGTTGTTTGTGCAGGAAGGGTCGAGAGCGAGTTTCTTTAGTAATGAAGTAACGATGGAGTGTTTGAAGGAGGATGGGAAAATGCCAGAGGAGAGTGAGAGATTAAAGATGTAGTTAGGTGAGTTGTGACAACTGGAGAGAGAGACTGGAGGAGATGTGAGGGAATGGGGTCGGTAGTGCATGTAGTCGGACGAGAGGAAGAGAGGAGTCTGAAGACTTCTTCTTCTGTGAAGGGATCAAATGTGGAAAGTGAGCCAGGGGAAATGCAGGGAGGGATGGGAGTCACAGCACTTGGTGGTTGAGAGCAGATTTCCTGAGGATAGTATCTATTTTTTCTATAAAGTGGGAGGCCAGGTCGTGAGCACAAATGTCTGTGATAGGGGCTTGTGTTTTTGGCCTGAGGAGGGAGTGAAAAGTGTCAAAAAGTTTCTTGGGGTTGTTGGCTAGTGAGGAGATCAGGGTGATGAAGTAGGTCTGTTTGGCGAGGCGAAGGGCAGCGTTATAAGTTCTTAGCATAAATTTAAAGTGGATGAAGTCTTCTGGTGTGCGGGTTTTTCTCCAAAGGCGTTCAGCACTCCTAGAGCATCGCTGAAGAAGTTGAGTTTGCAAAGGGAGCCAGGGCTGTTTTACTGTGTGTTTGGAAGTTCTGAGGGTGAGTGGCGCTACTTGGTTAAGGGTGCTTCTAAGAGTGTCATTGTAGTGATGAACAGCCAGATCAGGACAGGAAAAAGAGGAATTGAGGACAGTGATGAGTGTAGGGAGTCAGAAAGTGTCTGAGGGTTAATGGCTTGTAGATTTCTGAATGTGTGGTAGGCAGGAGTGCGCTGGGGTGGTCGAGGATTTGTGAGCATGAAGGAGAGAATTTTGTGGTCAGAGAGTGGAAGCGGTGAGTTATTTAGGTGGGAGATTGAACAGAGCTGGACAAAGACAAGGTCAAGGTTGTTACCATCCTTGTGTGTCTCAGAGTTTGAAAGCTGTGAGAGGCCTAGAGAAGTGGTTAGTGATAGAAGCTGAGATGCAGATGTGGAAGTAGGGCTGAGGACATGAAGTGCGGCAGCCAGACTGAGTAGTGGTCAAGGAGCAGGGTGGGTGAGCCTGGGGGCCGATATATGACCGCTACTCTGATGGAGAGGGGACGGAAGAGCCTGATGGTGTGGACCTCAAAAGAAGGGAATGAGAGTGATGGAATTGGGGGGATGACATGGAAAGTGCATTGTGGGGACAGGAGTATGCCGACTCCACCACCATGTCTGTTTGTGGGTCTTGGGGAATGGGAGAACTGTAAGCCACCATAGGAAATGGCAGCAGGGGATACAATGTCAGAATCCTGAATCCAGGTTTCAGTGAGGGCCAACAGATTAAGGAGTTGGTCAGAAAGTAGCTGTGCAGGAAGGATAGCTTGTTGCATACAGACCGTGGATTCCAGAGGGCACAATTAAAAGAATTAAAAGAAGGAAATGAGGGAGTGCAAGTAATATTAATAAGAATATTATGGTTTCGATATGAGGTCTGGGAGATGTCCCCTGAAATCAGTAGGAGTAGGAAGATAAAGAGCAAGTAGTTGTAGGAATTGTAAGTAGGTTTTTTCTGTGATGTGTTTGGGCAAGATGGGCTGAGGTTTTTCAGGAAGGTGAGTAGTGCATGGGAGCTGTACATGGGAGAGAGAAAAGTATAGAGGGGCTGATGTGTATGAGTCGTGTGGAGGGGGGATGTGGCGTGAATGTGGATGGCAAGGGAACACAGGAGGATAGAAATAAAGCACATGGTGAAAAGGGAAAGCAAAGTGTGGGTTACCTGATTCCTGCCCTGATTAACTGCCATGGGTAACTGCCGTTTACATGATGCTTATCTTCTGTGATGCTTTGCTTATGGGATGCTTGCGTGCAGCACCCCACACTGCATGCTCTCCTTAGACTACTCCTAAATATATAGCCCACATTACTGGGTCAGGAGAGAGGGATTGTGGAGCTGGTTTGGGATAATTTGGCAGCTGGGGCCAGCACACCAGGGGGTGTAAGATCATCAAAGGCCCTAGACCTGGCTACATCTATTTGCTTTCTCTGTAAATCTTTGAACTATGTTATTCAGACAACACCCACAATGGAATATTCACTGTAGTGAGGTAGATCGAGATGCTGTGGATGCAGATGGAGACACTGTGGGTGCCTATGATCCAGCGGTGTCCATCTTTCCTGCGGTGCCCAAAAGTCAAGTCCACCACCGTTTTATGCACCTCTGAAAAGATGGACACCACTGAACAGAGGTCAAATGCAGTCAAGAGTAGCTCTGCTGCCTCATTGTAGTGGATGGGTTAGTTGGGGTTTAATCTGAATCATGTATTTCAGAGATTTTTAACAACTTGAACAGTATGAAGATGGATCCAGCTCACACACCAGGATGTTGATAAATATCTTTCAATCAGCTTTATTTAGAAAAATGATGCAACATCAATTGGGACATCTCAGACAACATTGTAAATATAAAATATGGGGTTATGTATTAAAAAAAACATATGCATTTTGAACAAACAAGTTTGTTTGAAAAGTGTATTGGTTTTTTCGTACATCACCCCCCTATTTTATATTTGCAATGTTGTCTGAGACGTCCCAATTGATGTTGCATCATTTTAAAAATAATTTTTCTAAAACAAGCTGAATGAAAGATTTTTATCAACACCCTGGTGTGTGAGCCGGATCCATTTTCATACTGTTCAAGTTGTCAAGTTGTCAAGTTGTTTAGTGCTGTGCAGCAGCTTGATTCCTGTGCTCCTATCCTGGACTGAACTACACCTCAGGGGTGAGCTGATTTTTCATTTATTTACATTTCAGAGATATACACTGACGAGCAAAAGGGTAATAATGTTTTGAACTTTCGACTTTCAGTTTCCAGATCTCACCATCCACAAATGCCTCGAATGTGAGACTACACTCATATTATAGACAATCATCTTGGCTATCTCATACATTTGGACCTTGGGAATCTTTAGTAAGGAGTATCAATTCATATTAAATAAGACTCCAAGTAAGGCAGTCTTTTACTATACATATTCCTAAACTCTATAAGGCTATGTGCACACGTTGCAGATTTGCTTGTGGATCCGCAGCGGTTTTTCTGCGTGGTATTGTGACAAATCTGCAAGTGATTGCTCAAGCAAGGTTAATCAATGGGAATCCAGATTTGGTGTGCACATGCTGTGGAAAATTCATCACTGATTTGCAGCGTTTTATTTTCCGCAACATGTCAATTCTTTGTGCAGATCTGCAGCGTTCAGCACCCATTGTCTTCCATTGAGGCACTCAAATCCGCAACAAATCCGTAAGTGTAAAAATGTTTGCGGATTTTATGCTGATTTCATGTGGATTTGGCTGAAAAAACGCAGCAGATTTTTAAAATGCAAATAAATCAGAAGGAGGAAGAGTGTGTGGGTGGAGGAGTCAAAAATAGAGCCAATCTTGATTGAAAGACATCAACAATGGAGGTAGGACTTGAAAAATGATTTTATTTTGTTTAACAGTAGTACATTTTTAATAAGGTAACATATCTGCAGACAAAGCCGCATCCAAATCCGCATGTCAATCCGCATCAAAACCGCATGAAATCTGCACAAAAACCGCGCAGATTTTCAACTGCGGTTTCTGCCAAGAGAGGCCGAATGCACGCAGAATTTTAGAAAAGCAAATGCGCAACGTGTGCACATGCCCTTAGAATATCATTTAACCCCTTGATGATCAGAGCTTTTTCGGTTTTGCGTTTTCGTTTTTGCTACCCTTCTTCTCAGAGCCATAACTTTTTTATTTTTCCATGAATATAGCCATGTGAGGCTTGTTTTTTTGCGAGACGAGTTGTACTTTTGAACAACACTATTGGTTTTACCATGTCATGTACTAGAAAACAGAAAAAAAATTCCAAGTGCGGTGAAATTGCAAAAAAAAGTGCAATCCCAACTGAAAAAAAAATTGTGCCATTTCTGATACCTGTAGCATCTCCATTTTTTGTGATCTCGGGTTGAGTGAGGGCATATTTTTTCATGCCGAGCTGACATTTTTAATGATACCATTTTGGTGAAGATACGATCTTTTGATCACCCGTTATTGCATTTTAATGGAATGTCGCGCGACCAAAAAATATAATTCTGGGGATTTGACTTTTTTTCTCGCTAAGCCGTTTAGCGATCAGGTTAATCCTTTTTTTAATTTATAGATCTGGTGATTTTGAATGTCACGATACCAAATATTGTGTGTTTGCTTTTTTATTGTTTTATTTTGAATGGGGTGAAAGGGAGGTGATTTGAACGTTAATATATTTTTTCTTTTTTTTAATTTTTAAAAACATTTTTTACTTTTGGCATGCTTCAATAGTCTCCATGGGAAACTAGAAGCTGCCACAATCTGATCGGCTCTGCTGATCGGCGATAATCAATCACCTCTATATAGCATAATTACTCACTTGCTATGACCGCCGACTACCGGGTGGCGATCACAGCAAGCCGGCGTTGACAACCAACCATAAAAGTCTCTAGGAGACCTCTGGTTGTCATGCCAATGAACCGGTGACCCGCGATTATGTGATGGGGGTCACCGGTGGGTGGGTTTCCGACCCCATGGCCAGAAGTGCAAGTTAAATGCAGCTGTCAGCATTTGACAGCGACATTTAACGGTTTAATAGCCGTGGGTGGATCGCCATTCTACTCGCGGCTATTCAGGGCACATGTCAGCTGTTCAAAACAGCTGACATGTCCCGGAAAAGATGTGGACTCAGCGCCGGAGCCCATATCAAAGGGAGCGAGTCCGACGTTGGTGCACTATTATTACTGACATCCTAAAGCGGTTAATATACCTAATCTAGGTCCACATAGTACCAGCACTTCCAAATTTAACAAATAAACCTACACTGGAATGGAAGTTAAAGCCACTAAAAAGTGCACAGCAAAACCTTTTTTGGTAAGTAAAAACAAATGATAATTATAAAACTATAAAACTTGGGGGAAAGAAGTGCAGAAAACCACACTTACAGGCAACATCAAAACCTATTAATAAGGGTTCAGAACTATCATGAAAGTCAAGATTATTTGCACACCCAGGATTCAACTGTAAGGGACGGACTGGACGTAGTCAAGGCTACGGACACTAGGATATCAGTGTCCGGACCGTTCCCTACAGAAACACTAAGTCCAATGCTGCGCATATCTGTATCTCTAGGTTTAGGTCCTTCTTGGCACTTCTCAATCAGCGAAAATTCCTTCTCACAGTGACCTCCATCAAATGAGACACAGTCCATTGCAACTGGAACGGTTTCTTTGCTACAAACTTTGCACAGCATATCCACAGTGGTTACATTTCTGGTTACAGATTCTTCCATACAGGATCCTTCTACTTTCCCTACACCACTGATACTTTCTTGCAATACGCGCCCAGATTGGACCATCTTAGACTGCTTCTCAGCTTCCTCCCGGCTCAACCTCACCACCGTGACAATTCCCTCTGCCTAGTTCACCCCAGGATAGAGATCATCAGTCATTAGACTAGGCTGCCTTTGACAAAACATCTGACCCGTCCGTACTGTTGCCTGTGAAGTTTCAGCGTTCCTTTCTTCCTCACTCATTGCATCTGAGCGTTCCTTGGTCTGTTCAACTGCAGACCTCCGGGTGTCCACCCAGATCATCATCTGCCACAGCTTCTGCATTCTTCTGTCCCACTGTTCTTACGTTCCTCAACTGTGAATACCTGGGACTAACACTTGCTGAACTTTGCGGGGCTATCGAGACGTCCTGGGCGTAGAGCCCGTGTGGACACTAATGGCGCCCTGACCCCATCTGACTAAACTTCCCTAAACCTTGTAGCTTAACAACCGACAGCCCCTCATATGTTAACCTCTTACTAACTAAGATCTACTCTAATACGGGTTACTAGTATGCCCCTATCTAGTGGCTCCAAATGAAACTACGCTTACCCAACACTATAAACAATAATGTACCCCCCTCTAGTGTTGGGCAGGTGTATTAAGAACTGTCCCTAGCATAAAATACAGTTTTTATATTACAACGTACATAAAATTGTAACACAGGAAAAGTGTGGCAATACAATTAACTATGCGGGATAATACATATCTTATATGTAGCAATACCACCGAATATTTACAACAACATAATAGAAATCAACACATGTAAAACATTTATACATTAAGGAACATTGAGGAGCAAAGCAAGATGGTAATCTTATGTCACTCCCTTACACAACCAAAGACAACTAGACTGTTATAGTAGAGACACTATATAATGGAAGATAATATTACCATTAACGGGAAATATTCTCAATATTGCCTTATATATAAGGAATATAGAAATTTAAACAGACTGTCTGCAGGTTACTCAGAACAATCATGCTGACAGGTTCACTTTAAATACACCCCCACACAGACAAGTAAGGTGTTATTGGTTCATTTTTTAGGCGGCACCTTCCGCTACATAGCACATTTTTGTTCTAATTGATGCTTGATACAAGGATGGACGGCATTACATTTAATATGCTTTACTGAGTATTCAATTCATATTTTAAGAATTTAAATAAACAATACGATTTTAACCATGTTTTACTGCCACTTTGTATTCTGCAATGCCTTCCTTCCATTTCTTTTCTATAGGGCATTGCTTTTGTTCCCTCCCCTTGTGCACTCCGATCTGGCAAAATATGGCAATCATGACAAGCAAGACTATTAAAATCTGATCTAACTGGGTGGGCCAAACCCTGAGAGAAAGTACTGCATCTCCTTCAAAACGCAAAGGTTTCCTGCCACACTGAGATCCTGTAGCCCTTTGGCAGTGACATCACACCTGACACATCCTCCGTTCATGCTGAAGTCTAGCAACAGCGCTTCTGGACAGAGTGTGCCACCATTTAAACATCTTCTGACAGAGATGGAACGGGAAATCCAAGGAGGATGCTCCTGCAGTGGACTTTTGCTTTACAGAACTTTGCCATCAGCACAACACTGATTTGGGAGCTGCATGACTGTAACCAGTAAGTACCCGCTTACAACAGTCACAAAACTAACTTTGTTCTATACACTAGGTAGGAATGAATTGAAGTAAATTCCCTGTGGCTTATCAGATGATACCTTCAAGCACTTTTGATCTCCTGAAATTTATGAATTGTATTCATTTTGGGCATATAGAACTTTTTAATAATTAGTGGAGATATCTACAACCACTGGATTTTGCCACACCACGGCATAGGTACACGGAGCACACCTGTATCCTTTGGTGGCTCAACAACTTATGCCCAGCACAATCATATTTGGTTAATTTACATATTGTAAGCTTTTCAGGGGATTTAGCTCTGGGATCGCCGTCTGGGTAGACAGAGTGGCACGGAAACAGTTCATTCAGACAGCAGTTCTGGTGAAAACTGGCCGCAACCAGCTTTATTAAAGTCCACAGCAAACAGATATAAAACAAATCATAAACAGAAGACCTAGGCTTGTCTAGCCACTAATTACACTTAGATAGATTTCCCTATCTATCCGGGTCCCGACTCTACCAGCCGGGGCCAAAACAGCACATATGTTCAGCATTTGTCAGCATTTACCAGCATTTACCAGCATTTACCAGCATGGAGGTTCACAGAGTCTCCTCCTTGTGTCTGAAGGCACCTTCAACGTCCAGACTTGAGAGAGCTCCCCTGCTATTCAGCTACCATCCGCATGGATTCTCACAGAGACTACTCCTGTGTCCGGGGTACATCGAGCACCCAGACTGAGATAGCTCATACTCCTGGAGACACCTTCTGTGCCTGGACCCCTCCTGTGTCCAGACTAAGCGAGCTCTCTGACTGTGTTTGCAGACACCTACTTCTGGTCTCCTAATTAACAGCTGAATGGTTTCAGGCCTGAGCTGCAAGTGTGTGCTGAATGTAATGTGTAGTGACCTTTCTCTACCACTAGGTTTACAAAGCCACACATTTCCCTTATACCATACAGCACAGTACCTAGGTGAAATGTACACCCCATTCGACACATACTCCTTCACTGTCTCACATATCCCCTCCCTCTTCTCCAGACCGGAGGGCTGGTCATCCAGACCGGAGGGCTGTTCAACAATCCAAAAGAGACAGTGAACTCTGGACCAGTCATGGCCTTCATCAGCTTCATCTTCACTACTGTCATCTGTATCTTCACCTGAGCCATAGCCAACATCAGCTTTCTCTTCATCTGAAGCATCCGCACTACGCTGTACCCTCCCAGGTCTATGCTCTCTGCGGGCCTCAGGTATCCTGCACGGTTTCATCTTGACCTTAGGGCCGGGCTCAGTTTCGATATAGTGCCTGGCCAGAGAAGTACGACCCGGCACATCAGAACACTTCTGCTGACTCTTTCTCAGAAACTCACGTACCTCCTGTCCCTGGTGCACTGACCATGTGTCACCAACTATCACAGAAGGTATAGGGGGTTTTTCACTTTTCTCCAGTTCCCCTTGAACCTTCTTTACTTCATTGAGCTTCTCCAGAAGATGCTCATGGCTCTCATCACGCTCCTTCATCACAGTTTGGAGTTTTTTCTGAGAAGTAATCACTTCATCTTGTACCTGTTGGACGTCCTTTATGTCTTCAGCCCCTTCTTCAGGCTCTTCTGGTAGGACATGCTCAGAAGCCCTACCGTCAGTCTTACATTCTACTTCTTCAGTCACATCATTATGGTCTCCAATATCTCCAGCCTTGTTCCTCACAGCTTCACTTGAGACCTCAGCTTCTGATGAGGCATCTGGTTTGGTGTCTACCACTTCTATGGCTTTTTCCACCTCTGCAGCATCACCTTCAGAGTCCTTGGCATGATGCAGATCCACACCACACACCGACAACTTCTCATCTTCAACAGCATCCACTTGTGCTGTGTTCAGTTTCAGAGTCCTGCCTTTAAAGCTCAGCTCTCCTCCTTTCACCTTAGTCTTCGCCAGGGAACCGGCCAACTGTAAAACATCTTCAGATGCCATCTTCTGTCTGGCTGTAAGGTCAGCATCAGCTTTCTTCTCAGGACTCTCAACCTCCTCTGCTACCATGCCTTCCTCATTTGCACTGGTTGCTTTATGGTCATCAGATGATTCACTATCACTATCACTATCCCTGTCTGACCCCTTTTTCTCAGCCACATCTGGCTCACTGTCAGGGCTATACACTTCATTTTCATTCACATCCTGCTCACTGTCAGGGTTATACAATTCATTTTCATTCACATCCTGCTCACTGTCAGGGTTATACAATTCATTTTCATTCACATCCTGCTCACTGTCAGGGTTATACAATTCATTCTCATTTACATCTTGATCTGGAACCTTAGTTAACATGTCATCCACAACATTAACTTCACCATCTGGTCCCTCAAGTATGTGACTATGTGACAACCCCAGCACTATACTTCTATATAGCTCAGGTACTAGGAGCTGACTCACGACCTCTCCCTGGACTTCAGTGTCCCTATACAATAGGCTATTGTCCATGGCAGCATGAGGAAACCTCTCCTCAGAGCCAGGCTCCTGGGAAACCTCATTTAGAACAATCATATTTTCCTGTGCCGTCCTAAGAGTGGGGTCTCGCCACTGCTCACTCTCAAAATTGTCACAGGACACAGGCAAGTCAGGGACACTCGGTTCCCGTGAACCACCATCCTCGTCTCCCAACATCACCTGCAAAGGAATTTCATCACTATCACAGTCATTATCAATATCATTATCATGATTATGATCAGTATCATCATCACTATCATAATCATCATCATTATCAGCATCAGCATCATTATCATGGTCATCATCATTATCATGATCATCATCATCATCATCATCATTAATCATCATCATCATCATCATTATCACATAAGTTTAATGGCCCACTAGCATTGTGTTCCGCCCCTCGGGACTGCGCACCCTCAATAGGAGCTTCATCACACTGTTCATCAGAAACATTTTTCCCCAGAGATCCTTAGACCGGAGAAAGTCATTACCCAATATGACGGGTTGCACCAGGTTCTTCACTACCCCCCCTTCATATGAATCCTCCCCGAGTTTGGGGACCAAGTCCACGGCAGTCTCTGGGTAGACTTTGGTGTCTCCATGGATGCACACCACACTCAGGTGTTTATCAGGGATGAAGTCCCTATTAATCAGGCTGTCACGCACGGAAGTCACTGGACTCTCTGAGTCCAAGAGGGCCTGTGCTGGGCAGTCATTTACAACCACCGGGGACCCCTGTGGTCCAGTCTCTTCGGCTGAGGTGGACACACACACAGGCTCTGGAGCAGGGAGAGAGGGATCCGCCAACATCACAACACATAGGCTCCCCCTCTATTGGACAGTTGGCTGCAATTTCACGACATCTCCAACACTGTCCATCACACTCTCCCACCCATATGTCCCCTCGGGCCCGAACCCGCTTATCAGCATACCCCATGTCCCCAACAGCTGGAACGCTCTTACCGCGAGAGTTCAGCGTCCGGGAACTCTGAAGTGACGACCTCTCAGACGGCTGGTCACGGAGACAGTCTTTGCTGGCGAAGGCCTTCTCCATCAGGCTGACCAGACGATTGGCGTCCTGGTGGTCTCCTTGTCCGACCTCTGGCTGTACCTCAGGAGGACATGCTCGGGTGTAGCGGTTCACTATCACCTTTCCAACTCCATAATCAGGTTTGCTGACTGCAGACTCCCAACTGCATCTCCAGTCATGAACTCCCCTGGCACGGGCTGTCACCGTAACACCCAGCCGGGTAAGAATCTCCGCTTTCAGCTTGGCATAGTCTTGGCTGTCCTGCTCGCTCAGGTCAGCATAGGCCCTTTGGGGTTCTCCAATCAGATAGGGTGCGACCATCATGGCCCATTCAGATAGGGGCAGATTCTCCTTCTCTGCCAATCTCTCAAACCTAGTGAGATATACCTCCACATCATCACGAGGTGTCATCTTTTTCAGGGACCGTCTTACCGCCTTCTTTACAGCGGACAATGCAGGTGACTTTGCAACATTACTTTGGGACGATGCGCCACAAGTCCCCTGCAGTGCTGCAACCTGCTCAAAAAACAACCGGTCATTCTCCTGCTGCTGCTGCAGGAATTGCTGCTGGGCCTGCTGCATGCGCTGCTGGTGCTGCAGGCGCTGCTGCTCCATCTCTGCTGCATGCTTCGTTGGGCCTGGACCAGGTACTCAATGAGCTCCTCCATACTGCCGGACTTATCTGTCTCAACCACGGCAGTCTTATGTTGCACATTAACTTGCGCCATTTGTTCAAACAGCGCCTCCATGCTGTCACCCATGCTGTCAGACTTCTCTGTCTCAACAACGGCAGTCTTCACTCAAGACATACACACTCCACAGTCTTTTCCACAGAAAAATTCAGCTCTGCTGTGCAGACACTTTTTTTTTTTTTTTCTCTGCAAACTCTATTAGGGCCACTGTCTCTTTAAGACTGCTCCAATATACGTTTCTCTTTGCTGCTGCACACTCCACAGTCTTTTCCACAACAAGTTCAGCTTTGCTGTGCAGACACAATTTTTTTTTTTTCCTCTTTTGCAAACTCTATTAGGGCTACTGTCTCTTTAAGACTGCTCCAATAGACGTTTCTCTTGACACACTTTTTTTTTCCTCTGCTGCTATTTCAACAGACTTCACCTTTATTGCTGTCTCTAAGCCACTGTGCTGCACACACATTCCAGCACCAATTGTATCAGCCACTGTGCTACCCAGCATTCTCCGCCAATTGTAAGCTTTTCAGGGGATTTAGCTCTGGGATCGCCGTCTGGGTAGACAGAGTGGCACGGAAACAGTTCATTCAGACAGCAGTTCTGGTGAAAACTGGCCGCAACCAGCTTTATTAAAGTCCACAGCAAACAGATATAAAACAAATCATAAACAGAAGACCTAGGCTTGTCTAGCCACTAATTACACTTAGATAGATTTCCCTATCTATCCGGGTCCCGACTCTACCAGCCGGGCCAAAACAACACATATGTTCAGCATTTGTCAGCATTTACCAGCATTTACCAGCATGGAGGTTCACAGAGTCTCCTCCTTGTGTCTGAAGGCACCTTCAACGTCCAGACTTGAGAGAGCTCCCCTCCTATTCAGCTGCCATCCGCATGGATTCTCACAGAGACTACTCCTGTGTCCGGGGTACATCGAGCACCCAGACTGAGACAGCTCATACTCCTGGAGACTCCTTCTTGTGCCTGGACTCCTTGTCCAGACTAAGCGTGCTCTCTGACTGTTTTGCAGACACCTACTTCTGGTCTCCTAATTAACAGCTGAATGGTTTCAGGCCTGAGCTGCAAGTGTGTGCTGAATGTAAGGTGTAGTGACCTTTCTCTACCACTAGGTTTACAAAGCCACACATTTGCCTTATACCATACAGCACAGTACCTAGGTGAAATGTACACCCCATTCGACACATATTCCTTCACTGTCTCACAATATGTTATTTTAACTTTACTTTGCTCCTTACCTTGTGTGCACTATTCTTTCTAGTAGCTTGGTAGTATATTGTCATCACTTTAGTTATGCAGATTGTTGCCATGACAATGCATTGTTACTGTTTTGCTTCTGGTGGTGAAAAAATCTTTTTCCTCCTGTATAATTCAAACTACAACCTGTTCTCACTTTCCCTAATATCTCAGTATTCTAACTCCATAACTAAGCTGCACGTGAAGGACACTTGAGACACCAATTCTAGGAAGCTTCTATCAACCATTACTTGCACAGAGTGATGTCCTCAGGTAGATTTAACTCAACTGCAGGAGGCATGTATGAAGATACCAGAAGAAAGTTTATTTTCCAACTGAATTCTTGTAATTATACATACAGTAGGTAAAGAAGACTTTTCGGAAACAAGGCTGCAAACACATGAGTTTCTAATATGGCTGATAGACATTGAATGAGGAAGAATAATGAGGAGGAAAGGAGGGTTACTGATATCCGAGCAACATCAGAAAGAGAATGGGAGAGAGGAAGGACAAACTTCTAAAGAGGGCAAACCTTATCGCATAGCAATAAAACAGCACAATATAACAATACAATGATAATAAAATACTGTCTGTATGATTTCACAATCATGGGACATGACACTCTGTGTGTTATTAGGTTGATTCCCAAGTGAAAGGTCACTGGTTTAAATCAAAGTGCAGTCATGAAGAAGATTTCCCAAGGAAAGAAAAGCAGCATCATCCAGCTCATCAATAGTGGTCTCTTGGCCGAGAAAATTGACAAACGGCATAAAGTACAGATGGAAGAATACGAAATTAAGTCCTTCGTAAAGACAAGAGGTGGACTTTAGTGATGAGCGAACGTGCTTGGTAATACTCGTTAGTGACCGGAGCATCGCTGTACTCGTGGTACTCGATGAGCACAGAGCATTTTCGTGTTTGCTCGGCCGGAGTTCTGATGCACGCCCTGCATTTTTGCCACTCTTTAGAGCGCCAATCAACTTGCAGGGATTGTCAACCATGCACTGTAATGCAGCAGCCATCTTTGCTGTGGTTTTACAGTGATTGGCTGACCGCGCAGCGTCATCAGGTGTATAAAAGACCTGGCAACGCCATGCTCGGCACAGTCTGCTCTTGAATTAGCGAGTGTAGGGAGAGCTGCTGCCGAGATAGGCTCAGATTTGGGGGTTTAGAAGGTAGTGTAGGTATACCATCAAAGAATACACAGATCCAGCTAAATCAACAGCACTTCTAAGGACTAATGACTAATTACGGGGTTTATAGATTGCAGTGCTAGGTAGGCAGGGAGTGTATTTGCGTATATACATATCAGTGCAAGGCATGCAGGCACTGTATGTGGGTATATGGATCTCAGTAGCAGACAGGCATTCTATGTGGCATACTTAATTACAAACATCAAGATGGTCCATTCTATTACTGTCTGCTGCTGCTACTGCCTATTACATATATTGACCGTATCTACACTGCCTCAGTCTCAGTGGGCAGCAATTGTTTTTGGGCATCTTAATCCTGATTATTTTTTTCCAAATCACCATGTTAGCTGTCAGTCAACCTATGTGGTATATTTAATTGAAAGCGGTTGTGGACTTCAATATGTTGGCCGGACCATACAAACTATGCACGTATAGCTTAACAAGCACTGCCAGAATATTCAGAATGGGTTCTTGCTGCATAGTTTATCAAAACATTTTTTTACTGTGCACCAGAAAAATCCAAGATCATTAAAACTTACAATTATTGATCAGATTCCGGATAGTGTATCTGACAGCTATAGCAGTCTAATAAACAGAAAAAGCTTCTGTATAGTTAAACTAAGTACAATGGCTCCTGAGGGATTGAATCTTACCATTGAAAAAGTTACTAAATAATTTTATCTTTGTTTTTATATTTTTTATTTCTATTGTCTTGATTCATATTTTATTACTTTTTTTTACTTTTTACTTTGTTTTTATTTATATTTCAGCATTGTTAATGTCTTTTGATTGCAACTTCAATGTATCTTATCATGTGATTTATTAAGTGCATATGGTTTCTCATTGGTTGCTCTGCTACCTTGCCCTGTCTGTCATTATTATACTGTCACCTGATGAAGATGGAATTTTACTGTCGAAGGGCGTTGTGGATTAAAAACAATCATCTTTAATTTGTGTCCTGTGCGCTCCGTTTTGACCAGGGTCATTCATACCATTACCCTATTTCTATACACTATTTTGGGGTAAAAAATGTAAAAATACAGACTACATATTGAACAGTGTGGTATCTCTGTCGGATGCCTGATCTATCTGTGGGCTAAAAATTGTGGCATTTCAGGACTATATTCCACAGTTTTTGCTGTGTCTTGCCCTAGTTATTGACACCAGTTTGTTAAAAAAAAGTACAGTAAGATATTAGAAAGTGCTTTTTTCCCGCACATGGATCACATCTAAGTTTGCTCCCAATTCAGTCTTTTGTAGTGAACGTGGAAAATATTGTACTCAATTTAAAATGGGAAAGGCGCGTGTCAAGGAACGGGGAAGTGGACTTGATTGTCATGGTGCATGCAGAGGCTGTGGGCAAACTGCAATTGTGCCACAACAACCACATCTTCTCATAACAGATTCCTGTCAGAATTCATAGGGGACGGCAAAACAGCACTCTTGAGACCAGAGCAGCGTGAAAAGGTAGTTGGTTGGATGGCGGATAATGCTTCCAGTCACTTTGCCATCACCACCAGCACCCTGTCTTCCACACTGTCAAGTCTGAGAAGCCGTGAGTCTGTACCGCATATTCCTCACCGTGATCCTCCTTCCTCCTCCCATGCTGAGTGCCCGGAGACAACTGATCCCACACTTGACACTCTGAAGAGCTGTTCACTTTTCCATTTAAAGATTCGGGCCGTCGCTCGGTCCACTTGAAGCTGGGCAAGCTGAGATTGCATATAGCGATGCCAAAATATTTGAGCAGCCACGTTCACACGAAGGAGTCAGTGGGAACGTGTAACAAGAGGTGGACGATGATAAGACACAATTGCCAAAAAGTCAGGAGGAGGACCAGGGTGCGGAACAGGAAGAGGAGGTGGTGGATGATATAGTAACTGACTCAACCTGGCTGGAAGACATGCAGGGCGAG
Source organism: Oophaga sylvatica (assembly GCA_033576555.1). Lineage (NCBI taxonomy): Eukaryota > Metazoa > Chordata > Amphibia > Anura > Dendrobatidae > Oophaga > Oophaga sylvatica. The sequence goes on along the minus strand of JARQOD010000004.1, from coordinate 158,975,636 downwards.
GACAGCAGCACACAGAGGGAGGGAGGCGTAACACCACAACAGGCAGGAAGAAGCACTGTGGTGGCCGCAGACAGAAGGTGGTCAACCATTCCTCGTAACACCAGCATGATGGAAGTTGTCAGTACAACTGTTAGGTCTTCCCGAGTCTGGATGTCTGGTTGTTTTTTAAAGACTGCTGATAACCCCAAACAGGCCATTTGCACCACCTGCCATGCCAACATCAGCAGAGGTAGTAAAACTACCAGCCTGACCTCCACCAGCATGAACAGGCTTATGGCAGCAAAGCACCCGACATTGTAGGACGAACCCCAGGGTCCGGGAACAATGCCAATGGGTGACACCACTGCTTCTTCTGCTGTTGTGCATGGAAGCCAATCCCCTATCCATGGTGCCTGAGAAGATGCCTCCTGCCCTGCACCTGTCATTGCACACACTCAACTACCACCATCATCAAGCACATCCACGTCCTTGTCCCACACAGCCTTCAGTGTCCATACACCAGTCATTGGAATGCAAGCGGAAATGCTCAGACAACGCCCCACAGTCCACAGTATAAATTCACACATTTCTCATCTGCTTGCACTCGAAATGTTGTCTTTTAGGATCATGGAGATGGAAGCCTTCTGCAACTTGATGGCGGTGGCCATCCTAAGGTACTCTGTCCACAGCCGACACTATTTCTCCCATTGTGCAATCCAGGCATTACACAACCATGTGTCCCACAACATTACCCTGGCCCTCAACAATGCAGTTACTGGGAAAGTACACTTAATCACAGACACGTGGATAAGTGCTTCTGGGCAGGGACGGTACATCTCGCTGATGGCACATGGGTTACCATAGTGGAAGCCGGGACCCAGTCGTACCTTGGGATGGAACACGTCCTACCAATGCTGGGGGTTGCAGACCCTAAATCAGGGTTGCCCCCACAGTCTACAGCTCCTGTACATCCTCCTCCCCCTCCTCTACAGCCTGCATCTCCGAAATGACCACATCAGTCGCAAGCTGGATGCAATGCAACACTGACTCAGCCAAGCGGCAACAGGCTGTGCTGAAGCTAATATGCTTTGGTAACAAACCGCACAATGCTGAAGAGTTGTAGACAGCTCTGAAAGAGCAGGCAGATATGTGGCTGACAACACTGAACCTACAGCCAGGCATTGTCGTGCGTAACAATGGCCAGAACCTGGTGGCCGCTCTGAGGCAAGCTCACACACGTACCATGCCTGGCCCATGTGCTTAACCTCGTGTTCAGCGGTTTTTCAAAACCTAACCGGAGCTGCCGGGTCTGCTTGTGAAAGTACACCACCTGTGTGCCCATTTTAGAAAGCTACAGCTTCAGCCGCCCTTGCCGTGCTTCAGCAACGTTTGCAACTTTTGGCTCACCGACTTGTGTGTGATGTCCCCACATGTTGGAACTCTACACTGCATATGCTTGAAAGGATTTGTGAGCAGAAGAGGGCAGTTGTTGAGTACCAGCATCAACAAGGCCATCGGTATTCAGTTCAGACTCCACACATAAGACCTCAGGAGTGGACATGGATATCAGAAATGTGTACTATCCTATAAAACTTTGAGGAGTCCAACAAGATGGTGAGTGGCAGTGACACCATAATTAGCATCACTATCCCACTTCTGTGTATTCTGAAAAGCTCTCTGCGCACAAAGAGTATGCTGTTGTGAATGTGTTAGAAATGAATTCTGTGCAGAAGCTCCCTCTGGTGGTTACAAACAGTACTGAACCATTCAATGAGGATTGGCAATCAGGAGTTACAGACTGGTCTTATATAAGGGAGGTTCCCTCCCATCATGGTTGCCGGTGATCAATTGTTCTTGTCTCAACTGTGGTTCCTGGTTCACTTGGTAGCTTGCTGAGTCTTGCCTCTTCTCCTGCTCTCAGATAAGATATTTTCTGTTTTTTGTTTTTGTGCTTACCATTTGCATATTTCTCTGCATTTCTGTGAGGTTAGCCAGGTCTCCCCCCCCCCCGGGGGGCTTGGGCTCCTCTCAGTTCTTCTGGAGCCACTGTTATTTGTTCATTTGCCTTTTCCAGTTTTTTCAGTGGCTGCGGCTTTGTTTTGTTACACCAGAGAACTAATTTAGGTGGTAGAGGTCGTGTGATCTCAGGTGTTTTTGCAATTAGTAGAGTTGGTATTTTTTAGGGTTTTTTGGATTGCAGAAGTGTCCTTCCTATCCTTTTCTGTCTAGGAAGATTGGGCCCCAACGTTTGCTCATACTATTTTCTGTCTGTGTCTGTATTTCCTCTTGTCTAACCGCCATTACATGTTTGGGGGCTTCCTATGTTCTTTGGGGATCTGCTCCAGGGCAGATAGCTTTCCTTTCTATCTTTAGGTGTAGTTAACCTCTCAGGCTGTGACGAGGCGTCTAGGACCAACGTAGGAACGCTCCACGGCTGCCTTTAGTTGTGGTGGTTAGTCAGGGTACTGCAATCCAGTAGATTCCAACCTCTCTGGTGTATTGCCATTTTTGCCTGCTCTCCTCAGCTACCAAATCATAACAGTATGCATTGCAGGCAGAGCACGATGAGATGGAGCAAGGAACCATACAGGGTGATTACAAACAGCCCATCCTCATGTCATCCCAATGTGAATTGGTTGACAAGGAGGAAGAGGAACAGGATCTACTTTCATAGATGGTGCTTCAAGCACAACTGTCATACTGTCTGTTCAGCGTGGATGGCATGAGGACAGGGAGGAGGAGGAGGAGAACAGCATGGTCAGTTGTTCTGTTGGTGAGGACATGGAAGTCTTGCCAGTTAGCAGCCTGGCACGCATGGCAGACTTTATATTGCGCTGCCTTTCCCATGACCCTCACATTATCAAAATTTGTGCTGACACTCATTACTGGTTGGTGACACTTCTAGACCCAAGCAACAAGGAGAACTTTAAATCTCTTCTTCCAGAGTCAGATAGGTGTATTAAATGATGCAGTACCAGAGGGCCATTGTTGTGGAATTACTGAAAAAATTCCCATCTGAAAACGCTGGCGGCAGAGGTCACAGTTCATTGCACAAACAAGGAGTATAGGTGAGAGAGACACAACTATAATCCAGCAGAGGAAGGGTAACACTGGCAACGTTGTGGGACACTTTTCTCAAACCCTCCCATCACCCTGGCCCAGAGTCACGGAGTGCTGTCACAAGGACTGGAAAGTTTGGGAAGATGTTAAAGGAGTACCTTGCTGACCGTACCAACATCCTCCATGATTCCTTTGTGCCTTTTAATTATTGGGTATCCAAGCTGGACACGTGGCATGAACTGGCTCTCTATGCCTTGGAGGTCCTGGCCTGCCCTGCCTCTATCGTTTTGACTGAGCGGGTTTTTAGTGCCGCTGGTGGAATAATAACTGATAAGCACACCCACCTGTCAACTGAAAATGCTGACAGGTTGACTCTTATAAAAATAAAAAAGGGCTGGATTGGCCTGACTTCTCTACACCACCGAATGATATCAGCGAAACATAACCTCCAATATTGTCTTTTTTTGGGAGGTATATTCCCATGCACCTCTTCACACCCACACATGGGTATACGCTTCCTGATTTTGGCTATTTTCTGTTATCCTCCTCCTTCTCCTCATCCTCATTATCCACCCCACTAGATCACCATGGAGACCGTGGTCCGTGATGCAACAGCCAGGTTTATTTTTTTTCAAGGGTATTTATGATGCCCGTAAACAAAAAGTTTACACAGCTAGTTGATGTGTACCCCCCATGGTGAAATGTTTGTCAGCCCATACACTTAGTGCATGGGCTTTACAACCATAGGATACCAGCTACTATTAAATTGGGAAAAGATGAGGCCCTCCTCCACGTCTTTTCCAAGCGGTATTGGAGTGCATCCAAATTTGGATCAGGCCTTGCATTCATTTCATAGGCAAACATTATGGGAGTCGCAAAGTAAGAAAAATGTGAAGTTTAGTTTCATGTGGCGATCCAGTAAGTTGGTTCAAAGGGTTATTGGGGTACGTGTAACTTTGGGGCAGGGCAGACCTTGCCTTCAATGCATAGGCTAATATATTTGGAGAAGCAAATTAAGAAAAATGGGAACTTTGGTTTCATGTGGTCATCCAGTGCGTTGGTTCAAAGGGTTATTGGGGTGCATGTAACTTTGGGGCAGGGCAGGCCTTGCATTCAATGCATAAGCTAACATTTTGGGAGCAGCAAATTAAGAAAAATGTGAACTTTGCTTTCATGTGGCAATCCAGTACTTTGGTTCAAAGGGTTATTGGGATGCGTGTAACTTTGGGGCAGGGTAGGCCTTGAATTCAATGCATAGGCTAACATTATGGGAGTAGCAATTTAAGAAAAATGGTGACGTTAGTTTCATGTTGCCATCCAGAACGTTGGTTCAAAGAGTTATTGGGGTGAATGTATCCTTGGGGCAGGGCAGGACTTGTATTCAATGCATAGGCTAACATATGTGAGTAGCAAATTAAGAAAAATGTAAACTTTGGCTTCATATGGCCGTTCAGTACGTTGGTTCAAAGGGTTATTGGGGTGCGTGTAACTTTGGGGCAGAGCAGGCCTTGCATTCAATGCATAGGCTAACAGTATGGTAGTACCAATTAAATAAGAATGGGAACTTTGGTTTCATGTTGTCATCCAGGGCATCTGTTCAATGGCTTATTGAGAAGCGTCCAAATTTAGGGCAGGCCTTGCATTCAATGCATATTCAATAACAGTATAGGAGACCCACTTTTTAATAATTGGAACAACAAAGCATATCTGGCTGATGACTCTCTAAGAATAGTGAGGGTCAACTGCTGTCCCTTTAAGAACATTTAAGTCTGCCTGATGGCCATCCTCCTTTAACAGTCCATCCTTCATAAATGAACAGGATGTGTCTGATGATGTGTCACACACCACATGGCCAGCTAAGGTTATAAAATGTTAAAATTACATTTCCCATTGAATGCATTTGTCTTGGTTGAAAGTAGAGATGAGCGACTTTGCCTTTTTTCGGGTCGAGTCGGGTTTCGTGAAACCCGACTTTCTCAAAAGTTGAGTCGAACGAAGTCGGCCGACTAACGGAAATGGTCGGGTCGGAGTCGAAAATCCGACCCCAATGCAAGTCAATGGGGAATAAATTGCCCCCTTATCACAGTCAGGCAGCCTACTAATCAGATGTGATGCTCCACACAAGCAATTTTTACACTGTCACTGGCAGGCAGCTCTGCTACTCCACCAAATTAATTGCCCCTTATCACAGGCAGGCAGCCTACTAATCAAATCTGATGCTCCACACAAGCAATTTCTACAGTGTTACTGGCAGGCAGCCTAAGAACCAGCATTGCTGCAGACAGCAAAATCCTCCCCTCTCACTGCACAGTCACTGTACAGCTAATCGCTATCAGCAGAAAGTAATATTTTTTTTTAGGCCCTGCCTAACGCTCTCCCTGCTCAGATGCACCGCCAACAACCTTCCCCTACACTGAGTTTGGCAGATGTAAAATGGCGGTCGGCGCTGAGGGATTTTCTATTCACTGTGACGCCACTGAAAGCCAGCCAATCCCTGCAATGCCCTTCTCTAAGATGGTGCTGGACGCTGGCTATGTCATCCAGTTGCCACAGACTGCGTCCTTGCTCATTGGCCGAGAAAAGGCACTTAAAATGTAGGGGAAAACCGACTCCAGCAAAATGGTCGCCGAACACGTGACCAAACTCACTCCTCGGTCGGGTTTAGTTTCATGAAACCCGACTTTGGCGAAAATCGGTGACTTTTGAAAATGAACGACCTGTTTCGCTCAACTCTAGTTGAAAGCAATGCTCAAGTTGAAAAACGCATCAAAAACACTACGTGTGAACATAGCCCAAGTGGTGGAGGAACATTTTTGTTTTGGGTTATTTTTTTTGCCTTACATACAAATCATTACCCTGGAAAGGATGTTCCTTAACATATTTACTAGGAAAATCAATTTTGGTTTAGTTTTTGTATGTTTTATTGTGCACCCGGAAAAGTGGCATAAGACTCTGACAACATTCTTCACAGCAGTGACTTGGGAGTCAGAAATGCTTCCAGTGGTCTTCCCCATGATGTTCCAATGTCATTCAGCACTGATCCCATTGATTTCAGACGTTTTTAGACCTTAAAAATACCCCGGGAGGGTCAAGGCAAAAATGCTCGGGTTTCCCATAGACTTATATTGGGCTCGTTGCTCGGGTCGAGCACTCGAGAATTCCAATTTGCTCCACCCGAGCAACGAGCCCCCAAGCATTTTAGTGCTCACCCTTCACTAGTCTCCACATTTCAAAAAAAATAATTGTCAAACAACACTAAAGTGGCATCAATTTCCACAGACACAAAATATTATAATAGGCCTCTGACACACCTTCTACTACAGGCTACCATCAAATGGAGACGGAACTTGGAGTCTCCACATTTCAAAAAATTGTTTGTAAAATCAGCAGCAGTAGCAACACCAGGCACAGAACACACAACAAAGATGGCACAAACTGCAATAATTAGAGATCAATACATGACACTAAAAACGACACCATCGCCTACTCTGCCCAATCTGCGACTGGAGTGTAAAAGTCATTGGCGATCCATGGATTGTTCATTTTGATGAAAGTTACGCAGTCTACACTTTCAGGGGACAGTTGGATGCGCTTATCTGTCTGGACACCACCAGTAGCACTGAAGACACATTCTGAGAGAATGCCAGCTGCAAGGCATGACAAAGCCTCCAAAGCATGACATGTACATTTACAGTAGTTCACAATGTGTTAGACTTGTTCTGCTGGTGCATGGGCTGGTTTAACCTCTTAACGTCCCATGACGGACAGAGTCCATCATTGGATGCTGCCTCCTGTTGGGTGAGGGCTCTGGTGATGAGCCTACACCTTTTTCGGCACATGACAGCTGCTCTGTACAGCTGACATGTGCCTGGAACAGCCAAGGGTGGTATCGCGATTTACCCACAGCTGTTAACATGTTAAATGACGCTGTCTAACTCTGACAGTGGCATTTAACATGCAAGTGCAGGAAGCACGTCATTGCCTCCTCCCCTTAGAGCCCGTGTCACATGGCTGCGGGTCGCCGATAAGTTGTCATGACAAGTCAGGGTCAGCAGAAAACCCCTGTCATTGTCCTTGCCGGATCACTATGAGCCCTGCCTGGTGGTCTGCGCTCATAGCAAGTGAGCATATATGCTACATAGAGCAGAGCTGCAGCTTCAAGTCTACTATGGAGACTGTTGAAGCAAGTAAAAAGTAAAAAAAGTTTTTAAAAATATAAAAAAATAAAAAATATATAAAAGTTCAACTCACCCCCTTTTTCCCCATTCAAAATTAAACAATAATAAAAATCAAATATACACCTATTTGGCATCTCCGCATTCAGAATTGACCGATAAATCAATGTTTGTATGTATAAAAAGAATTAATCCAATTGGTAAACGGCGTAGCGATAAAAAAAAATCGAAATGCCAGAATTACGTTTTTTTGGTCGCTGCAACATTGCAATAAAATGCAATAACGGGAGATTAAAAGAACATATCTGCACCAAAATGGTATCAATAAAAAAATAAGATCGGCACACAGAAAATAAGCCCTCACCTAGCCCAAAATCCAAAAAAATGGAGATGCTGTGGGTCTTGGAAAATGGCAAAGTTTTTTTTTGCAAATTTTGGAATTTTTTTTCATCACTTTGCTGAAAAAGAACCTAGACGTGTTTGATGTCTATGAACTCGTAATGACCTGGAGAATCATAATGGCGGGTCATTTTAGCATTTAGTGAACCTAGTAAAAAAAGCCAAACAAAAAGCAAGTGTGGGATTGCACTATTTTTTGCAATTTCATTGCACTTTGAATTTTTTTACCATTTTCTATTACACAACATGGTAAAACCAATGATGTCGTTCAAAAGTAAAACTTGTTCCACAAAAAACAAGCCCTCACATTTTCATTTTGACAAAGAATAAAAAAAAGTTATGGCTCTGGGAATAAGGGTAGCAAAAAATGAAAATCCAAAACCAAAAACACCTCTGGTTAAAAAATGTGTGAAACGACTCACAGAAATTGCTTATGCTACTCACACTGCTGCTGCTGATGCTGCTAATGTTTTGGCGATGACGCCTTGACATTCCTGGGGTTGGACATCTAGAATTATGTTTTACTCTCTATGCCTCATTGCTCATTGCTGTCTTGGGGAAAACTGCTCTTAAGATTTTCTTTAAGCGTATTTCAATACTCCAGCATCCCTTTCAGGGGGGAAGGCATCTGGATAAATTTACTCTTGTTCCATTGATCTAACAGAGTGGCAACCAAGTAGTCAGGACTATATCTAGCCATAGGAATATGGGTATCATGTTGAAGATAGTGCAGCAAGAAGGAGCTTATGTGTCAGGCGCCTCCATGAAGTCCAAGTCCATGCTGTGTTGATGGTGGCGTAACACTCAAGGTTGCTTCTTCCATCCCCTTCTGCCAACCACAGACAACTGAGAGCGAATCATTATCCTCTTCATCGCCTGACTGTTGCATGTCCGTCACCTCGTTCCTCCTCCATTTGATCCTCGGCTCCTGCATCTTCACTAACAGTTTGTCTGGTACTATAAGCCCACTTTGATCTCTGTAAGCCACCCTCCCATGGCACCCACCTGTGTTAGGATAGTCAGAGAATTTGTGATATTGTTATCCATCCCGCACAGAGTTGGACTGGCCCACCAGAGAACTGGAGAATCCTCTGGTGGGCCCTGGCTTCGCCTTCAGAAGAGTTCATAGTGCAAACCTTGCAGTTGCTATGGGGCTTTTCAGTAGAGGAGAAAGGTGGGCCCTCAGAATGAATTCCTCTGGTGGACCCAATGTTCTTCAGTCTGATACTGATTCCGCATCCTCCTCTGCTTCCAAATGTTCCTCTGGGACTATCACCTCTTCACACAGACTATTGAAAGTGTGCTCCAGCATTTAGATGACCAGAATAGTGAGGCTGATGATGATGGTAGCCATTTCAAAACTGTGCAGAAGGGTGCAGTGGTCCTTCACCTGTGCCCACTCTGCAAGCGTGATTTGCACCATGTCCGGACTGCATTGGCCCAGTCTATGCAAAAGTACATAATACACCAGGGCTCATTCCTGCTGCCACAGGCACTGCAATATGTGCAGATAGGAATTCCACCATATGGAAACAGTTAATAAGTAGGCCAAAAGACGTCGGTAGCGATGCCAGTTGATGTCCTGTGAGGTGCGATTGTCGGAAGTGAGATTTCTGCAGCAGCGCATTCAAGCCGGGCTAGTGGCGTAGAAATTGCTGTACCACCAGGTTGAGGACGTGAGCCATGCAAGGCACGTAGTTGCGGTTGCCCCGGTGTAGGGCCACCACCATGTTTGAATTGCTATCGCACACAGCCTTCCCTTGCTCCAGGTTTTTTGGAGACAGCCATTGCTCTAATTCGGCCTCGATACCTATCAACAATTCTTAAGCTGTGTGACTGTGATCTCCAAGGCTAGTGTTGAGCGATACGATACCGCAAGTATCGGGTATCGGCCGAAATTAGCTCTATCGGACTTTCGATACTTAGTTCCGATATTTTCGTCTTATCGGATACCGGAATCGGATTTGTCACTATCACTGTCAGTGTCCGTCGGTCGGGTCTGTCAGGAGTCAGCGGCACTTACCTGGCAGAAGATCTCCGGCGGTCACGGGCTGGACTGCTTGATGGCCGCCATCATCTTTCCCCGGCGGTCACATGCAGTTTCTCGCGATAACTTCAGTGACTGCTGGGTAATCCCGGCCGTAAAGCAGTCAGTCCGATGACGTCACCGCCGGGGAAGCAGGTAATCAGCTGTGCTGCGTCGCGATGACAGGCTCTGCCTGTCATTGCGATGTAGCAGAGCTGGATCGTCGTGGGACACTCGTTACTATGGACTGCGTCGGACAGGTGGTATACTGTTGTTTTGTTTTTTTTCTTTTTTTACAGGAGATCGATGGCGTCGCAGGAATGAGAGTATAATAAAATGAATGAAAACTGTGTTGTCTCTTTTATTTCATTAAAATACTTTTTTCTTGCTGTGTCTTTTTTTTTATACATTTAAAAACTTTGGGATTAATAATGGATCGGTGTCTTATTGACACCTCTCCATTATTAACCGGGCTTATTCTCACCGTGCAATCAACGGTGACATTAACCCCTTATTACCCCACTTGCCACCGCTACAGGGCAGTGGGAAGAGCCAGGTAAAGTGCCACAATTGGCACATCTTTTGATGCGCCAAATGTGGGGCTGCTGTAGCCTGGTATTATCAGGCTGTTGAGGGCCAAAATCCATGGGCCTTGACAGTCTTTTAATACCAGGCCGCAGCAGTCTGCATTTTACTTGGCTGGTTAACAAAAATAGGGGGACCCCTACGCCGTTTTTTTTTTCGAGGGGATCCCTATTTTTGTTAACCAGCCAAGCTAAGCAGACTGCTGTGGCCTGGTATTATCAGGCTGGCAAGGTCCGTGGATATTGGCTCATTACCAGCCTGAAAAACCAGGCCTCAGCAGTCTGCTTCATCTGGCTGGTTAACAAAAATAGGGTGGACCCCACGCCAATTTTTTTTCGAGGGGATCCCCTATTTTTGTTAACCAGCAAAGATAAGCAGACTGCTGTGGCCTGGTATTATCAGGCTGGCAAGCAGGGTCGGACTGAGGCACCGGGACACCGGAGAAACCTACGGTGGGCCCCAGCTCCTGCGTGGTGGGCCCTGATTTGAAAGGATAGGTCGCGGGGCAGAGGGGGCGGTGGCCCTGGGGCCCGCGCTCTGAAGGGGCCCACCAGGAGCTACGATACAGTTACATTCTGCGGCAGAGCAGGGAGAATCGCTCTCCCTGCTCTGCCGCCCGGAAGCTATGGGGCCTGAACAGGCGTTGGGGGGGCCCGGTGCCAGCAGTGGGCCCCCCACCCGTCATCGGAGGGTCAGCTGTATCGGCATCCAGCCGATAAAGCTGACCGCATGGAGAGAGAAGGAGCGAGCGCTCCTTCTCTCCCATAATCCCCCTCTCAGCGTATGACAGCGGGCGCAATAACATCACCTGCCGGCGCCCACTGTCAGACGCTGAGAGGGAGAACAGTGAGCAGCACAGGAGCCGGGAGGTGAGTTTTTTTTTTATTTTTTTTTTTTAATGGGGGTGCAGTCGAGTCCTGGCTGGAGAAGTCGTCATGTCGGTGTGGGCCAGATGGAAAAGACATGAAAAGTGAACAATTCCATTAGAAAGAACATCAGCGGTAAGTCATTATCTGTACCTGTGCTGTAATCTATTATATGTTCTGTAGGACTGGTATTATTTAACACAGACCATATGGCGGTAATATCAATATTGGTCTTTTTATATATAGATTATTTTTGCCAACAGCGCGGTCATTTGCTGAGGTTCTCTGATGATGGGCCCACTCAGAAGTTTTGCCCCCACTAAACCAAAAACCCTAGCTACGCCTATGGCTCTCTCTCTAGTCTTTCTTTCTCGCTCTCTGTTCTTTCCTTCTCGCTCTCTGTTTTTTTTCTCTCTGTTCTTTCTTTCTCTCTTTTCTTTCTTTCCTCTCTTTCTTTCTCTGTTTGTTCTTTCTCTCTCGCTGCTCTTTCTTTCTTTTCCTCAGTACCAGCCACTGTGCCCTCATTACCAGTCAGTGTGATCAGCAGTGCTAAATGGTTACGCTTGGGGCGAGGATATGGGTGTGATTACTGTGAAATGGGTGTTGTCGGGGCGTGGCCTAAAACTTTCAGCGGCGCGCTACACGCGCCGCAGCCTTTAATCCTCTTTCCTGTCTTCCAAATTTGGGAGGTATGCTGTATGACCTCCCTACAACTTCTGGCCATGCTCCTGATGAGCGCGACGGATGGTCTCGTGAGGGATCTCCTCCCACACCTGGACTAAAGCATCCACCAACTCCTGGACAGTCTGTGGTGCAACGTGGCATGGCCTAAAATTTTCTGCAGCAGGCACAGCGTGCCACAGCCTTTGTCCCTCTTTCCCTTCTTCAAAGGTTGGGAAGTATGATGGTGGGTCCCAAGAATAATTTTTCTCTGGTGGGCCCAAAGTACTCCAGTCCGACGCTGCTGGCAAGGTCCATGGATATTGGCTCCTTAACAGCCTTAAATACCATGCCTCAGCAGCAGGGGCGTACATATAAATCATGGGGCCCCATAGCAAAAGTCTGAATGTTCCCCACCCCCCAAAAAAAAAACCCAGAGGCATTGTAAATGTAAAGTGCCAGCACAGTGAGGGAAGTTGAGTCGCACAGAGACAGTGTTTTGGTGGTACTCGGCACCGATCACGTCGACTTCTATGGGGGATGTCACGAGTAGCACAGCTCGGTCCGTGACCTGGGCGATCACTGGAATGTGGGATATTTCCAGGGGATGATAGAATGTTCGTGTAGTTTGTCGTGACGCCACCTGTAGTACCTGGTCAGGGTGTCCAGCGCTGCTGTGCAGGTCCTCTGGAAGGGATGGTGTAGTGCAGGTAGGTGAAAAGTCTTCTACAGGTAACACGCTATCCTTCCAGGGCAGATAGATGTGAGATAGAGCAATGGTGCAAAGTGATGTAGCAGAGTGGACTATGCGACGTAGTAAGAAAGCAGGAAACACTTCAAGTTAAACGTTGCATAATAAAATTTTTAATAATAACATTACAAAAGTGCAAATGGCTTATATTATGTGACATGTTTTGTTACTGTTCATACCCTTGATATGTGTTATACATGTGTGTTAATAAATACATATTCAACAAAAGTGCAAATAGCATTAGTGCCGAAGTTCGTGGAGACTTCTTAGGACTACAACCCCACCGGGGTAACTTCACAGTGTCCTTTACTTGTGCTTGTGGAGGACCCGCTCCAAACCTCCAACTGTGGTCTTGGGTGGGCTGCAAGACTTTCCTTGAGCAGACCTCACTTTCGGCCACACCAAACGGGTTTTTAGTTTCTGAGGTAGTTGAAAATAGTGCACAGTAAAGTTTTTTGTAAAACCAAGATGGAGCACCGAAGTGCCAACTATTTACAGAAAAGTTTGTGAGCCAGTACAGTTCATGGCTTCAAAGTTCAACATTTTCATTACAGTGAAACACCATTACCCAACCTGGGTATATTAAGGCAACAATAAACTTGTTCTTCTGAACATTCACCCGTCCGGGTACATCAAACCATTACCCAACCTGGGTATATTAAGGCAACAATAAACTTCTTTTTATGAACATTCACCCGTCCGGGTACATCAATAATTTAACTATTTACATACAGAGACCCTGTCCGGGTTATTTAGACTTCTTTGGCTGGCCTCTTACAGGTACCAACTGGTACTGTTCTGGAGCTTGCCAAACATCCATGACAGGAGGGTCCACCCAGACCTGATGACGTCGTGTGGCCTGTACAGTGACGTCGTGACCCGCTATCTGGGTCTGTGTGGCCACCTCTTTCGTCTCCCTCCGGGTCTGGAACCCTATGTCCCGGACTGTACGAACCCCAGGGGGCCTAACAGGCGCCGGGTACGGGCCAGCTATCATTATCATGTCCATAGCTGGGGCTGCTGAGGAGACCACTGAGGGAGGCTGGGGAGATTTACGGCGTGGGGTGGGCACTTGTGCAGAGGCCTGGTTGGGGGAGGCTGAAGGCTCGTAGGGTCTGTCAGTTTCCTGACACTCTGGGGAGTAGGGGTCGCAGCTGGTAACATTTAGGGCGTTCCATCCATTGTAACCCCAGTGTCGGGTGTAAGTCAACAAGTCTCCTGGCAACAGGTCCCTCCCGGGTGTCCTTCTGGGAGGTGAGCCACAAAAACTTCTAAATAAAGTCCAGGCTCCTGGATGAAGCCCCAACCACCTTTTAACTTAAAGTTCCGTACTGCACCCCTTACGCCGCGGCTCCCTCACCGTACTTTTATCCTTTCTCATACGTGCCTTCTCTGCCAGGTCCTTCTCCAGGTGACGTTGCCGAAGCTTTTGGGATTCTCGCTGCTCCCTTTGTCGCTCTGCTTCCCGCTCCGACGTCTCCACTCTTCCTCCTGACGCCGGTTGTAATTCTCCTACACCAGCAGCTCCATGTCTCCAACATCAAACGCCAGCTTACGATGTCCGGTTTGCGGCAGCTCTCCTGGCGCCCGCCAGTCCTGGCGGCGCTCACCTGTGGCGGAAGCAGCCGGCTCTGGAACAGATGACGGTCGGGGCTCCGGTACAGGCAGGTAGAGCTCTGGTGCTTGCGCGGCCTCCTCCATGAGGACGGGTGTCGCTTCTTCTGCCTCAGCGACGGGGGCAGACAGCGGGATCTGGGGTGCTGGTGCAGTGTTTTCAGCAGGAACGGGTGCCTCCACTGTGATACTGGCAACCGGTTCAGATTGCAAGGGCTGGGATGCCCGCACGGCCTCCTGTACTGGAACAGGTGCCTCCACTGAGATACTGGCAACCGGTTCAGATTGCAAGGGCTGGGATGCCGCACGGCCTCCTCTACTGGAACGGGTGCCTCACCTTCCGGTACAGACAATTCAGGGGGTAAGAGGGATTGGCGCCGCTCCAATTGTAGTTTTAGGGCCCGCCAGCTCGCTTCCATCCTGGCGACCTCCTCCCGGTGCCGGGCCAGATCTCTCAGGGTATCCTCCGCTTCTTCCAGCGTAGGAGGGTTTCCAGGCCGGGTGCCAAACGGTGGCTCCGTGGCGATCGGGTCGCTTCCGTGGGGGGAGAGCTCTGACTCCTCCATCCCTTCCCACTTCTGCTCACGTCCATTCGCCATCTCTGCCAAGTCACATGTGTCATTAGCATCAGGAGAGGCGACATCTTTTGTAGGGAGGCGGGACCTTCGCGTTCGTTTCCGCCCACTGAGGAGGATGAGGAGGCGGAACTCCAGAGCTGTGGGGCACGATCTTACATTGCAGTAACATTTAGAGTGTGCGGACATCGTTTTTGCGCCAAGGAGTGAGTGTACGCCCACGAGAGCACGCCCTTATTCTTCACCTGTGCCTCGTGGCGCAGATATGACGGAAAAATGGCAAATACAGTCTATGATGATTTTTGCAATTCTCAAGCAAAAAAACAGTTCAATTAAGGCACACAGGACTCGCTTATAGCGAGCTTCTGAATCCTGTTTGTGACGCCAAAGTTGAGTCGCACAGAGCCACAGGTTTTGGGGGTACTCGGCACCAAGCCCGTCGACTTCTATGGGGGATGTGACGGGTAGCACAGCTATGTCCGTGCCCTGGTCGCTCACTGGAATGTGGGATATTTCCAGGGGATGATAGAATGTTTGTGTAGTTTGTCGTGACGCCGCCTGTAGTACCTGGTCAGGGTGACCAGCGCTGCTGTGCAGGTCCTCTGGCAGGGATGGTGTAGTGCAGCTAGGTGATAAGTCTTGTACAGGTAAGACGGTATCCTTCCAGGGCAGATAGATGTGAGATAGAGCAATGGTGCAGAGTGATGTAGCAGAGTGGAGTATGCGACGTAGTAAGAAAGCAGGAAAGGAAACAATTCTTACTACAAAGACATGCAGCATAAGGCTGCCTCAACCCCTCCCATCCAACTAGCTACACCCTGTTCTAACCAGCCTGAGCTAGACCATCCCATTGGATTCGGCTACACTCAGCTGGCATAGTGTACTGTTGAATGCAGTGGTTGGAGTCAATGGGGTGTTTCCTCCTTACCTGAGAGTAAGTTGTCACACCGCTGGGTGCGATGCAACATCTCTGTGGCGACTGGACCCTCGGGTGCTTCTGTCTTTTCACAAATGCCGGCTTTACCCGGCAATTGAATCAGAGGCTATTTTACTATGTAGAAGTGAATAAACTATAAATATATGTATATATATATGTCACAATGACATGTATATATATATATATATATGTATTCTAAGTGTGTATATTTTGTGTTTACAAGGAAAGAAAGTGTTTTTTTAGTTGCGATATTTTGTTCCCATAGACTTACATGGGACTTCCGGTATCGGAATCAGATATCGCCGATATTTAGTGATATCGGCGATGCCATTCCGATCCGATATTTTTAGATATCGAGCAGTATCGCTCAACACTATCCAAGGCATATTAATTTAAACACTGCCTGACTGCAGTGAGACATGGCTGTGCAATACAAAGGTGGGCGAAATTCTATCTGCATTACTGGAATATTTGTCTGATTAAAACGTCTCCGTATGGTCATCCGTGTGTAATGCATTTGCAATGCGATAATGTGATTTTCTCTCACCCATGTATCTGTATGACATCCGTATGACCTACGTGTGGCTTTACATTTCTCACTGATTTTCCCTATTGAATTAAATGGCTCAATGGGCTGAAATGAGGAAAATGTGTGCGTATTTCTCAACAGCTACACTGATGGTCCATGTGGTGTCCGATTATTTCTTGCACCCATAGACTTCATTGGCGAGACTCGGCCGATATACGCGTACAATTGCAGCATGCTGAGATTTCTCTCGCATGCAGAATACGCCCGAAAACAGTGATGGGAGCTGCCCCATAGAGTAGCAATGGTCCGAGTGCTATGCAATGTTTTCTCACATAGCACTCGTCCGTATTCAATACTAGTGTGACCACGGCCTAAGGGAGAGGTAGAGGCCACAGTTGGAGGCCCTAGAGGAGGTGGAGGAGCCAGAAGAAATTGAGAAAGTGTTAGATACAGAGGTTTGTCCCACAAGCCTTGAGGATTCAAAGACTTGTGGAGCAGCCCCTTGACTGCCTGCTCCATAGCCACCAGAGTCACCCAGTGCCCAGTCAGTTAAAGGTAATGCCCCTGCCCATGTTTGCTGGTACAGGTGTCAGTTTTGAAATGCATCCTGGCAGACATAAATTTTCTCAGGAAATGGGCGATGCTATCGGGGACATGATGGTGTAGCGCAGGCACAGCTTTCTTTGAGAAGTTATGGTGACTGGGCAACTGGTACTCGGGGACCGCGATAGCTATCAACTTTATGAAACCATCTTTATCCACCTTCTTAGCTTTGGCATGTGTAGGAGGAAACATTCTTTTACGTGACCACGACTGCAGGACCAAAGGATGGCTGCTATGCTGAAAGAGGGCGGAATATAGAGAACAGGACAAATTTCTGGACTGTGAGTGAGGTGCAGGTGGGGATGTTATTGTGAATTGAAAAATATGTATTGTGCTAGGTAACACAAAAGCAGCAGCCATGTCTGCTTTCGTAACAGCTCTCACTCACCTCGACTGTAGTGGGTAAATAATTGTAGTTTTTGCAGTTGGAGACCTGTGTGAGAAGACTTGGAATGGTGATGGAGGACGAAGATGCAGCAGATGGGGTTGATTGGACAATCGGTGGTTGACGAGGCCCACTATCCTGCATTTTATTGCAGAAAGATTCCCACACTAAGGCATGTTGATTACTTATGTGCCAGCTCATGCATGTAGTTGTCAAATTATTGCAATTTTTGCATCTACTGATTTTGATTTTTTTTTTACAAATTTGACAGATAATGTGAGTTGGCTCATCCTCTGTGTTCTCAAAAAATGCCCAGGCTAAGCAATCCCTGTCACCACTGCAAAGTGAACACTCATGACTGGTGCTGGCCATAGCCAGAGTTGAGGCTGAGAATGCAGTGCTTGTCGTGATTGCATTATTTTGTGTCTGTGTGGGATGCCGCAACGTAACCTCCTCATTTTCCTACTCCATCTCCTCTTCTGAGTTACTCAGCTGCCTACCTCTGGGCTCACACAAAGTGGGACTACAACCTCATCATCATCCTCCTTGTTCTCACACTCGTAACCCTGAGAGTCACCCTCCTCCGCTTCCTGCTCTGACACCACAGTATGATCCGCGTGCGCCTCTTGTGTCTGAGGCTCATCAGGATCATGTCCAACCTTGGTGGTTAACACCTGGCGATGAGGCTATGGGATCTGCTTGGACCCTACTTCGTCTGGCCCTGATTCAACATGGAAAAATTTTGTTCATCTGTGCAGATGCTTTCCTCCTCTGGATTCTGTGATTCTTCGGGGCAGACCTCTGATGCCCATGAAATAGAATGTATGAGCAGCTCTGCAGAATGGCCCATTTGAGTTTCCCCACAGTCAGTTAGGCATTTAGAAATTTTTAATATGGGGCAAACAAGGTGGATAAAAAGTAGGAGAGGCTACTAGATACAGAGCTTGCCATCCACTGTAGCACATTCTCTTTCTGAACCTCATCTATAATGAATACTGCTGCTGCGGCTACCAAAGAAAGCGAGTCAAGTAGCAGCAACAGATGTTTTCAGTGGTCTTTAGATAGGATGAGACGGTGTTTGTTCAGTTGAGCTGTTAGCATTAACACCTAACCTACATACACATCGAACACCAAGCCTATTCCGCTTTCCACCTCAACCTCGCTTTTTCCCACTGATGTTGTAAATAGCCTTCTCCTCTTGTAACCTGCTGTTTCACAAACTTAAGCCCACAGATGTCAGTCACAAATCACTAAATGAATAATCACTATTTATTTTCTGAAATAGTGTGCCAGTGGAAGTCTTTTTCCCCCCCAAGAAGCTGACTTGAAACGCCCATTGGCGAACCCGTACCCCACTGCATGAAAATTATATAGATGAATACTTACTGCGGCTGTTTGACATATGTCTGTATCTCATAGTTTTTGCACCTAAGTTAGATATATCTAACCTACCTTTATACTGGTGATGATCTGCCAACCTTACGAACATCTCTGATCATTGATATACAAAACAGAGATTTTTCCATTCGAAAAGGTTTGGAATTTACCTGATACATTTTAATGCTTATGTCCCACTTGGGTATACAATTTAGTTTTTCATATTTATTTCTTATACCAACTATTTACCTTTCGAAACTTCCTCTGTCATATTTATATTTTTTGTGTTGACCTTGATGTTTGGCAGGGTTTGGTAACCTCATGGTGACTTTGGTGACTTTTCATGCGGCCCGCGGGCAGGTCCCCGGAGTCTGCAAAACTCGGGCGGCAGCTGTATCCTGCCAGCTGCCAGCCCTTTAAGCTCCAAGTACATGGTATGCAGGGTTCATTATAGAACACTGCCTGCACATGAATGATGATATCAGCGGGGTGGGAGGGGATAGTGCCCAATGTGCTCCCGTCCTCCTGTCCTGGAAGAGGAACTGCTGCCAGAGAGTCCAGAGTGATCTCTGTGACTCTTTGCTGGTGATTTATGTGCCCGCAGCTCTGTGCCTTTCTACTGTTGATCTGTTCCCCTCAGCTATGTGCCCTCACTGTTATTTCTGTGCACTCCCAACTTTGTGCCTCAATATGATTTCTGTGCCCCAAGTGATCTCTATGCCCCCCCGCTATATGCCCCCCATGATCTCTGTGCCTCTCAGCTATGTGCCCCCTTATGATCTCTTTGCCCCCCTGTGATTTCTATGGCCCCAGCTATGTGTCCCCCGTGATCCTTGTGCCTCGTAGCTATATGTCTCCCTGTGATCCTGTGCCCCCCAGCTATGTGACCCCTGTGATCTCTGTTCCCCCTGTGATCATTCTGCACCCCAGCTATATGCCCCCTGTGATTTCTGTGCCGTCCAGCTATATACCCCCCTGTGATCTCTGTGTCCCCCCAGCTATGTGCACCCCTGTGATCTCTGTGGCTCACAGATTTGTGAGCCCCTGTGATCTGTGCCCCTTGTGATCCCTGTGCTCCCTGCTACGTACCCTCTTTGATATTTGTGCCCCCATATAATCTCTGCGCCCCTGTGATCTCTATCCACTCCAGCTATGTGCCCCTCTGTGATGTCTGTGCCCCCCCAGCTATACCCCTCTATGATCTTTGTGCCCCCTGTGAGCTCTGTGCCCCCCTATAATCTTTGCGCCACACCCCTGTGATCTTCGTGCCACCCCGGTGATCTGTGTCCACCCTGGTGAACTATGAGCCCCACCCGGTGATCTATGTGCCTCCCTGGCGATGCCTGTCCCCCCAGTGCTGTATATCTCCCCTTCCCAAGTGCTGTACATCCCCTTCCCCCAGTGATCCCCCCAGTGCTGTATATCCCTCCCAGGACTGTACGTATGTGCCCCCATGTGATACATATATTCACCAGTGCTGCATTTACCCTAGAAGTGCTGTATATCCCCCGAGTACTGTATATCCCCCTCAGTGCTGTATATCCCCCACCTGTGATGTATATAGCCCCCAGTGCTGTATAAAGCCCTCAGTCATGTATGTGACCCCACCAAGGATGTATATTCCCCTCAGGGATATATATACCCCCAGTGCAGTCTGTGCTCCCTAGTGATGTATATAATTATTATTATTATTTATTTCTATAGCACCATTGATTCCATGGTGCTGTACATGGGAAGGGGTTACATACAAATTACAGATATCCCTTACAGTAAACTAACTAACAATGACAGACTGATACATAGGGGAGAGGACCTTACACTTTCGGGCTCACATTCTACATGTATATAGTCTATAGTCCCATGCAATCACAAAAAATTGCCCAAACATATACTTTAGTCCCATTTCGGGATCATATACCACAGTACTATTATTGCAAACACATGGCAACCAAACAGTAATGAAGAATGGTACCACACAATGGTATATAAGTTAAAAAATATCCTTTTTATTAACAATAATTTAAAATCAATCAAAAAAAAGGTGCAAAATTCATTAAAAGGGACGAATATCCACCATAGGAAAAGTCTCACTACAGCCCAAATTCAAACGACATAAATCATAGATAATTGGTCCTATACATATGCATGTATCTTATATCTTAATAGGGGAATGAAAGCCACAGAAACCCAATTAAATAAAGAAAACTGCCAAACAAGGCATGTATTATACTATTGTATGGTTAATAAAGTGGCCCAAATTAACTAGAAACCCTTTAAATACAATTAGCAGACCATAAAAATCTTAATATATTTGAACTATTTGTCATGCATACCGTGTCAGCTGGTGGCTTTCCTCGGACGTCCCTCTGCCCCGACGTGCGTTTCTTTAGGTAACTGCAGTGAACTTTTACATCAACATTCTTCAACCCTTCTTATCAGAAGATGCTCCTGGTTAGGTGTTTGCTTCTGTGGTCAGCCTGAACATCTCTGTGAGATGGTTGCAGTTCCATCTTTGTTAAATTTTTATATGACTATGACTATGGCTACAATATTCTGACTGATAAGTAAAACTTTGCTGATCTTCCTGCAGCCGTCTACTTTTTTGTGTAAATCATTTTTTTATCAGGTGTTGTTACATTTCTCTTTCATGTGGTGTCATTCTTGACAGATTGAAATGGGAAATAATTTTCTTTGTTAAATTTGCCTTACAAATAAGGAAGTTTACAAGCAATCAATGCATTTAAACATTTAAGTATAAAACAATGGTAATGTTAAAAAATACACTGCTCCAAAAATAAAGGGAACACTAAAACAACAGAATATAACTCCAAGTAAATCAAACTTCTGTGAAATCAAACTGTCCACTTAGGAAGCAACACTGATTGACAATCAATTTCATATGCTGTTGTGAAATGGAATAGACAACAGATGGAAATTATTGGCAATTATCAAAACACACTCAATAAAGGAGTGGTCCTGCAGATGGGGAACACAGACCACATCTCAGCACCAATTGACTTCTGTCTGATGTTTTGGTCACTTTTGAAAGTTAGTTGTGCTTTCACACTCATGGTAGCATGAGATGGACTCTAAAACCCACACAAGTGGCTCAGGTAGTGCAGCTTATGCAGGATGACACATCAATGCGAGCTGCGGCAAGAAGGCTTGCTGTGTCTGTCAGCGTAGTGTCCAGAGGCTGGAGGCACTACCAGGACACAGGCCAGTACACCAGAAGATGTGGAGGGGGCCGTAGGAGGGCAACAACCCAGCAGCAGGACCGCTGTCTCCGCCTTTGTGCAAGGAGGAACAGGAGGAGCACTGCCAGAGCCCAGCAAAATTACCTCCAGCAGTCCACAAATGTGCATATTTCTGCACAAACGGTTAGAAACCGACTCCATGAGGATAATCTGAGTGCCCGACGTCCACAGATGAGCATTGTGCTCACAGCCCAACACCATGCAGGATGCTTGGCATTTGCCACAGAATACCAGGATTGGCAAATTTGCCACTGGCGCCCTGTGCTTTTCACAGATGAAAGCAGATTCACACTGAGCACATATGACAGATGTGACAGAGTCTGGAGACGCCGTGGAGAGTGATCTGCTGCCTGCAACATCCTTCAGCATGACCAGTTTGGCAGTGGGTCAGTAATGGTGTTGGATGACATTTCTTTGGAGGGCCGCACAGCCCTCCATGTGCTCGACAGAGGTAGTCTGACTGCTATTAGGTAATGAGATGAGATCCTCAGACTCCTTGTGAGACCATATGCTGGTGCGGTTGGCCCTGGATTCCTCCTAATGGAGGACAATGCCAGACCTCATATGGCTGGAGTGTGTCAGCAGTTTCTGCAAGATGAAGGCATTGAATCATAGAATCATAGAATGGTAGAGTTGGAAGGGACCTCCTGGGTCATCTGGTCCAACCACCTTCTCAAAGCAGGATTCACTAAATCATCCCAGACAGATGTCTATCCAGTCTCTGTTTGAAGACTTCCATTGAAGGAGAACTCACCACCTCTCGTGGCAGCCTGTTCCACTCATTGATCACTCTAACTGTCAAAAAGTTTTTTCTAATATCTAATCTGTGTCTCCTCCCATTCAGTTTCATCCCATTGCTTCTAGTCTTTCCTTGTGCAAATGAGAATAAAGATGATCCTTCTACAATGTGACAGCCCTTGAGATATTTGTAGACAGCTATTAAGTCTCCTTTCAGTCTTCTTTTTTGCAAGCTAAAAATTCCCAAATCCTTTAACCGTTCCTCATAGGACATGGCTTGCAGACCGGGCACCATTCTGGTCGCTCTTCTCTGAACTTGCTCCAGTTTGTTGATGTCTTTTTTAAAATGTGGTGCCCAAAACTGGACGCAGTATTCCAGATGAGGTCTGACCAAAGAGGAGTAGAGGGCAATAATGACTTCACATGGTCTAGACTGTATGCTTCAGTTAATACAACCCAGAATTGTATTTGCCTTTTTTGCTGCTGCATCACACTGTTGACTCATGTTCAGTCTGTGATCTATTAGTTTACCCAAGTCTTTTTCACATGTGGTATGGACTGGCCCACCTGTTCCCCAGACCTGAATCCGATTGAGCACATCTGGGACATCATTGCTGGCTCCATCCACCAACGTCATGTTGCACCACAGACTGTCCAGGAGTTGGCGGATGCAGGTCTGGGAGGAGATCCCTCAGGAGACCATCCACCGCCTCAACAGGAGCATGCACAGGCATTGTAAGGAGGTCATATAGGCATATGGAGGCCACACACACTACCTAACACAAAATTAAAGTGGAATGTAATGTCCTTAAAGCAAGTCATTGTTTAAAGGACATTACATTCCACTTTAATTTTGTGTGGGACTCTAAATCCAGGCCTCCATTGGTTAATAAATTTGATTTCCAGTGATGGTTTTTGTGTGATTTTGTTGTCCGCACATTCAACTTTGTACAGAACAAAGTATTCAATGAGAATATTTCATTCATTCAGATCTAGGATGTGTTATTTGAGTGTTCCCTTTATTTTTTTGAGCAGTGTAGAAAGATCACATTCAACTTTGCAAGAAAATATCTAAAATTGTCTGTCCAATTCTAAGAAAAGGCATTATTGACAGATAAAACCAAGATTAACTTGTACCACAATAATGATGAGACAAGTAAATAAAATCTTTAGACTGCACCAACCATATATTGGCAAAATTATGCTTAAATTCATGGTTAGTAATTAATAATTTAGAGAGGCCGAAATACGAGTGAACAAGTGACAATTGAAGGCGGCTGCACTTAAAGTCTGGTAAAGCTTCTCACAAAAGCAAACAGAGAATTTGTTGGTGTCCATGCACCACAGACATTGATTGTGACATTGTATTTGTATTTAACCCTCTCTGCCATCCGACGTACTATTCCGTCTATGTGACCCTGGACCTCATTCCCATGGACGGAATAGTACGTCATATGCGATCAGCTGCGCTCCCGAGGGAGCGCAGCTGATCGCAGCCGGGTGTCAGCTGTTTATCACAGCTGACACCCAGCACTATGTGTCAGGAGCGGTCACGGACCGCTCCCGGCACATTAACCCCTGTCACACCGCGATCAAACATGATCGCGGTGTACCGGGGGCACAGAGGAGGATCGCGCAGGGAGGGGGCTCCTTGCGCGCTCCCCTGAGACCCTCAGAACAGCACAATGTGTCACGCTGTTCCGAGGGTCCGTCCTCCCTCCAGGTCCCCGGATCCAAGATGGCGCCGGGGTCCTGCAGGGAGGCGGCTTCCTCAGTGCCTGCTGAGAGCAGGCGCTGAGGAAGCCTGCAGCAATGCCAGAGCGATCGCTGGTGTGACAGAGTGCTGTGCACACTGTCACACCAGCGATCTGCTAAAATAATGTGATGTCCCACCCTGGGACAAAAAAGTAAAAAAAATAAAAAGTGGTTAAAAAAAAAAAAAAATATTCCCCAATAAATTAATTTCTTCCTGTAAATAAAAAAAACAAAACAATAAAAGTACACATATTTGGTATCGCCGCGTCCGTAACGACCCCCCCATAAAACTTTCCCTCTAGTTAACCCCTTTAGTGAACCCTTAAAAAAAAAAAACTAAGCATAAAATCAATGCTTTATCATCATACCGCCGAAAAAAAAGTGGAATAACACGCGATCAAAAGACCGATATAAATAAACATGGTACCGCTGAAAACGTCATCTTGTCCTGCAAAAAACGAGCCACCATACAGCATCTCAGCGAAAAAATAAAAAAGTTATAGCTCGCAGAGTAAAGCGATGCAAAAATAATTATTTTTTATATAAAATTGTTTTTATTCTATAAAAGCGCCAAAACATAAAAAAATGATATAAATGAGGTATCGCCGTAATCGTACTGACACGAAGAATAAAACTGCTTTATCAATTTTACCACACGCGGAACGGTATAAACGCCTCCCCAAAAGAAATTCATGAATTGCTGATTTTTGTTCATTCTAACCTCCCAAAAATCGAAATAAAAAGCGATCAAAAATGTCACGTGGTCATAAATGGTACCAATAAAAACGTCACCTTGTCCCGCAAAAATAAGACCTCAGATGATTCTGTGGGCCAAAATATGCAAAAATTATAGCTCTCAAAATGTGGTGATGCAAAAAACTATTTTTTGCAATAAAAAGCGTCTTTTAGCATGACAGCTGCCAATCATAAAAACCCGCTATAAATAGTAAATTAATCCCCCCTTTATCATCCCCTTAGTTAGGGAAAAATAATAAAATTAAAAAATGTATTTATTTTCATTTTCCCATTAGGGTTAGGGTTAGGTTTAGGGTTGCGGCTAAAGTTAGGGTTAGGGTTGGCGACTAATGTTAGGATTAGGGTTAGGGTTGGGATTAGGGTTAGGGGTGTTTAGGGTTAGGTTTGTGGTTAGGGTTGGGACTAGGGTTAAGGGTGTGTTAGGGTTAGGGTTGGAGTTAGAATTGGGGGGTTTCTGCTGTTTAGGCACATCAGGGGCTCTCCAAATGTGACATGGCGTCTGATCTCAATTCCAGCCAATTCTGCATTGAAAAAGTAAAACGGTGCTCCTTCACTTCTGAGCTCTGCCATGCGCCCAAACAGTAGTTTACCCCACATATGGGGTATCAGCGTACTCTAGGCCACAAGAGTTATTGTGCAATTTGTCCTATTTCTTCTGTTACCCTTGGGAAAATAAAAAACTGGGGGCGACAAAATCATTTTTGTAAAAAAAAAAATGATTTTTTTGTTTTTACTGCTGTAAGTTATAAAACTTCTGTGAAGCACTTGGGGCTTCATAGCGCTCACCACACATCTAGATAAGTTCCTTGTGGGGTCTATTTTCCAAAATGGGGTCACTTGTGGGGGGTTTCCACTGTTTAGGCGCTCCAGGGGCTCTCCAAATGCGACATGACACCCCCAGACCATTCCATCAAAGTCTGCAATCCAAAACGTCACTACTTCACTTCCGAGCCCCAACGTATACCCATACAGTAGTTTTCTCCCACATGTTGGGTATCAGTGTACTCAGGACAAATTGGACAACAACTTTTTCTCCTGTTACCCTTGTGAAAATAAAATATTGGGGGCAAAAAAATAAATTTTGTAAAAAAAAAAAAGATTTTTTATTTTACGGCTGTACTTATAAACTTCTGTGAAGCACTTCGGGGTTCAAAGTTCTCACCACACATCTAGATAAGTTCCTTGTGTGGTCTATTTTCCAAAATGGTGTCATTTGTGGGGCGTTTCCACTGTTTAGGCAGATCAGGAGCTCTCCAAACACGACATGGCATCCAGCCAATTCTGCGTTGAAAAAGTCAAACGGCGCTCCTTCCCTTCCAAACTCTGCCATGCACCCAAACAGTGGTTTACCCCCACATATGGGGTATCATCGTACTCAGGACAAATTTCTCAATAACTTTTGGAGTCTTGTTACCCTTGGTAAAATAAAAATTGGGAGTGAAAAGATCAATTTTTTGGAAAAAATATGATTTTTTAATTTTACGGCTCTACGTTATAAACTTGTGTGAAGCACTTGGGGGTTCAAATTGCTCACCAAAGATCTAGTAAGTTCCTTAGGGGGTCTAGTTTCCCAAATGGGGTCCCTTGTGGGGGGTTTCCACTGTTTAGGCACATCAGAGGCTCTCCAAATGCAACATGTCGTCCAATCTCTATTACAGCCAATTTTGGTTGGAAAAAGTCAAATGGTGCTCCTTCCATTCTGAGCTCTGCCATGTGCCCAAACAGTGGTTCCCCCCACTTATGGGGAATCAGCATACTCAGGACAAATTGGACAACAACTTTTGAGGTCCAATTTCTCCTGTTACCTATGGGAAAATAAAAAATTAGTGACTAAAAGATAATTTTTGTGAGAAAAAAATAGGATTTTTTATTTTCATGCCCGGGCATTATAAACTTGTGTGAAGCACTTGGGGGTTCAAAGTGCTCACCAAAGATCTAGATAAGTTCATTAGGGGGTCTAGCTTCCAAAATGGGGTCACTTGTGGGGGGTTTCCACTGTTTAGGCTCATCTGTGGTACTACAAAGGAACATGACCCCCCATCAATGTTTGCATTCCAAAACGTTACTGCTTCCTTTCCAAGCCCTGCCGTGCCCCCAAACAGTTTTCCCCCCCCCCACATATGGGGTATCAGCATACTCAGGACAAATTGGACAATAACTTTTGGGGTCAAATTTCCTTGGGAAAAATCAAAAATTTGGGACTAAAAAATCATTTTGTGGAAAATTGTTTTTTTTTTTTTTCACACCCAGGCATTATAAACTTTTGTGAAACACTTTGGGGTTCAAAGTGCTCACAACAGATCTAGATAAGTTCCTTAGGGGGTCTAGTTTCCAAAATGGTGTCACTTGTGGGGGGTTTCCACTGTTTAGGCGCATCAGGGGCTCTCCAAACGCGACATGGCATCCAATCTCAATTCCAGCCAATTTTAGTTTGAAAAAATCAAACGGCGCTCCTTCCCTTACGAGCCCTGCTGTGCGCACAGACAGTGGTTTTCCCCCACATATGGTGTATTGGCGTACTCAGGAGAAATTGCACAACAACTTTGTCTGCCCATTTTCTCCTTTTACCCTTGTGAAAATAAAAAAAAGTTTGTAAAAGTTCATTTTTGTGGCTAAAAAGTTAAATATTCATTTTTTCCTTCCACGTTGCTTCAGCTCCTGTGAAGCACCTGAAGGGTTAATAAACTTCTTGAATGTGGTTTTGAGTACCTTGAGGGGTGCAGTTTTTAGAATGGTGTCACTTTTGGGTATTTTCTGCCATATAGACCCCTCAAAGTGACTTCAAATATGAGGTGGTCCCTAAAAAAATGGCTTTGTAAATTTTGTTGTAAAAATGTAAAAATGAGAAATCGCTGGTCAACTTTTAACCCTTATAATTTCCTAACAAAAAAAAATTTTGGTTCCAAAATTGTGCTGATGTAAAGTAGACATGTGGGAAATGTTATTTCTTAACTATTTTGTGCGACATATTTCTCTGTTTTAAGGGAAAAAAAAATTCAAAGTTTGAAAATTGCAAAATTTTCAAAATTTTCGCCATATTTGCGTTTTTTTCAAAAATAAATGCAAGCTATATCGAAGAAATTTTAACACTAACGTGAAGTACAATATGTCATGAGAAAACAATCTCAGAATCGTGAAGATCCGTTGAAGCGTTCCAGAGTTATAACCTCATAAATAGACAGTGGTCAGAATTGTAAAAATTGGCCCGGTCATTAACGTGCAAACCACCCTTGGGGGTGAAGGGGTTAAGGATTAAAAAATATTCATATTTGCAATTCTTTTATGTGGTCCAAATACTCTAGAGTGTTTTGTAAATAGAGGGATTACTGTATGTGAAAAATGGCTGTAATTTCTAAACGGTTAATGCTATTAAACACAATTCAAACTCATTTTTTTAGCTTTAATTGTCACATGCTCTTTTTCTCTGCAATTCTGACCCAAGGCTGATCCTAGTTGCATTTAATGTGGAATATCATGCAAAGAACATTTGTTTATTTGTTGTACTTATTTATATACCACCATTAAATCGACAGCGCTTTATATAAATTGTCATCATTGCCCCTATTTGGGCTCACAACCTAAATTCCCTATCAGAATAATTTTGAAGTGTAGGAGGAAACTGGAGTTCCAGGAGGAAACCCATGCAGACACAGGATGGACATACTGTACTAGCCAGTATTGACATTTCCATGGAGTTTGTATATTCTATGTGTGTTTGTGTATGTTTTCTCCAGTTTCTTTGATTTCTTCACACATTAAATACAATTTCAGATAAGAAGACTATAAAAGCATTCTCAGAATAAATTTATGTATATGCAATATCACGATCCGGTTTTGGACTATGTTACCTTGGGCCATAAAAAGAAAATTTTTCTGTATCAATGTGACAATCTGGTTCAGTTAAACATTAGATAAACTCTATTCATTCTTTGGTAGAAACAGAATATTTATGAGAGCTATTTGTAAATATCATGTAACTTCTGTAGCTATTATTTCACTGCATTATTTATTTTCTTGGCTGTTTTAG
Source organism: Oophaga sylvatica (assembly GCA_033576555.1). Lineage (NCBI taxonomy): Eukaryota > Metazoa > Chordata > Amphibia > Anura > Dendrobatidae > Oophaga > Oophaga sylvatica. The sequence continues at coordinate 158,946,582 of JARQOD010000004.1, read as the reverse complement.
ATAGTAACTTATTCATCGCTTGTATATATTTCTGTTGTTTTATTTAAATAAATTATTGTGGCCATACCTCAATTCCAATATCATGCAGTGTTTCTAGTCAAGTGATAGTTAAATATTTTAACAGCTAATACAGTTGCCACATTTTTTACAGCTGATGAATTACCAGCTATGTTTTGTGATGCATCTCTTCAGGGTGTATTAAAGTCAATAAAGGAATAGGATTTCAAAGAAACCTTATTTAAAACCTGACCTGAAGTCCGTGATCAATCAACCTTCCCCAGTGTGCATAGTTAGGTTAGTCCTCTCTTGCCTGAATCTATGAATCAATTTTAATTGCTTATTTTGGCATCCAGCAACAATAAACTGCTGCTGCACAGCCTCAGCTTTCAGCTAGAGAGGCAAAAATAGATGTTTTTAACAGCCATCACAGCAGTGCACTTCAGTATTTGCGAGCCAGCTCTCAATTTTACTCACTTAAATATAAAACATGGTAGGGGGTCTTCCAAAATAAATATGGTTAATTTTAGAACTCACTTGGAAATGACTCACTAGGAAACCAAAAAAAACATTACATCAATATTACTGTTTTTGGAAACGTAGATTCACAAATTTTGAATAAGGAGATGTATCTTTCACAAAATCAACACTTAAAAACTCATTTCAATTTTTCAAACAACATTCTAACATCTGTGCTCATATTTTATATCTAATTTATTAACATATTAATTTATAATAATTCATTTCTTGACACTCACAATTGACTCACTCAGTAAATTTATTTAGAAATTTACAATAAAAAAAATAGTTCAAGTGTATATAAATTACAATATTAAATGAACAGATTAAATCTGCATAGTACGAGCAAATCTCTTTTAGCTTGTTATTAGCATAGTTCTAGGTGCCACAGGAAAAAGACAGCCATATTTACCTACACCAAGACACTCTATTGAATGCACTACAGGATGCAGCACACTACCATGATAAAGGTGGGGGCAATACATGTGCAAAATACTAATGAAGCAACCACTCACGTGCCTACCACTGATGAAAGAAGAAAGACTGAAGAAAAATCAAGGAATACTCCAATTGACTGTTTATATCAGGCATGACTCACCAATGCAAATCAATGAGTGTGAGAAAAAAAAACAGAAGACACGCAGACCATGCATATGCCATCCATTGTTTTTCTCAGCTCAAGTCAAAAATCAACAGAATATTCAAACATCTCTTGACAGGAAGTCATCAAACAAGGAAGTGTTTAAAAAAGCACCATCAGACATAACCAGCTGCCATCCATATCCGTGCCTACAAGGAGAGAAGGATGATATCTAGAGCCATCAAGGTGGAGATGCTCATGGTCCTTGTGCAGGGGAGACCAGAGCTGCGGGACACCAGGGCCAAAGGATATGTGGAGAATACCAAAAGGGAACAAATCCGATTCCTGGATCTACATTTGCTGCCAGCTCTACCCAACTTATGAGGACAGCAGTCATGGGGTTCAATTAGGAATTAGTAAGTTTGCCTTTATTTTTGAAAGCAGGTCACGTCTTCAGTATCATTGATAGTATTTAATATTTTATTGTTTCACATACATGTAAAACCACAAAATCATACGTCTTCAAAAGTCATCTGTCATCTCCAACACATGCACAATGTGTTATTGTATATGGAACAAAATGCTAATTTGTTGCGCCCACTTTTAAAGTCTGTAATTGCTAATTCACTGTTGTTTTTTTTGGCAAACATAGATTTGCGCAATTGAGTCTTCTTCAATGCTTATAACATATGCACACATCAAATTATAAATATTAAATATGCTTAATTCTTAGCAATACAGTCTACATTATTATTGTATATATTATATACAATAGGGTGGAAATGTTGCAGGGACCAATACAGGAGGGAGAGGCAGCAACGTGGTTGTAGTCGAGATGGTCATATCTCTATTATAATGTCTATTGTGACCATTTCAATTTCCTTGCTCTAATCATGGAATTACGGCTGTAAGTTTCAACCCTTGTGCATATGTCCCTTTTGTATGTTTAACGAACAAATGTTTAAATCTTAATGTATAAAATTATCTTTCCAGTACCACAAGCAACATTCGTAACAAAGACACACCCTCAATATTCCAGGCTGACAAAGGGCAGGAGGAGGTGGTGTCGCCATCTGCTGAATCAAAAAGACTGTGAGAGCAGGAAGACCAGGCGCTCAGCAGTAGTCCCACCATACCTTTGGACACCTCCCCTCAGGCTGCAGCAATACCACGCAGGGCATGGTGAAAGGATGGGGGCCCTCAGACACCCAACTTATCATCAGATAGTCGAGTCATCGACTATCTACCTCGCACAGTGAATGATGGAGCCTTGCACACCATTTGCATAAACTGCTCAGCGTAAAGGCGGCTAATGCACCACCTCCTGTACTTTTCTATTCCACCCAGTGACCCACAGGAGGCCATTGACAACCTTCAGGATCTCACCAAGAGAAGGGGCAACATGCCACCACAACCACCAAATGCCCACAGCTTTCTGACAAAAGCAACACATCCCATGTTAATCCTGTGCCCCAACAAAACTGACATCACATAATGGCCCCCACTGAAGGATGGCACTAAGAGCAGCACACACAGCCCTACAGTGCTGGGAACATGGCACATTCCCTCATTCATCACACCCACGATGACCCAAGTGTGGGAAATTAAACAGCTCCATTTGCTCAATTGCAGCCAACCCCATACCATAAAGCTTATTACCTTTGCCATTCATCATCAGATATGCTTGGACCTTAGCCGTCAAGCCAGTCACACCCTTTTGGCAGGTTCCCCTTTCCCAACAGAACCCCACACATGTATTCTAGGTAATAATTTCTTCATGTTTTTCATGCAAAACATAAAGTATGTTATCATGTGTGCCGTGTGCCTTTCTGCAAGTTTTTAGAATACCATGTATATATTCTTGTGTATAATTAAAAACAATTTTTTTGTAGAAGTTTGTTTATTTACTGTAAATAAACACTCATTGCCTTATTTAAATAATCAATACATAACAAAGATCACGTTCTATACAAACTGAACATTTTAACCAAAGAACCCTCTGACAAAACAAAATAATTAGAAAACATCTTGCGTACTCTGAGACCACATGGCTCACGACGTCTCTATGGGGTGGAATCATCAACATTATGGATGGCTGACACACCCACACCATCCATTGCAATTGGTGCATCATAGATTCTTCATAAATTATGGAGTATTACACAATCCTGGATGATGCCATTCACATTATCAGGGCTTAACTGATATTAAAACTCTCCATTTTGCACTTAATATCCCAAAGGCACATTCCACTAATCGCTAAGACCTGGTGAAGTGATAATTGAAGATACACTGCTTTGCATTTAGAGCACAGTGGGGAAAGGTGGGACAGCTGAGAAGCCTCAACACCAACCATTACATTAGGAACAGGTGTTCTAACGGATCCAGGCAGCATCCGCAGGGGAGGGACACCCAGTTGCTTATTTCTAAGCCGCCAACCCATTAAGGAAGAGCTGAAGATCGGTAAATCTCCAATTCTTCCATAGGCTCTAATATCTACAATTCTAAACAATGTGAAGAAAGAAGAATAGAGGGGTGCTCACTGCGAAACGTAGGTACTCTTGATCTAACACTCTGTCACCCGGAGACCTTCACCTGCCCTGAAACAGACATTTCTTGAAAAAGGCAACATAACGCCGAAACGTTGATCTACATGTGTCTGTATTTCTCTTTAGGTCTACTAACTGAGAAAGATAACGATTTTGTCAAACCTTTTTTTTCACATTAATAAATTGAGACATTATTGAGTGCCAGAGTTCATCACTTTTATTTACAATTCTAAACAGGTAGTTGCTCTCAACAAAAGCTAACAGAACTACTGAAAAATACTGTTTATAAGTGTAGAATTTGGACCTTGACTTCTCAACCTGGATAGAAAAATATTTAGAATTGAGAGACCTCAGTGGTTGATACCTTTTAATGGCTAACTAAAAAGATGGTAACAAATTGCAAGCTTTTGAGACTACTCAGGTCTCTTCATCAGGCAAAGACTAATACAAAATCTGAAGAATCACATACTTATACCCAACACAGCACAGAAACAATGCAATAGATAAGACAAGTGACGTAAAACAGAACTGTCAATATGGGAGATAGAGATGAACATAAATATTGGAACAGTTCATAGATAAGGAGTGTGAAAGTTTTATTGCCCTCTGATTGGGGTCTGGTAATGTTTTGTGAAACGCTCACAGAGTCTTGGGAGCAAATTCCTTAATTGATGTAAAATTCTCATCGCCACACAATAAGAGAAAAGAGAATGGATCTACCTGTGGCCAAACATTTTTGTATGCCCGATCACAGCACCATGGACATGAAATTACTTGTACTGAAAGGTAATTTCACATCTCAAAGACACAGGAGAGTTTGTGAATACAAACTGATGATGACCTTTGACACTCTCAATGCTGGAATGAACCTATCACATGGATTTATGGCCTTTTACATCAATTAAGGAATTTGCTCCCAAGACCCTGTGAGAGTATCACAAAACATTACCAGACCCCAATCAGAGGGCAATAAAACTTTCACACTCCTTATCTATGAACTGTTCCAATATTTATGTTCATCTCTATCTCCCATATTAACAGTTCTGCTTTACGTCACTTGTCTTATCTATTGCATTGTTTCTGTGCTGTGTTGTGTATAAGTATGTGATTCTTCAGATTTTGTATTAGTCTTTGACTGATGAAGAGACCTGAGTAGTCTCGAAAGCTTGCAATTTGTTACCATGTTTTCATTTAGCCATTAAAAGGTATCAATCACTGAGGACTCTCAATTCTAAATATTTCTCTATCTACTGGCTAACACGGTACTAAGATATACATCTTTCCTGTATTAACCTGGATATTCATTTATGGATATTTAACCATAAATTATGGATAATTAGTTATTTATTTATTGTAATTTATTTTATAAATAAATATTTACTTATTTTATTTTATAAATAAATATTTATTTATTATATTTATTTATTTAGCAAAATATGGTGGAAAATAAGTATATGGCCACTAACAAAAGTTCATCTCAATATTTTATTATTTATGCTTTGTTGGCAATGACAGAGGTTAAAGTTTTCTGCACGTCTTCACAAGGTTGGCACACACTGTTGGTGGAATGTTGACCCATTCCTCCATGCAAATCTCCTCTAGAGCAGTGATGTTTTTGATCTGTCACTGGGCAACACAGACTTTCAAATCCCTCCAAAGGTTTTCTATGGGGTTGAGATCTTGAGACTGGCTAGGCCACTACAGGACCTTCATATGCTTCTTACAAAGCCACTCCTTCATTGCCCTGGCGGTGTTCTTGGGATCATTATCATGCTGAAAGACACATCCATGTTTCATCTTCAACGCCTTTGCTGATGGAAGGTGGTTTGCACTCAAAATCTCACGATAAGCCTCATTCATTCTTTCATGCACATAGATCAGTCGTCCTGGTCCCTTTGCCGAGAAACAGCCCCAAAGCGTGATGTTGCTACCCCCATTCTTCACAGTAGGTATGGTGTTCTTTGAATGCATCTCAGCATTCTGTCTCCTCCAAACACGACGAGTTTTATTTCTACCAAATACATCTGCTTTGGTTTCATCAGATCATATGACAGTTTCCCAATACTCTTCTGGATAATCCATATGCTAATTAGCAAACTTTAGATGGGCACGGACATGTACTGGCTTAAGCAGGGGGACATGTCTAGCACTGCAGGATCTGAGTTCCTGGCGGCATAGTGTATTACTGATGGTAGCCTTTGTTACGGTGGTCCCAGCTTTATGAAAGTCATTCACTAGGTCCCCCCGTGTAATTCTGGGATTTTTGCTCACAGTTCTTGTGATCATTTTGACCCCACGGGGTGAGGTCTTGCGTGGAGCCCCAGATCGAGGGAAATTATTAGTTGTCTTGTATGTCTTCCATTTTCTTAATATTTCTCCCACAGTTGATTTCATTACACCAAGCTGCTTGCCTATCGCAGATTCAGTCTTCCCAGCCTGGTGTAGGGCTACAATTTTGTTTCTGGTGTCCTTCCACAGCTCTTTACTCTTCACCATAGTGGAGTTTGGAGCGTGACTGTTTGAGGTTGTGGACAGGTGAATTTTATACTGATAAAAAGTTCAAGCAGATGCCATTACTACAGGTAATGGGTGGAGGACAGAGGAATATCTTAAAGAAAAAGTTACAGGTCTGTGAGAGCCATAATTCTTGCATGTTTTTAAGTAATCAAATACTTATTTTCCACCATAATTTGCAAATAAATGTTGCCAAATCAGACAAGGTGACTTTATGGATTTGTTTTCTCATTTTGACTCTCATAGTTGTGGTCTACCTTTAACTTTAGACTGTTTTGAGATAATTTCATCTTCAACTTGTTTATCTGTTCACAATAATAGTCATTTTAACCAGGGGTGGGTGCCCATACTTTTACATGCAAATCTATAGACAAAGCATCCAATAAAATGTAAACTATCATAGGGAGGTTTTTGCAAATATCACTAACTGTCATGGCTGCATCAGGGTCTGTGCAATCCACAAATTCTTACACTTCCTTCCAACTCCAATGATAGCTATAATCAGTGAAGGGTGAATAGGGCATCAACTCGACTCAAAGAGCTGCAACTTCTAGGCAGGTTAGCAAGAGTTATATCTTTGCTTATCTAGGTTATTAATTTCCTTTAGTCACATGATATGGGAGAACCAGTCATGTCTTCCCTCCTTCTATAGAAACTGATTTTGCTATGAAGGTAACGCCAGCTATAGTTAGTTCATCCTGGTCTGGAGAGGTGGACACATCCTGGTTGACTTGTGATTCTTCCAAAGTTGTGGTGAGTGGTGTTAAGTGAAGGCTTTCCTTATGACTTGGTGTCTTTGTGTTACTTTATTGCTTCACAGGCTCTACACTTTTATTCCTTAGTATTTTTCCCTGAGAAAGTGCTGTGTGATTGTTTTTACCTGTTTGTCTTGTTTGTGTTTTCTTCATACACTTAACAAAATACTGCTACTCAGGAGCATAGTGAGGAATGAGACCCAGGCCTCCCCACCATTAGAGGAATACCTGGGGACAGGGATAGCTAAGGACCCCTAGCCTGAGGGACAGTATAGGAATCTATTTGCTATGGCAAAACTTCTTCTCCACTCATCGTTAGTGGTTGAGTGAAGCCATTTATTGTCAAACTACTGTGTTTTCTCTTTTTAAATCGACAACCCAAAACATCTAAATGACCCTGATCAAAAGTTCACATACCCCATTTTTTAATACTGTTTATTGCCCCTCTAACATCAATGACAGCTTGAAGTTTTTTGTGGTAGTTGTGGATAAGGTAATTTATTTTCTCACATGGTAAAGCTGCCCACTCTTCTTGGCAAAAAACCTCCAGTTCCTGTAAATTCATGGGCTGTCTAGCATGAACTGTGTGCTTGAGATTTCCCCAGAGTTGCTCAATGATATTGAGATCAGGAGACTGAAATGGCCACTCCATAACCTTCATTTCATTCTGCTGCAGCTAATGACAGGTTAACTTGGCCTTGTGTTTTGGATAATTATCATGTTGGAATGTCCAAGTACGTCCCATGCGTCGCAGTATTTGCTGATAACATGCTGCATTCATCTTTCCTTAAACTTTGACCAAGTTTCCTGTGCTTTTGTAGCTCACACATCCCAAAAAAACATCAGTGACTCACCTCCATGCTTTACAGTAGGAATGGTGTTCCTTTCATCATAGGCCTTGTTGACCTTTCTCCATATGTAACATTTATGGTTGTGGACAAAAGTTAAATTTTGGTCTCATTAATCCAAATTACCTTGATCCCGAAGTTTTGAGGCTTGTCTCCGTGCCTGTTTTGCATATTGTAGGTGAGATATTTTGTGGCATTTGCGCAGTAATGGCGTTCTTCTGGCGACTCGACCATGCAGCCCATTTTTCTTCAAGTGCCTCCTTATTGTGCATCTTGAAACAGCCACACCACCAGTTTTCAGAGAGTCCAGTATTTCAGCTGATGTTATTTGTGGGTTTTTCTTTGCATCCCAAACAATTTTCCTGGCAGTTGTGGATGAAATTTTTTTGGTCTACCTGACCGTGGTCTTGTTTTTACAGAGATAAATAGATACATAGCACAACTACTATATGTATATGTGTATCTCCTAAACTTTAACCAGCACTGGCGGTAGGTAGTCTGCATGTTTCATTTTACATCTATGGCTATGAAGGGAATTTAAAGCGCTGTATCAAAAAAAAAATACCACTTTAAAGATATATTAGGAAAATATAATTAACGTATATACTTGAGTAAAAGCCGAGATTTTCAGCCCTTTTTTTTTAAGGCTGAAAGTGCCCCTCTCGGCTTATACTCGAGTCATATACGCCAGGGGGTCAGCAGGGGAGGTGGAGTGGGGGTGTGAGATCATACTTACCCGCTCCTGGCACGGTCTCTGCATCCCCTGCTTCTCCTAAGGTCCCCAGCGCCTGTGTTCAGCGGTCACATGGTACTACTCATTAAAGTCATGAATATGCGCATATTCATGACTTTAATGAACGGTACCACATGACCGCTACAGGAAGGAAGAGCTGCCGGAGACCGTGGGAGAAGAGCAGGGGCTGCAGAGACCGCGCCAGGAGGGGTAAGTATATGCAATATTCACCTGTCCCCATTCCACCGCTGCGCTCCGCTCTGTCCTCTGCGTCCTCTGGCTGTGACGTTCAGGTCAGAGGGCGCGATGATGTAGTTAGTACGCGATGCGCCCTCTGCCTGCGCAATCACTGACATAGGACCCGGAAGACAGCGGCGCGCATCGGTGGAACGTGGGACAGTTGAATATCGCAGGTGCCAGGGATTGAGCCAGCGGTGACACTGACACCTGTCCCCCATAGAGCGCCGGTATCCCCACCTGCTCAGGACGCCGGCACCTGGCCACAAGCAACGAGAGGTGAGTATTTTTCTTTTTTTTTCATTATTATGGGGCAGCATATGGGGCATAATATACGAAGCATCATATGAGGCATAATATACAGAGCATCTTATGGGGTATAATATACGGAGCATATTATGGGGAAACATATGGGGCATAATAATTGGAGCATCATATGGGGCATAATATATGGAGCATCATATGGGGCATAATATATGGAGCATCATATGAGGCATAATATACGGAGCATCATATGGGGCATAATATACGGAGCATCTTATGGGCTAAAATATACGGAGCATCTTATGGGGTATAATATATGGAGCATCTTATGGGGTATACTATACGGAGCATCTTATGAGGTATAATATATGGAGCATCTTATGGGGCATCATATGGGGCATAATATAATGGAACATCATATGGGGCATAATATACGGAGCATTTATGGGGTATAATATACGGAGCACCTTATAGGGCATAATATACAGAGCATCATATGGGGCATAATATATGGAGCATCACATGGGGCATAATATACGGAGCATCTTATGGGGCATAATCTATAGAGCATCTTATGGGCCATAACCTTTATGGAGGAGCATATGGGGCCTATTCTTTGGAGCATCTTATGGGGCCATTATTAACTTTTTGCAGCATTATATGGGGTGTATTTTGCATGGAGCATCTTATGGGGGCATCATGAACTGTATGGAGCATTATGTGGGGCTCCTGATTCAATATGGCTACTCAAAAACATTTAACCTACTGATGTCTCAATTAATTTTACTTTTATTGGTTTCTATTTTTGGAATTTACCAGTAGCTGCTGCGTTTTCCACCCTAGGCTTATACTCGAGTCAATAAGTTTTCCCAGTTTTTTGTAGCAAAATTAGGGGGGGTTGGCTTATTCTCGAGTCGGCTTATACTCTAGTATATTATGGTAACACTGAAATTTGAAATAAAGAAGATTTTTATGAACTTGTTTAAACCCTAAACATATTTATATATATATATATATGTGTACATGTACTGCTGTGTTAGTGCTAACCTATTCCCATCTTCTTTTGGAATCAGTGCTGTGCCGGTTCTCTTCTTAGTGACATCATAGCTCTTCAGATTTTCCACGTCACGCTGCTCTCTGTGTGACCCATAAGTTGATTTTGAAATAAGATTTTAGATTGAATATTTAGCACACTATCTATTAATGAGATCTAGCTGTCCGAATGATCATTTAAATATATTTGCATGCATTATTATAGTAAATTGGCATATTATATATCCTTGATAAAGTTATTGCTTTAAAAAACTGCTTGCAATTCTTCTGATGTGGCTAAATAGGAATTCTACCATTTTGCAGTCCAGTCAACTCTCTATACAATTCCAAAAGTGTTCTCCTGTGTTTTCAAAGGCTTTATTGACTGGTATAATGAATAAACAAGCTAAGAGCTGCTTTCCAGTCTCTTCCCACTCGAGAGAATAGCTGTTCAAATTAGATGTGATTTTCTCAATGTGGATATGTTCAACAAAGCAAGAAGCTTTTATCGTTAAATAGAAGAAACCCCTTGAGGTAGGATAAATCATTATACCAAACAGTATTGGAATACCATGATAATAATTGTGATAAGTTGCATTGTCTTGAAATGCACATATAATTTCAATCCAATGAGCAATTTAAAACAACTAAAAATGTAATTTAAAGTTACTAATCATTTTGCATTTGAAATAATATTCATGCTGCTTTTTTGTCATTTTCATTTTCTAAAATCATTACATGGCAAAAAAAGGTTTTGAGTTAATTATGTTTTTACAATTATTCTGTTCTAATGAATTTGGATACATTTTAATTTAAAAAAGTAAAATAATAATAATAATAATAAATGTCATTTTTCAGATACCTTTACATAAAAGAAAAAACAAAAATTATTGTGGCATTTCATTAGAAAGACACTACAAAAATGAAACGCTATTAATTTAAAGGCATTAATTTAATAACACGAGGAGAAAGCTATATTTTTTACTTAATAGTTATACTCAGGCTAATTGTAACGAATGGAAGCTGAGGCAGAGATGGTGAAGTTCACATTCATCTTTTATTTTTGAAGTGGAACCTCAAGACCGCGGTCCGGGGGGCTCCGAAGGGGGCGTGACTAGTGAGCCCCAGGTACCCGTAGTAAAGGGCCCTCGACAGGACCAGAATGGAATACCCGGAGGACACAGGTGCTACCTCCAGTTAGACCCCGGACACGTGGCAGCTGTCCCAGAGGGACCAAAAGGGGGTAACAGATAAGATGGAAGAAACCGCAGATGAGGAAGGTCCTGGCTCAGAGTGGATGGTAGCAGGCTGGCTCCAGTAACCTTGTCACAGTCCACGGATACGGATGGCTGATGGCAGAACGGGATGACACTTGCACAAGTGATAGCCGAGAATGTCAGGGATAGCCGGATACAGCATACCAATGATCTGTGGAGTCAAATAGAATGACGAAGCACAGAGACTGCTAACGCAGCGCAGACAGATCAGAGTCAGAACGGATGTACAATGATAGAAACACATTGCTCCGGCACTCCCCTTATGGTGGAGTGACCAGATATAATAATCAGTGCGTTGCCATTGGTTGATTGACATTTTTCAAAAAATGCACGCTGCCCCTTTAAGGGTTGAGTTTCCACGATCAGGATTCCTTCAGGAAATGCTGCGTGTTTGGCGCTGTGCGTTGGCGCAGCACCAAACACGCAGCGTCCAGATGTTACAGCATAGTGGAGGGGATTTCAAGAAATCCCATGTCCACTATGCGTAACAACACGCAGGTGGCAGACCTGCGTTTCCGGACATGCGGCGCGTCTTTTTTAGACCGCAGCATGTCCTAGCATCTTGCGGCGACGCTGCGTCGCCGCAACGTAAAGTTACCATAGACTATCATTAGATGCGGTAAAACCGCATCTGAATGATAGTCACATGCGTAGTAACTGCGTTTTGCTGGATATCGAGTCAACTAATTAGCA
>JARQOD010000004.1:158860181-158934484 GCA_033576555.1 Oophaga sylvatica | reverse complement strand
TCCGTGCCAGCTCATATATCTGTGTGTTCCAAGTTTGGCCATTTTAGGCCAATTTTCTATTTTTTTCCTCTGTGTCACTCTAGTTATATACATCAATATTTTTAACCTACAAACGCAAGAAAACAGGCCATAGAATTGTCAGTGTCGCCTGCTTTTCAAGACGAATGCAAGGGAAAACTTTAAATAAAACAGAATCCTCAAATCGACCAGGGATTCCAAGCTGGTATTCCATTCCAGGACTGGCCCAGACTCAAGCTGCTTAGCAGTCACAATCTGATGAACGCAGACAACTTCAGCCTAGAATGGCAGTTGACACATGCTTAGCTCTTCTCTGGGTTTTTTCAAGACAAAAGGAAGGAAAACTTTGAATAAAACAAAACCCTCAACTGGACCAGGGATTCCTGGCCTGTCTCACATTCCTTTACTAGCCCTGCTTCAAGCTGGTTAGTGGCCGTGATCTGACGAGTGCAGGCAACTTCAGCTTAGAACAGCAGTTGACAAATGCTTAGATCTTCTCTGTGTCTTTTCAAGACGAATGGAAGGGAAAACTTTCAATAAAACAAAGTCCTCAACTGGACCAGGGACTTCCTGCCGGTTTCACATTCCGGTACTGGCCCGGCACCAAGCTGCTTAGCGGCCACGATCTGACGAGCGCAGGCAACTTCAGTCTAGAACAGCAGAAAACACATACTTAGCTCTTCTCTGGGTCTTTTCAAGATGAATAGAAGGGAAAGCGTTGAATAAAACAATACCCTCAACTGGACCAGGGACTCAAGGCCGGCCTCCTATTCCGGTGCTGGCCCGGCCTCAAGCTCCTCAGCAGCCGCGATCTGACGAGCACATGCAACTTCAGCCAAGAACGGTAGTTGACACATGCTTGGCTCTTCTCTGAGTCTTTTCAAGACAAATGGAAGGGAAAACTTTGAATAAAATAAGATCCTCAACTGCACCAGTGATTCCCAACCATTCTCCCATTCCGGTACTGGCCCGGCCTTAAGATGCATAGCAGCCGCGATCTGACTAGCGCAGGTCAACTTCAGCCTAGAACGGCAGTTGACACATGCTTAGCTCCTCTCTGGGTCTTTTCAAGACAAATGGAATGGAAAACTTTGAATAAAACAAAATCCTCTAGTGGACCAGCTACTACCATCCAGTCTCCCATTACAGAACGCTCCCAGACTCAAGCTGCTTTGCAGCCGCAGTCTGATGTGCACAGTCAAATTCAGCCTAGAACAGCATTTGACACATGCTTAGCTCTTCTCTGGGTCTTTTCAAGATGACTGGAAAGCAAAACTTTGAATAAAACAAAATCCTAAACTGGACCAGTAATTCCCAACAGATCTCCCAGATTCCAGTACTGGACCGGCCTCAAGCTGCTTAGTAGCTGCGATCTGAAAACTTATGCCTAGAACGTCAGATGACACATACTTAGCTCTTCTCTGGGTGTTTTTAAAATCATTGGAATTGAAAACTTTGAATAAAACAAAATCCTCAAAAGGACCAAGGATTCCCAGTAGGTCCCCCATTCCGGTACTGGCCTGGCCTCAACCTGCTTAGCGGCCATGATCTGATGAGCGCAGGCAACTTCAGCCTAGAACAGCAGTATAAGCATGCTTAGCTCTTCTCTGTGTCTTTTCAAGACGAATGGAAGGGAAAACTTTGAATAAAACAAAATCTCAACTGGACCAAAGATACCAGGCCAGTCTCCCATTCCGGTACTGGCACAGCCTCAAGCTGCTTAGCAACCGCACTTTAACGAGCACTGGCGACTTCTGCCTTGAACGGTAGTTGACACATGCTTAGTTCTTCTCTGGGTCTTTTCAAGATGAATGGAAGGGAAAACTTGGAATAAAATGAAGTCTCCCATTCCGGTACTGGCACAACATTAAACTGCTTAGTGGCTGCGATCTGACAAGGGCAGGAAACTCCCGCCTAGAATGGCAGTTGACACATGCTTAGCTCTTCTCTGGGTCTTTTCAAGACGAATGGAAGGGAAAACATTGAATAAAACAAAATCCACACCTGGACCAGAGATTCCAAGGTGGTCTCTCATTCCAGTACTGGCCCAGCCTCAAGATGCTTAGCAGCCACAATGTGGCGAGTGCAGGGAACTTCAGCCTAGAACGTCAGGTGCTACATGCTTAGCTCTTCTCTGGGTCTTTTCAAGATTAATGGAAGGGGAAACTTTGAATAAAACAAAATCCTCAAATGGGCAAGGGATTCCCGGTCAGTCTCCCATTGGACTACTGGGCAAACCTAAAGCTGCTCAGCGGCTGCAATCTGACGAGCGCAGGCAACTTCAGCCTAGAACGTCAGTTGATGCATGCTTTGAACTTCTCTGGGTCTTTTCAAGACGAATGGAAGGGAAAACTTTGAATAAAACAAAAACCTCAACTGGACCAGGTATTACTGGCCAGTCACCAATTTTGGTACTGGCCCAGCCTCAAGCTGCTTAGCACCCGCTCTCGGACAAGCACAGGCAACTTCAGCCTAGAACAGCAGTTGACACACGCTTAGCTCTTCTTGGGGTCTTTTCAAGATCAATGGAAGGGAAAACTTTGAATAAAACAAAATCCTCAACACTACCAGGGTGGTCTACCATTCCAGTACTGGCCCAACCTCAAGCTGCTCAGCTGTCGCAGTCTGTCGAGCACAGGTAAAGTCAGTCTATAACCGCAGTTGACACATGCTTAGCTCTTCTCTGGGTCTTTTCAAGACGAATGGAAGTGAAAACTTTGAATAAAAGAAAATTCTCCAGTGGACCAGGGATTCCCAGCCGGTCTCTCACTCCAGTACTGGCCCGGCCTCAAGCTGCTTAGTGGCTGTGATCAGACAAGCACTTGCAACTTCAGCCTAGAATGGCAGTTGACACATGCTTAGCACTTCTCTGGGTCTTTTCAAGACGAATGGAAGTGAAAACATTGAATAAAACTGAATCCTCAACTGGACAAGTGATTCCCAGCCAGTCTCCTATTACAATACTGGCCTGAACTCAAACTGCTTTGCAGCCGCATTTTGATGAGCACAGGCAACTTCAGCCTAGAACGGCAGTTGACACAAGCTTAGCTCTTCTCTATGTCTTTACAATACGAATGGAAGGGAAAACTTTGAATAAATTAAAATACTCAACTGGACCTTGGATTCCCAGCCGGTCTCACATTCCTGCACTGGCCCAGCCTCAACCTGCTTAACAGCCACAATCTGACAAGCACAGGCAATTTCAGTCTAGACCCACAGTTTACACATGCTTAGCTCTTCTCTGGGTATTTTCAAGACGAATGGAAGGGAAACCTTTGAACACAACTGAACCAGGGATCCTGGATGGTCTCCCACTTCGATATTGGACAGGCCTCAAGCTGCTTAGCGATCTGATGAGCGCAGGTAACTTCAGCCTAGAATGGAACTTGACACATGCTTACCACTTCTCTGGGTCTTTTCAAGACGAATGAAAGGGAAAACTTTGAATAAAAAAAAAATCCTCAACTAGATGAGGATTTCCCAGCCTGTCTCCCATTCTGTTACTGGCCCAGCCTCAAACTGCTTAGCGGCTGCAATCTGAGGAGCACTGGCAACTTCAGCTTAGAACGAAAGTTGACACATTCTTAGTTCTTCTCTGGGTCTTTTCAAGACGATTGGAAGGGAAAACTTTGAATAAAGCAAGATCTTCAACTGGACCAGTGATTCCCATTCTGTTACTGGCCCTTGCCACAAGCGGCTTAGCGGCCGCGAGCTATTGAACACTGGCAACTTCAGCCTAGAACAGCAGTTGACACGTGCTTATCTCTTCTCTGGGTCTTTTCAAGACGAATGACAGTGAAAACTTTGAATAAAAAAAATCCCCAACTGCACCAGTGATTCCCAGCCAGTTTACCATGCAATTACTGGACCAGCCTCAAGCAGCTTAGCGGCCAAGATCTGACAAGCACAGGTAATTTCAGCCTAGAATGGCAGTTGACACATGCTTTGCTCTTCTCTGGGTCTTTTCAAGACGAATGGAAGGGAAAACTTTGAATAAAACAAAATACTTAACTGGACCATACATTCCTGGCCGGTCTCCCATGGCAGTAATGGACCAGCCTCAAACTGCTTAGCAGCAATGAGCTGATGAGCGCAGGTAACTTCAGCTTAGAACCCCAGTTGACACTTGCTTAGCTCTTCTCTGGGTCTTTTCAAGACAAATGGAAGTGAAAACTTTAAATAAAACAAAATTCTCAACTAGACCAAGGATTCTTACACAGTCTCCCATACTGGTACTGGCCTGGCCTCAAGCTGCTTAGCAGCCACAATCTGACAAGTGCAGACAACTTGAGTTTAGAACAGCAGTGCACACATGCTTAGCTCTACTCTGGGTGTTTTCAAGACGAATAGAAGGGAAAACTTTGAATAAAACCAAATCCTCAACTGGATCAGTGATTCCCGGCCGGTCTCCCAATCCGGTACTGGCCCGTGCGCAAGCTGCTTAGGAGCGCCGATCTGACAAGTGCAGGAAACTTCAGCTTAGAATAGCAGTCGACACATGCTTAGTTCTTCTCTGGGTCTTTTCAAGACGAATGGAAGGGAAAACTTTGAATAAAACAAAATATTCTACTGGACTGGGGGTTCCTGGCTTGTCCCCTATCCCGGTATAGGCCCGGCCTCAAGCTTAGTGGCCACCATCTGACGAGCGCCGGCAACTTCAGCCTAGAGCGGCAGTTGACACATGCTTAGCTCTTCTCTGGGTCTTTTCAAGACGAATGGAAGGGAAAACGATGAATAAAACAAAATCCTCGACTGGACCCAGGGTTCCCAGCTGGTCCCCCATTCCAGTACAGGCCTGGCCTCAAGCTGCTTAGCGGACGCCTTTTGACGAGAGCAGTCAACTTTAGCCAAGAATGGCAGTTGACACATGCTTAGCTCTTCTCTGGGTCTTTTCAAGACGAATGGAAGGGAAAACTTTGAATAAAACAAAATCATCGACTGGACCCAGGGTTCCCAGCCGGTCCCCCATTCCAGTACAGGCCTGGCCTCAAGCTGCTTAGTGGACGCCTTTTGACAAGAGCAGTCAACTTTAGCCTAGAATGGCAGTTGACACATGCTTAGCTCTTCTCTGGGTCTTTTCAAGATGATTGGAAGGGAAAACTTGAATAAAACAAAATCCTCTACTGGAACTGCGGGTTACCGGTCAGTCCCTCATCCTGTTACAGGCCCAGCCTCAAGCTACTTAGCGGCCGCCATCTAACAAGCTCAGGCAACGTCAGCCTAGAACAGCAGTTGACTAATGCTTAGCTCTTCTCTGGGTCTTTTCAAGACGAATGGAAGGGAAAACTTTAAATAAAACAAAATCCTCTACTGGACCGCGGGTTCCCAGCCTGTCCCCCAACCCGCTACAGACCCGGCCTAAAAGCTGCTTAGCAGCAGCGATCTGACGAGTGCAGGCAACTTCAGCCAAAAAGGCAGTTGACACATGCTACTCTTTTTATTATAAAAGTACAAAGCATTACATTATTTACATTATTTACAAAGAACTAAACATTACACCATAACAGAAAAACAAAAACTGAAAACGTGGAAACAGAAAAGTCCTTAACACCAGCATAAAAGTCCATACGGCCACAGTCCACAAAGCTTTCCAGCTTGCGGGACCCCCAGCAAGGACTTAACCTTAACCTATCACTTCCTACACAAAAAAACCTAAAAGAGAAATTTTCAAAATTCACCCACATTCACACATACCAGTCACACTTATATATATATATTTTTTTTATTATTATATATTTTTTTAAACAGAAAGCAAAAAGTCTGGCCTAACTCTGCCCAGAACGAAAACTGAAAGCCACCTTGGCCATAACACTTACACCACACACCCGTTTTTTTTGTTTTTTTTTTATATATATATACAGTACAGACCAAAAGTTTGGACACACCTTCTCATTTAAAGATTTTTCTGTATTTTCATGACTATGAAAATTGTAGAATCACACTGAAGGCATCAAAACTATGAATTAACACATGTGGAATTATACATTACACTTTACAAAAAAGTGTGAAACAGCTGAAAATATGTCATATTTTAGGTTCTTCAAAGTAGCCACCTTTTGCTTTGATTACTGCTTTGCACACAGAAAAGGTGAAGATGGACTCTACATGCCTAGTTCCCACCGTGAAGCATGGAGGAGGTGGTGTAATGGTGTGGGGGTGCTTTGCATGTGACACTGTTGGGGATTTATTCAAAATTGAAGCGGTGAGCTGTCCAGCTCACCCCAAACCATCTCGATTGGGTTCAGGTCTGGTGACTGTGGAAACCAGGTCATCTGGCGTAGCACCCCATCACTCTCCTTCTTGGTCAAATAGCCCTTACACAGCCTGGAGGTGTGTTTGGGGTCATTGTCCTGATGAAAAATAAATGATGGTCCAACTAAACACAAACTGGATGGAATAGCATGCCGCTGAATGATGCTGTGGTAGCCATGCTGCTTCAGTATGCCTTCAATTTTGAATAAATCCCCAACAGTGTCACCAGCAAAGCACCCCCACATCATCACACCACCTCCTCCATGCTTCATGGTGGGAACCAGGCATGTAGAGTCCATCCGTTCACCTTTTCTGCGTGCAAAGCAGTAATCAAAGCAAAAGGTGGCTACTTTGAAGAACCTAGAATATACGACATATTTTCAGTTGTTTCACACCTTTTTGTAAAGTGTAATGTATAATTCCACATGTGTTAATTCATAGTTTTGATGCCTTCAGTGTGATTCTACAATTTTCATTGTCATGAAAATACAGAAAAATCGTTAAATGAGAAGGTGTGTCCAAACTTTTGGTCTGTACTGTATATATTTTTTTCATTCTTTTATTTATTTATTTATTTTTTTAATTTTAATTTTTTTTTTCCACAACAAACCGAGGTCCATGCAATGTTCATGCCCCTTTATTTACACACTTTTCAGGTCCATGAAGAGTATTCATGCCCTTTATTCAGGTCCATATGCCCTTTATGCGGGTCCATACGCCTTTGCTTGATATCTTTTCCCAACACACAACCCCCACCCAACCTAAATTGTACCCCCACATCATACTACCTACAAAATACAATTACACAAGCATACATACAGAAACATAAAAAGAAAACCACTTTCTTTACTTCACATTAACATTAACCTACCTAATATTACTAATTAATATTACTGTACACAACATGTACAAATAAGCAATATTACAACAGAACTTTGCAAGACCCAAGTTTGGCACCTGCAAGCCCAACATCCATTAAATATCCATTCAAACAAAACAAAAAGCTAAACGTGCCACACAACAGCCCACCACCAGGAAGCTGGAGTCATAAGAGGCCCTGACCCTGACCATCAACACAAGCACCCTGCCCCTCTTCAATTAAAGCTGTCCCTAAAAGGCTGACCCTAACTATCCCTACCTATCCCTACCTATCCCTACTCTACCTAACTTAGCAAACTATCTATCCCTAAACTGCCCTTCCCTGTCCCTATCTGCCCCTACTTCTCTCCCTCAACACCCACACCACCTTATCTCTCCCTACCGACAATCACACTCAGGCCCGCTCTCCCTAGGGTACGTTAAAGGAGAGGCCCCTCCAAAGCCAAGAGGCCCTCCTTGCACCCAGCCTCTCAAACTCCAAATAACGCATCTTCCCCAGGTTACCCAAGATGTTGCTAATCACCGTGCGTTCCAAGTGTAGAACCTGACCACTACGCTGACTAAGAATAAAGTGTCCCGATCTCGGCCACCCAGGGATCTGAATGCCCCATAAGCCCATTCCGGATAGGAAAGGGATGCCAGCCCAGGCCAGCCTATGGAAGCACCCACCCTGTTATAGACCCCTGTATTAAAGGGACACTGGAGGAGGAAGTGCTCCATACTTTCCAGCATGTCGCCACACTCCTCACGGGACAACCCCGATCATCGGAGTTCCTGTACTTCAGATTGTCCCTTACATACAGTTTCCCGTGGAAGCAGCGCCAGGCCAAGTCCCAAAACTTCAAGGGGATCCGCTTGGAATTCAATTACCCAAACCCCTCCCCAGATCCCGGCCTGGGCAAGCTTTGAGCGCCAGGGGCTTCTGGAAACTGGTCAACAGAACCCTACTGTCAAGGGATTTCCTCGACATGGTCCTGATTTCCCACATTCCCAGACCCCACAGGCGGATCACCTTCAGAACCGGGGTAACATAAGCCAGGAGATGTCCATGCGGTGTGCGCAGGTCCTTCACTCGCCCCCCTGTCTCCCATTCCTGGAAGAAAGGACGAAACCATCCCCTGCGGTAGAATACCCACGGAGGAGCCCTCTCTGACCAGAGGTTGGCAACATTGATCTTAAGAAAGGTGTTTTTTAAAAACACCACCGGGTTGACCATATCCAACCCACCTAATCTCCTCATGTGGTACGTAACCTCTCTCTTAATTAGGTCAAGCCTGTTCCCCCATAACAGTTGGAAAAACAGTCTATAGACCTGTGTCCAGAGAGATTCTGGCAAGATGCAGACACTGCCCAAATATATTAGCAATGGAAGCAAAAAGCCTTTGACCAAGTTGACCCTTTCCCTCAGGGTTAAGGACCAACCCTTCCACTGACCCACCTTTTGAGCTGCGATCTTAAGCCTGCCCTCCCAATTTTGCTGGGGATAATCCCCGGTAAAATTCGATGCCTAGAATTTTGGCGGAGGTCTGGGGCCCTTGAAGGGTGTCCGGGAGATCAAAACTAGGATCTCCCCCTCCCAGCCAAAGACTTTCGCACTTTTCCCAGTTAATCATGGATCCGGAAGCCTCCGATTAGCGCTCGACCTCAGACATAACCAAATCCGCCTCCTCTCTTGAGGATACAAAGAGGGAGACGTCATCTGCGTACGCTACCACCCTCAGAGTAGCCCCCAGTTCCGCCTGGCCCATCCCGACTCCCACCAACGGTCCACGATCTACCCTCCTTAAGAAGGGATCGATCGCGAACACATATAAGAGTGGGCTTAGAGGACAACCCTGGCAGACCCCGGACCCCACCTCAAAAGGGTGACCAACCCAACTGTTCACGAGTGGAAAAGTCTCAGCTCCCTGATACAAGGTCTCTGTTGTGAATGTGCTAGAAATGAATTATGAGCAGAAGCTCCCTCTGGTGGTTACAAACAGTACTGATCTATTCAATGAAGATTGTGAAGATTGGCGATCAGGTGTTACTGACTGGTCTTATATAAGGGAGGTTCCCTCCCATCAGGGTTGCCGGTGATCAATTGTTCTGGTCTCAACTTTTGTTCCTGGTTCACTTTGAAGCTTGCTGTTTCGTGCCTGCATCTTCTGTTAACAGATAAGACTTTTTCTTCTTTTAGTTTTTTGTGCTTGCTTTTTGCATTTTGTCCTGCACTTCTGTCGGGGTCTGCCAGGTCCCCTCCAGGGGCTTGTGCTCCTCTCAGTTTAGTTCAGCCAGTTATTTGTTCATTTGCCTTTTCCAGTTTTTTCTGTGGCTGCGGCTTAGTTTTGTTACACCAGAGAACTAATTTAGGTGGTAGAGGTCGTGTGATCTCAGGTGTTTTTGCAATTAGTGTGTTGGTATTTTTTTAGGGTTTTTTTTGGATTGCAGTAAGTGACCTTCCTATCCTTTTCTGTCTAGGAAGATTGGGCCCCAACGTTTGCTCATACTATTTTCTGTCTGTGTCTGTATTTCCTCTTGTCTAACCGCCATACATGTTTGGGGGCTTCCTATGTTCTTTGGGGATCTGCTCCGGGGCAGATAGTTTTCCTCTTTTTATCTTTAGGTGAAGTTAGCTTCTCAGGTTGTGATGAGGCGTCTAGGACCAACGTAGGTACGCTCCACGGCTGCCTATAGTTGTGGTGGTTTGTCAGGGTACTGCAATCCAATAGATTCCAACCTCTCTGGTGTATTGCCTTTTTTGCCTGCTCTCCTCAGCTACCAAATCATAACAGTATCACCGGCCTAAAACTGATAATTATATGGTACTCACAGAAGGGAAAAATAGTGTGAAAGAAAGAAGATTGTCAGAGTTGTCAGAGATTTTTTTTTTTTCCCTCTGTATCTCTGGGTGCTGAGGAGGATTTTTTTTCTCTCAATGGAGTTTGCACAGTTGTCTGGCCGTGTGGATCAGCTTGCCACTGAAGTTCGGAGTATTGCTACCTATCTTGCAGGGTTGCCTGTTGTGGAACCTAGGATTCCCATGCCAGATTTGTTTTTAAGGGATCGAGCTAAATTTCTGAATTTCAAAAATAACTGTAAGTTGTTTTTTGCCTTAAAATCTAAGTCCTCAGGGAACGCAGCACAGCAGGTTCAAATTGTCATCTCTCTCCTGCGCGGCGATCCTCAGGATTGGGCTTTTTCCCTGACACCTGTGGACCCTGTTTTGAGTAATGTTGATGCATTTTTTCAGGCTCTGGGGTTATTGTACGATGAGCCTAATGTCACTGATCAAGCTGAAAAAGCCTTGTTGGCATTAAATCAGGGGCTTGAGGACGCTGAGTTATACTGTCAGAGATTCCGAAGGTGGGCAGACCAAATGGAATGACGATGCTTTGGCAGCCCTTTTTCGGAAGGGTCTGTCAGACAATGTAAAGGATGTTATGGTGGGATTCCCTGTCCCCTTTGGTCTCCGTGATTCTATGTCATTAGCGATTCAAATTGACAGACGTTTGCGTGAGCGTAGAGGTATGCGTGGAATAGTGTTGCCTTGTGAACCAGCTTCTGAACCCATGCAGTGTGATAGAGTGGCTTCTGGGGCACAGCGTCATGAGTTTCGAAAATGCAATGGGTTATGTTTCTACTGTGGTGATGCCTCTCATGCTATTTCAGTCTGCCCTAAGCGGGGAAGACGTTTTGCACGTTCAGTTGTCTTGGGTAGTGTTCAGACTAAATTTTTGTTGACTGTTACCCTGATTTGCTCCCTGTCCATATTTTCTGCTCAGGCTTTTGTTGATTCGGGAGCAGCTATTAACCTGATGGATTTTGATTTTGCTAAACGTTGTGGGTTTCCCTTGATACCCCTACGAAAGTCTATACCCCTACTGGGGATCGATTCTACCCCTTTAGCTGTGAATAAACCCCAGTTCTCTACTCAGGTGATAATGAGGGTTGAACCTGATCATCAGGAGAGTTGCAAATTTTTGGTGCTGTATAATCTGCATGACATTATTGTACTGGGTTTCCCTTGGTTACAGTCTCATAATCCTGTTTTGGATTGGAAATCTGTGTCTGTAACCAGTTGGGGCTGCCAATGTGTTAATGCCAACACTCCAGTTTTTTCTGCCTCCCACCAGGCTCAGGATGTTCCTGACTTTTTGACTGATTTTTCTGATGTGTTTAGCGAAAGTAAATCTGCATCCTTGCCCCCCCATAGGAGCTATGACTGCGCTATTGAATTAGTGCCTGGTAGTAAATTCCCTAAAGGTCGCCTTTTTAACTTGTCTGTACCTGAACATTACGCTATGCGGTCTTATATCAAGGAGTCATTGGAGAAGGGTCATATCAGACCATCCTCTTCACCCTTGGGTGCCGGTTTTTTTTTTGTGGCCAAAAAGGATGGTTCATTAAGGCCGTGTATTGATTATCGTCTCTTGAACAATATCACTGTGAAATATCAATATCCGTTACCCTTGATTTCTGACCTGTTTTCCAGGGTGAAAAGTGCTACTTGGTTTACCAAGCTTGACCTCAGGGGGGCATATAACCTTATTCGCATTAAGCACGGGGATGAATGGAAGACGGCATTTAATACCCCAGAGGGGCATTTTGAGTACATAGTGATGCCCTTTGGGCTCACTAATGCTCCTTCCGTCTTCCAATCCATTCATGAATGACATTTTCAGGGATTTTGTGGATAAATTTCTGATTGTTTATTTGGATATCTTGATTTTTTCCAATGATTGGGACTCTCATGTGAAACATGTTCGGACTGTGTTCCAGATTTTGAGAGAGAATGCTCTGTATGTGAAGGGATCAAAGTGTCTTTTTGGCGTACAGAGGATCTCATTTATGGGATTCATTTTGTCCCCATCTGTTATTGAAATGGACTCGGTCAAGGTTCAGGCCATCTGTGATTGGGTCCAACCTACTTCATTAAAGGCTCTTCAGAGATTCTTGGGTTTTGCCAATTTTTATCGTAAATTTATTGGTAATTTCTCTGTTATTGTTAAACCATTGACTGATTTGACCAAGAAGGGTTCTGATGTGGTGAATTGGCCTCCTGAGGCAGTTTCTGCATTTCAGGAACTTAAGCAGAGATTCACTTCTGCTCCTGTTCTACGGCAGCCTGATGTTTCTCTGCCATTTCAGATGGAGGTTGATGCCTCTGAAATTGGGGCAGGTGCCGTTTTGTCCCAAAGAGATCCAGAGACCTCTAAAAGTAACCCTTGTGCCTTTTTCTCTCGAAAATTTTCTCCAACTGAACGTAATTATGACGTGGGTAATCGGGAGTTATTGGCCATGAAGTGGGCTTTTGAAGAATGGAGACATTGGCTGGAGGGAGCCAAACATCAAGTGGTGGTCCTCACGGACCATAACAATCTGGTTTATCTGGAATCGACCAAGCGACTTAATCCTAGACAGGCCAGGTGGGCCTTGTTTTTCACACGTTTTAATTTTGTGGTTTCCTTTCTTCCTGGCACTAAGAATGTTAAAGCGGATGCCCTCTCGAGGAGTTTCCTTGCTGACTCTCCCGAGTTATCTGATCCTACTGTTATTTTGAAAGAGGGTGTAGTTCTTTCTGCCATCTCGCCCAATTTGAGACTGGCTCTGGAAGGGTGTCAGGAGGATAAACCCGAACTCTGCCCTATTGGGAAATTGTTTGTCCCAGACCGGTGGAAAAAGAGTGTGATGTCTGAGATTCATTGTTCCGCATTGGCCGGTCATCCCGGAATTTTTGGTACCAGAGACTTGGTTAGTCGGTCCTTTTGGTGGCCTACTTTGTCTCGTGACGTCAGGGAATTTGTGCAGTCCTGCGGGACTTGCTCTCGCTCCAAGCCTTGCTCTCGCACTAGTGGTTTGTTGATGCCATTGCCTGTGCCCAAGAGACCATGGACCCATATCTCTATGGATTTCATTTCCGACCTCCCTGTTTCTCAGAGAATAACCGCTATCTGGGTGATTTGTGATAGGTTTTCCAAAATGATACATCTTGTGCCATGACCTAAGTTGCCTTCCTCCTCCAAATTGGTGCCTTTGTTCCTTCAGCACGTGGTTCGGTTACACGGTATTCCTGAGAACATTGTGTCTGACAGAGGAGTCCAGTTTGTTTCCAGATTTTGGAGGACTTTTTGTTCTAAACTTGGTGTTCAATTGTCTTTCTCCTCAGCTTTTCATCCTCAGACCAATGGACAAACTGAGAGAACAAACCAGACATTGGAGACTTATCTGAGATGCTTTGTGTCTGCTGATCAGGGTCTCTTTTTTGCCTTTGGCTGAGTTTGCCCTTAATAATAGGGCTAGCTCTGCAACCTTGATGTCTCCATTTTTCTGCAATTTTGGGTTTCACCCTCGATTTTCTTCGGGACAGGCGGAGGCTTCTGTCTGTCCGGGTGTTGACTCTGTTGTGGAGCGTATGCAGCAGATTTGGGACCAGGTTGTGGAGAGGTTGTCCCTCTCTCAGGAGAGGGCCCAGCAGTTTACCAACCGTCATAGGACTGATGGTCCTCGGTTTGAAGTGGGGGACTTGGTCTGGTTGTCCTCAAGAAATATCCCTATGAGAGTTGCATCTCCTAAGTTTAAGCCTAGGTTCATTGGACCTTATAAGATCATGGAGATTCTTAATCCTGTTTCCTTCCGTTTGCTTCTTCCAGGGACATATAAGATCCATAACGTGTTCCACAAGTCCTTATTGAAGAGGTTTGTCGAGCCAGTGGTTCCTATGGCTGTGCCTCCTGACCCTGTTTTGGTTGAGGGCAATCTGGAGTATGTGGTTGAGAAATTATTGGATTCTCGTTTTTCTAGACGGAAACTCCAGTATTTGGTTAAGTGGAGAGGTTATGGTCAGGAGGACAATTCTTGGGTGTTTGCTTCGGACATCCATGCTAGAAGACTCATACGTGCGTATCACAGAGCTCATCCTGACCGACCTGGTTGCCCAAATGAGGGTTCGGTGACCCCTCCTCAAGGGGGGGTACTGTTGTGAATGTGCTAGAAAAGAATTCTGAGCAGAAGCTCCCTCTGGTGGTTACAAACAGTACTGAACTATTCAATGAAGATTGTGAAGATTGGCGATCAGGTGTTACTGACTGGTCTTATATAAGGGAGGTTCCCTCCCATCAGTGTTGCCGGTGATCAATTGTTCTGGTTTCAACTTTTGTTCCTGGTTCACTTTGAAGCTTGCTGTTTCGTGCCTGCATCTTCTGCTAACAGATAAGACTTTTTCTTCTTTTAGTTTTTTGTGCTTGCTTTTTGCATTTTGTCCTGCACTTCTGTGGGGGTCTGCCAGGTCCCCTCCGGTGGCTTGTGCTCCTCTCAGTTTAGTTCAGCCAGTTATTTGTTCATTTGCCTTTTCCAGTTTTTTCTGTGGCTGCGGCTTAGTTTTGTTACACCAGAGAACTAATTTAGGTGGTAGAGGTCGTGTTTTTGCAAGGTGTTTTTGCAATTAGTGTGTTGGTATTTTTTAGGGTTTTTTGGATTGCAGTAAGTGACCTTCCTATCCTTTTCTGTCTAGGAAGATTGGGCCCCAACGTTTGCTCATACTATTTTCTGTCTGTGTCTGTATTTCCTCTTGTCTAACCGCCATACATGTTTGGGGGCTTCCTATGTTCTTTGGGGATCTGCTCCGGGGCAGATAGTTTTCCTCTTTCTATCTTTAGGTGAAGTTAGCTTCTCAGGCTGTGACGAGGCGTCTAGGACCAACGTAGGTACGCTCCACGGCTGCCTTTAGTTGTGGTGGTTAGTCAGGGTACTGCAATCCAATAGATTCCAACCTCTCTGGTGTATTGCTTTTTTTGCCTGCTCTCCTCAGCTACCAAATCATAACAGGTCTCTAACCAATTTACAAACCTCCCGGGCAGACCGTACCTCAAAAGGATGGACCAGAGGTACTCATGATCCACTCGGTCAAAGGCCTTCGCTTGGTCTAGGGACAGCAGGTACCCCTTCCAGCGACCCTCCCTGCCCTGCTCCACTGCCTGTCGGACACTGAGCACAGCACTAAAAGTACTGCGGCCTGGAACAGAGCAGTGCTGAGTCTCCGAAAGGAGCCGGGGTGCAAACTTCACCAACCGATTAAACAACACCTTTGCCAGAACCTTCCGGTCCATATTGAGAAGTGCTATGGGACGCCGATTCTCAATACGGGACGAGTCCTTACCCTTTGATAAGATAATCAGGGCTGACCTCCTCATTGAACTGGGAAGAGTGCCCGAGGAAAGATACTCATTAAATACCTCAGTCAAGAGGGGGACTAAGGAGTCCCTAAAGGTCTTATAAAACTCGGATGTTAAGCCATCCGGACCTGGCGATTTTTTGGGCCGAAGCCCATCAATGGCCAGTCTCACTTCCTCTTCCCTGATTGCCTCTACCAAAACATCAAGAGAGGGGTCATCTCCTGGCTCAGGAATGGTCTCAGCCAGGAAAGCCGACATCCTGCCTCGATCCAGATCCCTCTTTCCCAAGAGGTGTGAGTAAAAGGATCTGACCACCTCCAGAATCCCTGATTTGGATCTGTTCAGAGAACCCGTACTGTCAATCAGTCCTGTTATCATCTAACAACTCACTGACATCTTACAGTTTCTGTAAGGTTCGGGGAGCGGTACCTCCCGAAATCCCTCTCAAAAACGAAAGATGTGTGCCTATCATACTGACACCTCTTGAGCAAAGACTTCACCCTGGAGATTTCCTCACGGTCACCCCCAGTCGAGACGAGCTGCTCGAGTTTCCTCCTCAAGGACTGATACAAGCAGTGCCTGTTAAGACTTCTGAGGCTAGAGAGCTGACGGAAGAACCCCACCACCCTCTCCTTGAAGATCTCCCACCACTCTGACTTACTGCTACAGAGATCCAAAAGCGGTACCTGGCTCTGAAGAAAGGCCTCAAAGATTGTCTCACCTCCGCTTCTTCCAGCAGGGATGAATTCAGCTTCCACAGCCCTCTTCCCATCCGGGGGGTTTCTGTAACATTCAGAGAAAAGAAAATCAAACAGTGATCGGAGAACTCCAACTCAACGGCCAACACTGCAGAAAAGACTGCGTCCTTCAAAAAAAACCTATCTATCCTTGACCTACTGCTACCTCTATGAAAGGTGAAACCCTCGTGACCTAGGGTGTGCCGGATGTGGACATCCACCAGGCGAGCTTCGCTATCTCTGCTATTTAGAGCTGTGCTATCATAAGCCAGGTGGCCTACGGGACTCACCCGTCACAGGATCTCGTAATGGTATTAAAATCCCCAACGAAGACCACCTGCCGGCTCGTAAAAAGAAAGGGCTTGATCTTCATGAAGAGACATTTACGGTCCCACCTGGACTGTGGGCCATAGATGTTTATGAGCCGAAGCTCTTGTCCCCTCATGAAGACGTCTAAGACCAGGCACCTCCCCATTTCTAACTCAATAACCCGTCGGCATTCCACATCAGCGGTCTTAAAAAGGACCGCCACTTCGCTATATGGCTCGGCCGCAAGAGACCAGTGTGAGGGCCCACACCTCCATTCCTTCTTGGCTTTATGTATGGCCCCCATGTCCATTAGTCTGGTCTCCTGCAAAACAAAATTTCAGCCTCAAATCGGGTGAAAAAATCAAAGGCCGCAAATCTAGCCGCATCAGACTTTATACTGGCGACATTAATTGACGCCAGGGTCAACGGGGTGAATTCCGCCATCATGGGTGATCAAGTTAGACTGCCTTTTGTTTCCCCACCCCGTCCTCACTATCCTTCCCCTCCGAAAAGGGGTCTGACACCTTCCTTTTTAAGGAGGACGAGGATCCATCCCAGTGGTGTCCTCGCCTCTGGGCTCCAGGTCAGTCCCCCCAGAAGAAACGTCGTCCCCAGGAGGACAGACCTTCGCCATCCCCCAAAAGCCCCCCAGTTGCCGAACTCCGGCTCCCTGCCCCCGGCCTCTTTCTCAGCAGAATTGTCGAGGACCTGGAATCGGTTGGAAAGGGTGATCAGAGGGGAGCCGGTGGGCCCTTCCGTCGGCATACTTACGGTCAGGGAAGAGGGCTCAGAAGGCTTACCAACCTTCTTCTTCCCCTTTTTGGTACTCTTTCTATCACCCTTCTTTGCTGTAGGCTGCTCCGTGATCTCCTCATCCACACTTTCATATTGGGAGGAGTTGTCGGAGTCAGCCAGGTTTTCCTCCCTCTCCATCCTCCTGATCTCTTCGCACACCACCTCCTCACCCAGGGCCTCAGAGACACCAGCCACTGGTCTCGAAGAGGGGGCAGACATCACCCCGGTTGTCCAAAGCTTTCACTGCCCCACACCCCAGTAGACGTTTTTCCTGCCTCCTCTGGTAAGAGGGACCTCTAATGGCCTTGTCTTTCCTCACCGGCCCCTCAGCCACTCTCCCGCCACCACTACCTGCCGCAGCAGAGGTCGCGCCACCAGGGGTTGCCCCCACAGTCTCCCCCCACCGGGCCTGCAGCGGTGTTGGTAAAGGAGCGAGGGCAGCCACTGTACGGGTGACCTAAGTCACCACACAGGTGGCACCTAATATCCACACAAGTAGCGGCGATACTGGGAATGTCATGTCAAAATGTCAACTCCAGAGAGTGACTCATTACAAGTCACCACGGTCACTCTCTTCACGCCATTTTGGTGGGACACTGCTTGCACAGCAAAGTCCCGCCAACCGGGCTCCCCCTTCACCAGCTCGTAGTTCGACCAGAAAAGCTCTAGCCCCTTCAGCCGAACGAAGCTGATGTTGAAGAAAAGGGTGGACGAAGGATGGATCAGGGCGAAGATGTCCGCCACCCTGAAGCCCATCTTCAGGAGGAGCTCCACCACCCTATTCCGGGGTGGGCAAGCTTCACTGCCCCTCCAGCGAAGACGGACCACATTCCTCCTCGCCACCCCCTGCTCGGCTGTCGGGAGGGACCATACGATTTCCCCCTCTCGTCTCTCTTGGGAGGCGGCCAAGCCATGTCTTTCCAACCAGAAAGACAGGTCCACCTCTCTGCCCTCTACCATGACCGACCGCTCTTTTTCTAGGCCCCCAGGAAACTGCGGCGCAAAACGCTGTCCCTGGAGTCCAGAGGCGAGGAGACCCCCAGAGAAACCCCCGGAGTTCCAGCCGTGACCCCCGCAAAAGTGCGGGTACGGGGCCTCACAGCTGGAGGGGCAGATGGGCCAGTCCCCCCTCACCCACCATCCCACCACCCACACTCACGCTTGCACCTCCACTCACACCCCTCTCCGCAATCATTCCCACATCCACTCCCTTATCTTCATCACTCATTCCACCATTCACCTCAGCCATTTCAACACAGATATTACTATTTACATTCTCAGCATGTTTTTTCCTGCCTTACGACTTTTTGCCTGATGGGGGCCCCGGATGCACGGTGCCCTGCATTGCACCCGCCTTACTCAGGAGTGCTGCCGCCCCTTTAAGAGCCGCAGAGCAGAGTCCACTTAATACACCCTGCCTGGGCTCAGGAGCAACAGCACCCCCAGAGCTCTCTGGCTCACTTGGGGCAGGGCCAGACATTACTTCCACTCCCTGCTCTTTACCTTGGCTTCTGGAGAACTGTGCCTGTCACTGCTCCCCCAGGAGCACCGGAGCCCCCTCACCACCCGACGCAGGTAAGCGGTCAGGGGACCCCGGCACCCATTTTCCTGGTCTCACCAACACATTAAAGGCATTTTCGGTGGGCGGGATACAGGGCAGTGGGCCCGCCAAGGCCATGTCCCCCGCCAGACTCGACCATAGCGGATGAAGCGACAGCCCGCAAGGCCTCACCCCCCCACCAGCTGCAATCACTGCGGGTGGGACAGTGACCGAGGAGGGACTATAGCCGGGGAAGCCACGTCCCCCGGCGCAGGCCGCCCAAGGGCCCCAGAGACAGACCCGACTGTATCGGATCTGCACTCAGGGGCCACAGGGAACGCTACAGCGGCACCAGGGGCCACAGCTCCCACACCAGTCACCACCACCACTGGCCTCAATGCAGGCCAATCCCCCTCGGCATCCAGCGGTGGAGGGGCCCCCGGCACAGCCTCATTGCTGGATCTACGCACAGGGGACCCCGACCTGGCCGCAGACACCGCCAGGGGCTGCGACCAAACCTTTGCACCGTTTTAGCTGTTGCTTCTCAGCCGATTCCGCCCCCTTTCTTGGTCTCTGGACCCCGAAAAGTGATCCAGCAGATCTTAGTGCAGATTCTTATGTGGGGGGCCCTGAGACCCCAGCTCTCGCCGTCGAGATGCGGCCCCGGCTGTGTGCCTTACTCCAAGTGCTGGGCCAGCCCCCCTGCCACAGAGGACTGGGCCCGAGCACCACCACCACTAACAACATCACCGGTGCCGCAATACTCCATATCGCTGCCCGAGTCTGAGTTGCCACCACCAGGCATGGCACCCAAACCCGAGCAGACTTTCTCTCCCCGCTCTCTTGCTGTGGACCCACCACAGGGCCCGAGCCGGGGTGGGCAGCGGGTTCCATATAGTGGGACGGGGAGCCGCAGGAAGGGGAACATAGACAAATTTGTCCGCTGCGGTGACCTTAGCTTTTTTATTTTTTTTCCGCTTAGTCCCCCTCCCGGTTGCCCCATCCTCGCAGATCTCATCCCCAAACAACAGCTCACCGAACCGTGCTGGGGACTCGACCTGCCGCATTTGCTGCAGGATGAGGCAGCCTCCCTCACTACAGCTACCGCTCCCTCCATCCTCCCCCTCGCTCCCACTTTCTTCCGAATTACTGGAGTCCGGTGGGAGAGCCACTTTCTCAGGGGCAATCCTGCTATATGATACCTGGGCACTCTCACTCACCAGGTCCTCAGGCGGGTATGGCACACCTTCGCCATCTTCCTCCTCCACCTGGTAGGGGCCTCCTGACCCCCCAGGAGACCCACTGGTTCGGGCCCTGAACCGGTCACTATTTTTCAGTTTTTCCTCAAAGGGGCCGCTTCTCTCCAGGATGTCCACTCTACGCTGTTCCAGGGACTTTATGTCCCCCTTCAACCTCCCCACCGTGGCGAAGACCTCTGCTTTCTTTGAGGCAGGGAGCCTGTTCTTTGCTATAGCTCTTGCTCCCTTCAACTCCTCCCGGAGCGTCATCAGCTTCTTGGCGATCTTCTCATACTTGCAGAGGTACGTGTAGATGGGGGGCCATAGATAGTGATTCGCTCACCCTCCACCCTGGAGCTCCAGATTAGGGGCTCCTCCGACGCACCTCTGCTCGCCCCCTGAGTTATTCTTTTTCCCCATTGTCCCTGGGACTGGCTAGATGGTAAAACAGATGGTGTATGAGGCCTCCCACCCCCCAGCTGGCTTGGACCCGGAGATGGGAGCCAGCGGCACAGCCCCACAACTCAGTCCCAGGAACAGTCCTCTTCTTGGAAAGGGAAGGCAAACAGTCCCTGGTAGTACATCCTCCCCTCCCAAGACCACGTAGCAGCACTTGGCTGCTAACTCCTCCTCTTCCTCTTCCAAGCTGCTCAGCTGCAATCTGACAAGCGCAGGCAACTTCAGCCTAGAACGGCAGTTGACACATGCCCTTTGCTCTTCTCTGGGTCTTTTCAAGACTAATGGAAGGAAAAACTTTGAATAAAATAAAATACACTACTGGATTGGGGGTTCCCAGCCGGTCCCCACACCTGTACAGGTATGACCTCAAGCTGTTTAGCGCCCGCCATCTGACAAAAGTGGGAAACTGCAGCCTAGAACAGCAGTTGACACATGCTTATCTCTTTTCTGGGTCTTTTCAAGAGGAATGGAAGAGATAACATTGAATAAAACAAAATCCTCTACTGGACTGGGGGTTCCCGGCTGGTCACCAATCCTAGTACTTGCCCAGCTTCAAGCTGCTTAGCAGACGCCATCTGATGAGCACAGGCAACTTCAGCCTAGAACGGCAGTTAACACATGCTTACCTCTTCTCTGGGTCTTTTCAAGATGAATGGAAGGAAAATCTTTGAATAAAACAAAATCCTCTACAGTACAGGCCCAGCCTCAATCAGCTTAGCGGACACCATCTGACGAGCGCATGCAACTTCAGCCTAGAACGGCAGTTGACACATGCTTAGCTTTTCAATGGGTCTTTTCAAGACGAATGGAAGGGAAATCTTTGAATAAAACAAAATCCTCTACAGGCCCAGCCTCAAGCAGCTTAGTGGACGCCATCTGACGAGCGCATGCAACTTCAGCCTAGAATGGCAGTTAACACATGCTTAGCTTTTCTCTGGGTCTTTTCAAGACGAATGGAAGGGAAAACTTTGAATAAAACAAAATGTTCCACAGGACCGGGGGTTCACAGCAGGTCCCCCATCCTGGTTCAGGCACAAGCTACTTAGCAGCTGCCATCTGACAAGCACAGGCAACTTCAGCCTACAACAGCAGTTGACACATGCTTAGCTCTTCTCTGGGTCTTTTCAAGACGAATGGAAGGGAAAACTTTGAATAAAACAAAAGCCTCTACTAGACCGAGGGTTCTGGGCCAGTCCCCATTCCGGTAGAGGACAGATTTCAAGGCTGCTTAGCGTCCGCATCTGACAAGCGCAGACAACTTCAGCCTAGAATGGCAGTTTACACATTCTCAGCTCTTCTCTGGGTCTTTTCAAGACGAATGGAAGGGAAAACTTGAATAAAACAAAATCATCTACTGGACTGTGGGTTCCCTGCCAGTCCCCCATCCAGTACAGGCCCAGCCTAAACCTGCTTAGTGGCCATCCTTCTGACGAGCGCAGACAACTTCTGACTAGAATAGAAGTTGACACATGCTTAGCTCTTCTTTGGGCCTTTTCAAGGGAAAACTTTGAATAAAATAAAATCCTCTACTGAACTGGGTGTTCCAAGCCAGTCCCTTACCCCAGTACAGGCCCGGCCTCAAGCTGCTTAGCGGCCGCTATCTGACAAACGCAGACAACTTCAGCCTAGAACGGCAGTTGACACATGCTTAGCTCTTCTCTGGGTCTTTTCAAGACGAATGGAAGGGAAATCTTTGAATAAAACAAAATCCCCTACTGGAAAGGGGGTTCCCAGCCGGTCCCCCTCCTGGTACAGGCGCAGCCTCAAGCTGCTTAGCGGCCACCATCTGATGAGAGTAGGTAACTTCAGCCTGGAACGACAGTTGACACTTGCTTAGCTCTTCTCTGGGTCTTTTCAAGACGAATGGAAGGAAAAACTTTGAATAAAATAAAATCCCCAACTGGAAAGGGGGTTCCCAGCCGGTCCCCCCTCCTGGTATAGGCGCGGCCTCAAGCTGCTTAGCGGCCACCATCTGATGAGAGTAGGTAACTTCAGCCTGGAACACAGTTGACACTTGCTTAGCTCTTCTCTGGGTCTTTTCAAGACGAATGGAAGGAAAAACTTTGAATAAAACAAAATCCCATACTGGACAGTGTTCCCGACCAGTCCCCTATCCCGGTACAGGCCCAGCCTCAAGCTGCTTAGCGGTTGCCATCTGACGAGTGCAGGTAACTAAAGCCTAGAACGGCAGTTGACACATGCTTAGTTCTTCTCTGGAGCTTTTTAAGACGAATGGAAGGGAAAACTTTGAATAAAACTAAACCCTCTACTGAACAGGGGGTTCCCAGCCTGTCCCACATCCTGGTACATCCCCGCCCTCAAGCTGGTTAGCAGCCGCCATCTGAAGTGTGCAGGCAACTTCAGCCTATAACAGTGGGGGATTCATGCTTAGCTCTTCTCTGGGTCTTTTCAAGACGAATGGAATGGAAAACTTTGAATAAAACAAAATCATCTAAATGACCAGTGGTTCCCAACTGTTCCCCCATCCCGGTACAGGCCGGCCTCAAGCTGCTAAGCAGCCGCCATCTGACGAGCACAGGCAATTTCAGCCTAGAACAGCAGTTGACACATGCTAAGCTCTTCTCTTGGTCTTTTCAAGACGAATGGAAGGGAAAACTTTGAATAAAGCAAAATCCCATACTGGACAGGGTTCCCGACCAGTCCCCTATCCTGGTACAGGCCCGGCCTCAAGCTGATGAGCGCAGGTAACTAAAGCCTAGAACGGCAGTTGATACATGCTTAGCTCTTCTCTGGGTCTTTTCAAGATGAATGGCATGGAAAACTTTGAATAAAACAAAATCATCTAAAGGACCAGTGGTTCCCAGCTGTTCCCCAATCCCAGTACAGGCCCTGCCTCAAGCTGTTAAACGGCCGCCACCTGACGAGCACAGGCACCTTCAGCCTAGAACAGCAGTTGACACATGCTAAGCTCTTCTCTTGGTCTTTTCAAGACGAACGGAAGGGAAAACTTTGAATAAAGCAAAATCCTCTAATGGACCTGGCTGGTACCCCATCCCAGTATAGGCCCTGCCTCAAGCTGCTGCCATCTGACGAGCACAGGCAACTTCAGCCTAGAAGGGCAGTTGACACATGCTTAGCTCTTCTCTGGGTCTTTTCAAGACGAATGGAAAGGAAAACTTTGAATAAAACAAAATGTTCTACTGGTCCGGGGGTTCCTGGCAGGTCCCCCATTCAGGGACAGACCCGGGCTCAAGCTGCTTAGCAGCAGCCATCAGACAAGTCAGGCAACTTCAGCCTAGAACGGCAGTTGACAAATGCTTAGCTCTTCTCTGGGTTTTTTCAAGACGAATGGAAGGGAAAACTTTGAATAAAACAAAATGCTCTACTGGACTGAGGGTTCCCAGCCACTCCCCCATCCCAGTAGCGGCCAGTCCTCAAAGATGCTCAGCATCCGCCATCTGATGAGCACAGGCAACTTCAGCCTAGAACAGCAGTTTACACATGCTTAGCTCTTCTCTGGGTCTTTTCAAGACGAATGAAAGGGTAAACTTTGAATAAAACAAATTTCGTTTGTGGACCGGGGTGTTCCTGGTAGGTAACCCATCCCAATACAAGCCCAGCCTCAAGCTGCTTATTGGCTGCCATGCGACAAGCGCAGGAAACTTAAGCCTAGAACAACAGTTGACACATGCTTAGCTCCTCTCTGGGTCATTTCAAGACGAATGTAAGGGAAAACTTTGAATACAACAAAATCCTCTACTGGACTGGTGGTTCCTGGCCAGTCCCCATCCCGGTACAGGCCCAGCCTCAAGCTGCTTAGTGATTGCCACCTGACAAGCGCAGGTAATTTCAGAGAAGAAGGGCAGTTGACACATGCTTAGCTCTTCTCTGGGTCTTTTCAAGACTAATGGAAGGGAAAACTTTGAATAAAACAGTACCCTCTACTAGACTCTCGGTTCTCCGCCAGTCCCCCATCCGGGAACAGGCCTCAAGCTGCTTAGCGGCCGCCATTTGACAAAGCACAGGCAACTTCAGCCTAGAACGGCTGTTGACACATGCGTAGCTCTTCTTGGGGTCTTTTCAAGACGAATGTAAGGGAAAACTTTGAATAAAACAAAATCCTCTACTGGACTGGTGGTTCCTGGCCAGTCCCCCATCCCGGTACATGCCCAGCC
Source organism: Oophaga sylvatica (assembly GCA_033576555.1). NCBI lineage: Eukaryota > Metazoa > Chordata > Amphibia > Anura > Dendrobatidae > Oophaga > Oophaga sylvatica. The sequence goes on along the minus strand of JARQOD010000004.1, from coordinate 158,909,968 downwards.
TCAAGCTGCTTAGTGGTTGCCACCTGACAAGCGCAAGTAATTTCAGAGAAGAAGGGCAGTTGACACATTCTTAGCTCTTCTCTGGGTCTTTTCAAGACTAATGGAAGGGAAAACTTTGAATAAAACAGAACCCTCCAGTTGACCGGCGGTTCTCCGCCAGTCCCCCATCCGGGAACAGGCCTCAAGCTGCTTAGCGGCCGCCATCTGACGAGCGCAGGCAACTTCAGCCTAGAACGGCAGTTGACAAATGCATAGCTCTTCTCTGGGTCTTTTCAAGACTAATGGAAGGGAAAACTTTGAATAAAACAGAACCCTCCAGTTGACCGGCGGTTCTCCGCCAGTCCCCCATCCGGGAACAGGCCTCAAGCTGCTTAGCGGCTGCCATCTGACGAGCGCAGGCAACTTCAGCCTAGAACGGCGGTTGACAAATGCTTAGCTCTTCTCTGGGTCTTTTCCAGATTAATGGAAGGGAAAACTTAGAATTTAACAAAATGCTCTACTGGACTGGAGGTTCTCTTCAAGTCCACCTTCCCAGTACATTCCTGGCCTCAAGCTACTTAGCAGCCGCTATCTGATGAGCGCAGGTAATGTCAACCTAGAACGGCAGTTGATGCATGCTTAGCTCTTCTCTGGGTCTTTTCAAGACGAATGGAAGGGAAAACTTTGAATAAAACAAAATCCTCTACTGGACCGGGTGTTCCCGGCCGGTCATCCATCCCGATACAGACCAGGACTCAAGCTGTTTAGCGGCCACCATCTGATGAGCGCAGGCAATGTTATCCTAGAACAGCAGTTTACACATGCTTATCTCTTCTCTGGGTCTTTTCAAGACTAATGGAAGGGAAAAGTTTGAATAAAACAAAACCCTCTACTAGACCACCAGTCCCCCTTCCGTGAACAGGCCTCAAGCTGCTTAGCGGCCACTATCTGACGAGCTCAGGCGACTACAGGCTTGAACGGCAGTTGACACATGCTTAGCTCTTCTCTGGGTCTTATCAAGACGAATGGAAAGGAAAACTTTGAATAAAACAAATTCCTCTACTGGATGTTCCCAGCCGGTCCTCCACCCCAGTATAGGCCCGGCCTCAAGCTGCTTAGCAGCCGCAATCTAACGAGCGCAGGCAACTTCAGCCTAGAACGGCAGTTGATACATGCTTATCTCTTCTCTGGGTCTTTTCAAGACGAATGGAAGGGAAAACTTTGAATAAAACAAAATCCACTAAGTGACCAGGAGATCACAGCCGGTACCCCATCCTGTTACAAGCCCAGCCTCAAACTGCTTAGCAGCTGCCATTTGACGAGCACATGCAAACTCAGCCTACAACGGCAGTTGACACATGCTTAGCTCTTCTCTGGATCTTTTCAAGACGAATGGAAGGGAAAACTTTGAATAAAATATAATCCTCTAATGGACCAGGGGTTCCCGGACAGTCCCCCATCGAGGTACAGGTCCGGCCTCAAGCTGCTTAGTGGTCGCCATCTGACGAACGCAGGCAACTTCAACCTAGACCGGCAGTTGACACATGCTTAGCTCTTCTCTGGGTCTTTTCAAGACGAATGGAAGGGAAAACTTTGAATAAAAGAAATTCCTCTTCTGGACTGGATGTTCCTAGCCGGTCACCCATCCTTGAACAGGCCCAGCCTCAAGCTGCCTAGCGACCACAATATGACAAGAACAGGGAACTTCAGCCTAGAACAGCAGTTGACACATGCTTAGCTCTTCTCTGGGTCTTTTCAAGACGAATGGAAGGGAAAAGTTTGAATAAAATAAAATCTTCTACTGGACAGGGGTTCCCGGACAGTCCCCAACCCCGGCTCAGGCCCGGCGTCAAGTCGCTTAGCGGCCGCCATCTGACTAGCGCAGGTAACTTCAGCCTAGAATGGCAGTTGACACATGCTTAGCTTTGAATAAAATAAAATCCTCTATTGGATCAGGGGTTCCCAGCCAGTCCCCCACCCCGGTACAGGTCTGGCCTCAAGCTGTTTAGCAGCCGCCTTCTGACGAACGCAGGCAACTTCAGCCTAGAACAGCAGTTCACACATGCTTATTTCTTCTCTAGGTCTTTTCAAGACGATTGGAAGGGAAAATATTGAATGAAACAAAAAACTTGACAGTACCAGGGATTCCGGCCTGTCACCCATCCCAGTATAGGCCCAGCATCATGCTGCTTAGCGCTGCCATCTGATGAGTTCAGGGAACTTCCGTCTAGAACAGCAGTTGACACATGCTTAGCTCTTCTCTGGGTCTTTTCAAGACGAATGGAAGGGAAAACATTGAATAAAACAAAATCCTCTATTGGACTGGGGGTTCCCGGCATATCCCCCATCACAGTACAAGCTCTACCTCAAGCTGCTTAGTGGCCACCAGCTTTCGAACGCAGGCAACTTCAGCATAGAAAGGCAGTTGACACATGCTTAGCTCTTCTCTGGGTCATTTCAAGACAAATGGAAGGGAAAACTTTGAATAAAACAAAATCCTCTACAGGACCGGGGTTCCCGGCTGGTCCCCCATAAGCTCAGTATGGATTACACAAGAATATAAAAAGCAGATCCGCAAGAAATAATCACACTTGTGGGCCAATGTTCCCGGTGTCAATGATGCACTTAGAGTGGTGGGTGGAGGAGGACTTTATAGCTAAAAGGGTACTGTATCACAAGCATACAGCTGTATACTGTCTAGGGTGTTATGAATGTGCTAGAGATGGTTTCTTAGCAGAGGCTCCCTCTGGTGGTTACAGACAGTACTGAACCTTTCAGCGAGAAATGGCAATCTGGGATCACTGACTGGTCTGATATAAGGGAGGTTCCCTCCCATGATGGTTGCCGGTGATCAATTGTTCTTGTCTCAATTGTGGTTCCTGGTTCATTTGGAAGTTGGCTGAGTCTTGCCTGCATCTTCTGCTTTCAGATAAGATATTTTCTGCTTTTCTTTTTGTGCTTGCTTTTTGCTTAGTTTTCTGCACTTTTGTGGAGGTCAGCAGGGTCCCCTCCGGGGGCCTGTGCTCCTCTCAGTTTATCTGTAGCCACTGTTATTTGTTCATTTGCTTATTCCTGTTTTTTCAGTGGCTGCGGCTTAGTTTTGTTACACCAGAGACCTGATTTAGGTGGTGGAGATCATGTGATCTCAGGTGTTTTTGCAATCAGAAGAGTTGGTATTTTTTAGGGTTTTTTGTTGGATTGCAGTCAGAATTCTTTCCTGTACTTTTCTGTCTAGACAGATTGGGCCCCAGCGTTTGCTCATTCTATTTTCTGTCTGTGTCCGTGCTTTCTTCTTGTCTAACCGCTATTACATGTTTGGAGGCTTCCTATTTTCTTTGGGGATTTGCTCCGGGGCAGATAGCTTTCATCTTTCTGCCTTTAGGTGTAGTTATCTCTCAGGCTGTGACGAGGCATCTAGGATCAACGTAGGAACGCTCCACGGCTACCTCTAGTTGTGTGGTTAGTTCAGGTTACTGCAATGCAATAGGTTCCAGACTCTCTGGTGTATTGCCATTTTTGCTTTTTCTCCTCAGCTACCTAAACATAACAGTATCACCGGCCCAAACTGAAAATTATATGGTACTCACAGAAGGGAAAAATAGTGTGGAAAAAAAAAAGTCAGCGTTGTTAGAGATTTTTATTTTTCTGTTTGTTGCATTTTTTTCCTCTTTTTCTCTGGGTGCTGAGGAGGATTTTTTTTCTCTCAATGGAGTTTGCACAGTTGTCTGGCCGTGTGGATCAGCTTGCCACTGAGGTTCGGAGTAATGCTACCTATCTTGCTAGGTTGCCGGTTGTGGAACCTAGGATTCCCATGCCATATTTGTTTTTGAGGGATCGAGCTAAATTTCTGAATTTCAAAAATAACTGTAAGTATGTTTTTTGCCTTAAAACCTAAGTCCTCGGGGAGCGCAGCACAGCAGGTTCAAATTGTTATCTCTCTCCTGCACGGCGACCCTCAGGATTGCGCTTTTTCCCTGACACCTGGGGATCCTGTTTTGAATGATATTGATGTATTTTTTCTGGCTCTGGGGTTATTGTACGATGAACCTAATGTCACTGACCAAGCTGAAAAAACCTTGTTGGCATTAAATCAGGGTCTTGAAGACGCTGAGTTGTACTGTCAGAAATTCCGAAAGTGAGCAGTCCTGACCAAATGGAATGATGATGCTTTGGCAGCCCTTTTTTGGAGGGGCTGTCAGAGAATGTAAAGGATGTTATGGTGGGATTCCCTGCTCCCTCTGGTCTCAATGATTCTATGTCATTGGCTATTCAAATTGACAGACGTTGGCATGAGCGCAGAGGTATGCGTGAGATGGTGTTGCCTTGTGAGCCAGCTCCTGGGCCCATGCAGTGTGATGGAGTGACTTCTGGGACTCAGCATCATGAGTTTCGTAAGCGCAATGGGTTATGTTTCTACTGTGGTAACGCTTCTCATGCTATCTTTGTCTGCCCTAAGCGGGGAAGACGTTTTGCACGCTCAGTTGTCTTGGGTAGTGTTCAGACTAAATTTCTGTTGACTGTTACCCTGATTTGCTCCCTGTCCACATTTTCTGCTCAGGCTTTTGTTGATTCAGGAGCAGCTATTAACCTGATGGATTTTGACTTTGCCAAACGTTGTGGGTTTCCCATGATACCCCTGCGGAAGTCTATTCCCCTACTGGGCATTGATTCTACCCCTTTGGCGGAGAATAAACCCCAGTTTTCTACTCAGGTGATAATGAGTGTTGAACCAGATCATCAGGAGAGTTGCAAATTTCTGGTGCTGCATAATCTGCATGACTTTATTGTACTGGGTTTCCCTTGGTTACAGACTCATAATCCTGTTTTGGATTGGAAATCTGTGTCTGTGACCAGTTGGGGATGCCAATGTGTTAATACTAGTGTTGAGCGATACTGCTCGATATCTAAAAATATCGGATCGGAATGGTATCGCCGATATCACTAACTATAGGCGATATCCGATTCCGATACCGGAAGTCCCATGTAAGTCTATGGGAACAAAATATCGCAACTAAAAAACACTTTCTTTCCTTGTAAACACAAAATATACACACTTAGAATACATATATATATATATATATATATATATGTAGCCTTTCCGGGGGGTTTAGCTCTAGGATCGCTGTCTGGGTAGACAGAATGGCACGGAAACAGTTCATTCAGACAGCAGTTTGGTGAAAACTGGCCGCAACCAGTTTTATTAAAGTCCACAGCACACAGATAAAAACAAATCATAAACAGAAAACCTGGGCTTGTCTAGCCTCTAATTACACTTAGATAGATGGCCCTCTCTATCCGGGACTCAGACTCTACCAGTCTGTGCCCAAAACAACACATATGATATATGTTACCAATATGGAGTTTCACAGACACTCCTCTTTATGTCCGAAGGCAACTCCAATGTCCAGACTTGAGAGAGGTCACCTCCTATTCAGTCGCTATTCGCACGGATTCTCACTGCGACTACTCCTGTGTCCGGGGTACTTCCTGCACCCAGACTGAGATAGCTCACACTCTTAGAGACTGCTTCCTTGTGCCAGGACACCTCCCTGTGTCCGGGCTAAAGACAGCTCCCACACTCTTGGAGACACCTTCTGTGCCTGGACCCTTGTCCAGACTGAATGAGCTCTCAGATTGTGTTTGCAGACACCTACTTCTGGTCTCCTAATCAAGACCTGAGTAGTTTCAGGCCTGTGCTGCAAGTGTGTGCTGACTGTGAGGTGTAGTGACCTTTCTCTACCACTAGGTTTACAAAGCCACACATTTCCCTTATACCTAGGCGAAATGCACACCCCATTCAACACACATTCCTTCACTGTCTCACATATCCCCTCCCTCTTCTCCAGACCGGAGGGCTGGTCATCCAGACCGGAGGGCTGGTCAACAATCCAACAGAGACAGTGACCTCTGGACCAGTCATGGCCCTCATCAACTTCATCCTCACCACTGTCATAGCCAACATCAGCTTTCTCTTCATCTGAAGCATCCGCACTACCCTGTACCCTCCCAGGCCTATGCTCTCTGCGGGCCTCGGGTATCCTGCACGGTTTCATCTTGACCTTAGGGCCGGGCTCATTTTCGATATAGTGCCTGGCCAGAGAAGTACGACCCGACACATCAGAACACTTCTGCTGACTCTTCCTCAGAAACTCACGTACCTCCTGTCCCTGGTGCACTGACCCTGTGTCACCAACTATCACAGAAGGTATAGGGGGTCTTTCACTTTTCTCCAGTTCCCCACTTTCAGGCTCTTCTGGCAAGACATGCCCAGAAGCCCCACCGTCCGTCCCACACTCTACTTCCTCAGTCACCTCTGGCTCACTGTCAGGGCTATACCCTTCATTTTCATTCATATCCTGCTCACTTTCAGGAGTATAGAATTCATTCTCATTCATATCCTGCTCACTTTCAGGAGTATAGAATTCATTCTCATTCACATCCTGATCTGGAACCTTAGTTAACATGTCATCCACAACATTAACTTCATCATCTGGTCCCTCAAGTATGTGACTATGTGACAACCCCAGCACTACACTTCTATATAGTTCAGGTACTAGGAGCTGACTCACAACCTCTCCCTGGACTTCAGTGTTTATGACAACATGAGAGAACCTCTCCTCAGAGTCAGGCTCCTGGGAAACCTCATTTAGAACAATCATATTTTCCTGTGCTGTTTTAAGAGAGGGTTCTCGCCACTGCTCACTCTCAAAACTGTCACAGGACACAGGCAAGTCAGGGACACTTGGTTCCCGAGAACCACCATCCTCGTCTCCCAACATCACCTGCAAAGGAATTTCATCACTATCACAGTCATCATTATTATCAACATCATTATCATGACTATGATCAGTATTATCATCACTATCATTACCAGCATCAGCACCATTTTCATGGTCATCATTATCAGGTTCATCATCATCATTAGCATTATCATCATCATTATCACATAATTTTAACATCCCACTAGCATCGTGTTCCGCCCCTCGGGACTGCGTACCCTCAGTAGGGGCTTCATCACACTGTCCATCAGAATCACCCTTCCCCCAGAGATCCTTAGACCGGGGAAAGTCATTACCCAATATAACGGGTTGCACCAGGGTCTTCACTACCCCCACTTCACATGAAATCTCCCCGAGTTTGGGGACCAAGTCCACGGCAGTCTCTGGGTAGACTTTGGTGTCTCCACGGATGCACACCATACTCAGGCGCTTATCAGGGATAAAGTCCCTATCAATCAGGCTGTCACATACGGAAGTCACTGGACTCTCTGAGTCCAAGAGGGCCTGCGCTGAGCAACCATTTGTAACCACCGGGGACACCTGTGGTCCAGTCTCTTCGGTTGCGGTGGTCACACACACAGGTTCTGCGCAGAGAGAGAGGGATCTGCCAACATCACGGCACATAGGCTCCCCCTCTAGTGGACAGTTGGCTGCAATTTCACGACATCTCCAACACTGTCCATCACACTCTTCCACCCACATGTCCCCTCGGGCCTGAACCCGCTTATCAGCATATCCCATGTCCCCAACAGCTGGAACGCTCTTACCGGGAGAGTTCGACGTCCGGGAACTCTGAAGTGACGTCCTCTCAGACGGCTGTACCTCAGGAGAACATGCTCGGGTGTAGCGGTTCACTGTAGGACATGCTCGGGTGTAGCGGTTCACTACCACCTTTTCAACTCCATAATCAGGCCTGCTGACTGCAGACTCCCAACTGTATCTCCAGTCATGAACTCCCCTGGCATGGGCTGTCACCGTAACACCCAGCCGGGTACGAATCTCTGCTTTCAGCTTGGCATAGTCTTGGCTGTCCTGCTCGCTCAGGTCAGCATAGGCCACCTGGGGCACTCCAATCAGATAGGGTGCGACCATCATGGCCCACTCAGATAGGGGCAGATTCTCCTTCTCTGCCAGTCTCTCAAACTTAGTAAGATATTCCTCCACATCATCACGAGGTGTCATCTTTTTCAAGGACCGTCTTACCGCCTTCTTTACAGCGGACAATGCAGGTACCTTCACAACATTACTCGGGTACAAGGTGCTGAGAGCTGCAATCCGCTCCCTCAGCAATCGGTTAAACTCCTGCTGCTGCTTCCAGCTCTGCAGGTGTTTCTTAACAAGCTCCTCCATACTGCTGGACTTATCTGTCTCAACTACGGCAGTCTTATGTTGCACATTAACTTGCGCCATTTGTTCAAACAGCGCCTCCATGCTGTCATCCATGCTGTCAGACTTCTCTGTCTTAACAACGGCAGTCTTCACTCAAGACATACACACTACACAGCTTTTTTCCACAGAAGATTCAGCTTGCTGTGCAACCACTTTTTTTTTTTTTTTTTTCCTTTGCAAAGTCTATTAGGGCTACTGTCTCTTTAAGACTGCTCCACAAACTTTTCTTTTGCTGCTGCACATTCCACAGTCATTTTCACAACAAGTTCAGCTTTGCTGTGCATACATTTTCTCTCTGCAGACCCTATCAGGGCCACTGTCTCTCCAAGACTGCTCCAAACAGACGTTTCTGCTGACACACACTTTTTTTTTTTTTTCTGTTGCTATTTCAATAGACTTCACCTTTAATGCTGTCTCTCGCCACTGTGCTGCATGCACACTCCAGCACTAACTGTACCAGGCCCTGCGCTGCCCCAGCATTCTCCACCAATTGTAGCCTTTCCGGGGGGTTTAGCTCTAGGATCGCTGTCTGGGTAGACAGAATGGCACGGAAACAGTTCATTCAGACAGCAGTTTGGTGAAAACTGGCCGCAACCAGTTTTATTAAAGTCCACAGCACACAGATAAAAACAAATCATAAACAGAAAACCTGGGCTTGTCTAGCCTCTAATTACACTTAGATAGATGGCCCTCTCTATCCGGGACTCAGACTCTACCAGTCTGTGCCCAAAACAACACATATGATATATGTTACCAGTATGGAGTTTCACAGACACTCCTCTTTATGTCCGAAGGCAACTCCAATGTCCAGACTTGAGAGAGGTCACCTCCTATTCAGTCGCTATTCGCACGGATTCTCACTGCGACTACTCCTGTGTCCGGGGTACTTCCTACACCCAGACTGAGATAGCTCACACTCTTAGAGACTGCTTCCTTGTGCCAGGACACCTCCCTGTGTCCGGGCTAAAGACAGCTCCCACACTCTTGGAGACACCTTCTGTGCCTGGACCCCTTGTCCAGACTGAATGAGCTCTCAGATTGTGTTTGCAGACACCTACTTCTGGTCTCCTAATCAAGACCTGAGTAGTTTCAGGCCTGTGCTGCAAGTGTGTGCTGAATGTGAGGTGTAGTGACCTTTCTCTACCACTAGGTTTACAAAGCCACACATTTCCCTTATACCTAGGCGAAATGCACACCCCATTCAACACACATTCCTTCACTGTCTCACAATATATATATATATACATGTCATTGTGACATATATATATACATATATTTATAGTTTATTCACTTCTACATAGTAAAATAGCCTCTGATTCAATTGCCGGGTAAAGCCGGCATTTGTGAAAAGACAGAAGCACCCGAGGGTCCAGTCGCCACAGAGATGTTGCATCGCACCCAGCGAACAGGATTCAGAAGCTCGCTATAAGCGAGTCCTGTGTGCCTTAATTGAACTGTTTTTTTGCTTGAGAATTGCAAAAATCATCATAGACTGTATTTGCCATTTTTCCGTCATATCTGCGCCACGAGGCACAGGTGAAGAATAAGGGGGTGCTCTCGTGGGCGTACACTCACTCCGTGGCGCGAAAACGATGTCCGCACACTCTAAATGTTACTGCAATGTAAGATCGTGCCCCACAGCTCTGGAGTTCCGCCTCCTCATCCTCCTCAGTGGGCGTAAACGAACACGAAGGTCCCGCCTCCCTACAAAAGATGTCGCCTCTCCTGATGCTAATGACACATGTGACTTTGCTGAGATGGCGAATGGACGTGAGCAGAAGTGGGAAGGGATGGAGGAGTCAGAGCTCTCCCCCACGGAAGCGACCCGATCGCCACGGAGCCACCGTTTGGCACCCGGCCTGGAAACCCTCCTACGCTGGAAGAAGCGGAGGATACCCTGAGAGACCTGGCCCGGCACCGGGAGGAGGTCGCCAGGATGGAAGCGAGCTGGCGGGCCCTAAAACTACAATTGGAGCGGCGCCAATCCCTCTTACCCCCTGAAGTGTCTGTACCGGAAGGTGAGGCACCCGTTCCAGTAGAGGAGGCCGTGCGGGCATCCCAGCCCTTGCAATCTGAACCGGTTGCCAGTATCTCAGTGGAGGCACCCGTTCCAGTACAGGAGGCCGTGCGGGCATCCCAGCCCTTGCAAACTGAACCGGTTGCCAGTATCACAGTGGAGGCACCCGTTCCTGCAGAAAACGCCGCACCAGCACCCCAGATCCCGCTGTCTGCCCCCGTCGCTGAGGCAGAAGAAGCGACACCCGTCCTCATGGAGGAGGCCGCGCAGGCACCAGAGCTCTACCTGCCTGTACCGGAGCCCCGACCGTCATCTGTTCCAGAGCCGGCTGCTTCCGCCGCAGGTGAGCGCCGCCAGGACTGGCGGGCGCCAGGAGAGCTGCCGCAAACCGTACATCGTAAGCTGGCGTTTGATGGTGGAGACATGGAGATGCTGGTGGAGGAGAATTACAACCGGCGTCAGGAGGAAGAGTGGAGACGTCGGGAGCGGGAAGCAGAGCAACAAAGGGAGCAGCGAGAATCCCAAAAGCTTCGGCAACGTCACCTGGAGAAGGACCTGGCAGAGAAGGCACGTATGAGAAAGGATAAAAGTACGGTGAGGGAGCCGCGGCGTAAGGGTGCAGTACGGAACTTTAAGTTAAAAGGTGGTTGGGGCTTCATCCAGGAGCCTGGACTTTATTTAGAAGTTTTTGTAACCCGGCGGGACGTGGAGGCTCACCTCCCAGAAGGACACCCGGGGAGGGACCTGTTGCCAGGAGACTTGGTGACTTACACCCGACACTGGGGTTACAATGGATGGTACGCCCTAAATGTTACCAGGTGCGACCCCTACTCCCCAGAGTGTCAGGAAACTGACAGACCCTACGAGCCTTCAGCCTCCCTCAACCAGGCCTCTGCACAAGTGCCCACCCCACGCCGTAAATCTCCCCAGCCTCCCTCAGTGGTCTCCTCAGCAGCCCCAGCTATGGACATGATAATGATAGCTGGCCCGTACCCGGCGCCTGTTAGGCCCCTGGGGTTCGTTCAGTCCGGGACATAGGGGTCCAGACCCGGAGGGAGATGAAAGAGGTGGCCACACAGACCCATATAGCGGGTCACGACGTCACTGTACTGGCCACACGACGTCATCAGGTCTGGGTGGACCCTCCTGTCACGGATGTTTGGCAAGCTCCAGAAGAGTACCAGGTGGTACCTGGAAGAGGCCAGCCAAAGAAGTCTAAATAACCCGGACAGGGTCTCTGTATGTAAATAGTTAAATTATTGATGTACCCGGACAGGTGAATGTTCATAAAAAGAAATTTATTGCCTTAATATACCCAGGTTGGGTAATGGTTTGATGTACCCGGACGGGTGAATGTTCAGAAGAACAAGTTTATTGTTGCCTTAATATACCCAGGTTGGGTAATGGTGTTTCACTGTAATGAAAATGTTGAACTTTGAAGCCATGAACTGTACTGGCTCACAAATTTTTCTGTAAATAGTTGGCACTTCGGTGCTCCATTTTGGTTTTACAAAAACTTTACTGTGCACTATTTTCAACTACCTCAGAAACTAAAAACCCGTTTGGTGTGGCCGAAAGTGAGGTCTGCTCAAGGAAAGTCTTGCAGCCCACCCAAGACCACAGTTGGAGGTTTGGAGCGGGTCCTCCACAAGCACAAGTAAAGGACACTGTGAAGTTACCCCGGTGGGGTTGTAGTCCTAAGAAGTCTCCACGAACTTCGGCACTAATGCTATTTGCACTTTTGTTGAATATGTATTTATTAACACACATGTATAACACATATCAAGGGTATGAACAGTAACAAAACATGTCACATAATATAAGCCATTTGCACTTTTGTAATGTTATTATTAAAAATTTTATTATGCAACGTTTAACTTGAAGTGTTTCCTGCTTTCTTACTACGTCGCATAGTCCACTCTGCTACATCACTTTGCACCATTGCTCTATCTCACATCTATCTGCCCTGGAAGGATAGCGTGTTACCTGTAGAAGACTTTTCACCTACCTGCACTACACCATCCTTCCAGAGGACCTGCACAGCAGCGCTGGACACCCTGACCAGGTACTACAGGTGGCGTCACGACAAACTACACGAACATTCTATCATCCCCTGGAAATATCCCACATTCCAGTGATCGCCCAGGTCACGGACAGAGCTGTGCTACTCGTGACATCCCCCATAGAAGTCGACGTGATCGGTGCCGAGTACCCCAAAACCCCTGTCTCTGTGCGACTCAACTTCCCTCACTGTGCTGGCACTTTACATTTACAATGCCTCTGGGTTTTTTTTTTGGGGGGGTGGGGAACATTCAGACTTTTGCTATGGGGCCCCATGATTTATATGTACGCCCCTGCTGCTGAGGCATGGTATTTAAGGCTGTTAAGGAGCCAACATACATGGACCTTGCCAGCAGCGTCAGACTGGAGTACCTTGGGCCCACCAGAGAAAATATATTCTTGCGGCCCAACATCATACTTCCCAACCTTTGAATAAGGGAAAGAGGGACAAAGGCTGTGGCACGCTGTGCATGCTGCAGAAAATTTTAGGCCATGCCACGTTGCACCACAGACTGTCCAGGAGTTGGTGGATGCTTTAGTCCAGGTGTGGGAGGAGATCCCTCACGAGACCATCCGTCGCGCTCATCAGGAGCATGGCCAGAAGTTGTAGGGAGGTCATACAGCATACCTCCCAAATTTGGAAGACAGGAAAGAGGATTAAAGGCTGCGGCGCGTGTTGCGCGCCGCTGAAAATTTTAGGCCACGCCCCGACAACACCCATTTCACAGCTAATCACACCCATATCCTCGCCCCAAGCGTAACCATTTAGCACTGCTGATCACACTGACTGGTAATGAGGGCACAGTGGCTGGTACTGAGGAAAAGAAAGAAAGAGCAGCGAGAGAGAAAGAACAAACAGAGAAAGAAAGAGAGGAAAGAAAGAAAAGAGAGAAAGAAAGGACAGAGAGAAAAAAGAACAGAGAGCGAGAAGGAAAGAACAGAGAGCGAGAAAGAAAGACTAGAGAGAGAGCCATAGGCGTAGCTAGGGTTTTGGTTTAGTGGGGGCAAAACTTCTGAGTGGGCCATCATCAGAGAACCTCAGCAAATGACCGCGATGTTGGCCAAAATAATCTATATATAAAAAGACCAATATTGATATTACCGCCATATGGTCTGTGTTAAATAATACCAGTCCTACAGAACATATAATAGATTACAGCACAGGTACAGATAATGACTTACCGCTGATGTTCTTTCTAATGGAATTGTTCACTTTTCATGTCTTTTCCATCTGGCCCACACCAACATGACGACTTCTCCAGCCAGGACTCAACTGCACCCCCCATTAAAAAAAAAATAAAAAAAAAACTCACCTCCCGGCTCCTGTGCTGCTCACTGTTCTCCCTCTCAGCGTCTGACAGCGGTGATGTTATTGTGCCCGCTGTCATACGCTGAGAGGGGGATTATGGGAGAGTAGGAGCGCTCGCTCCTTCTCTCTCCATGCGGTCAGCTTTATCGGCTGGATGCCGATACAGCTGACCCTCCGATGACGGGTGGGGGGCCCACTGCTGGCACCGGGCCCCCCCAACGCCTGTTCAGGCCCCATAGCTTCCGGGCGGCAGAGCAGGGAGAGCGATTCTCCCTGCTCTGCCGCAGAATGTAACTGTATCGTAGCTCCTGGTGGGCCCCCTCAGAGCGCGGGCCCCGGGGCCACCACCCCCTCTGCCCCGCGACCTATCCTTTCAAATCAGGGCCCACCACGCAGGAGCTGGGGCCCACCGTAGGTTTCTCCGGTGTCCCGGTGCCTCAGTCCGACCCTGCTTGCCAGCCTGATAATACCAGGCCACAGCAGTCTGCATATCTTGGCTGGTTAACAAAAATAGGGGATCCCCTCGAAAAAAATTTGGCGTGGGGTCCCCCCTATTTTTGTTAACCAGCCAGATGAAGCAGACTGCTGAGGCCTGGTTTTTCAGGCTGGTAAGGATCCAATATCCATGGACCTTGCCAGCCTGAAAATACCAGGCCACAGCAGTCTGCTTAGCTTGGCTGGTTAACAAAAATAGGGGATCCCCTCGAAAAAAAAACGGCGTAGGGGTCCCCCTATTTTTGTTAACCAGCCAAGTAAAATGCAGACTGCTGCGGCCTGGTATTAAAAGACTGTCAAGGCCCATGGATTTTGGCCCTCAACAGCCTGATAATACCAGGCTACAGCAGCCCCACATTTGGCGCATCAAAAGATGTGCCAATTGTGGCACTTTACCCGGCTCTTCCCACTGCCCTGTAGCGGTGGCAAGTGGGGTAATAAGGGGTTAATGTCACCATTGATTGCACGGTGAGAATAAGCCCGGTTAATAATGGAGAGGTGTCAATAAGACACCGATCCATTATTAATCCCAAAGTTTTTAAATGTATAAAAAAAAAGACACAGCAAGAAAAAAGTATTTTACTGAAATAAAAAAGACAACACAGTTTTCATTTCTTTTATTATACTCTCATTCCTGTGACGCCATCGATCTCCTGTAAAAAAAGAAAAAAAACAAACCAACAGTATACCACCTGTCCGACGCAGTCCATAGTAACGAGGGTCGACGACGATCCAGCTCTGCTACATCGCAATGACAGGCAGAGCCTGTCATCGCAACGCAGCACAGCTGATTACCTGCTTCCCGGCGGTGACGTCATCGGACTGACTGCTTTACGGCCGGGATTACCCAGCAGTCACTGCAGTTATCATGAGAAACTGCATGTGACCGCCGGGGAAAGATGATGGCGGCCATCAAGCAGTCCAGCCCGTGACCGCCGGAGATCTTCTGCCAGGTAAGTGCCGCTGACTCCTGACAGACCCGACCGACGGACACTGACAGTGACAGTGACAAATCCGATTCCGGTATCCGATAAGACGAAAATATCGGAACTAAGTATCGAAAGTCCGATAGAGCTAATATCGGCCGATACCCGATACTTGCGGTATCATATCGCTCAACACTAGTTAATACTGACACTCCTGTTTTTTCTGCCTCTCCCTAGTCTCAGGATGTTCCTGACTTTTTGACTGATTTTTCAGATGTATTTAGTGAAAGTAAGTCTGCATCCTTGCCCCCTCACAGGAGCTATGATTGTGCTATTGAATTAGTGCCTGGTGGTAAATATCCTAAAGATCGCCTTTTTAACTTGTCTGTACCTAAACACGATGCTATGCGATCTTATATCAAGGAGTCATTGGAGAAGGGTCATATCAGACCATCCTCTTTACCCTTGGGCGCAGGTTTTTTCTTTGTGGCCAAAAAGGATGGTTCATTGAGGCCGTGTATTGATTATCGTCTCTTGAATAAGATCACTGTGAAGTATCAATATCCGTTACCCTTGATTTCTGACCTGTTTTCCAGAGTGAAAAGTGCTAGTTGGTTTACCAAGCTTGACCTCAGGGAGGCGCATAACCTTATTCGCATTAAGCACAGGGATGAATGGAAGACGGCGTTTAATACCTCAGAGGGGCATTTTGAGTACCTAGTGATGCCCTTTGGGCTCACAAATGCTCCTTCCGTCTTCCAATCCTTCATGAATGACATTTTCAGGGATTTTGTGGATAAATTTCTGATGGTTTATTTGGATGATATCTTGATTTTTTCCAGTGACTGGGACTCTCATGTGAAACATGTTTGGACTGTGTTCTGGATTTTGAGAGAGAATGCACTGTATGTGAAGTGATCAAAGTGTCTTTTTGGCATACAGAAGGTCTCATTTCTGTGATTCATTTTGTCTCCGTCTGTTATTGAAATGGATGCTGTCAAGGTTCAGGCCATCTGTGATTAGGTCCAACCTACTTCATTAAAGGCTCTTCAGAGATTTTTGGGTTTTGCCAATTTTTATCGTAAATTTATTGGTAATTTCTCCGGTATTGTTAAACCATTGACTGATTTGACCAAAAACGGTTCTGATGTAGTGAAATGGCCTCCTGAGGCAGTTTCTGAGTTTCAGGAACTTAAGCAGAGATTCACTTCTGCTCCTATTCTACTGCAGCCTGATATTTCTCTACCATTTCAGGTGGAGGATGATGCCTCTGAAATTGGGGCAGGTGCGGTTTTGTCCCAAAGAGATCCAGAGACCTCTAAGAGTAACCCTTGTGCCTTTTTCTCTCGAAAATTTTCTCCAACTGAACGTAATTATGACGTGGGTAATCGGGAAGTATTGGCCATGAAGTGGGCCTTTTGAAGAGTGGAGACATTGGCTGGAAGGAGCCAAATATCAGGTGGTGGTGGTCCTCACAGACCATAAGAACCTGGTTTATCTCGAATCAATCAAGCGACTTAATCCCAGACAGGCCAGGTGGGTCTTGTTTTTCACATGTTTTAATTTTGTGGTTTCTTTTCTTTTTGGCACTAAGAATGTTAAGGCGGATGCCCTCTTGAGGAGTTTCTTTGTCGACTCTCCTGAGTTATCTGATCCTGCTGTTATTTTGAAAGAGGGTGTAGTACTTTCCGCCATCTCGCCCAATTTGAGACTGGCTCTGGAAGGGTATCAGGAGGATAAACCTGAGCGCTGCCCTATTGGGATATTGTTTGTCCCAGACCAGTGGAAGAAGAGTGTGATGTCTGAGATTCATTGTTCCGCGTTGGTTGGTCATTCCGGGATTTTTGGTACCAGAGACTTGGTTAGTCGGTCCTTTTGGTGGCCTACTTTGTCTCGTAACGTCAGGGAATTTGTGCAGTCCTGTGGGACTTGCTTTCGTTCCAAGCCTTGCTCTCGCTCTAGTGGTTTGTTAATGCCATTACCTGTGGCCAAGAGTCCATGGACCCATATCTCTATGGATTTTATTTCCAACCTCCCTGTTTCTCAGAAAATGACCGTTATCTGGGTAATCTGTGATAGGTTTTCCAAGATGATACATCTTGTG
The DNA here is from genome assembly GCA_033576555.1 of Oophaga sylvatica. NCBI lineage: Eukaryota > Metazoa > Chordata > Amphibia > Anura > Dendrobatidae > Oophaga > Oophaga sylvatica. The sequence goes on along the minus strand of JARQOD010000004.1, from coordinate 158,892,909 downwards.
CCATTACCTAAGTTACCTTCCTCCTCCGAATTGGTGCCTTTGTTCCTTCAGCACGTGGTTCGGTTACATGGCATTCCGGAGAACATTGTGTCTGACAGAGGAGTCCAGTTTGTTTCCAGATTTTGGAGGACATTTTGTTCTAAACTTGGTGTTCAATTATCTTTCTCCTCTGCATTTCATCCTCAGACCAATGGACAAACCGAGAGAACAAACCAGACCTTGGAGACTTATTTGAGATGTTTTGTGTCTGCTGATCAAGATGACTGGGTCTCTTTTTTGACTTTGGCTGAGTTTGCTCTTAATAATAGGGCTAGCTCTGCCACATTATGTCTCCATTTTTCTGCAATTCTGGGTTTTACCCTCGATTTTCTTCGGGACAGGCGGAGGCTTCTGTCTGTCCGGTTGTTGACTCTGTTGTGGAGCGAATGCAGCAGATTTGTGACCAGGTAGTGGAGAGGTTGTCTCTCTCTCAGGAGAAGGTCCAACGGTTTGCCAACCGGCATAGGACTGATGGTCCTCGATTTAAAGTGGGGGACTTGGTTTGGTTGTCCTCAAGAAATATCCCTATGAGGGTTGCATCTCCAAAGTTTAAGCCTAGGTTCATTGGACCTTATAAGATCATGGAGATTCTTAATCATGTTTCCTTCCATTTGCTTCTTCCAGGGACATTTAAGATCCATAACGTGTTCCACAAGTCCTTATTGAAGAGGTTTGTCGAGCCAGTGGTTCCTATGGCTGCGCCTCCTGACCCTGTTTTGGTTGAGGGCAATCTGGAGTATGTGGTTGAGAAAATATTGGTGTAAGGTTCTGTGTACATGTTCCTGAAACTCAGTTTGTTCGTCAGCCATTTTACTTTCTGTCTTGCTGCAGCTATCTTGCCCTCAGTCAAAATGGAGTTTCCAGCTTGCATGTTCCCGCCCTGATTCTCTCCTTTTGCTTCTTAAGCAGCCACAGCTGAGCAATCAGTGCTTCAGAATCTAGCCTGCAGTGAACCTGTGACCTGACTCCTAAAGCCTTGGACCTTGTACTCCAGCTATTCCTACTGAGGAACTCTGAAGCACTTGTGGACTCTGAACCCTGCTCTTTGAAAGACCCACGTTTGCATGGACTTACGGTAACAGAGAAGAAGATCCTGAACCTGTTGTGGAGAGTGATTGCTGAGCTTAGATTACTCTGGCCTGCTGTGTCTCCTGCTTCTGTGTCTGCAAACTGTGTGACTATTTTTGCCAACTTGTATGAAGTAATACAAGACTTTCTATATCAAACCTGTGTCTCATGTATTTTCATCGCACCCAAGCACAAGACGCTATATGAACTGTACTACATACATTACAATTGGATTCTCGTTTTTCTAGACAGAAACTCCAGTATTTGGTTAAGTGGAGAGGTTATGGCCAGGAGGACAATTCTTGGGTGTTTGCTTCAGACATCCATGCTAGGAGACTGATCCATGCCTATCACCGAGCTCATCCTGATCGGCCTGGTTGCACAAGTGAGGGTTCGGTGACCCCTCCTCAAAGGGGGGGTACTGTTATGAATGTGCTAGAGATGGTTTCTGAGCAGAGGCTCCCTCTGGTGGTTACAGACAGTACTGAACCTTCCAGTGAGGAATGGCAATCTGGGATCACTGACTGCACTGATATAAGGGAGGTTCCCTCCCATGATGGTCGCCGGTGATCAATTGTTCTTGTCTCAATTGTGGTTCCTGGTTCATTTGGAAGTTTGCCTGCATCTTCTGCTTTCAGATAAGATATGTTCTGCTTTTCTTTTTGTCTTGCTTTTTGCTTAGTTTTCTGCACTTTTGTGGAGGTCAGCAGGGTCCCCTCCTGGGGCCTGTGCTCCTCTCAGTTTATCTGTAGCCACTGTTATTTGTTCATTTGCTTTTTCCTGTTTTTTCAGTGGCTGCGGCTTAGTTTTGTTACACCAGAGATCTGATTTAGGTGGTGGAGATCGTGTGATCTCAGGTGTTTTTGCAATCAGAAGAGTTGGTATTTTTTTAGGGTTTTTTGTTGGATTGCAGTCAGAATTCTTTCCTGTACTTTTCTGTCTAGACAGATTGGGCCCCAGCGTTTGCTATTCTATTTTCTGTCTGTGTCCGTGCTTTCTTCTTGTCTAACCGCCATTACATGTTTGGGGGCTTCCTATTTTCTTTGGGGATTCGCTCCGGGGCAGATAGCTTTCATCTTTCTGCCTTTAGGTGTAGTTATCTCTCAGGCTGTGACGAGGCATCTAGGATCAACGTAGGAACTCTCCACGGCTACCTCTAGTTGTGTGGTTAGTTCAGGTTACTGCAATCCAATAGGTTCCAGCCTCTCTGGTGTATTGCCGTTTTTGCTTTTTCTCCTCAGCTACCTAAACATAACAGCTAACATTTTATACACAATCATAAATAAAGTATGTTTAAGATGGACGTTTCATATAAAGAATCTGAAAAGAAAACATTAAAAGTGATACCAATGTCAAAGAATGGTATAATTGTAAAAATAAATGTAGATTAAATTATTTTTTCTTTATCTCCAAATGTTAATGTCGATAGCAAGGTCTAGTTGCTTATGATGTTTTTCTTGTTTTTGTTTTAAAAAATATCTAAAGCATAACATAAATAACTTTGACATCTTATTGTGTTTGTGTGCACTCATGTGTGCCTTTGTGTCATATGAGCTGCTGGCCTTGGTCCTTTATCAGATTCCAGTTTTCAATTTACCAGTAAATAAAAGCAACAATCTGACTTCTAGAGACATTTTTCACTGAATTGCACAAATGAAGAGCATAGTATTTCAATTGCATCAATATGCTTAGATAATTCAAAATACAGTAAGACTACACAATGGTTTTGGTTAGTTCTGAGATAGATATTTATGTAGCAAGTCAATGTGCACATACAAAGTGGACATAGGCGTAAAAAGCATAATCACAGGTTAGCAATTTCAAAGGAGCATAGTTCTTTAAATCTTTGGCTCAGTTCACGTGCGATTTTAATGGAAATTGCATTCAATATGAGTGAAAATAGGTGAAAAAGTTCCATTAATTCTTGCAATCAGAGTAGCAGCTTGCAGGGGTTCAGCTAAGGGTGAGGGAGGGGTGTGGAAACTTCTGACTGAGTCCCTAACCAGGTGATGTTCACAACTACAGTGACAAACCTTAATAGATGAACCTCAGCAGATAATCGGGCTGCTACTGAAAATAAATCTTTATTCAAAGACCAACACCGATATTATCATCATACGGTGACCATAAACATAGCGTTCCAAATTATTATGCAAATTAGATTTAATTGTCAGGAAGATTTAATTTTTTGTTTTTCATATAAACTTATGGATGGTATTGTGTCTAATTATTTTTACAAGTGAGGCCAATTAAAGGAAAGCTACTTGAGAAGGATGTTCCACATTGTTAAGCGGGTCACAAGTTTCAAGCAATATGGGAAAGAAAAAGGATGTTGCCGCTCTCGAAAGATGTCAAATAGCTCAAAGCCTTGAATAAGGTATGAAAATATTAGTTATTTCATGAACAGTTAAGTGTGTACTCTGAAGAGATTTGTGGCTGATACAGAGCACGTATGTTTCTTCCAGATATAGGCAATGAGGAAGATTTCTGTCAAACAAATTCATCAAATTAAGAGAACAGCTAATAAAATACCATTTCAAAGCAACAAATAGGTATTTGAAGATGCTGTTGCCTCTGGATTTCCACTAACCTCAAGGTGTTGAATCCTTCAGAGGTCTGCAATTGTGTATATTCGGACAACTCTAAACAGTTCTCAAAAGAAAAAAATGGTTGCAGTGGGCCCAAACATACATGAAAACTAATTTTAAAACAGTCTTGTTTACTGATGAGTGCCATGCAAGCCTAAATGGTCCAGATGACTGAAGTAACGGATGATTGGTGGATGGCCACCATGTCCCAACAAGGCTGCAATGTCAGCAATGAGGTGTTAGTGTCATATTTTTGGCCGTAATCATGGGGAGAGAGCTGGAAGACATCTTTAGGGTCCCTGAAAGTGTGAAAATGACTTCGGCAAAGTATATAGAGTTTCTGACAGACCAATTTCGTCTATGGCACCAAAAGAACTGTGCCATCAGTAGCAAAATCATTATCGTACATGAATTTTTGAGATCATCCTTGTGGCCTCTCTGTAGCTAAAGTTTAGGATTATTCTAAAGCTAAATAATATCACAGACATGCCTTTTGAAAAAAATATCTAATATGTTTACATATGGTAAACAAAGTTTAAGTTCACAAGCTATGCTCATAGTTTGCAAATATAACTAAATGTCAAACTGATCAGTTAACTCCCATAATATAGTTAAAAATAATTAGAATACCATAAACAGCGCTGTATAAAGCTAAAGGGTCGTGAAGAGCCGCACAGGTCAAGTGAAAGGCCTTTACCACAGTCCTGTAGATTATCACATAATTCCTGATTCTAAAAATAGGAAATCTAATGTTTAAAATAAATTGCTAGTTAAGGAAGAATTGTGTCTTATTTTTTATAATTATCACGTTATTTTTTTAATTAAGTAAAGGAATTTTAATTGGCAAGAAAAGTGCCTGAAGGTTTGCCTGAGTTATTTAAATCCGTTCCCAGCTAATATTTGAGAAAATGAATTAAAACATTCAGTATAACACACGATTTGTGCAGCACCTTAAAAAATATATGAACAGTACAATTATTATGATAGAAAACCTTTCTATAATCACTAGCTGCCTAGAACCAGTGGCATGCAACTGAAAATATAATTTCTGACATACTAATGCAAAATATATATATACTATATACTTGTTCTTGTTATCTGAATCTCGCTGTAATTGGAATCCAGGTGTTTGAGTACAGATCAAAGGAGAACATCCGTAACTTTTCGGTTTGATATTCTTTTTGCTATTCATATTCTACTATCACAGGCTCAGCTTGAAATGGCTCATGTGCGGAAAATAGGATAAATAAGAAAGTGTGTTGAGTTCATAGAATGATTGGTAGATAATTGAAAGAAAGGTTTGAACTATATATATATTACTAATTAAAATAAAAAGCTTCTAAATTAGTAATACTGATGGATTATTCACTTAGACCAATCTGCGTAAATTCTACTGATGAGCAGCACTAAAATGCTCGAGTGCTTGTTGCTCGGATCGAGCAAAATGGAATACTCAGGTGCTCGACCCGAGCAACGAGCCCAATGTAAATCTATGGGAAACTCGAGCATTTTTTCCGCGCCCCCCGGCGGTCTGCAGATGGACTAAAAATTGCTGAAATCGATGGGAACAGTGCTCAAATTACATGGGAACAGCATGGGCAAGACCCCTGGAAGCATTTCTGACTGCCAGGTCACTGCTGTTAACAATGTTGTGAGAGTCTTACGCCACTTTTACAGACTGACAATAAAACGTACAAAAACGAAACCAAAATGGATTTTCCTGGGAAATATATTAAGGAACATCCTTTCCAGGGTAATGACTTGTATATAAGACAAGATAAATAAACAAAAACAAAAATGCTCCTCCACACCTTAGGCTATGTTGACATGTAGCATTTTTGTTCCATTTTTTAACCCTTAAGGACAGAGCCATTTTGCAGCTTAATGACCGGGCCAATTTTTACAATTCTGACCACTGTCACTTTATGAGGTTATAACTCTGGAACGCTTTAACGAATCCCGCTGATTCTGAGATTGTTTTTTCGTGACATATTGTACTTCACGTTAGTGGTAAAATTTCTTTGATATGACTTGTGTTTATTTATGAAAAAAACGGAAATATGGCGAAAATTTTGAAAATTTAACAATTTTCAAACTTTAAATTTTTATGCCCTTAAATCAGAGAGATATGTCACACAAATTTCTTAATAATAACATTTCCCACATGTCTGCTTTACATCAGCACAATTTTGGGACCAAAATTTTTTTTTGTTACGAAGTTATAAGGGTTAAAAGTTGACCAGCGATTTCTCATTTTTACAACACCATTTTTTTTTAGGGACCACATCACATTTGAAGTCACTTTGAGGGGTCTATATGATAGAAAATACCCAAAAGTGACACCATTCTAAAAACTGCACCCCTCAAGGTGCTCAAAACCATATTCAAGAAGTTTATTAACCCTTCAAGTGCTTCACAGGAGCTGAAGCAATGTGGAAGGAAAAAATTGACATTTAACTTTTTTTGCAAAAGCTTTACTTCGGAACCAAGTTTTTTTATTTTCACAAGTGTTAAAAGAAAAAATGAACTACAAAATTTGTTGTGCAATTTCTTCTGAATACTTCGATACCCCATATGTGGGGGTAAACCACTTTTTGGGCGCGTGGCAGAGGTCGCAAGGGAAGGAGCGCCGTTTGACTTTTTCAACGCAGAATTGGCTGAATGCCATGTCGCGTTTAGATAGCCCCTGATGTGCCTTAAACAATGGAAACACCCCACAAGTGACCCCATTTTGGATACAAGACCCCTTAAGGAACTTATCTAGATTTGTGGTGAGAACTTTGAACCTCCAAGTGCTTCACACAAGTTTATAACCTAGAGCCGTGAAAAAAAAAAAAAAATTTTTCCACAAAAATGATCTTTTCACCCCAATTTTTAATTTCCCAAGGGTAATAAGACCGCAAAAGTTTTTGTGCAATTTGTCCTGAGCATGCTGATACCCCATATGTGGGGGTAAACCACTTTTTGGGCGCACGGCAGAGGTCGCAAGGGAAGGAGCTCCGTTTGACTTTTTCAACGCGGAATTGGCTGGACGCCATGTCGCATTTGTAGAGGCCCTGATGTGTCTAAACAGTGGAAACCCCCAACAAGTGACCCCATTTTGGAAACTAGACCCCCTAAGGAACTTATCTAGATGTGTGGTGAGCACTTTGAACCTCCAAGTGATTCACACAAGTTTATAACGTAGAGCCGTGAAAATAAAAAATCATATTTTTTCCACAAAAATGATCTTTTCACCCCAATTTTTATTTTCCCAAGGGTAACAAGACCCCAAAAGTTTTTGTGCAATTTGTCCTGAGCATGCCGATACCCCATATGTTGGGGTAAACCACTTTTTGGGCGCACGGCAGAGGTCGCAAGGGAAGGAGCTCCGTTTGACTTTTTCAACGCGGAATTGGCTGGACGCCATGTCGCATTTGTAGAGGCCCTGATGTGTCTAAACAGTGGAAACCCCCCACAAGTGACCCCATTTTGGAAACTAGACCCCCTAAGGAACTTATCTAGATGTGTGGTGAGCACTTTGAAGCCCCAAGTGCTTCACAGAAGTTTATAACGCCCGGGCGTGAAAATAAAAAATCATATTTTTTCCACAAACCTGATCGTTTAGTCCCCAATTTTTTATTTTCACAAGGGTAACAGGAGAAATTGGACAACAAAAGTTGTTGTACAATTTGTCCTGAGTATGCTGATACCCCATATATGGGGGGGGACCACTGTTTGGGCGCACGGCAGGGCTTGGAATGGAAGCAGCACCGTTTGACTTTTTCAAACCAAAATTGGCTGGAATTGAGATTGGACACCATGTCGCGTTTGGAGAGCCCCTGATGCGCCTAAACAGTGGAAACCCCCCACAAGTAACACCATTTTGGAAACTAGACCACCTATGGAACTTATCTAGATCCGCTGTGAGCACTTTGAACCCCAAGTGTTTCACAAAAGTTTATAATGCCTGGGTGTGAAAAAAAAAAAAAACAATTTTCCACAAAAATGATTTTTTAGTCCCAAATTTTTGATTTTTCACAAGGAAATTGGACCCCAAAAGTTGTTGTCCAATTTGTCCTGAGTACGCTGATACCAAATATGTGGGGGGGGGGAAACTGTTTTGGCGCACAGCAGGGCTTGGAAAGGAAGTAATAACGTTTTGGAATGCAGACGTTGGTGGGGTCATGTTCCGTTTGCAGTGCCCCAGATGAGCCTAAACAGTGGAAAACCCCCACAAGTGACCCCATTTTGGAAACTAGACCCCATAAGGAACTTATCTAGATCTGTGGTGAGCACTTTGAACCTCCAAGTGTTTCACAAAAGTTTATAATGCCTGGGTGTGAAAAAAAAAAAATCAATTTTCCACAAAAATGATTTTTTAGTCCCAAATTTTTGATTTTTCACAAGGAAATTGGACCCCAAAAGTTGTTGTCCAATTTGTCCTGAGTACGCTGATACCAAATATGTGGGGGGGGGAACTGTTTTGGCGCACAGCAGGGCTTGGAAAGGAAGTAATAACGTTTTGGAATGCAGACGTTGGTGGGGGTCATGTTCCGTTTGCAGTGCCCCAGATGAGCCTAAACAGTGGAAACCCCCCACAAGTGACCCCATTTTGGAAACTAGACCCCTTAAGGAGCTTATCTAGATGTGTGGTGAGCACTTTGAACCCCCTAGTGCTTCACAGAAATTTATAAACGCAGAGACGTGAAAATGAAAAATCATTTTTTTTCTCAAAAATGATTTTTTTAGCCAGCTATTTTTTATTTTCCCAAGGGTAATCGGAGAAATTAGAACCCCAAAATTGGTGTGCAATTTGTCCTGAGTACGCTGATACCCCATATGTTGGGGTAAACCACTGTTTGGGCGCACGGCAGGGCTCGGAAGGGAGGGAGCGCCATTTGACTTTTTGAACGCCACATCGTGTTTGGAGACCCCCTGATGTGCCTAAATAGTGGAAATCCCTCAATTCTAGCTCCAACCCTAATCCCAACACACCCCTAACCCTAATCCCAACCCTAATCCCAACCCTAATTCCAACCCTAATTGTAACCCTAACCTTAATTATAACCTTAATTATAACCCTAACCCTAATTGTAACCCTAACCCTAATTCTAACCCTAATTATAACCCTAACCCTAAGGCTAGGTTCATTTTGCGTTTTACCAGCCCGTTCAACACATAGCGTTTACGGGCTGGTAATGGTATAGCATAACGCGATCGCATTATGCTATACCCGCTAGCGCAGAGGAATCAGCAGATGATTCATCTGCGCTAGCGGTGACGGAGCCCAAACGCTGCAGCCCGCGTCCGAGGCTCCGTCACTGAATGATGGCACGTCGCAAACGCATGCCGCTTTACGGCATGCGTCGCGATGCGCCCTCAAATGGGGGTGAATGGCAGCGTTAACGGACTGCGTTACACCGCGTTATACCGCGGTGTAACGCAGTCCGTCTAAAGGACTGCCATAACGCAGTATGAACCCAGCCTAACCCTAACGCTAATTATAACTCTTACCCTAAGGCTGCTTTCACACTTCCAGCGGGCGCCTATCGGCGCCCCCGGCATTTTGCCGCAGCGCCGCATCAGAAAACCTGATGCGCCGCCGGCGGCCGCATGCGGTTTTTTGCCGGATGGTTTCTGATGCCCGGAGACATCAAAACCATCCGGCAAAAACAAAAAACGTTACATGCAGCGTTTTGTCCGGCCGCCGCAATGTACATTTGCGCCGCATCCGGACAAAACTGCATACAACGCATTGACATGCGGCGCCATCCGGCGCTAATGCAAGTCAATGCAAAAAAACGCATGCGGCGCATCAGATTTTCTGATGCGGCGCTGCGGCTAAATGCCGGGAGCGCCGTCAGGCGCACACCGGATGTGTGAAACCAGCCTAATGCTAACCCTAACCCTAATTATAACCTTAACCCTAATTATAACCCTAACCCTAATTATAACCCTAACCCTAACAGAAAAATGAAAATAAATATAATTTCTACTTTTTATTATATGTCCCTAACTAAGGGGGTGATAAATGGGGGGGTTATGTACTGTTTTTTTTATTTTGATCACTGTGATAGTTTATCACAGTGATCAAAATGTACTTTTATGAGAATGAATGAAAAAAAATGAATCTGCCGCCAAAGCAGATCGGCGGGCGCACTGCGCATGCGCCCGCCATTTTTGTTTTGCAGGGAGAAGAAGCCGGGATCCTGGGGCCTGCGGGAGGACGGAGGACACCGGTAAGTATACGGGGGGGCGATCGGGGGACCGGGGGACCTTCATCTTCTCCCCTCTGATGTGCGATCACATCAGAGGGGAGAGAAATATTTTTTTTTTTTTTTTTTTTTTTTGCGATCGCGGCTATGCTTGCATAGCCGCGATCGCAACACCGGGTTCGGTGAATACCGACCCGGAACATGTTCTCTGGGGTCTCGGCTACCCCCGGTAGCCGAGACCCCAGAGAATATTTGCACATCCCCCCACCAGCACAGCGGCACATAGCGGCGGGCGCACTGGGCATGCGCCCGCCATTGTCTTAACGGCGCCGGCACCGGGGGACACCGGAGGGCCCGGGGGCCACATGGATCTTATTGGGGGCCACATGGGGGTCCTGGGACCCTTTTTCTCTGTCCTCTGATGTCCGATGACATCAGAGGACAGAGAAATTAAATGGCACAACTTTTTTTTTTTTTTTTGTTGCGGTCGCCGTTATAGGGTTAATAACGGCGATCGCAACATCGGTGTCGGTAAAAACCGACCCGATTCATGTTCTCTGGGGTCTCGGCTACCCCGGTAGCCGAGACCCCGGAGAAAATGCGCCTCTGGGGGGCGCTATTCACTTTTTCCACAGCGCCGTTAATTAACGGCGCTGTGGTTTAAGTACCCTTAATGACCGCCGTTAAAAGGCGTATCGGCGGTCGTTAAGGGGTTAAATTTAGCATTGCTTTCAACCAGAACAAATGCATTCACTGGGAAATGTAATTTTAATAAATGCTACTGAAGGTGCATAAAAATATTAACCGGATAAATACCATTTATAATAGTGCCACCAATCATAACATATACTGGGCAATGCCTGCACTGCAGAAGACCGATTCACCTTATAAATGCAGAGCTGAATATCACGTCCTTTCACCCCAATACGAGTTTCGCCACTGGCTTCTTCCTGGTGCCGCCCCTAGGAAGAAGCCAGTGGCAAAACGCGCATCGGAGTGAAAGGATGTGATATTCTGCTCTGCATTTATAAGGTGAATCGGTCTCCTACACTGCTGGCATTGTCGGGTATATGCTATGATTGGTGGAACTATTATAAATGGTATTTATCCGGTTAATATTTTTATGCACCTTCAGTAGCATTTATTCAGGGCCTGTTACATTTTCACTGTTTAGGATCATAGGTTATGTTGTACTGTATATTTGATTCATTCCTTTTGCTTACTATAGCATTGACCTATTATACTGTATGCCATTGTGACTTTCTCTATTGGATATGGTACTGCATTTTTTTGAACAACATATATAAACCACTTTATTTTGGCATAATTAGTAATACCGTATTTTTCGGACCATAAGACGCACTTTTTTCCCAAAAAATTTTTGGGGAAAATGTGGGTGCGTCTTATGGTCACAACATACCGAAAAGTCAGGTGGCGGCGGCGCTCCCAATGCTGCTTCGCTGCGATGCGGTGGTGATGTCGGGGCAGCAGCGGGGCTCTGTGCTGCGACGGGGGCTCCGCCGGCATTTCGCAGCTGCAACGCGGTTCCAGGCTGAAGGAAGGCCGCCAGGGGCCTCTGGTGGCGGTCCTGATGCAGCCTGTGGTGCGGTGGTGGTGTCCGGGCAGCAGCGGGGCTCTGGACTGCGTGGGGGGCTCCACCGGCATTTTGTCCTAGCAGAAAGCCCCCCGCAGCTGCGACGCGGTGCTGGGCTGAAGAATGGCCGCCAGGGGCCTCCGGCTAGATGGCCGCCGCATACTCTCATTCAAATCACGGCAACGAGATCTTGTCCTGAGACGAAATGCCGGCGGAGCTCCCCACGCAGCCCAGAGCCCCGCTGCTGCCCTGACACCAGTACCGCACCACAGGGAAGCTGCATTGGGACCGCCACCGGATTTGTGAGTATATGGCCACCCCACAGGGCCCAACCACCCCACAGAACACAGCCACCCCACAGAACACAGCCACCCCACAGAACACAGCCACCCCACAGAGTACAGCCACCCCACAGAGCACCACTACCGCACAAGCCTGGACCACCGAATGACCCCAGTGACCACTCCTCTACCTTTGCTGATCCGTTTGCTGGTAAGCTGAATTCGGACTGTAAGACAGACCCCCATTTGGCACATTATTTTTTTTTCCCAATTTTCCTTCTGAAAATTTGGGGTGCGTCTTATGGTCCAGTGCGTCTTATAGTCCGAAAAATAAGGTAATTGTATAATATTATTGTTTAGGTGACCCTAAGGAGTACACATATGGCTTTTATACATGTAATCTCATTTTGGTCCATATTTATGTGAGCTGACACATTCCTTTATGTGAGGCATTCTGCTTTTTATTTGTGATTTTGCTTTTTATTCTCATATTTAAATAAAATTATATTTTTTATAGATCTCTTCTTTTTCCCCCCTTTTTATTATAAGTAGGGGTTTGAATATTATATTGCAATTGGAAATTGCAGTGTTGAGGCTGAAGAGCCAGCAGTGGAGAATTGCAATGTTGAGGCTGAAGACTCGGCAGTGGTGAATTGAAGTGTTGAGCCTGAAGAACCTGCATTGGAGAATTGCAGTGTTGAGGCTGAAGACCCAGCAGTGGTGAATTGCAGTATTGAGCCTGAAGAACCTGCATTGGAGAATTGCAGTGTTGAGGCTGAAGACCCGGCAGTGGAAAATTGCAGTGTTGAGCCTGAAGAGCCAGCAGTGGAGAATTGCAGTGTTGATTGCAGTGTTGAGGCTGAAGAACCTGCATTGAAGAATTGCAGTATTGAGGCTGAAGGCTTGGCAGTGGATAATTGCAGTTATGAAGCTCAAAAACCTGCAGTGGAGAATTGAAGTGTTGAGGCTGAAGACCCAGCAGTGGAGAATTGCAGCATTGAGGCTGAAGACCCGACAGTGGAGAATTGCAGTGTTGAGGCTCAAGAACCTGAAGAGAATTGCAGTGTTGAGGCTGAAGACCTGGCAGTGGAGAATTGCAGTGTTGAGCCTGAATAACCTGCAGTGGATAATTGCAGTGTTGAGGCTGAAGACCCCGCAGTGGCGAATTGCAGTGTTGAGCCTGAAGACCAGACAGTGAATTGCAGTGTTGAGGCTGAAGAACCTGCAGTGGAGAATTTCAGTGTTCAAGCTGACCAACCCCTACAGTTCCCATTATTAGGAAGTGGGTCTCCCATACTGTTTGCCTATGCAGTAAGTGGCAGGGCTGCCCAAAATTTGGTCGTACCTCAATACCCCTTTGAAGAGATGTACAGGAGGACCTCCTAAAAGCAATATTTTCATTATTAGGAAGTTGATACTTCCATACTCTTTGCCAATGCAGTGAATGCAAGGCCTGCCGAAATTTGGATGTGTAAGGAGTGGAAGAAGACAGGGCCACGGGCACCTGCGTCATGCCGGGTCCTGAACAGTCAAGGCTGTGTTGCTGGGGGGAAAGAATGTAGAATCGGACAGGTCCTATGACTCGGGGAGAGGTGGCGTGGCTAAGTGGGACACTGAGCAGGAAGTGCGGAAAAGAGGTATCAGTTTACCGACAGCAGTGAGAGCAGAGAGAGGTGTGCGGCATGCTCCACAGCGACAGAGGAAGCGCAGAGACGTACCCCGGCATACCTTAGGTGAACACTCCAGTGAGCCAGTGAGTGTTCAGAGAGCCCCGCACCCGGCCAAGCAGAATTCAGTGCTCGCGCGTAGGAGCTGGTGCCAGTGGCAGGATCCAGACGTATGTTCCCCATTGCTGATTGACGTTCAGCAGCACACATGTGAGACACAGACTCCTGCAGCACTCCCCACTTTGGCTGCACAGATTTATGGACTGGGAATTCAACGGGCAAAAACGCTGACCTCCTGTTGCCCCCAGTAGCTGGAACGTGATTTGTTGTAAATTAATTCATCCAAGGACACCACACCGGCCATCGCCGGTGCTCCAGCTGCCATCAGATTGTATGTGGATGAGGCCCAGAGAAAATGACGATAAATGTCGTTTCAATATCAGACTTTTGAGTTAACCTTTTTTACTTCTTTGGTTTATTGTTTATTAGCTCCCTGCGAGGAGACCAGTCCCCTCATTCCTGTTAAAAATTAAATAGCATTGTTGTACAAATTTGTTCTGCAATCACAGCATTACTGCATTCCCGCACCTGCTTACAGATGCACCCAATAAACCTTTGAACAGACGTACATGAGGGCCTCCTGAAAGTAATGTTACCATAATTAGGAAGTTGGTACTCCCATAATGTTTGCCTATGCAGTGAATGCAAGGCCTGGCCCAAATTTGGATGCAATCCAATACCCCTTGGAAGAGACGTGGAGGAGGGCCTCATAAAAATCAGTTCCAATACCAAAGGAGTGAGTCTTCCATACTTGTAATGCCCATGCAGTAAGTGTATGGGCTGACAAACATTTTCCCCTGGGGGGTATACATCAACATACTATATAAAAATTTTGGTTACGGTCATCATAAACACTCTTTAAAAAAATATGTGGGTGTTGCATCACGGACCACTGTCACCCTGGTGATATAGTGGTGGTGGATGAAGAGATGTGAAGTAGAACCTCATAAAAATCTGATCCCATTACAAAGGAGCGTGTCTCCTACACTTGTAAATTACTGCCCGTGCAGTAAGTGTATGGGCAGACAAACATTTACCCCTGGACGGTATATGTGAGAAATGGCATGGGGGAATACGGTTTATGATCCCATCGCTGCCACCAATATGTTACGAACTGAGGGTGTTTGGTTGCCTCCAGTTCCTGGGGAATTTATTATCCCACTGCTGCCATCAATATGTGACAAATTGCAGGGAGGATCTATTTTTTTATCCCACCTTCCAATTCCGGTTTGGAACTTGCAGCTCTCTGGCGCCCTCTTACCCTCAGGTCAGTCAGGGAACTGCACCTAGGATAAGTAGTCGCCAGACGGGCCGCCTGGATGAGTACCGGCTATTAGGCACTCTGCAGTGAGGGCGATAACCTATTCCCGTCCCCGGCGGGATATACAATTATCAAACTCTGTCCGTCACTGCCATGGTCTCCCCAAAAGCCCAGAACACACTTTGCCGCCACCAGCTCCAGATTCTATAATTAATATTGGGTCAGGAGCCAACCCCAATCAGTAGCTATGGCTTAATTTAGCACGGAGGTCGTGAAGATACGTTTATAGAGCAAGGAGGACAAAGCTAGTAATTTTATATTTTACTCCGAAAAGTAGGCAGTGTTTACAAAAGGTATACAAGATTTTATAAGGTGAGACAAATTACAATATGTACAAAGAAATTATGAAATAAAAAGGATGAAAGATGAAACAAAAATTACAGCAATATTATATCATTCCATGGTAAGCCATGCAGCAGGGAGGATGTGCATACGTCCCAGTGCATCCGATCAGGATCTGGTCAGTCACTTCCCAGGCAAAAAGAGAGAGAGCTTCCTAAATGGGCTACCTAAACTTATGCCTCGCTGTTCATGACATCACTGAGGGGGCGGAGCTATGGGATATACTCCCCCTTTCACAAGGACTGAAAACTTACTAACCCGTTATTAAGTTCATATCTCCGGTCAGGAATCTCGTAGAGCGACGATCAAATTATCATTTTCCTCAGCATGAGGTTAGCCTTCATTTAAATCCAAACACGACTTGGCTTTGTGCCTCAGTTAAGCAGTAAAACATCTCTCATATTCTGCTGGTTCTGGATCCTAGAGATTTCACTGGGTTATAGATCTGTCGGTGTAGGCTCCAAATACGTAACTTTTACACCTATATCACTAATTGGGGTCATTATATTTAATCTTAAAGGAACACTTTACCAACACAAAGGAACAGGCCATGTGCCTCAGAGCTGCTAAACCAGTTTTTTAGGTTGTCATAAAGCTATTCAATGTGGGCTGATAGCTATGTGATGAGCTGGCAGGTACCAAGCACATGTAGCAGAGCTCAGTGTGCATGCTTGAACAATAAAACTGATTTCATATTTCATACTTATGTCATATTTCCTGACAGTATACATCAACATATTGTTAGGGTTCGAGTTCCCACTCCTGCACAGGGGGAATCTCGAGCTGTTCCCGCTGCGGTCCCCCATCCGTCTCCGGCCACAGTGGCTCCTGCTCAGCAGAGACTTCGGTCCCAGTGTCTTGCCCGGCCCAGTACTGTGCAGAGACTTGCTGCTGCAACCAGTGTTGGAGCAGGCAGTTTTGGGACTAAGTCCTTTGTTGCTTCATCTGAGCATGCCCAGGGCAAGATCTCCCATTGGAGATCAGGGGTCACATGCTCAGATACAGCTGCCACTCCTATTGGTCCTTCAGGAATGTCCTGAGGCTGTTGATGTTCTGAAGCAGCTTCCCATTGGTCCTTTCTGGAAGGTCTATTTCTCATGGCTGCTATAAAAGGCTGTCCTTACCGCACGGCCGTGCGCTAGTATCAAATCTGTTACGTGCTTGCGCCAGTGTGGTCATGTATGCATGTGGTTAGGTCTGGCTGAAATAAGCCCCTAGAATACCGGCACCTCCGGTGAGGAGATTGTATGCACATGTTCAGGGCTTGGCTAAAAACGCCATTAGAATACCGGCTACTCCAGTGAGGAGATTATTGCTTGGTTTCTGATTGCTTGACCACAGACTGCAATCCGCTTAGCAGTCATCTGTGCTCCCTGTGAGTCCAACAGGACACAGTCTTTGTTTCAGGAGCTCTGTGAATTAACAGAGTCCGCTTATATTTGCACAAGGAAAGACTAGAAGCAATGGGATGAAACTGAATGGGAGGAGACACAGATTAGATATTAGAAAAAACTTTTTGACAGTTAGGGTGATCAAGGAGTGGAACAGGCTGCCACGAGAGGTGGTAAGTTCTCCTTCAATGGAAGTCTTCAAACAGAGGCTGGACAGACATCTGTCTGGGATGATTTAGAGAATCCTGCTTTGAGCAGGGGGTTGGACCAGATGGCCCAGGAGGTCCCTTCCAACTCTACCATTCTATGATTCTATATTGCCATATAGTGCTACGGCGTTTACATCTGCGACTCTGCGGGATAACAGAGTTTGCTCATACTGCCTATTTACGCCATCTTACTAGCAGCAGGCTCTGCCAGCACTGTGGACCCCGGGCTGCGAACGCACCTCTCCTTAATATCTATTAGGTGCGTTCCGCAGGCCCCTAACACATATTGTAAAAAAATTTTGGTTACGAGCATCCTAAACACCCTTTAAAAAAATTATGTGGGTGTTGCATCATGGACCACGCTCACCCTAGTGATATGCAGTAGTGGTGGTGGATGATGTAGATGAGGAGAAGGAGGAGGACAACAGCAAATATTCCAAATCAGGAAGCGTATAGCCATGTATGGGTGTGAAGAGGTGCATGGGACTTGACCTCCCAAAAAAATGACACTGAAGTCTGGCCCAATCCAGCCCACTTTTTATAAGAATCAACCTGTCAGCATTTTCAGTTGACAGGCGGATGTGCTTATCAGTTATTATTCCACCAGCGGCACTAAAAACCTGCTCTGACAAAATGCTAGCAGCAGGGCAGGCCAGGACCTCCCAGGAGTACAGAGCCAGTTCATGCCACATGTCCAGCTTGGATACCAAATAATTATAAGGCACAGAGGAATCATGGAGGACATTGGTATGGTCAGCAAAGTACTCCCTCAGCATCTTCCCAAGCTTTGCACTCCCTGAGAGTAGCCCGCACCTCAGGGCCTGTGCGATGGGAAGGTCTGAGAAAACTCACTCAGAACTTTAACAGTGTTCCTCTGCCTCTGCTGGATTGGAGTTGTGTCTCTCTCACCTGTACTCCTTGGTTGTCTAAGGAACTGTGACCTCTGCCGCCAGCGTTTTCAGATGGGAATTTTTTTAATAATTCCGCAAATAGGGCCTTCTGGTACTGCCCCATTTTAATAGACCTGTCCGCCTCGGGAATAAGAGACACAAAATTCTCCTTTTAGCGTGGATCTAGAAGTGTCACCAACCAGTAATGACTGTCACCCAAAATTTGGAGAATGCAAGGGTAATGGTCAAGGCAGCGTGACATAAACCCAGCCATGTGTGCCAGACTGTAATCAGGCAAGACTTACGTGTCCTCAACAAGAGGATGACTGACCATGCTCTCCACCTCCTCGTCCCTGCCCTCAGGTCATCAATGCTGAACAGACGGTATGACAGTTGTGCAGGTAGTATTATCTGTAGCGTGTGTAACTAGCTCCTGTTCTTCCTCCTCCTCCAACTCCTCATTGTTACCCAATCCACGTTGGGATAAGATGAGACTGGGCTGTGTGTAATCACCCTGTATTGTTCCTTGCTCCATTTCATCATGCTTCGCCTGTAATGCATTCTCTTTAATTGTGAGAAGAGAGCATTTCAAAAGACAAAGAACCAGAATGTTGATGCTAATTATGGCGTCATCGCCACTCACCAACTTGGGGGAGTCCTCAAATTTTTGTAGGAGGGTGCATATGTTTGACATCCATGTCCACTCCTGAGTTTTTATGTCTGGAGTCTGAACTGAATACCGACGGCTTTGTTGATTCTGGTAGTCAGCAACTGCCCTCTTCTGCTCACATTTCCTTCCCAACAACTGCAATGTAGAGTTCCAACACGTGGGGACATCACACACCAGTCGGTGAGCTGGAAGCTGCAAACGCTGCTGAAGCACGGTAAGGGCGGCGGAAGCTATAGTTGACTTGCTAAAATGGCCACACAGGCGGCGTACTTTGACATGCTGCATTTTAACTTGTTTTAAGGACATTACATTCCACTTTAATTTTGTGTGTGATTTCATATCGAGGCCTCCACTGGTTAATAAATTTGATTTCCATTGATAATGTTTGTGTGATTTTGTTGTCAGCACATTCAATGAGAATACTTCATTCATTCAGATCTGGGATGTGTTATTTGTGTGTTCCCTTTATTTTTTTGAGCAGTGTTATAATATATATTATATATTTATATATATATATATATATATATTATTCAGGATTGGAAGGGGGACCCTGGTCCAAATCTTGCACCAGGGCCCATCAGACTCTAGTTACTCCACTGATGATCAGGAACATGTCTGCCTTGCTGAATCTAAGCTACGTAAGCTCCAGCAGGAAGACCGGCTGGCTCAGGAATTTTGCTCAGATTTCCATAGATAGGCCACTGACATCATGACTCCATGTAGCTCATCCAGATAAACTTGGTCCTTAGGGTCTGGTGGCCCCCTCGGAGAAGGAAGGTACTATCACGAGTGTGGTGAGTCTTGATGGGACCTCTGGGGATCTGGGTTCAGAAGATCACAATGCTTAATTGATCACAGGTTCTCTTTGGAGCCAATATGACTATTACCATGAATTGGAGTGGATTTAATGTCATTCTGGGCTAAAGGAGTTATGGATAGAGATAGGTGGATGTTCGGTTCCGGCGAGTTCGGCCAAACCGTTACTAAAAGTTCGGGTTCGGTTTCGGGATTTGTTCTGGTACCTGAAACCAAACTTTTTGTAACTGTTCGGCCAAACAATCCAGACCCCATTCACTTGAATGGGGGAGCCCGAATATCCAGTGTATGCCATGTGCATGACAGTGCAGCAAACACTGCTTCTGATCAGCAGTAAAATTATCTCCGCTAGTCAGACAGTGGCGGTTCCATGCTGTCAAAGGAATGTGAGCACGCAGCTGTGATCGGAGGTAAAAAGTTCACCTCCAGTCACTGTTGTCGGGTGATGGGACAACTGCTACCATCACCTGATACTTGCTGCCACTAATAACAGTGAGAGCAGGAGTGGCTAGTGGGAGTATTTATCAGCCGGCGCCTACAATGTAAATAAATAATTTAAAAAAACAATGTGAGTTCCACTGTATTTTTGATTACCCATCAGGCAAAACTTACATCTGGGGGCTGCAACCCTCTGCTGTCAGCTTCAGCAAGACTGGTTCTCAAGAATAGAGGGGCTCCCATCAAAAATGGGGGGGACCTCATGGCATTTTGTTTATGTATTTAAATAATTAAAAAATTCACAAGAGGAACCCTCTATTCTTGATAACCAGCTTTGCTAAAGCTGACGGCTGAGTGTTGTAGCCCCCAGCTGCGAGTTTTGCCTAGCTGGTTATCAAAACTACAGGGGAATCCATGCCATTTATTTTTATTATTATTTATTTACAGTGCAGGCACGAAGCAGTATTTGGGGGGCCGAACCCTAATAGTAACATGGACTTCCAGGTGAAGTTTGTGTTCGGTGTCCGTGCCCGAATACTAGGTGTTTGGTACGTATGCTGAACTTTTCTGCTCACCCATCTCTAGTTAAGGACCCTTTCTCTTCTGATTTTGAACATGTAGCTTAAGAATTCAGCTGCAGCACCTTGTGACCATATCCTTCCACTATATGAACCCACTCCTAACTTTATTCCTTGCCGGATATAGATCTTCTATACTGACTACTTTGAAAGAGACAATCTCTGATTAAGCTTAAGTGTTTGTTTCTGTTACAGCAGCAAAGCTTCCCATTGAAGAAGCTGAGGAGTGCTATTTGTTGGGCCTTTTCCCACCTGTTCCTCTTACTTTACTTGAGTTGTCGTATTGTAATCGTGGGAATAGTGTCTCACTAGCCTAGGCATAAGTTAGGGTGAGATCAGGACCAGTGAATGCAGAGGCACATGAAGCCACAGGGGGTAAGAACCCATCTAGGGATAATAGAGAGTACAGGGATGTAACTTAGGTGTATGTTAGGAGGTGACCCCTCTTCCCTCTCCCTATCTCCAGGGCATTCCGAGTACATCTTCACTGGTATTTCCTTAGTGTTGCACCCCATGCTTGGCATCCGCTTGCCATCGGCGTGACTTTCATGCTGCGTAAGGTGTATGTGTGGGGACTGTGGGGGGCTTCTTATCGTGTTGGGAGCTGTTGATCAGTGGCAGTATCATTTATAAACTTTATCAAAAGCATGAAATGAAATGATTTGGATTTGCTGCTACAGGTAAAAAAACACATTACAATACACCCTTTTGTAACAAATATTAACACAGTAGCAGCTAGTCATCAAACTTAATTCTGTTCCATATTAAGTGATAACAATTTATATAAAACATTAACAATGAGCAGAATTAAGTTAATTAATTATGTAAAAATCTTACAATGTGATTTTCAGAATTTTTTTAAGGTTTTATCTCTCGCAGTTGCAATATAAATTACAAACCTCTCCATTCTTTTTAGGTAGGAAAACTTGCAAAATCAGCATTGTATCAAATACTTATTTTCCCAATGTACATGCAGTGGGTAAAATAAGTACTGAACAGGTCACCAATTTCCCAAGTTTATATATTTCTAAAGGTGCTATTGACATGAAATGCTCATGCGATTTTATAAACAGCCCATCCAATCCATCACTTAAGAAAAGGTACAATGAGAGAGGATGACCACGTCTAGTCGGAACATGGCAGAAAGTATGCAAATTGTATATTTGTGGTCACGTGACAACCTGATCTTGCTGGCAATACTGAATAATCCTGATATTCTAACACTGTGGGGATTCGGAAGTCTGAAGTCAGAAGGATTTAGAAGACTGAAGTTACATAGAGTGACTGCAGACTGTCATCTCAAGTCTGGACAATCCCTTAAATATTAGTTAATTCTTTAGTACTAATTATTGGACTGTTATTAATATTTAGTTTTATTATATGTAACGTGTATAAAATTTATAAAACATTGCTATTCATTTCCAATTCTGTTTAGGATATATTCACTCTTTTTTCCATGATTCTAATATGAAGGATTACTAATAATGAAGAGGAATCTCTATTTAAACAAGAAGTTTATAGCTAAGAGACCCTCAATAGTCATGGGAGAGTTGACAACATAAATTACTTAGTTGTAATGAAGATAAATACTAATCCAGTCATGGATGCATGCTACGCTGTGACGAGAAATTGGTAGTGATGGTGTTGCCAGGCAACTATTACCAGACATTTACCCTGCTGTATATGTTTTCTCCTCTTTAATCCTTTATTAAATGGTTGAGTATGTGCTGCAGATATCTGGATATGAATTTATGCATTACATAAAAAAATGCATGAAATAATGTTTGCTATATGTTCTATAACACATAAAAAGCCTAAAATAAGCTTAATATAACATTACAACAGTTAAAATGTCAGAAATCTCTATATTAGTAAGGTTGTTTTCACGTGTCCTTCATTGACATTCAGATATGCCTATAAAGCTGTTGAGTTTGGGTGAGTAGACCCGTTGGCTCACCGAGACATCACACTTCATATTTGGACCATGCTGGTTGGAGAACAACAAATTCCACACACTGTGAGCAGAGGTAGGGGCTGCATTTTAAGTGTGGGGCTGCAGATAAGTGCATAGTTATACACAATACCACAGTTTAACAGAAGAGCATAGTTTGGTGTTTTTTTTACTAGCTGTCCATTGTTTTCGGCTTTAAGCTGTACTGTTTATCCCATTTAATTTGTGCTCCTTAGACAATGCTACCAGGTGTGCATATTGTGAAATGTATACATACGAGGGGGGCCTGAAAAGTTCGAAGCCCACCCATGAAATCTTTTTTGCATGGTCTTGTTTTGCAATGCAATATGTTATTTAGTTAGTTGAATGGTCTCATGAGCAATGTGGATTTATTTTGATTTTTTTTGTTTCCGTTACAGCATTTTAAAGTTGGGTCGCAAGGCTGAAATATTGAAATGGAGAAATTGGCAAAGCGAGCAGTCATTCAATACCTTCTGAAAAAAGGACTGACACCATTGGAAATTCACAAGGACATGCTATAGACATTAGGGGACAATGCTCCTTCTTATACAATGGTGAAAAAGTGGGTTGCAGATTTCAAGCGGGGCAGACATCAATAGAAGATGCTGCGCGCAGTGGTTGTCCCTTAACCGCATGCACAGATGAAAATGTCCAAAAAGTGCAAGACATTGTAATGGCAGATCGACGTGTCACACAGCGACACATTGCACAATGTGTGGGCATATCAGTGGAGAGGGTTGGCCATATCCTAAAACAGCTGCTGAACATGCATAAAGTTTCGGCCTGATGGGTGCCTGCCCAGACTTTTGACATTAGAGAACACACGTCTGAGAGAACTTCGCTCTGCGGAAAATGTGCAACTGTTTGAAGCTGATATTCAACTTTTTCTGCAGAGATTTGTTACAATGGATGAAACTTGGGTACACCACTTTCGTCCGGAGTCAAAAGAAGCCTCAAAACAGTGGAAACATTCCACCTCCCCACACCCCAAAAAGGCAAAGGTGGTTCCATCCGCTGGCAAAGTGATGGCATCAGTGTTCTGGGATTCCAAGGGTGTCATTCTTCTGGAGTTCCTCCAGAAAGGTCAAACCATCAACGGGGAATATTATGCAGCTCAGATTCATCGTCTGAGGTCAGCAATTAAGGAAAAACGTCGAGGGATGCTCCGGAAAGGGGTGTTGTTTCACCAGGACAATGCGCCAGTTCACACATTGGCTGTTGCAATGGCTGCAATTCACTCCTGTGGTATCCAACTGCTTCAGTCCGGCTCCCTCGGACTATCACCTATTCCCACAGATGAAAAAGCACCTTGGTGGAAATCGTTTTCCTTCTGATGGACGCCGTAAAGGACTTTTTGGAGGAGCAAGATTGAACGTTCTACCACAGTGGAATAATGAAACTCCAAGAGCGATGGCATACCTGTGTGACCCTCAAGGGAGCTATGTCGAGAACTGACTGAAAAATTTTGACCCACGGTCATTACTTCTGGATCGAACTTTTCAGGTGCCCTCGTACTTTGAAAATTGGTCAGACAGATGGAGGAGCTTTTAAACTAGAATCTGTGGGGAAGGAGGGTAGTTGTGCAAATAAGGTAATAGAGTAGACAAAGAGAGTGAGACAGTAGGGGTAATTGAGGATTTACTGGGGGGCTGGGACATGCAAGGAAAATATGGAGATGAGTAGTAGTAATAAATGTTCTAAATGTACTAGCATTAAATGTCTGCTGGCAAAATGAATGAATTGGAGACTCTTATGTCGGGCACCTATTACATTGTGGTGGGAATTACAGAAACCTGGTTGGATGAAAGCCATGACTATCCAAGAAAATAAACCATTGTACTCATCAGGGGAGTACATAAAAGCCAAAAGGCTTCATAGAAGAAGTGTAATGCACCCCCCATAGTCCTCCATGTATTATATTGCACAGCCCATAGTCATCCATGTAGTATAATGCATTCTCCACAGTAGTCCAAATAGTATAATGCACAGCTCATATTCTTCATATCGGTATCCTCAGTACTCCATCCCCAGCCACCACTATTTCTCCTGGTGTGCTGTCCCCACCTTACACAAGTATGTGTCCCATAACATCAGCTGTGCCCTGACCAATGCTGTTACTGGGAAGGTCTACTTAACCATGGACACCTGGACAAGTGCTTGTGGCCAGGGATGCTACATTTCCCTGAAGGCACACTGGGTAAACATTGTGGAAGACGAGACCCAGTCGGACCCTGAGATGGAACACGTGCTACCTACACCAAGGATTGTGTTCCCTGGTTCAATCAGGGTTGCCCTCACCTTCTACAGCAGTTCCTGCACCTCCTCCTACTCACCTTCCATCTCAGAAATGTCAACATCAATCGCAAACTGGAAGCACTGCAGCACTGCCTCAGCCGAGTGGCAACAAGCTCTGCTAAAACTAATCTGCTTAAGTTGAAAGACCACACACCGCTGCAGAGTTATTGCAAGGTGTAACAGACCAAACTGATCTGTGGCTCTTGCCACTGAACCTACAGCAAGGCATGGCTGTGTGTGACAATGGCTATAACCTGTTGGTATCTCTGAAGCTTTGCATCTCACACACATAGCATGCCTGGTCCACGTGCTTAACTTAGTGGTTCAGCGGTTTCTCAAAACCTACCTAGACATGCCTGAGCTATTTGTGAAGTACGCATATGTGCCCATTTACGCAAGTCAGCTACAGCTGCCTCCGCCCTGGTTGTTCTGCAGTAGCATTTGCAACTTACAGCTCACCAACTGGTGTGCGATGTCACTATGTGTTGAAACTCAACGTTACATATGTTGGCAAGGCTTTGTGAGCAGCAGAGGGCAGTAGTTCAATACAAGTTACGACATACAATACGATACAATACACTTTATTGATCCCAGGGGGAAATTACAGTATTACAGCAGCAATACAAAGAGCAGTACATAAAATATTAGGACACAAATCTTGCACAGGTATACCAACATTACATAATAAATAAAAGTGGGTAGTTCAGGTGTATATAAGTCAATGTTAATTGACATTAGTACACCAGCCATCAGTCATTATTTTCTACCACCCATAGGAAATTATTATACATCCCCATAGCAGTAGGTACAAACGATTTCCTGAATTTCTCCTTCTTGCACCGTAGTAGGATTAGACGGCTGCTGAATGTGCTCTTCTGCTTCAAGAACAGCTCGTATAGTGGGTGTGTATTATTGTTCATTATAGCCCTACACTTCTTCTGAATTCTATCCTCCAATACCTCCTCAAAAGAGTCAAGATGGAGGCCAACAGCTGCACTTGCCTTCTTGATAAGTTTGTTGAGCTTATTAGCGTCAGCTACTCACACACTACTGCCCCAGCAAATGATAGCAAAAAAGATGGCGCTTGCTACAACGGACTGGTAGAACATATCCAGCATTTTACTGCACACATTGAACGACCTGAGCTTCTGCAGAAAGTACAGTCTGCTCACTCCCTTCTTGTAAACCTTTTCTGTATGACACCTCCAATCAAGTTTACTGTCAAGGTGAACCCCCAAATATTTGTAGCTCTCAACCATCTCCACCTCCTGGCCAGCAATATTGATTGGTAAGTAATCCTCCTTTTTCCTTCTATAACTCACCACCATCTCCTTGGTTTTCTTTACATTTAGTTCTAGATAGTTAGTCTGACACCAATCCACAAAGTCAGAAACCAGCCTTCTATATTCCTCCTCCCCCCTGCCCCCCACAATGCCCCTACAATCACGGAGTCATCTGAGAATTTTTGGAGGTGACAAAAATCAGATTTATACTGAAAGTCAGCTGTATACAATGTGAAGAGGAAGGGTGACAGCACTGTACCCTGAGGGGCTCCAACACTGCTCCGTACACTGCCAGATACCACCTCACCCATCCTTACAAACTGCGGCCTGTCCGTCAGGTAGTCACTTATCCAGTTCACCATCCCCTCATCTAACGCCATAGCAGTCAACTTGTTACGTAGTAAGGGTGGCTGTAAGATATTGAAAGCACTTGAGAAGTCAAAAACATGACACGCACTGCAGTGCCATCATTGTCCAAGAACGAATGCATTGTATGTAGAAGAGACGCTACAGCATCATCCACCCCCAATCTCTGCTGGTACGCAAACTGCAGGGGGTCAGTGTAGGCCCTCACCCTCGGGCACAAGTAGGCGAGTATTATTCTCTCCACGGACTTCATAGCATGTGATGTTAAGGCCACTGGACGATAGTCGTGTAGGGAAGTTGGAAAAGTGGTCTTAGGAACAGGCACCAGGCAGGTGGTCTTCCACAGTTCTGGTGCCCCCTGTGATTGAAGGCTCCAGTTAAACAGGTGCTGGAAGACAGTACACAGTTGGTTTGCACATGCTCTGAGGACACGTGGGCTGAGGCCATCAGGCCCAGCTGCTTTGCCAATAACAAGTCTGCTAAACTGTCTTCTCACGTCGCTTTGGGAGACAGTGAAAGCAGGCAGCTTATCCCCCAATGTCAATGCTGCAGATCTTTTACCGGATCCATCCCCCATTTCTGATGATGCTGTGCTTGTGTTGGTGAATCTGTTGAAAACTCAACATGCCCGTCGGTATTGCGGTCAGCCTCCACACAAAAGCCAAAAGCTGATCAGTGGGCATGCATGTCTGACATCTGTGCGGTTCTCCAAAACTTTGAGTACTCGACCAAGATGGTGAATTGCGATGATGCCATAATCAGCGACACCATCCCGTTTATCTGTCTATTGAAATGCTCACTGCTCACAATTAAACAGGAGGATTTACAGTTGAGATAGAGCAAGAAACTTTAATGGGTGATGCTACACAGCCCAGCTTCATCTCATCTTTTCAATGCTGATTGGGTGATAATGAGGAGGAGGAGGAGAAGGAAGAACAGTAGCTGGTTGCCTGAGCTACAGGTGGTACTACCCACATCAACTTTATTCCCTGTGTTCAGCGAGGATGGACTGAAGACAAGGAGTAGAGGGAGGATGAGGAGGAGGATGAGGAGGACAACATGGACAGTCATCCTCTTGGTGGGGACAGGGAAGTCTTTCTTATTGGCAGTCTCGCACACATGGTTGAGTGTATGTTCCGCTGTCTTTCCTATGAACCTCACGTTGTACTCATTTTGGCTAACACTAATTACTGGCTGGCCACTCTTCTAGACCCATGCTACAAGGATAACTTTACAACTCTCCTTCCCATGGCGGATAGGTATAATAAAATGTTGCAATACCAGAAGGCCCACCTTGAAGAATTATTTAAAAAATTCCCATCCGATAACGCTGGCAGCATAGATCACAGTTCCTTGGACAGCCAAGGAGTAGATTTGATGGAGACACCCATCAGATGCAGCAGAGACAGTGAACACTTTCAAAGGTCTGGGACAGTTTTCTCAGACACTCCCATCACCTTGGCCCTAATGCGCAGGTAGGACTGTGACTAGGAGGAGAAAGCTTTGGATGATGCTGTAGTTGTACCTCACCGACGGTACCAGCACCCTCCATGATTTCTCTGTGCCTTACAACTATTGGTATCCAAGCTAGACATGTGGCATGAATTGTTTCTTTACGCTTTGGAGGTCCTGGCCTGCCTTGCATCTAGCATTTTGTTAGAGCGGGTTTTTAGTGCCGCTGAGGGTATTTTATCCAATAGGCTCATCTGCCTGTCAACTGAAAATGCTGACAGGCTGACTCTTATCTAAGTGAACAAGGGCTGGATTGAGCCAGACTTCTCTACACCACCTGATGACAGCAATAGAACATAAACTCAAATCCAGTGTTTTCATTTTTTTTTCTGGTCTATTCCCATGCACCTCTTCCCACCCAAACATGTGTATACACTTCAGGATTTCATATTTTTTTGTGTCACCCTACTCCTTCACCACCATATCAACAGGCGATCATGCTACCATCGCTATAAATTTTTTAAGATGGTTTATGATTACCGCATTAACAATTTTTGTACCTCAAACATTCTGAGGCCTGGGAGTTTGAGGGTTCTGCACAGGATGTTAGTTGTTCCCAGCATTGTGCTTTTCTGGACAGAGAGTTCAGATGTTGCTCCTAGGATCTGTTGTAGCCATTTTCCCAAATTATGGGTCACTGTTCTAAGTGCTTCTATCACCACCGGAATCACTGTTGCCTTCACCTTCCACATCTTCTCCAGTTCTCATTTGAGGCCCTGGAATTTCTCCACTTTAATATATTCCTTCTTTCTGATGTTGCTGCCACTTCGCACTGCCACATCTATTATCATTGCTGTCTTCTGATCCTTTACTATCACCTTCCATCTCAGAAATGCCAACATCAGTTGGAAGCTGGATAAATATTTTTCAGACCATATAATTAGTGAATGGGCATTACCAGTCTAGGATACCCACTCCTTAATAATGGGAAAAAAATGCTTTCTGAAGCTCTCCACTCAAAGGGGTATTGGAGTGCCTCACTTTAATTGTTGCCATCCCTTGCACTATGCACATATGCATTACTAGTGTAGGAAACCCACTCCTTAGTAATTGGAAATAATACTTTTCTGAGGGTCAGTCTTCTAGTTGAGGTAAAATTTTTGGAAAACAAAAGAGCTGATGGGTTTTAATAGTATATGATTCAGTGCCTTGCTGTGAGTTGTCAGCTGGTCTTCACATATCGAGTTCAAACACAGCCAGAAAAGGAGAGTTTGTACAGTAATTACAGAAGATCCTGGTCTCCTCCATTTAACAGGAAGGGATTATTTACTCATAAATTATAATCCTTGCTGTTGCCTTTATTCATGCACTGATTGACAGATTCATGTTTTTCACAGGGATCTGTACTCTGAAATTCATCAAAGCTTTCAGCAGTGATTGCATTGCTCCAGATTTTGTTTCTGCCACATACAAGAAAAAATATTTTCAGAGCTGATTCAAATTCCTTCTATATTCTACAATAATACTGCTCTTATCTGTAATTCATCTCTGGTGAGGTGTGGCAGTAAATATGGTGTATGACAATCATATATTCAGGAATTATTGCCTTGTAAATTCTAAGCCTTGCTGCTGCTTTTTTCCATGCACTAACCAATTCATGTTTTTTATGGTGACCAGTACTCAGAAATTCATCAAAGCTCATTGTGTTACTTGCGTTCCTCCTGAGTTTGTTGCTGCCACGTACAATAAAATATCTTATATGCAATTCATCTACAGTAAGGTGAGGCAGTAGGTATATTGTATGACAAGAATCTAGTCAGGGATTATTGCCTTATACATTCTCAGTCTTGCTGGCTGCTGTTTTTTTCCCATGCACTCATTGACCGATTTGTTTTTTCATGTTGATCTGTACTCAGAAATTCATCAAAGCAGGCAAAATTAACTGATTTAATGTGTCAATTCACAGTTTCTCTGTGGCATCTGTGGCATCAGTATGTAAGAGGTAGTGGTGAAAGACTAGAGCTGAAATTATCACTTCTGAACTCTCCAGTGCTTTGCTTCCATCTATATCTGAGTGCTTCTTTAAGTGTGTTTGAGGTCATTGTCCTGGTGGAAGACCCATGACCTAGGATGCAAACTTAGGTTTCTGACCCCGGGCAGTATATTGCAACCCCATAATCGTTTAGGAATCTTCACATTTCTTGATGCACACAGTCAAGAACCCAAAGCCAGAGGCAGCAAGTGTCCCCAAAATACATTTGAGCCTCCACCATATTTAACCCCTCTCTGGACATTTGAAGTACTATCCCGTCCATGTGCCCTGGGCCTGTCTGACCATGGATGGGATATTACGTCATAGCTAGAGTTGAGCGATACTTTCCGATATCCTAAAGTATCGGAATCGGAATGGTATCGCCGATATCACTAAAATATCGGCGATACCCGATACCGATACCGGAAGTCCCATGTAAGTCTATGGGAACAAAATATCGCAACTAAAAAAACCCCATTCTTTCCTTGTAAACACTAAATATACACACATAGAATACATATATTATATATATAATACATGTCATTGTGACATATATATATACATATATGTATAGTTTATACACTTCTACATAGTAAAATATCCTCTCTGATTCAATTGCCGGGTAAAGCCGGCTTCAGTGAAAAGACAGAAGCACCCGACATGAAATGACACTTGGTGTACATAGGGTTAACCATGTCTTTTCATGTCGTTTGCTATCTGATTTGCACAAACAATTAAATCAGTCTATGTGTGCAAAATTTCACACCTGTAGGGGTTAATTAAAGGTGTAAATTCGTTGTAAAAAAAACGGACTTTTTTGCTACGAATTTACACCTTTAATTAACCCCTACAGGTGTGAAATTTTGCACACATAGACTGATTTAATTGTTTGTGCAAATTAGATAGCAAACGACATGAAAAGACATGGTTAACCCTATGTACACCAAGTGTCATTTCATGTCGGGTTCTGCATTTTCACAAAAGCCGGCAATTGAATTAGCGGCTATTATACTATGTAGAAGTGTATGAACTACAAATATAAATATATATATATATATGTGTCACAAATTCAATGACATGTATATATATATATGAGGTGTAAAATTGCTGAAAAAAAATGCGTGGGCTCCCGCCCTATTTTCGCAACCAGACAGACAAAGCCAGTGAGTGGGGGCAGATAATAATAGCCCAGAGAGGGACCATTATTTTGCCCCCCCCGGCTACTAACATCTGCCCCCAGACACCCCAGGAAAGACAAATCTATAATTAGATTCGCCCTTTCTGGCACTTTGCCCGTCTATTCCCATTGCCCTGTAGCGGTGGCGAATGGGTTAATATGGGGTTAAAGCCACCTTGCTATTGAAAGGTGACCTTAAGCCAGGTTAATAATTGAGAGCTGTCAATTAGACAACTATCAATTATTAATCCTATTGCATGAAATAAAAATAAAACACACACACTTTAATTAAAAATCATTTTAATGAAATAAAGACACATGTTTTTGACCATCTTTTATTTTACTGCAAAAACATTTCCTGTAATAAAAATAAAATAAAAAAGCAAAATTATTCTTACCTATCCCATGCACAGTCAGGTCCCACGGTGTAATCCTTCAGAAAGGGTTAATGTTTACTGCAGGGACCGCAGCTAATGCTGCAGCCTCACAGTAAACCCCAAATGAATGAGTTCCTCTCCTGCCTGACAGGAGAGTAAAGGCTGGGTGTCACATAACGATACACCAGCGATCCCGACAACGATATGCACTTGTCAGGATCGCTGGTGTATCGCTACATGATCGCTGCTGAGCTGCCAAACAGGCAGCTCAGGCAGCGATCTGGGACAGCGACACTGCGGGTAACATCGCTTAAGGGCCCGTCTCACATAGCGATATCGCTACCGAGATCGCTGCTGAGTCACAAGTTTTGTGACGCAGCAGCGAGCTCACCAGCGATATCGCTGTGTGTGACATTCAGCGACGATCAGCCCCCCTGCCGGGTATCGCTGATCGTCGCTGAAATGTCAGGACCTTTTTTTGATCGCTGGTTTCCCTCTGACAGGCACGCATCGCTGCGTGTGACAGGCGGGAGACCAGCGATCCGCTGGTAACCAAGGTACACAGCGGGTTTCCAGGCACCGCGCAGCGCTTGGAAACCCGCTGTGTACCTTGGATACCAGCTCCCTGCATCAGGGCGCTGGTATCCAAGGTACACAGCGGGTTTCTAGGCACAGCCCCGCGCCTGGAAACCCGCTGTGTACCTTGGTTACCAGCGGATCGCTGGTCTCCCGCCTGTCACACGATGCGTGCCTGTCAGCGGGAAACCAGCGATCAAAAAAAGGTCCTGACATTTCAGCGACGATCAGCGATACCCGGCAGGGGGGCTGATCGTCGCTGAATGTCACACACAGCGATATCGCTGGTGAGCTCGCTGCTGCGTCACAAAACTAGTGACTCAGCAGCGATCTCGGTAGCGATATCGCTATGTGAGACGGGCCCTTAAGTGGAAAGCTTAATTGATTGCTTTCCACTTTCACTTCAGGTCAGCCAGGGACACAATCAGTGACGTCAGAGGGAACTGATTAACAAAAATAGGGGTTCCCTTCGAAAAAAAAATGGCGTGGGGTCCCCCCTGTTTTTGTTAACCAGCCAGATGAAGCAGACCGCTGAGGCCTGGATTTTCAGGCTGTTAAGGAGCCAAGATCCATGGACCTTGCCAGCCTGATAATACTAGGCCACAGCAGTCTGCATATCTTGGCTGATTAACAAAAATAGGGGATCCCCTCGAAAAAAATTGGCGTGGGGTCCCCCCTATTTTTGTTAACCAGCCAGATGAAGCAGACCGCTGAGGCCTGGATTTTCAGGCTGTTAAGGAGCCAAGATCCATGGACCTTGCCAGCCTGATAATACCAGGCCACAGCAGTCTGCATATCTTGGCTGATTAACAAAAATAGGGGATCCCCTCGAAAAAAATTGGCATGGGGTCCCCCCTATTTTTGTTAACCAGCCAGATGAAGCAGACCGCTGAGGCCTGGTTTTTCAGGCTGGTAAGGATCCAAGATCCATGGACCTTGCCAGCCTGATAATACCAGGCCACAGCAGTCTGCTTAGCTTGGCTGGTTAACAAAAATAGGGGATCCCCTCGAAAAAAAAACGGCGTGGGGATCCCCCTATTTTTGTTAAC